>JANJGN010000300.1:15000-687651 GCA_026770705.1 Isurus oxyrinchus | reverse complement strand
GACATTGAAAAACACCAACAAATTCAACAGCAACCTCGACATTGAAAAACACCAACAAATTCAACAACATCCTCAACATTGAAAAACTACAACAACCTCAACATTGAAAAACACCAACAAATTCAACAACAACCTCAACATTGAAAAACAACAACAACCTCAACATTGAAAAACAACAACAAATTCAACAACAACCTCAACATTGCAAAACACAAACAAATTCAACAACAACTTCAACATTGAAAAACACCAACAAATTCAACAACAACCTCGACATTGAAAAACACCAACAAATTCAACAACAACCTCAACATTGAAAAACACCAACAAATTCAACAACAACTTCAACATTGAAAAACACCAACAAATTCAACAACAACCTCGACATTGAAAAACACCAACAAATTCAACAACAACCTCAACATTGAAAAACTACAACAACCTCAACATTGAAAAACACCAACAAATACAACAACAACCTCAACATTGAAAAAGAGCAACAACCTCAACATTGAAAAACACCAACAAATTCAACAACAACCTCAACATTGAAAAACAACAACAAGTTCAACAACAACCTCAACATTAAAAAACAACAACAACCTCAACATTGAAAAACACCAACAAATTCAACAACAACTTAAACATTGAAAAACACCAACAAATTCAACAACAACCTCGAAATTGAAAAACAGCAACAAATTCAACAACCACCTCAACATTGAAAAAGAACAACAACCTCAACATTGAAGAACACCAACAAATTCAACAACAACCTCAACATTAAAAAACAACAACAACCTCAACATTGAAAAACACCAACAAATTCAACAACAACCTCAACAATGAAAAACACCAACAAATTTAACAACAACCTCAACTTTGAAAAACAACATCAAACTCAACATGGAAAAACACCAACAAATTCAACAACAACCTCAACACTGAAAAACAACAACAACCTCAAAATTGAAAAACACCAACAAATTCAACAACAACCTCAACATTAAAAAACAACAACAACCTCAACATTGAAAAACACCAACAAATTCAACAACAACCTCAACAATGAAAAACACCAACAAATTCAACAACAACCTCAACATTGAAAAACACCAACAAATTCAACAACAACCTCAACATTTAAAAACAACAACAACCTCAACATTGAAAAACAGCAACAAATTCAACAACAACCTCAACATTGAAAAACACAAACAAATTCAACAACAACTTCAACATTGATAAACACCAACAAATTCAACAACAACCTCGACATTGAAAAACACCAACAAATTCAACAACAACTTCAACATTGAAAAACACCAACAAATTCAACAACAACCTCGACATTGAAAAACACCAACAAATTCAACAACAACCTCAACATTGAAAAACTACAACAACCTCAACATTGAAAAACACCAACAAATACAACAACAACCTCAACATTGAAAAAGAGCAACAACCTCAACATTGAAAAACACCAACAAATTCAACAACAACCTCAACATTGAAAAACAACAACAACCTCAACATTGAAAAACAACAACAACCTCAACATTGAAAAACACCAACAAATTCATCAACAACCTCAACATTAAAAAACAACAACAACCTCCACATTGAAAAACACCAACAAATTCAAAAACAACTTCAACATTGAAAAACACCAACAAATTCAACAACAACCTCGAAATTGAAAAACAGCAACAAATTCAACAACCACCTCAACATTGAAAAAGAACAACAACCTCAACATTGAAGAACACCAACAAATTCAACAACAACCTCAACATTAAAAAACAACAACAACCTCAACATTGAAAAACACCAACAAATTCAACAACAACCTCAACAATGAAAAACACCAACAAATTCAACATCAACCTCAACATTGAAAAACAACAACAACCTCAACATTGAAAAACAACAACAACCTCAACATTGAAAAACACCAACAAATTCAACAACAACCTCAACATTAAAAAACAACAACAACCTCAACATTGAAAAACACCAACAAATTCAACAACAACCTCAACAATGAAAAACACCAACAAATTTAACAACAACCTCAACTTTGAAAAACAACATCAACCTCAACATGGAAAAACACCAACAAATTCAACAACAACCTCAACACTGAAAAACAACAACAACCTCAAAATTGAAAAACACCAACAAATTCAACAACAACCTCAACATTAAAAAACAACAACAACCTCAACATTGAAAAACACCAACAAATTCAACAACAACCTCAACAATGAAAAACACCAACAAATTCAACAACAACCTCAACATTGAAAAACACCAACAAATTTAACAACAACCTCATCTTTGAAAAACAACAACAACCTCAACATGGAAAAACACCAACAAATTCAACAACAACCTCAACATTGAAAAACAACAACAACCTCAAAATTGAAAAACACCAACAAATTCAACAACAACCTCAACATTTAAAAACAACAACAACCTCAACATTGAAAAACAGCAACAAATTCAACAACAACCTCAACATTGAAAAACACAAACAAATTCAACAACAACTTCAACATTGAAAAACACCAACAAATTCAACAACAACCTCGACATTGAAAAACACCAACAAATTCAACAACAACCTCAACATTGAAAAACTACAACAACCTCAACATTGAAAAACACCAACAAATACAACAACAACCTCAACATTGAAAAACAACAACAACCTCAACATTGAGAAAACACCAACAAATTCAACAACAACCTTCAACATTGAAAAACACCAACAAATTCATCAACAACCTCAACATTGAAAAACAACAACAACCTCAACATTGAAAAACAACAACAACCTCAACATTGAAAAAACACCAACAAATTCAGCAACAAAATCAACATTGAAAAGCAACAACAACCTCAACATTGAAAAACACGAACAAATTCAACAACAACTTCAACATTGAACAACACCAACAAATTCAACAACAACCTCGAAATTGAAAAACACCAACAAATTCAACAACAACCTCAACATTGAAAAACAACAACAACCTCAACATTGAAAAACAGCAACAAATTCAACAACAACCTCAACATTGAAAAACACAAACAAATTCAACAACAACTTCAACATTGATAAACACCAACAAATTCAACAACAACCTCGACATTGAAAAACACCAACAAATTCAACAACAACCTCAACATTGAAAAACACCAACAAATTCAACAACAACTTCAACATTGAAAAACACCAACAAATTCAACAACAACCTCGACATTGAAAAACACCAACAAATTCAACAACAACCTCAACATTGAAAAACTACAACAACCTCAACATTGAAAAACACCAACAAATACAACAACAACCTCAACATTGAAAAAGAGCAACAACCTCAACATTGAAAAACACCAACAAATTCAACAACAACCTCAACATTGAAAAACAACAACAAGTTCAACAACAACCTCAACATTAAAAAACAACAACAACCTCAACATTGAAAAACACCAACAAATTCAACAACAACTTAAACATTGAAAAACACCAACAAATTCAACAACAACCTCGAAATTGAAAAACAGCAACAAATTCAACAACCACCTCAACATTGAAAAAGAACAACAACCTCAACATTGAAGAACACCAACAAATTCAACAACAACCTCAACATTAAAAAACAACAACAACCTCAACATTGAAAAACACCAACAAATTCAACAACAACCTCAACAATGAAAAACACCAACAAATTTAACAACAACCTCAACTTTGAAAAACAACATCAAACTCAACATGGAAAAACACCAACAAATTCAACAACAACCTCAACACTGAAAAACAACAACAACCTCAAAATTGAAAAACACCAACAAATTCAACAACAACCTCAACATTAAAAAACAACAACAACCTCAACATTGAAAAACACCAACAAATTCAACAACAACCTCAACAATGAAAAACACCAACAAATTCAACAACAACCTCAACATTGAAAAACACCAACAAATTCAACAACAACCTCAACATTTAAAAACAACAACAACCTCAACATTGAAAAACAGCAACAAATTCAACAACAACCTCAACATTGAAAAACACAAACAAATTCAACAACAACTTCAACATTGATAAACACCAACAAATTCAACAACAACCTCGACATTGAAAAACACCAACAAATTCAACAACAACTTCAACATTGAAAAACACCAACAAATTCAACAACAACCTCGACATTGAAAAACACCAACAAATTCAACAACAACCTCAACATTGAAAAACTACAACAACCTCAACATTGAAAAACACCAACAAATACAACAACAACCTCAACATTGAAAAAGAGCAACAACCTCAACATTGAAAAACACCAACAAATTCAACAACAACCTCAACATTGAAAAACAACAACAACCTCAACATTGAAAAACAACAACAACCTCAACATTGAAAAACACCAACAAATTCATCAACAACCTCAACATTAAAAAACAACAACAACCTCAACATTGAAAAACACCAACAAATTCAAAAACAACTTCAACATTGAAAAACACCAACAAATTCAACAACAACCTCGAAATTGAAAAACAGCAACAAATTCAACAACCACCTCAACATTGAAAAAGAACAACAACCTCAACATTGAAGAACACCAACAAATTCAACAACAACCTCAACATTAAAAAACAACAACAACCTCAACATTGAAAAACACCAACAAATTCAACAACAACCTCAACAATGAAAAACACCAACAAATTCAACATCAACCTCAACATTGAAAAACAACAACAACCTCAACATTGAAAAACAACAACAACCTCAACATTGAAAAACACCAACAAATTCAACAACAACCTCAACATTAAAAAACAACAACAACCTCAACATTGAAAAACACCAACAAATTCAACAACAACCTCAACAATGAAAAACACCAACAAATTTAACAACAACCTCAACTTTGAAAAACAACATCAACCTCAATATGGAAAAACACCAACAAATTCAACAACAACCTCAACACTGAAAAACAACAACAACCTCAAAATTGAAAAACACCAACAAATTCAACAACAACCTCAACATTAAAAAACAACAACAACCTCAACATTGAAAAACACCAACAAATTCAACAACAACCTCAACAATGAAAAACACCAACAAATTCAACAACAACCTCAACATTGAAAAACACCAACAAATTTAACAACAACCTCATCTTTGAAAAACAACAACAACCTCAACATGGAAAAACACCAACAAATTCAACAACAACCTCAACATTGAAAAACAACAACAACCTCAAAATTGAAAAACACCAACAAATTCAACAACAACCTCAACATTTAAAAACAACAACAACCTCAACATTGAAAAACAGCAACAAATTCAACAACAACCTCAACATTGAAAAACACAAACAAATTCAACAACAACTTCAACATTGAAAAACACCAACAAATTCAACAACAACCTCGACATTGAAAAAACACCAACAAATTCAACAACAACCTCAACATTGAAAAACTACAACAACCTCAACATTGAAAAACACCAACAAATACAACAACAACCTCAACATTGAAAAACAACAACAACCTCAACATTGAGAAAACACCAACAAATTCAACAACAACCTTCAACATTGAAAAACACCAACAAATTCATCAACAACCTCAACATTGAAAAACAACAACAACCTCAACATTGAAAAACAACAACAACCTCAACATTGAAAAAACACCAACAAATTCAGCAACAAAATCAACATTGAAAAGCAACAACAACCTCAACATTGAAAAACACGAACAAATTCAACAACAACTTCAACATTGAACAACACCAACAAATTCAACAACAACCTCGAAATTGAAAAACACCAACAAATTCAACAACAACCTCAACATTGAAAAACAACAACAACCTCAACAATGAAAAACACCAACAAATTCAACAACAACCTCAACATTGAAAAACAACAACAACCTCAACATTGAAAAACGCCCACAAATTCAACAATAACCTCAACATTGAAAAACACCGACAAATTCAACAACAACGTCAACATTGAAAAACAACAACAACCTCAACATTGAAAAACACCAACAAATTCAACAACAACCTCAACATTGAAAAAGACCAACAAATTTACCAACAACCTTAACTTTGAAAAACAAAATCAACCTCAACATGGAAAAACACCAACAAATTCAACAACAACCTCAACACTGAAAAACAACAACAACCTCAAAATTGAAAAACACCAACAAATTCAACAACAACCTCAACATTTAAAAACAACAACAACCTCAACATTGAAAAACACCAACAAATTCAACAACAACCTCAACATTTAAAAACAACAACAACCTCAACATTGAAAAACACCAACAAATTCAACAACAACCTCAACATTGAAAAACACAAACAAATTCAACAACAACTTCAACATTGAAAAACACCAACACATTCAACAGCAACCTCGACATTGAAAAACACCAACAAATTCAACAACAACCTCAACATTGAAAAACTACAACAACCTCAACATTGAAAAACACCAACAAATTCAACAACAACCTCAACATTGAAAAACAACAACAACCTCAACTAAGAAAAACAACAACAAATTCAACAACAACCTCAACATTGCAAAACACAAACAAATTCAACAACAACTTCAACATTGAAAAACACCAACAAATTCAACAACAACCTCGACATTGAAAAACACCAACAAATTCAACAACAACCTCAACATTGAAAAACACCAACAAATTCAACAACAACTTCAACATTGAAAAACACCAACAAATTCAACAACAACCTCGACATTGAAAAACACCAACAAATTCAACAACAACCTCAACATTGAAAAACTACAACAACCTCAACATTGAAAAACACCAACAAATACAACAACAACCTCAACATTGAAAAAGAGCAACAACCACAACATTGAAAAACACCAACAAATTCAACAACAACCTCAACATTGAAAAACAACAACGACCTCAACATTGAAAAACAACAACAACCTCAACATTGAAAAACACCAACAAATTCATCAACAACCTCAACATTAAAAAACAACAACAACCTCAACATTGAAAAACACCAACAAATTCAAAAACAACTTCAACATTGAAAAACACCAACAAATTCAACAACAACCTCGAAATTGAAAAACAGCAACAAATTCAACAACCACCTCAACATTGAAAAAGAACAACAACCTCAACATTGAAGAACACCAACAAATTCAACAACAACCTCAACATTAAAAAACAACAACAACCTCAACATTGAAAAACACCAACAAATTCAACAACAACCTCAACAATGAAAAACACCAACAAATTCAACAACAACCTCAACATTGAAAAACAACAACAACCTCAACATTGAAAAACAACAACAACCTCAACATTGAAAAACACCAACAAATTCAACAACAACCTCAACATTAAAAAACAACAACAACCTCAACATTGAAAAACACCAACAAATTCAAAAACAACTTCAACAATGAAAAACACCAACAAATTCAACAACAACCTCGAAATTGAAAAACAGCAACAAATTCAACAACCACCTCAACATTGAAAAAGAACAACAGCCTCAACATTGAAGAACACCAACAAATTCAACAACAACCTCAACATTAAAAAACAACAACAACCTCAACATTGAAAAACACCAACAAATTCAACAACAACCTCAACAATGAAAAACACCAACAAATTTAACAACAACCTCAACTTTGAAAAACAACATCAACCTCAACATGGAAAAACACCAACAAATTCAACAACAACCTCAACACTGAAAAACAACAACAACCTCAAAATTGAAAAACACCAACAAATTCAACAACAACCTCAACATCAAAAAAACAACAACAACCTCAACATTGAAAAACACCAACAAATTCAACAACAACCTCAACAATGAAAAACACCAACAAATTCAACAACAACCTCAACATTGAAAAACACCAACAAATTCAACAACAACCTCAACATTTAAAAACAACAACAACCTCAACATTGAAAAACAGCAACAAATTCAACAACAACCTCAACATTGAAAAACACAAACAAATTCAACAACAACTTCAACATTGAAAAACACCAACAAATTCAACAACAACCTCGACATTGAAAAACACCAACAAATTCAACAACAACTTCAACATTGAAAAACACCAACAAATTCAACAACAACCTCGACATTGAAAAACACCAACAAATTCAACAACAACCTCAACATTGAAAAACTACAACAACCTCAACATTGAAAAACACCAACAAATACAACAACAACCTCAACATTGAAAAAGAGCAACAACCTCAACATTGAAAAACACCAACAAATTCAACAACAACCTCAACATTGAAAAACAACAACAACCTCAACATTGAAAAACAACAACAACCTCAACATTGAAAAACACCAACAAATTCATCAACAACCTCAACATTAAAAAACAACAACAACCTCAACATTGAAAAACACCAACAAATTCAAAAACAACTTCAACATTGAAAAACACCAACAAATTCAACAACAACCTCGAAATTGAAAAACAGCAACAAATTCAACAACCACCTCAAAATTGAAAAAGAACAACAACCTCAACATTGAAGAACACCAACAAATTCAACAACAAGCTCAACATTAAAAAACAACAACAACCTCAACATTGAAAAACACCAACAAATTCAACAACAACCTCAACAATGAAAAACACCAACAAATTCAACAACAACCTCAACATTGAAAAACAACAACAACCTCAACATTGAAAAACAACAACAACCTCAACATTGAAAAACACCAACAAATTCAACAACAACCTCAACATTAAAAAACAACAACAACCTCAACATTGAAAAACACCAACAAATTCAACAACAACCTCAACAATGAAAAACACCAACAAATTTAACAACAACCTCAACTTTGAAAAACAACATCAACCTCAACATGGAAAAACAGCAACAAATTCAACAACAACCTCAACACTGAAAAACAACAACAACCTCAAAATTGAAAAACACCAACAAATTCAACAACAACCTCAACATTAAAAAACAACAACAACCTCAACATTGAAAAACACCAACAAATTCAACAACAACCTCAACAATGAAAAACAACAACAAATTCAACAACAACCTCAACATTGAAAAACACCAACAAATTTAACAACAACCTCATCTTTGAAAAACAACAACAACCTCAACATGGAAAAACACCAACAAATTCAACAACAACCTCAACATTGAAAAACAACAACAACCTCAAAATTGAAAAACACCAACAAATTCAACAACAAGCTCAACATTTAAAAACAACAACAACCTCAACATTGAAAAACAGCAACAAATTCAACAACAACCTCAACATTGAAAAACACAAACAAATTCAACAACAACTTCAACATTGAAAAACACCAACAAATTCAACAACAACCTCGACATTGAAAAACACCAACAAATTCAACAACAACCTCAACATTGAAAAACTACAACAACCTCAACATTGAAAAACACCAACAAATACAACAACAACCTCAACATTGAAAAACAACAACAACCTCAACATTGAGAAAACACCAACAAATTCACAACAACCTTCAACATTGAAAAACACC
The DNA here is from genome assembly GCA_026770705.1 of Isurus oxyrinchus. NCBI lineage: Eukaryota > Metazoa > Chordata > Chondrichthyes > Lamniformes > Lamnidae > Isurus > Isurus oxyrinchus. Next base: position 677,983 of record JANJGN010000300.1, on the reverse strand, counting down.
AACAAATTCATCAACAACCTCAACATTGAAAAACAACAACAACCTCAACATTGAAAAACAACAACAACCTCAACATTGAAAAAACACCAACAAATTCAACAACAACCTCAACATTGAAAAACAACAACAACCTCAACATTGAAAAACACGAACAAATTCAACAACAACTTCAACATTGAAAAACACCAACAAATTCAACAACAACCTCGAAATTGAAAAACACCAACAAATTCAACAACAACCTCAACATTGAAAAACAACAACAACCTCAACAATGAAAAACACCAACAAATTCAACAACAACCTCAACATTGAAAAACAACAACAACATCAACATTGAAAAACGCCCACAAATTCAGCAATAACCTCAACATTGAAAAACACCGACAAATTCAACAACAACGTCAACATTGAAAAACAACAACAACCTCAACATTGAAAAACACCAACAAATTCACAAAAACCTCAACATTGAAAAAGACCAACAAATTTACCAACAACCTTAACTTTGAAAAACATAATCACCTCAATATGGAAAAACACCAACAAATTCAACAACAACCTCAACACTGAAAAACAACAACAACCTCAAAATTGAAAAACACCAACAAATTCAACAACAACCTCAACATTTAAAAACAACAACAACCTCAACATTGAAAAACACCAACAAATTCAACAACAACCTCAACATTTAAAAACAACAACAACCTCAACATTGAAAAACACCAACAAATTCAACAACAACCTCAACATTGAAAAACACAAACAAATTCAACAACAACTTCAACATTGAAAAACACCAACAAATTCAACAGCAACCTCGACATTGAAAAACACCAACAAATTCAACAACAACCTCAACATTGAAAAACTACAACAACCTCAACATTGAAAAACACCAACAAATACAACAACAACCTCAACATTGAAAAACAACAACAACCTCAACATTGAGAAAACACCAACAAATTCAACAACAACCTTCAGCATTGAAAAACACCAACAAATTCAACAACAACCTCAACATTGAAAAACAACAACAACCTCAACATTGAAAAACACCAACAAATTCAACAACAACCTCAACATTGAAAAACACAAACAAATTCAACAACAACTTCAACATTGAAAAACACCAACAAATTCAACAACAACCTCGACATTGAAAAACACCAACAAATTCAACAAAAACCTCAACATTGAAAAACAACAACAACCGCAACATTGAAAAACAGCAACAATTTCAACAACAACCTCAACATTGAAAAACACCAACAAATTCAACAACAACTTCAACATTGAAAAACACCAACAAATTCAACAACAACCTCGACATTGAAAAACACCAACAAATTCAACAACAACCTCAACATTGAAAAACTACAACAACCTCAACATTGAAAAACACCAACAAATACAACAACAACCTCAACATTGAAAAACAACAACAACCTCAACATTGAGAAAACACCAACAAATTCAACAACAACCTTCAACATTGAAAAACACCAACAAATTCATCAACAACCTCAACATTGAAAAACAACAACAACCTCAACATTGAAAAACAACAACAACCTCAACATTGAAAAAACACCAACAAATTCAACAACAACCTCAACATTGAAAAACAACAACAACCTCAACATTGAAAAACACGAACAAATTCAACAACAACTTCAACATTGAAAAACACCAACAAATTCAACAACAACCTCGAAATTGAAAAACACCAACAAATTCAACAACAACCTCAACATTGAAAAACAACAACAACCTCAACAATGAAAAACACCAACAAATTCAACAACAACCTCAACATTGAAAAACAACAACAACCTCAACATTGAAAAACGCTCAAAAATTCAACAATAACCTCAACATTGAAAAACACCGACAAATTCAACAACAACGTCAACATTGAAAAACAACAACAACCTCAACATTGAAAAACACCAACAAATTCAACAACAACCTCAACATTGAAAAAGACCAACAAATTTACCAACAACCTTAACTTTGAAAAACAAAATCAACCTCAACATGGAAAAACACCAACAAATTCAACAACAACCTCAACACTGAAAAACAACAACAACCTCAAAATTGAAAAACACCAACAAATTCAACAACAACCTCAACATTTAAAAACAACAACAACCTCAACATTGAAAAACACCAACAAATTCAACAACAACCTCAACATTTAAAAACAACAACGACCTCAACATTGAAAAACACCAACAAATTCAACAACAACCTCAACATTGAAAAACACCAACAAATTCAACAACAACCTCAACATTGAAAAACTACAACAACCTCAACATTGAAAAACACCAACAAATACAACAACAACCTCAACATTGAAAAACAACAACAACCTCAACATTGAGAAAACACCAACAAATTCAACAACAACCTTCAGCATTGAAAAACACCAACAAATTCAACAACAACCTCAACATTGAAAAACAACAACAACCTCAACATTGAAAAGCACCAACAAATTCAACAACAACCTCAACATTGAAAAACACAAACAAATTCAACAACAACTTCAACATTGAAAAACACCAACAAATTCAACAACAACCTCGCCATTGAAAAACACCAACAAATTCAACAACAACCTCAACATTGAAAAACACCAACAAATTCAACAACAACTTCAACATTGAAAAACACCAACAAATTCAACAACAACCTCGACATTGAAAAACACCAACAAATTCAACAACAACCTCAACATTGAAAAACTACAACAACCTCAACATTGTAAAACACCAACAAATACCACAAAAACCTCAACATTGAAAAAGACCAACAACCTCAACATTGAAAAACACCAACAAATTCAACAACAACCTCAACATTGAAAAACAACAACAACCTCAACATTGAAAAACAACAACAACCTCAACATTGAAAAACACCAACAAATTCAACAACAACCTCAACATTAAAAAACAACAACAACCTCAACATTGAAAAACACAAACAAATTCAACAACAACTTCAACATTGAAAAACACCAACAAATTCAACAACAACCTCGCCATTGAAAAACACCAACAAATTCAACAACAACCTCAACATTGAAAAACACCAACAAATTCAACAACAACTTCAACATTGAAAAACACCAACAAATTCAACAACAACCTCGACATTGAAAAACACCAACAAATTCAACAACAACCTCAACATTGAAAAACTACAACAACCTCAACATTGTAAAACACCAACAAATACCACAAAAACCTCAACATTGAAAAAGACCAACAACCTCAACATTGAAAAACACCAACAAATTCAACAACAACCTCAACATTGAAAAACAACAACAACCTCAACATTGAAAAACAACAACAACCTCAACATTGAAAAACACCAACAAATTCAACAACAACCTCAACATTAAAAAACAACAACAACCTCAACATTGAAAAACACCAACAAATTCAAAAACAACTTCAACATTGAAAAACACCAACAAATTCATCAACAACCTCGAAATTGAAAAACAGCAACAAATTCAACAACCACCTCAACATTGAAAAAGAACAACAACCTCAACATTGAAGAACACCAACAAATTCAACAACAACCTCAACATTAAAAAACAACAACAACCTAAACATGGAAAAACACCAACAAATTCACAACAACCTCAACAATGAAAAACACCAACAAATTCAACAACAACCTCAACATTGAAAAACAACAACAACCTCAACATTGAAAAACAACAACAACCTCAACATTGAAAAACACCAACAAATTCAAAAACAACTTCAACATTGAAAAACACCAACAAATTCAACAACAACCTCGAAATTGAAAAACAGCAACAAATTCAACAACCACCTCAACATTGAAAAAGAACAACAACCTCAACATTGAAGAACACCAACAAATTCAACAACAACCTCAACATTAAAAAACAACAACAACCTCAACATTGAAAAACACCAACAAATTCAACAACAACCTCAACAATGAAAAACACCAACAAATTTAACAACAACCTCAACTTTGAAAAACAACATCAACCTAAACATGGAAAAACACCAACAAATTCAACAACAACCTCAACACTGAAAAACAACAACAACCTCAAAATTGAAAAACACCAACAAATTCAACAACAACCTCAACATTAAAAAACAACAACAACCTCAACATTGAAAAACACCAACAAATTCAACAACAACCTCAACAATGAAAAACACCAACAAATTCAACAACAACCTCAACATTGAAAAACACCAACAACTTCAACAACAACCTCAACATTTAAAAACAACAACAACCTCAACATTGAAAAACAGCAACAAATTCAACAACAACCTCAACATTGAAAAACACAAACAAATTCAACAACAACTTCAACATTGAAAAACACCAACAAATTCAACAACAACCTCGACAGTGAAAAACACCAACAAATTCAACAACAACCTCAACATTGAAAAACTACAACAACCTCAACATTGAAAAACACCAACAAATACAACAACAACCTCAACATTGAAAAACAACAACAACCTCAACATTGAGAAAACACCAACAAATTCAACAACAACCTTCAACATTGAAAAACACCAACAAATTCAACAACAACCTCAACATTGAAAAACAACAACAACCTCAACATTGAAAAACAACAACAACCTCAACATTGAAAAAACACCAACAAATTCAACAACAACCTCAACATTGAAAAACAACAACAACCTCAACATTGAAAAACACGAACAAATTCAACAACAACTTCAACATTAAAAAACTCCAACAAATTCAACAACAACCTCGAAATTGAAAAACACCAACAAATTCAACAACAACCTCAACATTGAAAAACAACAACAACCTCAACAATGAAAAACACCAACAAATTCAACAACAACCTCAACATTGAAAAACAACAACAACCTCAACATTGAAAAACGCCCACAAATTCAACAATAACCTCAACATTGAAAAACACCGACAAATTCAACAACAACGTCAACATTGAAAAACAACAACAACCTCAACATTGAAAAACACCAACAAATTCAACAACAACCTCAACATTTAAAAACAACAACAACCTCAACATTGAAAAACACCAACAAATTCAACAACAACCTCAACATTGAAAAACACAAACAAATTCAACAAGAACTTCAACATTGAAAAACACCAACAAATTCAACAGCAACCTCGACATTGAAAAACACCAACAAATTCAACAACAACCTCAACATTGAAAAACTACAACAACCTCAACATTGAAAAACACCAACAAATACAACAACAACCTCAACATTGAAAAACAACAACAACCTCAACATTGAGAAAACACCAACAAATTCAACAACAACCTTCAGCATTGAAAAACACCAACAAATTCAACAACAACCTCAACATTGAAAAACAACAACAACCTCAACATTGAAAAACACCAACAAATTCAACAACAACCTCAACATTGAAAAACACAAACAAATTCAACAACAACTTCAACATTGAAAAACACCAACAAATTCAACAACAACCTCGACATTGAAAAACACCAACAAATTCAACAACAACCTCAACATTGAAAAACAACAACAACCTCAACATTGAAAAACAGCAACAAATTCAATAACAACCTCAACATTGAAAAACACAAACAAATTCAACAACAACTTCAACATTGAAAAACACCAACAAATTCAACAACAACCTCGACATTGAAAAACACCAACAAATTCAACAACAACCTCAACATTGAAAAACTACAACAACCTCAACATTGAAAAACACCAAGAAATACAACAACAACCTCAACATTGAAAAACAACAACAACCTCAACATTGAGAAAACACCAACAAATTCAACAACAACCTTCAACATTGAAAAACACCAACAAATTCATCAACAACCTCAACATTGAAAAACAACAACAACCTCAACATTGAAAAACAACAACAACATCAACATTGAAAAAACACCAACAAATTCAACAACAACCTCAACATTGAAAAACAACAACAACCTCAACATTGAAAAACACGAACAAATTCAACAACAACTTCAACATTGAAAAACACCAACAAATTCAACAACAACCTCGAAATTGAAAAACACCAACAAATTCAACAACAACCTCAACATTGAAAAACAACAACAACCTCAACAATGAAAAACACCAACAAATTCAACAACAACCTCAACATTGAAAAACAACAACAACCTCAACATTGAAAAACGCCCACAAATTCAACAATAACCTCAACATTGAAAAACACCGACAAATTCAACAACAACGTCAACATTGAAAAACAACAACAACCTCAACATTGAAAAACACCAACAAATTCAACAACAACCTCAACATTGAAAAAGACCAACAAATTTACCAACAACCTTAACTTTGAAAAACAAAATCAACCTCAACATGGAAAAACACCAACAAATTCAACAACAACCTCAACACTGAAAAACAACAACAACCTCAAAATTGAAAAACACCAACAAATTCAACAACAACCTCAACATTTAAAAACAACAACAACCTCAACATTGAAAAACACCAACAAATTCAACAACAACCTCTACATTTAAAAACAACAACGACCTCAACATTGAAAAACACCAACAAATTCAACAACCTCAACATTGAAAAACAACAACAACCTCAACATTGAGAAAACACCAACAAATTCAACAACAACCTTCAGCATTGAAAAACACCAACAAATTCAACAACAACCTCAACATTGAAAAACAACAACAACCTCAACATTGAAAAACACCAACAAATTCAACAACAACCTCAACATTGAAAAACACAAACAAATTCAACAACAACTTCAACATTGAAAAACACCAACAAATTCAACAACAACCTCGACATTGAAAAACACCAACAAATTCAACAACAACCTCAACATTGAAAAACACCAACAAATTCAACAACAACTTCAACATTGAAAAACACCAACAAATTCAACAACAACCTCGACATTGAAAAACACCAACAAATTCAACAACAACCTCAACATTGAAAAACTACAACAACCTCAACATTGAAAAACACCAACACATACAACAACAACCTCAACATTGAAAAAGAGCAACAACCTCAACATTGAAAAACACCAACAAATTCAACAACAACCTCAACATTGAAAAACAACAACAACCTCAACATTGAAAAACAACAACAACCTCAACATTGAAAAACACCAACAAATTCAACAACAACCTCAACATTAAAAAACAACAACAACCTCAACATTGAAAAACACCAACAAATTCAAAAACAACTTCAACATTGAAAAACACCAACAAATTCAACAACAACCTCGAAATTGAAAAACAGCAACAAATTCAACAACCACCTCCACATTGAAAAAGAACAACAACCTCAACATTGAAGAACACCAACAAATTCAACAACAACCTCAACATTAAAAAACAACAACAAGCTAAACATGGAAAAACACCAACAAATTCACAACAACCTCAACAATGAAAAACACCAAAAAATTCAACAACAACCTCAACATTGAAAAACAACAACAACATCAACATTGAAAAACAACAACAACCTCAACATTGAAAAACACCAACAAATTCAACAACAACCTCAACATTAAAAAACAACAACAACCTCAACATTGAAAAACACCAACAAATTCAAAAACAACTTCAATATTGAAAAACACCAACAAATTCAACAACAACCTCGAAATTGAAAAACAGCAACAAATTCAACAACCACCTCAACATTGAAAAAGAACAACAACCTCAACATTGAAGAACACCAACAAATTCACAAAAACAACAACATTAAAAAACAACAACAACCTCAACATTGAAAAACACCAACAAATTCAACAACAACCTCAACAATGAAAAACACGAACAAATTTAACAACAACCTCAACTTTGAAAAACAACATCAACCTCCACATGGAAAAACACCAACAAATTCAACAACAACCTCAACACTGAAAAACAACAACAACCTCAAAATTGAAAAACACCAACAAATTCAACAACAACCTCAACATTAAAAAACAACAACAACCTCAACATTGAAAAACACCAACAAATTCAACAACAACCTCAACAATGAAAAACACCAACAAATTCAACAACAACCTCAACATTGAAAAACACCAACAACTTCAACAACAACCTCAACATTTAAAAACAACAACAACCTCAACATTGAAAAACAGCAACAAATTCAACAACAACCTCAACATTGAAAAACACAAACAAATTCAACAACAACTTCAACATTGAAAAACACCAACAAATTCAACAACAACCTCGACATTGAAAAACACGAACAAATTCAACAACAACCTCAACATTGAAAAACTACAACAACCTCAACATTGAAAAACACCAACAAATACAACAACAACCTCAACATTGAAAAACAACAACAACCTCAACATTGAGAAAACACCAACAAATTCAACAACAACCTTCAACATTGAAAAACACCAACAAATTCAACAACAACCTCAACATTGAAAAACAACAACAACCTCAACATTGAAAAACAACAACAACCTCAACATTGAAAAAACACCAACAAATTCAACAACAACCTCAACATTGAAAAACAACAACAACCTCAACATTGAAAAACACGAACAAATTCAACAACAACTTCAACATTGAAAAACACCAACAAATTCAACAACAACCTCGAAATTGAACAACACCAACAAATTCAACAACAACCTCAACATTGAAAAACAACAACAACCTCAACAATGAAAAACACCAACAAATTCAACAACAACCTCAACATTGAAAAACAACAACAACCTCAACATTGAAAAACGCCCACAAATTCAACAATAACCTCAACATTGAAAAACAGCGACAAATTCAACAACAACGTCAACATTGAAAAACAACAACAACCTCAACATTGAAAAACACCAACAAATTCAACAACAACCTCAACATTGAAAAAGACCAACAAATTTACCAACAACCTTAACTTTGAAAAACAAAATCAACCTCAATATGGAAAAACACCAACAAATTCAACAACAACCTCAACACTGAAAAACAACAACAACATTGAAAAAGACCAACAAATTTACCAACAACCTTAACTTTGAAAAACAAAATCAACCTCAATATGGAAAAACACCAATAAATTCAACAACAACCTCAACACTGAAAAACAACAACAACCTCAAAATTGAAAAACACCAACAAATTCAACAACAACCTCAACATTTAAAAACAACAACAACCTCAACATTGAAAAACACCAACAAATTCAACAACAACGTCAACATTTAAAAACAACAACAACCTCAACATTGAAAAACACCAACAAATTCAACAGCAACCTCAACATTGAAAAACACAAACAAATTCAACAACAACTTCAACATTGAAAAACACCAACAAATTCAACAGCAACCTCGACATTGAAAAACACCAACAAATTCAACAATAACCTCAACATTGAAAAACTACAACAACCTCAACATTGAAAAACACCAACAAATACAACAACAACCTCAACATTGAAAAACAACAACAACCTCAACATTGAGAAAACATCAACAAATTCAACAACAACCTTCAGCATTGAAAAACACCAACAAATTCAACAACAACCTCAACATTGAAAAACAACAACAACCTCAACATTGAAAAACACCAACAAATTCAACAACAACCTCAACATTGAAAAACAACAACAACCTCAACATTGAAAAACACCAACAAATTCAACAACAACCTCAACATTGAAAAACAACAACAACCTCAACATTGAAAAACACCAACAAATTCAACAACAACCTCAACATTTAAAAACAACAACAACCTCAACATTGAAAAACACCAACAAATTCAACAACAACCTCAACATTGAAAAACACCAACAAATTCAACAACCTCAACATTGAACAACACCAACAAATTCAACAACATCTTCAACATTGAAAAACACCAACAAATTCAACAACAATCTCGACATTGAAAAACATCAACAAATTCAACAACAACCTCAACATTGAAAAACGACAACAACCTCAACATTGAAAAACACCAACAAATTCAACAACAACCTCGACCTTGAAAAACAACAACAACCTCAGCATTGAAAAACACCAACAAATTCAACAACAACCTCAACGTTGAAAAACACCAACAAATTCAACAACAACCTCAACATTGAAAAACAACAACAACCTCAACATTGAAAAACACCAGCAAATTCAACAACAACCTCAACATTGAAAAACACCAACAAATTCAGCAACAACCTGAACATTGACAAACAACAACATCCTCAACATTGAAAAACATCAACAAATTCAACAACAACCTCAACATTGAAAAACTACAACAACCTCAACATTGAAAAACACCAACAAATTCAACAACAACCTCAACATTGAAAAACAACAACAACCTCAGCATTGAAAAACACGAACAAATTCAACAACAACCTCAACATTGAAAAACACCAACAAATTCAACAAGAACCTCAACATTGAAAAACAATAAAAACCTCAACATTGAAAAACACCAACAAATTCAAAAACAACCTCAACATTGAAAAACACCAACAAATTCAGCAACAACCTCAACATTGAAAAACAACAACAACCTCAACATTGAAAAACACCAACAAATTCAACAACAACCTCAACATGGAAAAACAACAACAACCTCAACATTGAAAAACACCAACAAATTCAACAACAACCTCAAAATTGAAAAACAACAACAACCTCAACATTGAAAAACACCAACAAATTCAACAACAACCTCAACATTGAAAAACAACAACAACCTCAACATTGAAAAACACCAACAAGTTCAACAACAACCTCAACATCGAAAAACAACAACAACCTCAACATTGAAAAACACCAACAAATTCAACAACAACCTCAACAATGAAAAACACAAACAAATTCAACAACAACCTCAACATTGAAAAACACCAACAAATTTAACAACAACCTCAACTTTGAAAAACAACAACAACCTCAACATGGAAAAACACCAACAAATTCAACAACAACCTCAACATTGAAAAACAACAACAGCCTCAAAATTGAAAAACACCAACAAGTTCAACAACAACCTCAACATTGAAAAACAACAACAACCTCAACATTGAAAAACACCAACAAATTCAACAACAACCTCAACATTGAAAAACACCAACAAATTCAACAACAACTTCAACATTGAAAAGCACCAACAAATTCAACAACAACCTCGAAATTGAAAAACACCAACAAATTCAACAACAACCTCAACATTGAAGAACTACAACAACCTCAAGATTGAAAAACACCAACAAATACAACAACAACCTCAACATTGAAAAAGAGCAACAACCTCAACATTGAAAAACACCAACAAATTCAACAACAACCTCAACATTGAAAAACAACAACAACCTCAACATTGAAAAACAACAACAACCTCAACATTGAAAAACACCAACAAATTCAACAACAACCTCAACATTAAAAAACAACAACAACCTCAACATTGAAAAACACCAACAAATTCAAAAACAACTTCAACATTGAAAAACACCAACAAATTCAACAACAACCTCGAAATTGAAAAACAGCAACAAATTCAACAACCACCTCAACATTGAAAAAGAACAAAAACCTCAACATTGAAGAACACCAACAAATTCAACAACAACGTCAACATTAAAAAACAACAACAACCTCAACATTGAAAAACACCAACAAATTCAACAACAACCTCAACAATGAAAAACACCAGCAAATTTAACAACAACCTCAACTTTGAAAAACAACATCAACCTCAACATGGAAAAACACCAACAAATTCAACAACAACCTCAACATTGAAAAACACCAACAAATTCAACAACCTCAACATTGAACAACACCAACAAATTCAACATCTTCAACATTGAAAAACACCAACAAATTCAACAGCAATCTCGACATTGAAAAACATCAACAAATTCAACAACAACCTCAACATTGAAAAACAACAACAACCTCAACATTGAAAAACACAAACAAATTCAACAACAACCTCAACATTGAAAAACAACAACAACCTCAGCATTGAAAAACACCAACAAATTCAACAACAACCTCAACGTTGAAAAACACCAACAAATTCAACAACAACCTCAACATTGAAAAACAACAACAACCTCAACATTGAAAAACACCAACAAATTCAACAACAACCTCAACATTGAAAAATACCAACAAATTCAGCAACAACCTCAACATTGACAAACAACAACAACCTCAACATTGAAAAACATCCACAAATTCAACAACAACCTCAACATTGAAAAACTACAACAACCTCAACATTGAAAAACACCAACAAATTCAACAACAACCTCAACATTGAAAAACAACAACAACCTCAGCATTGAAAAACACGAACAAATTCAACAACAACCTCAACATTGAAAAACACCAACAAATTCAACAACAACCTCAACATTGAAAAACAATAAAAACCTCAACATTGAAAAACACCAACAAATTCAACAACAACCTCAACATTGAAAAACACCAACAAATTCAGCAACAACCTCAACATTGAAAAACAACAACAACCTCAACATTGAAAAACACCAACAAATTCAACAACAACCTCAACATTGAAAAACAACAACAACCTCAACATTGAAAAACAGCAACAAATTCAACAACAACCTCAAAATTGAAAAACAACAATAACCTCAACATTGAAAAACACCAACAAATTCAACAACAACCTCAACATTGAAAAACAACAACAACCTCAACATTGAAAAACACCAACAAGTTCAACAACAACCTCAACATTGAAAAACAACAACAACCTCAACATTGAAAAACACCAACAAATTCAACAACAACCTCAACATTGAAAAACACCAACAAATTCAACAACAACTTCAACATTGAAAAACACCAACAAATTCAACAACAACCTCGACATTGAAAAACACCAACAAATTCAACAACAACCTCAACATTGAAAAACTACAACAACCTCAACATTGAAAAACACCAACAAATACAACAACAACCTCAACATTGAAAAACAACAACAACCTCAACATTGAAAAACACCAACAAATTCAACAACAACCTCAACATTAAAAAACAACAACAACCTCAACATTGAAAAACACCAACAAATTCAAAAACAACTTCAACATTGAAAAACACCAACAAATTCAACAACAACCTCGAAATTGAAAAACAGCAACAAATTCAACAACCACCTCAACATTGAAAAAGAACAACAACCTCAACATTGAAGAACACCAACAAATTCAACAACAACCTCAACAATGAAAAACAACAACAACCTCAAAATTGAAAAACACCAACAAATTCAACAACAACCTCAACATTGAAAAACAACAACAACCTCAACATTGAAAAACAGCAACAAATTCAACAACAACCTCAAAATTGAAAAACAACAACAACCTCAACATTGAAAAACACCAACAAATTCAACAACAACCTCAACATTGAAAAACAACAACAACCTCAACATTGAAAAACACCAACAAGTTCAACAACAACCTCAACATCGAAAAACAACAACAACCTCAACATTGAAAAACACCAACAAATTCAACAACAACCTCAACAATGAAAAACACAAACAAATTCAACAACAACCTCAACATTGAAAAACACCAACAAATTTAACAACAACCTCAACTTTGAAAAACAACAACAACCTCAACATGGAAAAACACCAACAAATTCAACAACAACCTCAACATTGAAACACAACAACAACCTCAAAATTGAAAAACACCAACAAGTTCAACAACAACCTCAACATTGAAAAACAACAACAACCTCAACATTGAAAAACACCAACAAGTTCAACAACAACCTCAACATTGAAAAACACCAACAAATTCAACAACAACTTCAACATTGAAAAACACCAACAAATTCAACAACAACCTCGACATTGAAAAACACCAACAAATTCAACAACAACCTCAACATTGAAAAACTACAACAACCTCAACATTGAAAAACACCAACAAATACAACAACAACCTCAACATTGAAAAAGAGCAACAACCTCAACATTGAAAAACACCAACAAATTCAACAACAACCTCAACATTGAAAAACAACAACAACCTCAACATTGAAAAACAACAACAACCTCAACATTGAAAAACACCAACAAATTCAACAACAACCTCAACATTAAAAAACAACAACAACCTCAACATTGAAAAACACCAACAAATTCAAAAACAACTTCAACATTGAAAAACACCAACAAATTCAACAACAACCTCGAAATTGAAAAACAGCAACAAATTCAACAACCACCTCAACATTGAAAAAGAACAACAACCTCAACATTGAAGAACACCAACAAATTCAACAACAACCTCAACATTAAAAAACAACAACAACCTCAACATTGAAAAACACCAACAAATTCAACAACAACCTCAACAATGAAAAACACCAACAAATTTAACAACAACCTCAACTTTGAAAAACAACATCAACCTCAACATGGAAAAACACCAACAAATTCAACAACAACCTCAACACTGAAAAACAACAACAACCTCGACATTGAAAAACACCAACAAATTCAACAACAACCTCAACATTGAAAAACTACAACAACCTCAACATTGAAAAACACCAACAAATTCAACAACAACCTCAACATTGAAAAACACAAACAAATTCAACAACAACTTCAAAATTGAAAAACACCAACAAATTCAACAACAACCTCGACATTGAAATACACCAAGAAATTCAACAACAACCTCAACATTGAAAAACTACAACAACCTCAACATGGAAAAACACCAACAAATACAACAACAACCTCAACATTGAAAAACAACAACAACCTCAACCTTGAGAAAACACCAACAAATTCAACAACAACCTTCAGCATTGAAAAACACCAACAAAGTCAACAACAACCTCAACATTGAAAAACAACAACAACCTCAACATTGAAAAACACCAACAAATTCAACAACAACCTCAACATTGAAAAACAACAACAACCTCAACATTGAAAAACACCAACAAATTCAACAACAACCTCAACATTGAAAAACAACAACAACCTCACAGTGAAAAACACCAACAAATTCAACAACAACCTCAACATTTAAAAACAACAACATCCTCAACATTGAAAAACACCAACAAATTCAACAACAACCTCAACATTGAAAAACACCAATAAATTCAACAACAACTTTAACATTGAAAAACACCAACAAATTCAACAACAACCTCGACATTGAAAAACACCAAGAAATTCAACAACAACCTCAACATTGAAAAACTACAACAACCTCAACATTGAAAAAGACCATCAAATACAACAACAACCTCAACATTGAAAAAGAACAACAACCTCAACATTGAAAAACACCAACAAATTCAACAACAACCTCAACATTGAAAAACAACTACAAATTCAACAACAACCTCAACATTAAAAAACAACAACAACCTCAACATTGAAAAACACCAACAAATTCAACAACAACTTAAACATTGAAAAACACCAACAAATTCAACAACAACCTCGAAATTGAAAAACTGCAACAGATTCAACAACAACCTCAACATTGAAAAACAACAACAAATTCAACAACAACCTCAACAATGAAAAACACCAACAAATTCAACAACAACCTCAACATTGAAAAACACCAACAAATTTAACAACATCCTCAACTTTGAAAAACAACAACAACCTCAACATGGAAAGACACCAAGAAATTCAACAACAACCTCAACATTGAAAAACAACAACAACCTCAAAATTGAAAAACACCAACAAATTCAACAACAACCTCAACATTTAAAAACAACAACAAACTCAACATTGAAAAACACCAACAAATTCAGCAACAACCTCAACATTGAAAAACATCAATAACTTCAACATTGAAAAACACCAACAAATTCAACAACAACCTCGAAATTGAAAAACAGCAACAAATTCAACAACAACCTCAACATTGAAAAACAACAACAACCTCAACATTGAAGAACACCAACAAATTCAACAACAACCTCAACATTAAAAAACAACAACAACCTCAACATTGAAAAACACCAACAACTTCAACAACAACCTCAACAATGAAAAACACCAACAAATTCAACAACAACCTCAACATTGAAAAACACCAACAAATTTAACAACAACCTCAACATTGAAAAACAACAGCAACCTCAACATGGAAAAACACCAACAAATTCAACAACAACCTCAACATTGAAAAACAACAACAACCTCAACATTGAAAAACACCAACAAATTCAACAACAACCTCAACATTTAAAAACAACAACAACCTCAACATTGAAAAACACCAACAAATTCAACAACAACCTCAACATTGAAAAACAACAACAACCTCAACATTGAAAAACACCAACAAATTCAACAACAACCTCAACATTTAAAAACAACAACAACCTCAACATTGAAAAACACCAACAAATTCAACAACAACCTCAACATTGAAAAACGCCAACAAATTCAACAACCTCAACATTGAACAACACCAACAAATTCAACAACATCTTCAACATTGAAAAACACCAACAAATTCAACAGCAATCTCGACATTGAAAAACATCAACAAATTCAACAACAACCTCAACATTGAAAAACGACAACAACCTCAACATTGAAACACACCAACAAATTCAACAACAACCTCAACATTGAAAAACAACAACAACCTCAGCTTTGAAAAACACCAACAAATTCAACAACAACCTCAACGTTGAAAAACACCAACAAATTCAACAACAACCTCAACATTGAAAAACAACAACAACCTCAACATTGAAAAATACCAACAAATTCAACAACAACCTCAACATTGAAAAACACCAACAAATTCAGCAACAACCTCAACATTGAAAAACAACAACAACCTCAACATTGAAAAACATCAACAAATTCAACAACAACCTCAACATTGAAAAACTACAACAACCTCAACATTGAAAAACACCAACAAATTCAACAACAACCTCAACATTGAAAAACACCAACAACTTTAACAACAACCTCAACTTTGAAAAACAACAACAACCTCAACATGGAAAAACACCAACAAATTCAACAACAACCTCAACATTGAAAAACAACAACAACCTCAACATTGAAAAACACCAACAAATTCAACAACAACCTCAACATTTAAAAACAACAACAACCTCAACATTGAAAAACACCAACAAATTCAACAACAACCTCAACATTGAAAAACAACAACAACCTCAACATTGAAAAACACCAACAAATTCAACAACAACCTCAACATTTAAAAACAACAACAACCTCAACATTGAAAAACACCAACAAATTCAACAACAACCTCAACATTGAAAAACACCAATAAATTCAACAACCTCAACATTGAACAACACCAACAAATTCAACATCTTCAACATTGAAAAACACCAACAAATTCAACTGCAATCTCGACATTGAAAAACATCAACAAATTCAACAACAACCTCAACATTGAAAAACGACAACAACCTCAACATTGAAACACACCAACAAATTCAACAACAACCTCAACATTGAAAAACAACAACAACCTCAGCATTGAAAAACACCAACAAATTCAACAACAACCTCAACGTTGAAAAACACCAACAAATTCAACAACAACCTCAACATTGAAAAACAACAACAACCTCAACATTGAAAAACACCAACAAATTCAACAACAACCTCAACATTGAAAAACACCAACAAATTCAGCAACAACATCAACATTGAAAAACAACAACAACCTCAACATTGAAAACCATCAACAAATTCAACAACAACCTCAACATTGAAAAACTACAACAACCTCAACGTTGAAAAACACCAACAAATTCAACAACAACCTCAACATTGAAAAACAACAACAACCTCAGCATTGAAAAACACGAACAAATTCAACAACAACCTCAACATTGAAAAACACCAACAAATTCAACAACAACCTCAACATTGAAAAACAATAAAAACCTCAACATTGAAAAACACCAACAAATTCAACAACAACCTCAACATTGAAAAACACCAACAAATTCAGCAACAACCTCAACATTGAAAAACAACAACAACCTCAACATTGAAAAACACCAACAAATTCAACTTCAACCTCAACATTGAAAAACAACAACAACCTCAACATTGAAAAACAGCAACAAATTCAACAACAACCTCAAAATTGAAAAACAACAACAACCTCAACATTGAAAAACACCAACAAATTCAACAACAACCTCAACATTGAAAAACAACAACAACCTCAACATTGAAAAACACCAACAAGTTCAACAACAACCTCAACATTGAAAAACAACAACAACCTCAACATTGAAAAACACCAACAAGTTCAACAACAACCTCAACATTGAAAAACAACAACAACCTCAACATTGAAAAACACCAACAAGTTCTACAACAACCTCAACATTCAAAAACACCAACAAATTCAACAACAACTTCAACATTGAAAAACACCAACAAATTCAACAACAACCTCGACATTGAAAAACACCAACAAATTCAACAACAACCTCAACATTGAAAAACTACAACAACCTCAACATTGAAAAACACCAACAAATACAACAACAACCTCAACATTGAAAAAGAGCAACAACCTCAACATTGAAAAACACCAACAAATTCAACAACAACCTCAACATTGAAAAACAACAACAACCTCAACATTGAAAAACAACAACAACCTCAACATTGAAAAAAACCAACAAATTCAACAACAACCTCAACATTAAAAAACAACAACAACCTCAACATTGAAAAACACCAACAAATTCAAAAACAACTTCAACATTGAAAAACACCAACAAATTCAACAACAACCTCGAAATTGAAAAACAGCAACAAATTCAACAACCACCTCAACATTGAAAAAGAACAACAACCTCAACATTGAAGAACACCAACAAATTCAACAACAACCTCAACATTAAAAAACAACAACAACCTCAACATTGAAAAACACCAACAAATTCAACAACAACCTCAACAATGAAAAACACCAACAAATTTAACAACAACCTCAACTTTGAAAAACAACATCAACCTCAACATGGAAAAACACCAACAAATTCAACAACAACCTCAACACAGAAAAACAACAACAACCTCGACATTGAAAAACACCAACAAATTCAACAACAACCTCAACATTGAAAAACTACAACAACCTCAACATTGAAAAACACCAACAAATTCAACAACAACCTCAACATTGAAAAACACAAACAAATTCAAAAACAACTTCAACATTGAAAAACACCAACAAATTCAACAACAACCTCGACATTGAAATACACCAACAAATTCAACAACAACCTCAACATTGAAAAACTACAACAACCTCAACATTGAAAAACACCAACAAATACAACAACAACCTCAACATTGAAAAACAACAACAACCTCAACATTGAAAAACACCAACAAATTCAACAACAACCTCAACATTAAAAAACAACAACAACCTCAACATTGAAAAACACCAACAAATTCAAAAACAACTTCAACATTGAAAAACACCAACAAATTCAACAACAACCTCGAAATTGAAAAACAGCAACAAATTCAACAACCACCTCAACATTGAAAAAGAACAACAACCTCAACATTGAAGAACACCAACAAATTCAACAACAACCTCAACAATGAAAAACAACAACAACCTCAAAATTGAAAAACACCAACAAATTCAACAACAACCTCAACATTGAAAAACAACAACAACCTCAACATTGAAAAACAGCAACAAATTCAACAACAACCTCAAAATTGAAAAACAACAACAACCTCAACATTGAAAAACACCAACAAATTCAACAACAACCTCAACATTGAAAAACAACAACAACCTCAACATTGAAAAACACCAACAAGTTCAACAACAACCTCAACATCGAAAAACAACAACAACCTCAACATTGAAAAACACCAACAAATTCAACAACAACCTCAACAATGAAAAACACAAACAAATTCAACAACAACCTCAACATTGAAAAACACCAACAAATTTAACAACAACCTCAACTTTGAAAAACAACAACAACCTCAACATGGAAAAACACCAACAAATTCAACAACAACCTCAACATTGAAACACAACAACAACCTCAAAATTGAAAAACACCAACAAGTTCAACAACAACCTCAACATTGAAAAACAACAACAACCTCAACATTGAAAAACACCAACAAGTTCAACAACAACCTCAACATTGAAAAACACCAACAAATTCAACAACAACTTCAACATTGAAAAACACCAACAAATTCAACAACAACCTCGACATTGAAAAACACCAACAAATTCAACAACAACCTCAACATTGAAAAACTACAACAACCTCAACATTGAAAAACACCAACAAATACAACAACAACCTCAACATTGAAAAAGAGCAACAACCTCAACATTGAAAAACACCAACAAATTCAACAACAACCTCAACATTGAAAAACAACAACAACCTCAACATTGAAAAACAACAACAACCTCAACATTGAAAAACACCAACAAATTCAACAACAACCTCAACATTAAAAAACAACAACAACCTCAACATTGAAAAACACCAACAAATTCAAAAACAACTTCAACATTGAAAAACACCAACAAATTCAACAACAACCTCGAAATTGAAAAACAGCAACAAATTCAACAACCACCTCAACATTGAAAAAGAACAACAACCTCAACATTGAAGAACACCAACAAATTCAACAACAACCTCAACATTAAAAAACAACAACAACCTCAACATTGAAAAACACCAACAAATTCAACAACAACCTCAACAATGAAAAACACCAACAAATTTAACAACAACCTCAACTTTGAAAAACAACATCAACCTCAACATGGAAAAACACCAACAAATTCAACAACAACCTCAACACTGAAAAACAACAACAACCTCGACATTGAAAAACACCAACAAATTCAACAACAACCTCAACATTGAAAAACTACAACAACCTCAACATTGAAAAACACCAACAAATTCAACAACAACCTCAACATTGAAAAACACAAACAAATTCAACAACAACTTCAAAATTGAAAAACACCAACAAATTCAACAACAACCTCGACATTGAAATACACCAAGAAATTCAACAACAACCTCAACATTGAAAAACTACAACAACCTCAACATGGAAAAACACCAACAAATACAACAACAACCTCAACATTGAAAAACAACAACAACCTCAACCTTGAGAAAACACCAACAAATTCAACAACAACCTTCAGCATTGAAAAACACCAACAAAGTCAACAACAACCTCAACATTGAAAAACAACAACAACCTCAACATTGAAAAACACCAACAAATTCAACAACAACCTCAACATTGAAAAACAACAACAACCTCAACATTGAAAAACACCAACAAATTCAACAACAACCTCAACATTGAAAAACAACAACAACCTCACAGTGAAAAACACCAACAAATTCAACAACAACCTCAACATTTAAAAACAACAACATCCTCAACATTGAAAAACACCAACAAATTCAACAACAACCTCAACATTGAAAAACACCAATAAATTCAACAACAACTTTAACATTGAAAAACACCAACAAATTCAACAACAACCTCGACATTGAAAAACACCAAGAAATTCAACAACAACCTCAACATTGAAAAACTACAACAACCTCAACATTGAAAAAGACCATCAAATACAACAACAACCTCAACATTGAAAAAGAACAACAACCTCAACATTGAAAAACACCAACAAATTCAACAACAACCTCAACATTGAAAAACAACTACAAATTCAACAACAACCTCAACATTAAAAAACAACAACAACCTCAACATTGAAAAACACCAACAAATTCAACAACAACTTAAACATTGAAAAACACCAACAAATTCAACAACAACCTCGAAATTGAAAAACTGCAACAGATTCAACAACAACCTCAACATTGAAAAACAACAACAAATTCAACAACAACCTCAACAATGAAAAACACCAACAAATTCAACAACAACCTCAACATTGAAAAACACCAACAAATTTAACAACATCCTCAACTTTGAAAAACAACAACAACCTCAACATGGAAAGACACCAAGAAATTCAACAACAACCTCAACATTGAAAAACAACAACAACCTCAAAATTGAAAAACACCAACAAATTCAACAACAACCTCAACATTTAAAAACAACAACAAACTCAACATTGAAAAACACCAACAAATTCAGCAACAACCTCAACATTGAAAAACATCAATAACTTCAACATTGAAAAACACCAACAAATTCAACAACAACCTCGAAATTGAAAAACAGCAACAAATTCAACAACAACCTCAACATTGAAAAACAACAACAACCTCAACATTGAAGAACACCAACAAATTCAACAACAACCTCAACATTAAAAAACAACAACAACCTCAACATTGAAAAACACCAACAACTTCAACAACAACCTCAACAATGAAAAACACCAACAAATTCAACAACAACCTCAACATTGAAAAACACCAACAAATTTAACAACAACCTCAACATTGAAAAACAACAGCAACCTCAACATGGAAAAACACCAACAAATTCAACAACAACCTCAACATTGAAAAACAACAACAACCTCAACATTGAAAAACACCAACAAATTCAACAACAACCTCAACATTTAAAAACAACAACAACCTCAACATTGAAAAACACCAACAAATTCAACAACAACCTCAACATTGAAAAACAACAACAACCTCAACATTGAAAAACACCAACAAATTCAACAACAACCTCAACATTTAAAAACAACAACAACCTCAACATTGAAAAACACCAACAAATTCAACAACAACCTCAACATTGAAAAACGCCAACAAATTCAACAACCTCAACATTGAACAACACCAACAAATTCAACAACATCTTCAACATTGAAAAACACCAACAAATTCAACAGCAATCTCGACATTGAAAAACATCAACAAATTCAACAACAACCTCAACATTGAAAAACGACAACAACCTCAACATTGAAACACACCAACAAATTCAACAACAACCTCAACATTGAAAAACAACAACAACCTCAGCTTTGAAAAACACCAACAAATTCAACAACAACCTCAACGTTGAAAAACACCAACAAATTCAACAACAACCTCAACATTGAAAAACAACAACAACCTCAACATTGAAAAATACCAACAAATTCAACAACAACCTCAACATTGAAAAACACCAACAAATTCAGCAACAACCTCAACATTGAAAAACAACAACAACCTCAACATTGAAAAACATCAACAAATTCAACAACAACCTCAACATTGAAAAACTACAACAACCTCAACATTGAAAAACACCAACAAATTCAACAACAACCTCAACATTGAAAAACACCAACAACTTTAACAACAACCTCAACTTTGAAAAACAACAACAACCTCAACATGGAAAAACACCAACAAATTCAACAACAACCTCAACATTGAAAAACAACAACAACCTCAACATTGAAAAACACCAACAAATTCAACAACAACCTCAACATTTAAAAACAACAACAACCTCAACATTGAAAAACACCAACAAATTCAACAACAACCTCAACATTGAAAAACAACAACAACCTCAACATTGAAAAACACCAACAAATTCAACAACAACCTCAACATTTAAAAACAACAACAACCTCAACATTGAAAAACACCAACAAATTCAACAACAACCTCAACATTGAAAAACACCAATAAATTCAACAACCTCAACATTGAACAACACCAACAAATTCAACATCTTCAACATTGAAAAACACCAACAAATTCAACTGCAATCTCGACATTGAAAAACATCAACAAATTCAACAACAACCTCAACATTGAAAAACGACAACAACCTCAACATTGAAACACACCAACAAATTCAACAACAACCTCAACATTGAAAAACAACAACAACCTCAGCATTGAAAAACACCAACAAATTCAACAACAACCTCAACGTTGAAAAACACCAACAAATTCAACAACAACCTCAACATTGAAAAACAACAACAACCTCAACATTGAAAAACACCAACAAATTCAACAACAACCTCAACATTGAAAAACACCAACAAATTCAGCAACAACATCAACATTGAAAAACAACAACAACCTCAACATTGAAAACCATCAACAAATTCAACAACAACCTCAACATTGAAAAACTACAACAACCTCAACGTTGAAAAACACCAACAAATTCAACAACAACCTCAACATTGAAAAACAACAACAACCTCAGCATTGAAAAACACGAACAAATTCAACAACAACCTCAACATTGAAAAACACCAACAAATTCAACAACAACCTCAACATTGAAAAACAATAAAAACCTCAACATTGAAAAACACCAACAAATTCAACAACAACCTCAACATTGAAAAACACCAACAAATTCAGCAACAACCTCAACATTGAAAAACAACAACAACCTCAACATTGAAAAACACCAACAAATTCAACTTCAACCTCAACATTGAAAAACAACAACAACCTCAACATTGAAAAACAGCAACAAATTCAACAACAACCTCAAAATTGAAAAACAACAACAACCTCAACATTGAAAAACACCAACAAATTCAACAACAACCTCAACATTGAAAAACAACAACAACCTCAACATTGAAAAACACCAACAAGTTCAACAACAACCTCAACATTGAAAAACAACAACAACCTCAACATTGAAAAACACCAACAAGTTCAACAACAACCTCAACATTGAAAAACAACAACAACCTCAACATTGAAAAACACCAACAAGTTCTACAACAACCTCAACATTCAAAAACACCAACAAATTCAACAACAACTTCAACATTGAAAAACACCAACAAATTCAACAACAACCTCGACATTGAAAAACACCAACAAATTCAACAACAACCTCAACATTGAAAAACTACAACAACCTCAACATTGAAAAACACCAACAAATACAACAACAACCTCAACATTGAAAAAGAGCAACAACCTCAACATTGAAAAACACCAACAAATTCAACAACAACCTCAACATTGAAAAACAACAACAACCTCAACATTGAAAAACAACAACAACCTCAACATTGAAAAAAACCAACAAATTCAACAACAACCTCAACATTAAAAAACAACAACAACCTCAACATTGAAAAACACCAACAAATTCAAAAACAACTTCAACATTGAAAAACACCAACAAATTCAACAACAACCTCGAAATTGAAAAACAGCAACAAATTCAACAACCACCTCAACATTGAAAAAGAACAACAACCTCAACATTGAAGAACACCAACAAATTCAACAACAACCTCAACATTAAAAAACAACAACAACCTCAACATTGAAAAACACCAACAAATTCAACAACAACCTCAACAATGAAAAACACCAACAAATTTAACAACAACCTCAACTTTGAAAAACAACATCAACCTCAACATGGAAAAACACCAACAAATTCAACAACAACCTCAACACAGAAAAACAACAACAACCTCGACATTGAAAAACACCAACAAATTCAACAACAACCTCAACATTGAAAAACTACAACAACCTCAACATTGAAAAACACCAACAAATTCAACAACAACCTCAACATTGAAAAACACAAACAAATTCAAAAACAACTTCAACATTGAAAAACACCAACAAATTCAACAACAACCTCGACATTGAAATACACCAACAAATTCAACAACAACCTCAACATTGAAAAACTACAACAACCTCAACATTGAAAAACACCAACAAATACAACAACAACCTCAACATTGAAAAACAACAACAACCTCAACCTTGAGAAAACACCAACAAATTCAACAACAACCTTCAGCATTGAAAAACACCAACAAATTCAACAACAACCTCAACATTGAAAAACAACAACAACCTCAACATTGAAAAACACCAACAAATTCAACAACAACCTCAACATTGAAAAACAACAACAACCTCAACATTGAAAAACACCAACAAATTCAACAACAACCTCAACATTGAAAAACAACAACAACCTCAACAGTGAAAAACAGCAACAAATTCAACAACAACCTCAACATTTAAAAACAACAACAACCTCAACATTGAAAAACACCAACAAATTCAACAACAACCTCAACATTGAAAAACACCAATAAATTCAACAACAACTTTAACATTGAAAAACACCAACAAATTCAACAACAACCTCGACATTGAAAAACACCAAGAAATTCAACAACAACCTCAACATTGAAAAACTACAACAACCTCAACATTGAAAAAGACCATCAAATACAACAACAACCTCAACATTGAAAAAGAACAACAACCTCAACATTGAAAAACACCAACAAATTCAACAACAACCTCAACATTGAAAAACAACAACAAATTCAACAACAACCTCAACATTAAAAAACAACAACAACCTCAACATTGAAAAACACCAACAAATTCAACAACAACTTAAACAATGAAAAACACCAACAAATTCAACAACAACCTCAACATTGAAAAACACCAACAAATTTAACAACAACCTCAACTTTGAAAAACAACAACAACCTCAACATGGAAAAACACCAAGAAATTCAACAACAACCTCAACATTGAAAAACAACAACAACCTCAAAATTGAAAAACACCAACAAATTCAACAACAACCTCAACATTTAAAAACAACAACAACCTCAACATTGAAAAACACCAACAAATTCAGCAACAACCTCAACATTGAAAAACATCAATAACTTCAACATTGAAAAACACCAACAAATTCAACAACAACCTCGAAATTGAAAAACAGCAACAAATTCAACAACAACCTCAACATTGAAAAACAACAACAACCTCAACATTGAAGAACACCAACAAATTCAACAACAACCTCAACATTAAAAAACAACAACAACCTCAACATTGAAAAACACCAACAACTTCAACAACAACCTCAACAATGAAAAACACCAACAAATTCAACAACAACCTCAACATTGAAAAACACCAACAAATTTAACAACAACCTCAACATTGAAAAACAACAACAACCTCAACATGGAAAAACACCAACAAATTCAACAACAACCTCAACATTGAAAAACAACAACAACCTCAACATTGAAAAACACCAACAAATTCAACAACAACCTCAACATTTAAAAACAACAACAACCTCAACATTGAAAAACACCAACAAATTCAACAACAACCTCAACATTGAAAAACAACAACAACCTCAACATTGAAAAACACCAACAAATTCAACAACAACCTCAACATTTAAAAACAACAACAACCTCAACATTGAAAAACACCAACAAATTCAACAACAACCTCAACATTGACAAACGCCAACAAATTCAACAACCTCAACATTGAACAACACCAACAAATTCAACAACATCTTCAACATTGAAAAACACCAACAAATTCAACAGCAATCTCGACATTGAAAAACATCAACAAATTCAACAACAACCTCAACATTGAAAAACGACAACAACCTCAACATTGAAACACACCAACAAATTCAACAACAACCTCAACATTGAAAAACAACAACAACCTCAGCATTGAAAAACACCAACAAATTCAACAACAACCTCAACGTTGAAAAACACCAACAAATTCAACAACAACCTCAACATTGAAAAACAACAACAACCTCAACATTGAAAAATACCAACAATTTCAACAACAACCTCAACATTGAAAAACACCAACAAATTCAGTAACAACCTCAACATTGAAAAACAACAACAACCTCAACATTGAAAAACATCAACAAATTCAACAACAACCTCAACATTGAAAAACTACAACAACCTCAACATTGAAAAACACCAACAAATTCAACAACAACCTCAACATTGAAAAACACCAACAACTTTAACAACAACCTCAACTTTGAAAAACAACAACAACCTCAACATGGAAAAACACCAACAAATTCAACAACAACCTCAACATTGAAAAACAACAACAACCTCAACATTGAAAAACACCAACAAATTCAACAACAACCTCAACATTTAAAAACAACAACAACCTCAACATTGAAAAACACCAACAAATTCAACAACAACCTCAACATTGAAAAACAACAACAACCTCAACATTGAAAAACACCAACAAATTCAACAACAACCTCAACATTTAAAAACAACAACAACCTCAACATTGAAAAACACCAACAAATTCAACAACAACCTCAACATTGAAAAACACCAATAAATTCAACAACCTCAACATTGAACAACAACAACAAATTCAACATCTTCAACATTGAAAAACACCAACAAATTCAACTGCAATCTCGACATTGAAAAACATCAACAAATTCAACAACAACCTCAACATTGAAAAACGACAACAACCTCAACATTGAAACACACCAACAAATTCAACAACAACCTCAACATTGAAAAACAACAACAACCTCAGCATTGAAAAACACCAACAAATTCAACAACAACCTCAACGTTGAAAAACACCAACAAATTCAACAACAACCTCAACATTGAAAAACAACAACAACCTCAACATTGAAAAACACCAACAAATTCAACAACAACCTCAACATTGAAAAACACCAACAAATTCAGCAACAACCTCAACATTGAAAAACAACAACAACCTCAACATTGAAAAACACCAACAAATTCAACAACAACCTCAACATTTAAAAACAACAACAACCTCAACATTGAAAAACACCAACAAATTCAACAACAACCTCAACATTGACAAACGCCAACAAATTCAACAACCTCAACATTGAACAACACCAACAAATTCAACAACATCTTCAACATTGAAAAACACCAACAAATTCAACAGCAATCTCGACATTGAAAAACATCAACAAATTCAACAACAACCTCAACATTGAAAAACGACAACAACCTCAACATTGAAACACACCAACAAATTCAACAACAACCTCAACATTGAAAAACAACAACAACCTCAGCATTGAAAAACACCAACAAATTCAACAACAACCTCAACGTTGAAAAACACCAACAAATTCAACAACAACCTCAACATTGAAAAACAACAACAACCTCAACATTGAAAAATACCAACAATTTCAACAACAACCTCAACATTGAAAAACACCAACAAATTCAGTAACAACCTCAACATTGAAAAACAACAACAACCTCAACATTGAAAAACATCAACAAATTCAACAACAACCTCAACATTGAAAAACTACAACAACCTCAACATTGAAAAACACCAACAAATTCAACAACAACCTCAACATTGAAAAACACCAACAACTTTAACAACAACCTCAACTTTGAAAAACAACAACAACCTCAACATGGAAAAACACCAACAAATTCAACAACAACCTCAACATTGAAAAACAACAACAACCTCAACATTGAAAAACACCAACAAATTCAACAACAACCTCAACATTTAAAAACAACAACAACCTCAACATTGAAAAACACCAACAAATTCAACAACAACCTCAACATTGAAAAACAACAACAACCTCAACATTGAAAAACACCAACAAATTCAACA
The DNA here is from genome assembly GCA_026770705.1 of Isurus oxyrinchus. Taxonomy (NCBI): domain Eukaryota; kingdom Metazoa; phylum Chordata; class Chondrichthyes; order Lamniformes; family Lamnidae; genus Isurus; species Isurus oxyrinchus. The sequence goes on along the minus strand of JANJGN010000300.1, from coordinate 648,307 downwards.
ACAACCTCAACATTTAAAAACAACAACAACCTCAACATTGAAAAACACCAACAAATTCAACAACAACCTCAACATTGAAAAACACCAATAAATTCAACAACCTCAACATTGAACAACAACAACAAATTCAACATCTTCAACATTGAAAAACACCAACAAATTCAACTGCAATCTCGACATTGAAAAACATCAACAAATTCAACAACAACCTCAACATTGAAAAACGACAACAACCTCAACATTGAAACACACCAACAAATTCAACAACAACCTCAACATTGAAAAACAACAACAACCTCAGCATTGAAAAACACCAACAAATTCAACAACAACCTCAACGTTGAAAAACACCAACAAATTCAACAACAACCTCAACATTGAAAAACAACAACAACCTCAACATTGAAAAACACCAACAAATTCAACAACAACCTCAACATTGAAAAACACCAACAAATTCAGCAACAACCTCAACATTGAAAAACAACAACAACCTCAACATTGAAAACCATCAACAAATTCAACAACAACCTCAACATTGAAAAACTACAACAACCTCAACGTTGAAAAACACCAACAAATTCAACAACAACCTCAACATTGAAAAACAACAACAACCTCAGCATTGAAAAACACGAACAAATTCAACAACAACCTCAACATTGAAAAACACCAACAAATTCAACAACAACCTCAACATTGAAAAACAATAAAAACCTCAACATTGAAAAACACCAACAAATTCAACAACAACCTCAACATTGAAAAACACCAACAAATTCAGCAACAACCTCAACATTGAAAAACAACAACAACCTCAACATTGAAAAAAACCAACAAATTCAACTTCAACCTCAACATTGAAAAACAACAACAACCTCAACATTGAAAAACAGCAACAAATTCAACAACAACCTCAAAATTGAAAAACAACAACAACCTCAACATTGAAAAACACCAACAAATTCAACAACAACGTCAACATTGAAAAACAACAACGACCTCAACATTGAAAAACACCAACAAGTTCAACAACAACCTCAACATTGAAAAACAACAACAACCTCAACATTGAAAAACACCAACAAGTTCAACAAGAACCTCAACATTGAAAAACAACAACAACCTCAACATTGAAAAACACCAACAAGTTCAACAACAACCTCAACATTGAAAAACACCAACAAATTCAACAACAACTTCAACATTGAAAAACACCAACAAATTCAACAACAACCTCGACATTGAAAAACACCAACAAATTCAACAACAACCTCAACATTGAAAAACTACAACAACCTCAACATTGAAAAACACCAACAAATACAACAACAACCTCAACATTGAAAAAGAGCAACAACCTCAACATTGAAAAACACCAACAAATTCAACAACAACCTCAACATTGAAAAACAACAACAACCTCAACATTGAAAAACAACAACAACCTCAACATTGAAAAACACCAACAAATTCAACAACAACCTCAACATTAAAAAACAACAACAACCTCAACATTGAAAAACACCAACAAATTCAAAAACAAATTCAACATTGAAAAACACCAACAAATTCAACAACAACCTCGAAATTGAAAAACAGCAACAAATTCAACAACCACCTCAACATTGAAAAAGAACAACAACCTCAACATTGAAGAACACCAACAAATTCAACAACAACCTCAACATTAAAAAACAACAACAACCTCAACATTGAAAAACACCAACAAATTCAACAACAACCTCAACAATGAAAAACACCAACAAATTTAACAACAACCTCAACTTTGAAAAACAACATCAACCTCAACATGGAAAAACACCAACAAATTCAACAACAACCTCAACACTGAAAAACAACAACAACCTCGACATTGAAAAACACCAACAAATTCAACAACAACCTCAACATTGAAAAACTACAACAACCTCAACATTGAAAAACACCAACAAATTCAACAACAACCTCAACATTGAAAAACACAAACAAATTCAACAACAACTTCAACATTGAAAAACACCAACAAATTCAACAACAACCTCGACATTGAAATACACCAACAAATTCAACAACAACCTCAACATTGAAAAACTACAACAACCTCAACATTGAAAAACACCAACAAATACAACAACAACCTCAACATTGAAAAACAACAACAACCTCAACCTTGAGAAAACACCAACAAATTCAACAACAACCTTCAGCATTGAAAAACACCAACAAATTCAACAACAACCTCAACATTGAAAAACAACAACAACCTCAACATTGAAAAACACCAACAAATTCAACAACAACCTCAACATTGAAAAACAACCACAACCTCAATATTGAAAAACACCAACAAATTCAACAACAACCTCAACATTGAAAAACAACAACAACCTCAACAGTGAAAAACAGCAACAAATTCAACAACAACCTCAACATTTAAAAACAACAACAACCTCAACATTGAAAAACACCAACAAATTCAACAACAACCTCAACATTGAAAAACACCAATAAATTCAACAACAACTTTAACATTGAAAAACACCAACAAATTCAACAACAACCTCGACATTGAAAAACACCAAGAAATTCAACAACAACCTCAACATTGAAAAACTACAACAACCTCAACATTGAAAAAGACCATCAAATACAACAACAACCTCAACATTGAAAAAGAACAACAACCTCAACATTGAAAAACACCAACAAATTCAACAACAACCTCAACATTGAAAAACAACAACAAGTTCAACAACAACCTCAACATTAAAAAACAACAACAACCTCAACATTGAAAAACACCAACAAATTCAACAACAACTTAAACATTGAAAAACACCAACAAATTCAACAACAACCTCGAAATTGAAAAACTGCAACAAATTCAACAACAACCTCGACATTGAAAAACAACAACAAATTCAACAACAACCTCAACAATGAAAAACACCAACAAATTCAACAACAACCTCAACATTGAAAAACACCAACAAATTTAACAACAACCTCAACTTTGAAAAACAACAACAACCTCAACATGGAAAAACACCAAGAAATTCAACAACAACCTCAACATTGAAAAACAACAACAACCTCAAAATTGAAAAACACCAACAAATTCAACAACAACCTGAACATTTAATAACAACAACAACCTCAACATTGAAAAACACCAACAAATTCAGCAACAACCTCAACATTGAAAAACAACAACAACCTCAACATTGAAGAACACCAACAAATTCAACAACAACCTCAACATTAAAAAACAACAACAAACTCAACATTGAAAAACACCAACAACTTCAACAACAACCTCAACAATGAAAAACACCAACAAATTCAACAACAACCTCAACATTGAAAAACACCAACAAATTTAACAACAACCTCAACATTGAAAAACAACAACAACCTCAACATGGAAAAACACCAACAAATTCAACAACAACCTCAACATTGAAAAACAACAACAACCTCAACATTGAAAAACACCAACAAATTCAACAACAACCTCAACATTTAAAAACAACAACAACCTCAACATTGAAAAACACCAACAAATTCAACAACAACCTCAACATTGAAAAACAACAACAACCTCAACATTGAAAAACACCAACAAATTCAACAACAACCTCAACATTTAAAAGCAACAACAACCTCAACATTGAAAAACACCAACAAATTCAACAACAACCTCAACATTGAAAAACGCCAACAAATTCAACAACCTCAACATTGAAAAACACCAACAAATTCAACAACATCTTCAACATTGAAAAACACCAACAAATTCAACAGCAATCTCGACATTGAAAAACATCAACAAATTCAACAACAACCTCAACATTGAAAAACGACAACAACCTCAACATTGAAACACACCAACAAATTCAACAACAACCTCAACATTGAAAAACAACAACAACCTCAGCATTGAAAAACACCAACAAATTCAACAACAACCTCAACGTTGAAAAACACCAACAAATTCAACAACAACCTCAACATTGAAAAACAACAACAACCTCAACATTGAAAAATACCAACAAATTCAACAACAACCTCAACATTGAAAAACACCAACAAATTCAGCAACAACCTCAACATTGAAAAACAACAACAACCTCAACATTGAAAAACATCAACAAATTCAACAACAACCTCAACATTGAAAAACTACAACAACCTCAACATTGAAAAACACCAACAAATTCAACAACAACCTCAACATTGAAAAACACCAACAACTTTAACAACAACCTCAACTTTGAAAAACAACAACAACCTCAACATGGAAAAACACCAACAAATTCAACAACAACCTCAACATTGAAAAACAACAACAACCTCAACATTGAAAAACACCAACAAATTCAACAACAACCTCAACATTTAAAAACAACAACAACCTCAACATTGAAAAACACCAACAAATTCAACAACAACCTCAACATTGAAAAACAACAACAACCTCAACATTGAAAAACACCAACAAATTCAACAACAACCTCAACATTTAAAAACAACAACAACCTCAACATTGAAAAACACCAACAAATTCAACAACAACCTCAACATTGAAAAACACCAATAAATTCAACAACCTCAACATTGAACAACAACAACAAATTCAAAATCTTCAACATTGAAAAACACCAACAAATTCAACTGCAATCTCGACATTGAAAAACATCAACAAATTCAACAACAACCTCAACATTGAAAAACGACAACAACCTCAACATTGAAACACACCAACAAATTCAACAACAACCTCAACATTGAAAAACAACAACAACCTCAGCATTGAAAAACACCAACAAATTCAACAACAACCTCAACGTTGAAAAACAACATCAACCTCAACATGGAAAAACACCAACAAATTCAACAACAACCTCAACACTGAAAAACAACAACAACCTCGACATTGAAAAACACCAACAAATTCAACAACAACCTCAACATTGAAAAACTACAACAACCTCAACATTGAAAAACACCAACAAATTCAACAACAACCTCAACATTGAAAAACACAAACAAATTCAACAACAACTTCAACATTGAAAAACACCAACAAATTCAACAACAACCTCGACATTGAAATACACCAACAAATTCAACAACAACCTCAACATTGAAAAACTACAACAACCTCAACATTGAAAAACACCAACAAATACAACAACAACCTCAACATTGAAAAACAACAACAACCTCAACCTTGAGAAAACACCAACAAATTCAACAACAACCTTCAGCATTGAAAAACACCAACAAATTCAACAACAACCTCAACATTGAAAAACAACAACAACCTCAACATTGAAAAACACCAACAAATTCAACAACAACCTCAACATTGAAAAACAACCAAAACCTCAACATTGAAAAACACCAACAAATTCAACAACAACCTCAACATTGAAAAACAACAACAACCTCAACAGTGAAAAACAGCAACAAATTCAACAACAACCTCAACATTTAAAAACAACAACAACCTCAACATTGAAAAACACCAACAAATTCAACAACAACCTCAACATTGAAAAACACCAATAAATTCAACAACAACTTTAACATTGAAAAACACCAACAAATTCAACAACAACCTCGACATTGAAAAACACCAAGAAATTCAACAACAACCTCAACATTGAAAAACTACAACAACCTCAACATTGAAAAAGACCATCAAATACAACAACAACCTCAACATTGAAAAAGAACAACAACCTCAACAATGAAAAACACCAACAAATTCAACAACAACCTCAACATTGAAAAACAACAACAAGTTCAACAACAACCTCAACATTAAAAAACAACAACAACCTCAACATTGAAAAACACCAACAAATTCAACAACAACTTAAACATTGAAAAACACCAACAAATTCAACAACAACCTCGAAATTGAAAAACTTCAACAAATTCAACAACAACCTCGACATTGAAAAACAACAACAAATTCAACAACAACCTCAACAATGAAAAACACCAACAAATTCAACAACAACCTCAACATTGAAAAACACCAACAAATTTAACAACAACCTCAACTTTGAAAAACAACAACAACCTCAACATGGAAAAACACCAAGAAATTCAACAACAACCTCAACATTGAAAAACAACAACAACCTCAAAATTGAAAAACACCAACAAATTCAACAACAACCTGAACATTTAATAACAACAACAACCTCAACATTGAAAAACACCAACAAATTCAGCAACAACCTCAACATTGAAAAACATCAATAACTTCAACATTGAAAAACACCAACAAATTCAACAACAACCTCGAAATTGAAAAACAGCAACAAATTCAACAACAACCTCAACATTGAAAAACAACAACAACCTCAACATTGAAGAACACCAACAAATTCAACAACAACCTCAACATTAAAAAACAACAACAAACTCAACATTGAAAAACACCAACAACTTCAACAACAACCTCAACAATGAAAAACACCAACAAATTCAACAACAACCTCAACATTGAAAAACACCAACAAATTTAACAACAACCTCAACATTGAAAAACAACAACAACCTCAACATGGAAAAACACCAACAAATTCAACAACAACCTCAACATTGAAAAACAACAACAACCTCAACATTGAAAAACACCAACAAATTCAACAACAACCTCAACATTTAAAAACAACAACAACCTCAACATTGAAAAACACCAACAAATTCAACAACAACCTCAACATTGAAAAACAACAACAACCTCAACATTGAAAAACACCAACAAATTCAACAACAACCTCAACATTTAAAAACAACAACAACCTCAACATTGAAAAACACCAACAAATTCAACAACAACCTCAACATTGAAAAACGCCAACAAATTCAACAACCTCAACATTGAACAACACCAACAAATTCAACAACATCTTCAACATTGAAAAACACCAACAAATTCAACAGCAATCTCGACATTGAAAAACATCAACAAATTCAACAACAACCTCAACATTGAAAAACGACAACAACCTCAACATTGAAACACACCAACAAATTCAACAACAACCTCAACATTGAAAAACAACAACAACCTCAGCATTGCAAAACACCAACAAATTCAACAACAACCTCAACGTTGAAAAACACCAACAAATTCAACAACAACCTCAACATTGAAAAACAACAACAACCTCAACATTGAAAAATACCAACAAATTCAACAACAACCTCAACATTGAAAAACACCAACAAATTCAGCAACAACCTCAACATTTAAAAACAACAACAACCTCAACATTGAAAAACATCAACAAATTCAACAACAACCTCAACATTGAAAAACTACAACAACCTCAACATTGAAAAACACCAACAAATTCAACAACAACCTCAACATTGAAAAACACCAACAACTTTAACAACAACCTCAACTTTGAAAAACAACAACAACCTCAACATGGAAAAACACCAACAAATTCAACAACAACCTCAACATTGAAAAACAACAACAACCTCAACATTGAAAAACACCAACAAATTCAACAACAACCTCAACATTTAAAAACAACAACAACCTCAACATTGAAAAACACCAACAAATTCAACAACAACCTCAACATTGAAAAACAACAACAACCTCAACATTGAAAAACACCAACAAATTCAACAACAACCTCAACATTTAAAAACAACAACAACCTCAACATTGAAAAACACCAACAAATTCAACAACAACCTCAACATTGAAAAACACCAATAAATTCAACAACCTCAACATTGAACAACAACAACAAATTCAACATCTTCAACATTGAAAAACACCAACAAATTCAACTGCAATCTCGACATTGAAAAACATCAACAAATTCAACAACAACCTCAACATTGAAAAACGACAACAACCTCAACATTGAAACACACCAACAAATTCAACAACAACCTCAACATTGAAAAACAACAACAACCTCAGCATTGAAAAACACCAACAAATTCAACAACAACCTCAACGTTGAAAAACACCAACAAATTCAACAACAACCTCAACATTGAAAAACAACAACAACCTCAACATTGAAAAACACCAACAAATTCAACAACAACCTCAACATTGAAAAACACCAACAAATTCAGCAACAACCTCAACATTGAAAAACAACAACAACCTCAACATTGAAAACCATCAACAAATTCAACAACAACCTCAACATTGAAAAACTACAACAACCTCAACGTTGAAAAACACCAACAAATTCAACAACAACCTCAACATTGAAAAACAACAACAACCTCAGCATTGAAAAACACGAACAAATTCAACAACAACCTCAACATTGAAAAACACCAACAAATTCAACAACAACCTCAACATTGAAAAACAATAAAAACCTCAACATTGAAAAACACCAACAAATTCAACAACAACCTCAACATTGAAAAACACCAACAAATTCAGCAACAACCTCAACATTGAAAAACAACAACAACCTCAACATTGAAAAAAACCAACAAATTCAACTTCAACCTCAACATTGAAAAACAACAACAACCTCAACATTGAAAAACAGCAACAAATTCAACAACAACCTCAAAATTGAAAAACAACAACAACCTCAACATTGAAAAACACCAACAAATTCAACAACAACCTCAACATTGAAAAACAACAACAACCTCAACATTGAAAAACACCAACAAGTTCAACAACAACCTCAACATTGAAAAACAACAACAACCTCAACATTGAAAAACACCAACAAGTTCAACAACAACCTCAACATTGAAAAACAACAACAACCTCAACATTGAAAAACACCAACAAGTTCAACAACAACCTCAACATTGAAAAACACCAACAAATTCAACAACAACTTCAACATTGAAAAACACCAACAAATTCAACAACAACCTCGACATTGAAAAACACCAACAAATTCAACAACAACCTCAACATTGAAAAACTACAACAACCTCAACATTGAAAAACACCAACAAATACAACAACAACCTCAACATTGAAAAAGAGCAACAACCTCAACATTGAAAAACACCAACAAATTCAACAACAACCTCAACATTGAAAAACAACAACAACCTCAACATTGAAAAACAACAACAACCTCAACATTGAAAAACACCAACAAATTCAACAACAACCTCAACATTAAAAAACAACAACTACCTCAACATTGAAAAACACCAACAAATTCAAAAACAACTTCAACATTGAAAAACACCAACAAATTCAACAACAACCTCGAAATTGAAAAACAGCAACAAATTCAACAACCACCTCAACATTGAAAAAGAACAACAACCTCAACATTGAAGAACACCAACAAATTCAACAACAACCTCAACATTAAAAAACAACAACAACCTCAACATTGAAAAACACCAACAAATTCAACAACAACCTCAACAATGAAAAACACCAACAAACTTAACAACAACCTCAACTTTGAAAAACAACATCAACCTCAACATGGAAAAACACCAACAAATTCAACAACAACCTCAAAACTGAAAAACAACAACAACCTCGACATTGAAAAACACCAACAAATTCAACAACAACCTCAACATTGAAAAACTACAACAACCTCAACATTGAAAAACACCAACAAATTCAACAACAACCTCAACATTGAAAAACACCAACAAATTCAACAACAACCTCGACATTGAAATACACCAACAAATTCAACAACAACCTCAACATTGAAAAACTACAACAACCTCAACATTGAAAAACACCAACAAATACAACAACAACCTCAACATTGAAAAACAACAACAACCTCAACCTTGAGAAAACACCAACAAATTCAACAACAACCTTCAGCATTGAAAAACACCAACAAATTCAACAACAACCTCAACATTGAAAAACAACAACAACCTCAACATTGAAAAACACCAACAAATTCAACAACAACCTCAACATTGAAAAACAACAACAACCTCAACATTGAAAAACACCAACAAATTCAACAACAACCTCAACATTGAAAAACAACAACAACCTCAACAGTGAAAAACAGCAACAAATTCAACAACAACCTCAACATTGAAAAACAACAACAACCTCAACATTGAAAAACACCAACAAATTCAACAACAACCTCAACATTGAAAAACACCAATAAATTCAACAACAACTTTAACATTGAAAAACACCAACAAATTCAACAACAACCTCGACATTGAAAAACACCAAGAAATTCAACAACAACCTCAACATTGAAAAACTACAACAACCTCAACATTGAAAAAGACCATCAAATACAACAACAACCTCAACATTGAAAAAGAACAACAACCTCAACATTGAAAAACACCAACAAATTCAACAACAACCTCAACATTGAAAAACAACAACAAGTTCAACAACAACCTCAACATTAAAAAACAACAACAACCTCAACATTGAAAAACACCAACAAATTCAACAACAACTTAAACATTGAAAAACACCAACAAATTCAACAACAACCTCGAAATTGAAAAACTTAACAAATTCAACAACAACCTCAACATTGAAAAACAACAACAAATTCAACAACAACCTCAACAATGAAAAACACCAACAAATTCAACAACAACCTCAACATTGAAAAACACCAACAAATTTAACAACAACCTCAACTTTGAAAAACAACAACAACCTCAACATGGAAAAACACCAAGAAATTCAACAACAACCTCAACATTGAAAAACAACAACAACCTCAAAATTGAAAAACACCAACAAATTCAACAACAACCTGAACATTTAATAACAACAACAACCTCAACATTGAAAAACACCAACAAATTCAGCAACAACCTCAACATTGAAAAACATCAATAACTTCAACATTGAAAAACACCAACAAATTCAACAACAACCTCGAAATTGAAAAACAGCAACAAATTCAACAACAACCTCAACATTGAAAAACAACAACAACCTCAACATTGAAGAACACCAACAAATTCAACAACAACCTCAACATTAAAAAACAACAACAAACTCAACATTGAAAAACACCAACAACTTCAACAACAACCTCAACAATGAAAAACACCAACAAATTCAACAACAACCTCAACATTGAAAAACACCAACAAATTTAACAACAACCTCAACATTGAAAAACAACAACAACCTCAACATGGAAAAACACCAACAAATTCAACAACAACCTCAACATTGAAAAACAACAACAACCTCAACATTGAAAAACACCAACAAATTCAACAACAACCTCAACATTTAAAAACAACAACAACCTCAACATTGAAAAACACCAACAAATTCAACAACAACCTCAACATTGAAAAACAACAACAACCTCAACATTGAAAAACACCAACAAATTCAACAACAACCTCAACATTTAAAAACAACAACAACCTCAACATTGAAAAACACCAACAAATTCAACAACAACCTCAACATTGAAAAACGCCAACAAATTCAACAACCTCAACATTGAACAACACCAACAAATTCAACAACATCTTCAACATTGAAAAACACCAACAAATTCAACAGCAATCTCGACATTGAAAAACATCAACAAATTCAACAACAACCTCAACATTGAAAAACGACAACAACCTCAACATTGAAACACACCAACAAATTCAACAACAACCTCAACATTGAAAAACAACAACAACCTCAGCATTGAAAAACACCAACAAATTCAACAACAACCTCAACGTTGAAAAACACCAACAAATTCAACAACAACCTCAACATTGAAAAACAACAACAACCTCAGCATTGAAAAACACCAACAAATTCAACAACAACCTCAACATTGAAAAACACCAACAAATACAACAACAACCTCAACATTGAAAAACAACAACAACCTCAACCTTGAGAAAACACCAACAAATTCAACAACAACCTTCAGCATTGAAAAACACCAACAAATTCAACAACAACCTCAACATTGAAAAACAACAACAACCTCAACATTGAAAAACACCAACAAATTCAACAACAACCTCAACATTGAAAAACAACAACAACCTCAACAGTGAAAAACAGCAACAAATTCAACAACAACCTCAACATTTAAAAACAACAACAACCTCAACATTGAAAAACACCAACAAATTCAACAACAACCTCAACATTGAAAAACACCAATAAATTCAACAACAACTTTAACATTGAAAAACACCAACAAATTCAACAACAACCTCGACATTGAAAAACACCAAGAAATTCAACAACAACCTCAACATTGAAAAACTACAACAACCTCAACATTGAAAAAGACCATCAAATACAACAACAACCTCAACATTGAAAAAGAACAACAACCTCAACATTGAAAAACACCAACAAATTCAACAACAACCTCAACATTGAAAAACAACAACAAATTCAACAACAACCTCAACATTAAAAAACAACAACAACCTCAACATTGAAAAACACCAGCAAATTCAACAACAACTTAAACATTGAAAAACACCAACAAATTCAACAACAACCTCGAAATTGAAAAACAACAACAAATTCAACAACAACCTCAACAATGAAAAACACCAACAAATTCAACAACAACCTCAACATTGAAAAACACCAACAAATTTAACAACAACCTCAACTTTGAAAAACAACAACAACCTCAACATGGAAAAACACCAAGAAATTCAACAACAACCTCAACATTGAAAAACAACAACAACCTCAAAATTGAAAAACACCAACAAATTCAACAACAACCTCAACATTTAAAAACAACAACAACCTCAACATTGAAAAACACCAACAAATTCAGCAACAACCTCAACATTGAAAAACATCAATAACTTCAACATTGAAAAACACCAACAAATTCAACAACAACCTCGAAATTGAAAAACAGCAACAAATTCAACAACAACCTCAACATTGAAAAACAACAACAACCTCAACATTGAAGAACACCAACAAATTCAACAACAACCTCAACATTAAAAAACAACAACAACCTCAACATTGAAAAACACCAACAACTTCAACAACAACCTCAACAATGAAAAACACCAACAAATTCAACAACAACCTCAACATTGAAAAACACCAACAAATTTAACAACAACCTCAACATTGAAAAACAACAACAACCTCAACATGGAAAAACACCAACAAATTCAACAACAACCTCAACATTGAAAAACAACAACAACCTCAACATTGAAAAACTCCAACAAATTCAACAACAACCTCAACATTTAAAAACAACAACAACCTCAACATTGAAAAACACCAACAAATTCAACAACAACCTCAACATTGAAAAACAACAACAACCTCAACATTGAAAAACACCAACAAATTCAACAACAACCTCAACATTTAAAAACAACAACCTCAACATTGAAAAACACCAACAAATTCAACAACAACCTCAACATTGAAAAACAACAACAACCTCAACATTGAAAAACACCAACAAATTCAACAACAACCTCAACATTTAAAAACAACAACAACCTCAACATTGAAAAACACCAACAAATTCAACAACAACCTCAACATTGAAAAACACCAACAAATTTAACAACAACCTCAACATTGAAAAACAACAACAACCTCAACATGGAAAAACACCAACAAATTCAACAACAACCTCAACATTGAAAAACAACAACAACCTCAACATTGAAAAACTCCAACAAATTCAACAACAACCTCAACATTTAAAAACAACAACAACCTCAACATTGAAAAACACCAACAAATTCAACAACAACCTCAACATTGAAAAACAACAACAACCTCAACATTGAAAAACACCAACTAATTCAACAACAACCTCAACATTTAAAAACAACAACAACCTCTACATTGAAAAACACCAACAAATTCAACAACAACCTCAACATTGAAAAACGCCAACAAATTCAACAACCTCAACATTGAACAACACCAACAAATTCAACAACATCTTCAACATTGAAAAACACCAACAAATTCAACAGCAATCTCGACATTGAAAAACATCAACAAATTCAACAACAACCTCAACATTGAAAAACGACAACAACCTCAACATTGAAACACACCAACAAATTCAACAACAACCTCAACATTGAAAAACAACAACAACCTCAGCATTGAAAAACACCAACAAATTCAACAACAACCTCAACGTTGAAAAACACCAACAAATTCAACAACAACCTCAACATTGAAAAACAACAACAACCTCAGCATTGAAAAACACCAACAAATTCAACAACAACCTCAACATTGAAAAACACCAACAAATACAACAACAACCTCAACATTGAAAAACAACAACAACCTCAACCTTGAGAAAACACCAACAAATTCAACAACAACCTTCAGCATTGAAAAACACCAACAAATTCAACAACAACCTCAACATTGAAAAACAACAACAACCTCAACATTGAAAAACACCAACAAATTCAACAACAACCTCAACATTGAAAAACAACAACAACCTCAACAGTGAAAAACAGCAATAAATTCAACAACAACCTCAACATTTAAAAACAACAACAACCTCAACATTGAAAAACACCAACAAATTCAACAACAACCTCAACATTGAAAAACACCAATAAATTCAACAACAACTTTAACATTGAAAAACACCAACAAATTCAACAACAACCTCGACATTGAAAAACACCAAGAAATTCAACAACAACCTCAACATTGAAAAACAACAACAACCTCAACATTGAAAAACACCAACAAATTCAACAACAACCTCAACATTGAAAAACAACAACAACCTCAACATTGAAAAACACCAACAAATTCAACAACAACCTCAACATTGAAAAACAACAACAACCTCAACAGTGAAAAACAGCAACAAATTCAACAACAACCTCAACATTGAAAAACAACAACAACCTCAACATTGAAAAACACCAACAAATTCAACAACAACCTCAACATTGAAAAACACCAATAAATTCAACAACAACTTTAACATTGAAAAACACCAACAAATTCAACAACAACCTCGACATTGAAAAACACCAAGAAATTCAACAACAACCTCAACATTGAAAAACTACAACAACCTCAACATTGAAAAAGACCATCAAATACAACAACAACCTCAACATTGAAAAAGAACAACAACCTCAACATTGAAAAACACCAACAAATTCAACAACAACCTCAACATTGAAAAACAACAACAAGTTCAACAACAACCTCAACATTAAAAAACAACAACAACCTCAACATTGAAAAACACCAACAAATTCAACAACAACTTAAACATTGAAAAACACCAACAAATTCAACAACAACCTCGAAATTGAAAAACTTAACAAATTCAACAACAACCTCAACATTGAAAAACAACAACAAATTCAACAACAACCTCAACAATGAAAAACACCAACAAATTCAACAACAACCTCAACATTGAAAAACACCAACAAATTTAACAACAACCTCAACTTTGAAAAACAACAACAACCTCAACATGGAAAAACACCAAGAAATTCAACAACAACCTCAACATTGAAAAAACAACAACAACCTCAAAATTGAAAAACACCAACAAATTCAACAACAACCTGAACATTTAATAACAACAACAACCTCAACATTGAAAAACACCAACAAATTCAGCAACAACCTCAACATTGAAAAACATCAATAACTTCAACATTGAAAAACACCAACAAATTCAACAACAACCTCGAAATTGAAAAACAGCAACAAATTCAACAACAACCTCAACATTGAAAAACAACAACAACCTCAACATTGAAGAACACCAACAAATTCAACAACAACCTCAACATTAAAAAACAACAACAAACTCAACATTGAAAAACACCAACAACTTCAACAACAACCTCAACAATGAAAAACACCAACAAATTCAACAACAACCTCAACATTGAAAAACACCAACAAATTTAACAACAACCTCAACATTGAAAAACAACAACAACCTCAACATGGAAAAACACCAACAAATTCAACAACAACCTCAACATTGAAAAACAACAACAACCTCAACATTGAAAAACACCAACAAATTCAACAACAACCTCAACATTTAAAAACAACAACAACCTCAACATTGAAAAACACCAACAAATTCAACAACAACCTCAACATTGAAAAACAACAACAACCTCAACATTGAAAAACACCAACAAATTCAACAACAACCTCAACATTTAAAAACAACAACAACCTCAACATTGAAAAACACCAACAAATTCAACAACAACCTCAACATTGAAAAACGCCAACAAATTCAACAACCTCAACATTGAACAACACCAACAAATTCAACAACATCTTCAACATTGAAAAACACCAACAAATTCAACAGCAATCTCGACATTGAAAAACATCAACAAATTCAACAACAACCTCAACATTGAAAAACGACAACAACCTCAACATTGAAACACACCAACAAATTCAACAACAACCTCAACATTGAAAAACAACAACAACCTCAGCATTGAAAAACACCAACAAATTCAACAACAACCTCAACGTTGAAAAACACCAACCAAATTCAACAACAACCTCAACATTGAAAAACAACAACAACCTCAGCATTGAAAAACACCAACAAATTCAACAACAACCTCAACATTGAAAAAACACCAACAAATACAACAACAACCTCAACATTGAAAAACAACAACAACCTCAACCTTGAGAAAACACCAACAAATTCAACAACAACCTTCAGCATTGAAAAACACCAACAAATTCAACAACAACCTCAACATTGAAAAACAACAACAACCTCAACATTGAAAAACACCAACAAATTCAACAACAACCTCAACATTGAAAAACAACAACAACCTCAACAGTGAAAAACAGCAACAAATTCAACAACAACCTCAACATTTAAAAACAACAACAACCTCAACATTGAAAAACACCAACAAATTCAACAACAACCTCAACATTGAAAAACACCAATAAATTCAACAACAACTTTAACATTGAAAAACACCAACAAATTCAACAACAACCTCGACATTGAAAAACACCAAGAAATTCAACAACAACCTCAACATTGAAAAACTACAACAACCTCAACATTGAAAAAGACCATCAAATACAACAACAACCTCAACATTGAAAAAGAACAACAACCTCAACATTGAAAAACACCAACAAATTCAACAACAACCTCAACATTGAAAAACAACAACAAATTCAACAACAACCTCAACATTAAAAAACAACAACAACCTCAACATTGAAAAACACCAGCAAATTCAACAACAACTTAAACATTGAAAAACACCAACAAATTCAACAACAACCTCGAAATTGAAAAACAACAACAAATTCAACAACAACCTCAACAATGAAAAACACCAACAAATTCAACAACAACCTCAACATTGAAAAACACCAACAAATTTAACAACAACCTCAACTTTGAAAAACAACAACAACCTCAACATGGAAAAACACCAAGAAATTCAACAACAACCTCAACATTGAAAAACAACAACAACCTCAAAATTGAAAAACACCAACAAATTCAACAACAACCTCAACATTTAAAAACAACAACAACCTCAACATTGAAAAACACCAACAAATTCAGCAACAACCTCAACATTGAAAAACATCAATAACTTCAATTGAAAAACACCAACAAATTCAACAACAACCTCGAAATTGAAAAACAGCAACAAATTCAACAACAACCTCAACATTGAAAAACAACAACAACCTCAACATTGAAGAACACCAACAAATTCAACAACAACCTCAACATTAAAAAACAACAACAACCTCAACATTGAAAAACACCAACAACTTCAACAACAACCTCAACAATGAAAAACACCAACAAATTCAACAACAACCTCAACATTGAAAAACACCAACAAATTTAACAACAACCTCAACATTGAAAAACAACAACAACCTCAACATGGAAAAACACCAACAAATTCAACAACAACCTCAACATTGAAAAACAACAACAACCTCAACATTGAAAAACTCCAACAAATTCAACAACAACCTCAACATTTAAAAACAACAACAACCTCAACATTGAAAAACACCAACAAATTCAACAACAACCTCAACATTGAAAAACAACAACAACCTCAACATTGAAAAACACCAACAAATTCAACAACAACCTCAACATTTAAAAACAACAACCTCAACATTGAAAAACACCAACAAATTCAACAACAACCTCAACATTGAAAAACAACAACAACCTCAACATTGAAAAACACCAACAAATTCAACAACAACCTCAACATTTAAAAACAACAACAACCTCAACATTGAAAAACACCAACAAATTCAACAACAACCTCAACATTGAAAAACGCCAACAAATTCAACAACCTCAACATTGAACAACACCAACAAATTCAACAACATCTTCAACATTGAAAAACACCAACAAATTCAACAGCAATCTCGACATTGAAAAACATCAACAAATTCAACAACAACCTCAACATTGAAAAACGACAACAACCTCAACATTGAAACACACCAACAAATTCAACAACAACCTCAACATTGAAAAACAACAACAACCTCAGCATTGAAAAACACCAACAAATTCAACAACAACCTCAACGTTGAAAAACACCAACAAATTCAACAACAACCTCAACATTGAAAAACAACAACAACCTCAGCATTGAAAAACACCAACAAATTCAACAACAACCTCAACATTGAAAAACACCAACAAATACAACAACAACCTCAACATTGAAAAACAACAACAACCTCAACCTTGAGAAAACACCAACAAATTCAACAACAACCTTCAGCATTGAAAAACACCAACAAATTCAACAACAACCTCAACATTGAAAAACAACAACAACCTCAACATTGAAAAACACCAACAAATTCAACAACAACCTCAACATTGAAAAACAACAACAACCTCAACAGTGAAAAACAGCAACAAATTCAACAACAACCTCAACATTTAAAAACAACAACAACCTCAACATTGAAAAACACCAACAAATTCAACAACAACCTCAACATTGAAAAACACCAATAAATTCAACAACAACTTTAACATTGAAAAACACCAACAAATTCAACAACAACCTCGACATTGAAAAACACCAAGAAATTCAACAACAACCTCAACATTGAAAAACTACAACAACCTCAACATTGAAAAAGACCATCAAATACAACAACAACCTCAACATTGAAAAAGAACAACAACCTCAACATTGAAAAACACCAACAAATTCAACAACAACCTCAACATTGAAAAACAACAACAAATTCAACAACAACCTCAACATTAAAAAACAACAACAACCTCAACATTGAAAAACACCAGCAAATTCAACAACAACTTAAACATTGAAAAACACCAACAAATTCAACAACAACCTCGAAATTGAAAAACAACAACAAATTCAACAACAACCTCAACAATGAAAAACACCAACAAATTCAACAACAACCTCAACATTGAAAAACACCAACAAATTTAACAACAACCTCAACTTTGAAAAACAACAACAACCTCAACATGGAAAAACACCAAGAAATTCAACAACAACCTCAACATTGAAAAACAACAACAACCTCAAAATTGAAAAACACCAACAAATTCAACAACAACCTCAACATTTAAAAACAACAACAACCTCAACATTGAAAAACACCAACAAATTCAGCAACAACCTCAACATTGAAAAACATCAATAACTTCAACATTGAAAAACACCAACAAATTCAACAACAACCTCGAAATTGAAAAACAGCAACAAATTCAACAACAACCTCAACATTGAAAAACAACAACAACCTCAACATTGAAGAACACCAACAAATTCAACAACAACCTCAACATTAAAAAACAACAACAACCTCAACATTGAAAAACACCAACAACTTCAACAACAACCTCAACAATGAAAAACACCAACAAATTCAACAACAACCTCAACATTGAAAAACACCAACAAATTTAACAACAACCTCAACATTGAAAAACAACAACAACCTCAACATGGAAAAACACCAACAAATTCAACAACAACCTCAACATTGAAAAACAACAACAACCTCAACATTGAAAAACTCCAACAAATTCAACAACAACCTCAACATTTAAAAACAACAACAACCTCAACATTGAAAAACACCAACAAATTCAACAACAACCTCAACATTGAAAAACAACAACAACCTCAACATTGAAAAACACCAACAAATTCAACAACAACCTCAACATTTAAAAACAACAACCTCAACATTGAAAAACACCAACAAATTCAACAACAACCTCAACATTGAAAAACAACAACAACCTCAACATTGAAAAACACCAACAAATTCAACAACAACCTCAACATTTAAAAACAACAACAACCTCAACATTGAAAAACACCAACAAATTCAACAACAACCTCAACATTGAAAAACACCAACAAATTTAACAACAACCTCAACATTGAAAAACAACAACAACCTCAACATGGAAAAACACCAACAAATTCAACAACAACCTCAACATTGAAAAACAACAACAACCTCAACATTGAAAAACTCCAACAAATTCAACAACAACCTCAACATTTAAAAACAACAACAACCTCAACATTGAAAAACACCAACAAATTCAACAACAACCTCAACATTGAAAAACAACAACAACCTCAACATTGAAAAACACCAACTAATTCAACAACAACCTCAACATTTAAAAACAACAACAACCTCTACATTGAAAAACACCAACAAATTCAACAACAACCTCAACATTGAAAAACGCCAACAAATTCAACAACCTCAACATTGAACAACACCAACAAATTCAACAACATCTTCAACATTGAAAAACACCAACAAATTCAACAGCAATCTCGACATTGAAAAACATCAACAAATTCAACAACAACCTCAACATTGAAAAACGACAACAACCTCAACATTGAAACACACCAACAAATTCAACAACAACCTCAACATTGAAAAACAACAACAACCTCAGCATTGAAAAACACCAACAAATTCAACAACAACCTCAACGTTGAAAAACACCAACAAATTCAACAACAACCTCAACATTGAAAAACAACAACAACCTCAGCATTGAAAAACACCAACAAATTCAACAACAACCTCAACATTGAAAAACACCAACAAATACAACAACAACCTCAACATTGAAAAACAACAACAACCTCAACCTTGAGAAAACACCAACAAATTCAACAACAACCTTCAGCATTGAAAAACACCAACAAATTCAACAACAACCTCAACATTGAAAAACAACAACAACCTCAACATTGAAAAACACCAACAAATTCAACAACAACCTCAACATTGAAAAACAACAACAACCTCAACAGTGAAAAACAGCAACAAATTCAACAACAACCTCAACATTTAAAAACAACAACAACCTCAACATTGAAAAACACCAACAAATTCAACAACAACCTCAACATTGAAAAACACCAATAAATTCAACAACAACTTTAACATTGAAAAACACCAACAAATTCAACAACAACCTCGACATTGAAAAACACCAAGAAATTCAACAACAACCTCAACATTGAAAAACAACAACAACCTCAACATTGAAAAACACCAACAAATTCAACAACAACCTCAACATTGAAAAACAACAACAACCTCAACATTGAAAAACACCAACAAATTCAACAACAACCTCAACATTGAAAAACAACAACAACCTCAACAGTGAAAAACAGCAACAAATTCAACAACAACCTCAACATTGAAAAACAACAACAACCTCAACATTGAAAAACACCAACAAATTCAACAACAACCTCAACATTGAAAAACACCAATAAATTCAACAACAACTTTAACATTGAAAAACACCAACAAATTCAACAACAACCTCGACATTGAAAAACACCAAGAAATTCAACAACAACCTCAACATTGAAAAACTACAACAACCTCAACATTGAAAAAGACCATCAAATACAACAACAACCTCAACATTGAAAAAGAACAACAACCTCAACATTGAAAAACACCAACAAATTCAACAACAACCTCAACATTGAAAAACAACAACAAGTTCAACAACAACCTCAACATTAAAAAACAACAACAACCTCAACATTGAAAAACACCAACAAATTCAACAACAACTTAAACATTGAAAAACACCAACAAATTCAACAACAACCTCGAAATTGAAAAACTTAACAAATTCAACAACAACCTCAACATTGAAAAACAACAACAAATTCAACAACAACCTCAACAATGAAAAACACCAACAAATTCAACAACAACCTCAACATTGAAAAACACCAACAAATTTAACAACAACCTCAACTTTGAAAAACAACAACAACCTCAACATGGAAAAACACCAAGAAATTCAACAACAACCTCAACATTGAAAAACAACAACAACCTCAAAATTGAAAAACACCAACAAATTCAACAACAACCTGAACATTTAATAACAACAACAACCTCAACATTGAAAAACACCAACAAATTCAGCAACAACCTCAACATTGAAAAACATCAATAACTTCAACATTGAAAAACACCAACAAATTCAACAACAACCTCGAAATTGAAAAACAGCAACAAATTCAACAACAACCTCAACATTGAAAAACAACAACAACCTCAACATTGAAGAACACCAACAAATTCAACAACAACCTCAACATTAAAAAACAACAACAAACTCAACATTGAAAAACACCAACAACTTCAACAACAACCTCAACAATGAAAAACACCAACAAATTCAACAACAACCTCAACATTGAAAAACACCAACAAATTTAACAACAACCTCAACATTGAAAAACAACAACAACCTCAACATGGAAAAACACCAACAAATTCAACAACAACCTCAACATTGAAAAACAACAACAACCTCAACATTGAAAAACACCAACAAATTCAACAACAACCTCAACATTTAAAAACAACAACAACCTCAACATTGAAAAACACCAACAAATTCAACAACAACCTCAACATTGAAAAACAACAACAACCTCAACATTGAAAAACACCAACAAATTCAACAACAACCTCAACATTTAAAAACAACAACAACCTCAACATTGAAAAACACCAACAAATTCAACAACAACCTCAACATTGAAAAACGCCAACAAATTCAACAACCTCAACATTGAACAACACCAACAAATTCAACAACATCTTCAACATTGAAAAACACCAACAAATTCAACAGCAATCTCGACATTGAAAAACATCAACAAATTCAACAACAACCTCAACATTGAAAAACGACAACAACCTCAACATTGAAACACACCAACAAATTCAACAACAACCTCAACATTGAAAAACAACAACAACCTCAGCATTGAAAAACACCAACAAATTCAACAACAACCTCAACGTTGAAAAACACCAACAAATTCAACAACAACCTCAACATTGAAAAACAACAACAACCTCAGCATTGAAAAACACCAACAAATTCAACAACAACCTCAACATTGAAAAACACCAACAAATACAACAACAACCTCAACATTGAAAAACAACAACAACCTCAACCTTGAGAAAACACCAACAAATTCAACAACAACCTTCAGCATTGAAAAACACCAACAAATTCAACAACAACCTCAACATTGAAAAACAACAACAACCTCAACATTGAAAAACACCAACAAATTCAACAACAACCTCAACATTGAAAAACAACAACAACCTCAACAGTGAAAAACAGCAACAAATTCAACAACAACCTCAACATTTAAAAACAACAACAACCTCAACATTGAAAAACACCAACAAATTCAACAACAACCTCAACATTGAAAAACACCAATAAATTCAACAACAACTTTAACATTGAAAAACACCAACAAATTCAACAACAACCTCGACATTGAAAAACACCAAGAAATTCAACAACAACCTCAACATTGAAAAACTACAACAACCTCAACATTGAAAAAGACCATCAAATACAACAACAACCTCAACATTGAAAAAGAACAACAACCTCAACATTGAAAAACACCAACAAATTCAACAACAACCTCAACATTGAAAAACAACAACAAATTCAACAACAACCTCAACATTAAAAAACAACAACAACCTCAACATTGAAAAACACCAGCAAATTCAACAACAACTTAAACATTGAAAAACACCAACAAATTCAACAACAACCTCGAAATTGAAAAACAACAACAAATTCAACAACAACCTCAACAATGAAAAACACCAACAAATTCAACAACAACCTCAACATTGAAAAACACCAACAAATTTAACAACAACCTCAACTTTGAAAAACAACAACAACCTCAACATGGAAAAACACCAAGAAATTCAACAACAACCTCAACATTGAAAAACAACAACAACCTCAAAATTGAAAAACACCAACAAATTCAACAACAACCTCAACATTTAAAAACAACAACAACCTCAACATTGAAAAACACCAACAAATTCAGCAACAACCTCAACATTGAAAAACATCAATAACTTCAACATTGAAAAACACCAACAAATTCAACAACAACCTCGAAATTGAAAAACAGCAACAAATTCAACAACAACCTCAACATTGAAAAACAACAACAACCTCAACATTGAAGAACACCAACAAATTCAACAACAACCTCAACATTAAAAAACAACAACAACCTCAACATTGAAAAACACCAACAACTTCAACAACAACCTCAACAATGAAAAACACCAACAAATTCAACAACAACCTCAACATTGAAAAACACCAACAAATTTAACAACAACCTCAACATTGAAAAACAACAACAACCTCAACATGGAAAAACACCAACAAATTCAACAACAACCTCAACATTGAAAAACAACAACAACCTCAACATTGAAAAACTCCAACAAATTCAACAACAACCTCAACATTTAAAAACAACAACAACCTCAACATTGAAAAACACCAACAAATTCAACAACAACCTCAACATTGAAAAACAACAACAACCTCAACATTGAAAAACACCAACAAATTCAACAACAACCTCAACATTTAAAAACAACAACCTCAACATTGAAAAACACCAACAAATTCAACAACAACCTCAACATTGAAAAACAACAACAACCTCAACATTGAAAAACACCAACAAATTCAACAACAACCTCAACATTTAAAAACAACAACAACCTCAACATTGAAAAACACCAACAAATTCAACAACAACCTCAACATTGAAAAACACCAACAAATTTAACAACAACCTCAACATTGAAAAACAACAACAACCTCAACATGGAAAAACACCAACAAATTCAACAACAACCTCAACATTGAAAAACAACAACAACCTCAACATTGAAAAACTCCAACAAATTCAACAACAACCTCAACATTTAAAAACAACAACAACCTCAACATTGAAAAACACCAACAAATTCAACAACAACCTCAACATTGAAAAACAACAACAACCTCAACATTGAAAAACACCAACTAATTCAACAACAACCTCAACATTTAAAAACAACAACAACCTCTACATTGAAAAACACCAACAAATTCAACAACAACCTCAACATTGAAAAACGCCAACAAATTCAACAACCTCAACATTGAACAACACCAACAAATTCAACAACATCTTCAACATTGAAAAACACCAACAAATTCAACAGCAATCTCGACATTGAAAAACATCAACAAATTCAACAACAACCTCAACATTGAAAAACGACAACAACCTCAACATTGAAACACACCAACAAATTCAACAACAACCTCAACATTGAAAAACAACAACAACCTCAGCATTGAAAAACACCAACAAATTCAACAACAACCTCAACGTTGAAAAACACCAACAAATTCAACAACAACCTCAACATTGAAAAACAACAACAACCTCAGCATTGAAAAACACCAACAAATTCAACAACAACCTCAACATTGAAAAACACCAACAAATACAACAACAACCTCAACATTGAAAAACAACAACAACCTCAACCTTGAGAAAACACCAACAAATTCAACAACAACCTTCAGCATTGAAAAACACCAACAAATTCAACAACAACCTCAACATTGAAAAACAACAACAACCTCAACATTGAAAAACACCAACAAATTCAACAACAACCTCAACATTGAAAAACAACAACAACCTCAACAGTGAAAAACAGCAACAAATTCAACAACAACCTCAACATTTAAAAACAACAACAACCTCAACATTGAAAAACACCAACAAATTCAACAACAACCTCAACATTGAAAAACACCAATAAATTCAACAACAACTTTAACATTGAAAAACACCAACAAATTCAACAACAACCTCGACATTGAAAAACACCAAGAAATTCAACAACAACCTCAACATTGAAAAACTACAACAACCTCAACATTGAAAAAGACCATCAAATACAACAACAACCTCAACATTGAAAAAGAACAACAACCTCAACATTGAAAAACACCAACAAATTCAACAACAACCTCAACATTGAAAAACAACAACAAATTCAACAACAACCTCAACATTAAAAAACAACAACAACCTCAACATTGAAAAACACCAGCAAATTCAACAACAACTTAAACATTGAAAAACACCAACAAATTCAACAACAACCTCGAAATTGAAAAACAACAACAAATTCAACAACAACCTCAACAATGAAAAACACCAACAAATTCAACAACAACCTCAACATTGAAAAACACCAACAAATTTAACAACAACCTCAACTTTGAAAAACAACAACAACCTCAACATGGAAAAACACCAAGAAATTCAACAACAACCTCAACATTGAAAAACAACAACAACCTCAAAATTGAAAAACACCAACAAATTCAACAACAACCTCAACATTTAAAAACAACAACAACCTCAACATTGAAAAACACCAACAAATTCAGCAACAACCTCAACATTGAAAAACATCAATAACTTCAACATTGAAAAACACCAACAAATTCAACAACAACCTCGAAATTGAAAAACAGCAACAAATTCAACAACAACCTCAACATTGAAAAACAACAACAACCTCAACATTGAAGAACACCAACAAATTCAACAACAACCTCAACATTAAAAAACAACAACAACCTCAACATTGAAAAACACCAACAACTTCAACAACAACCTCAACAATGAAAAACACCAACAAATTCAACAACAACCTCAACATTGAAAAACACCAACAAATTTAACAACAACCTCAACATTGAAAAACAACAACAACCTCAACATGGAAAAACACCAACAAATTCAACAACAACCTCAACATTGAAAAACAACAACAACCTCAACATTGAAAAACTCCAACAAATTCAACAACAACCTCAACATTTAAAAACAACAACAACCTCAACATTGAAAAACACCAACAAATTCAACAACAACCTCAACATTGAAAAACAACAACAACCTCAACATTGAAAAACACCAACAAATTCAACAACAACCTCAACATTTAAAAACAACAACCTCAACATTGAAAAACACCAACAAATTCAACAACAACCTCAACATTGAAAAACAACAACAACCTCAACATTGAAAAACACCAACAAATTCAACAACAACCTCAACATTTAAAAACAACAACAACCTCAACATTGAAAAACACCAACAAATTCAACAACAACCTCAACATTGAAAAACACCAACAAATTTAACAACAACCTCAACATTGAAAAACAACAACAACCTCAACATGGAAAAACACCAACAAATTCAACAACAACCTCAACATTGAAAAACAACAACAACCTCAACATTGAAAAACTCCAACAAATTCAACAACAACCTCAACATTTAAAAACAACAACAACCTCAACATTGAAAAACACCAACAAATTCAACAACAACCTCAACATTGAAAAACAACAACAACCTCAACATTGAAAAACACCAACTAATTCAACAACAACCTCAACATTTAAAAACAACAACAACCTCTACATTGAAAAACACCAACAAATTCAACAACAACCTCAACATTGAAAAACGCCAACAAATTCAACAACCTCAACATTGAACAACACCAACAAATTCAACAACATCTTCAACATTGAAAAACACCAACAAATTCAACAGCAATCTCGACATTGAAAAACATCAACAAATTCAACAACAACCTCAACATTGAAAAACAACAACAACCTCAACATTGAAACACACCAACAAATTCAACAACAACCTCAACATTGAAAAACAACAACAACCTCAGCATTGAAAAACACCAACAAATTCAACAACAACCTCAACGTTGAAAAACACCAACAAATTCAACAACAACCTCAACATTGAAAAACAACAACAACCTCAACAATGAAAAACACCAACAAATTCAACAACAACCTCAACATTGAAAAACACCAACAAATTCAGCAACAACCTCAACATTGAAAAAGAACAACAACCTCAACATTGAAAAACATCAACAAATTCAACAACAACCTCAACATTGAAAAACTACAACAACCTCAACATTGAAAAACACCAACAAATTCAACAACAACCTCAACATTGAAAAACACCAACAACTTTAACAAAACCTCAACTTTGAAAAACAATAACAACCTCAACATGGAAAAACACCAACAAATTCAACAACAACCTCAACATTGAAAAACAACAACAACCTCAACATTGAAAAACACCAACAAATTCAACAACAACCTCAACATTTAAAAACAACAACAACCTCAACATTGAAAAACACCAACAAATTCAACAACAACCTCAACATTGAAAAACAACAACAACCTCAACATTGAAAAACACCAACAAATTCAACAACAACCTCAACATTTAAAAACAACAACAACCTCAACATTGAAAAACACCAACAAATTCAACAACAACCTCAACATTGAAAAACACCAATAAATTCAACAACCTCAACATTGAACAACACCAACAAATTCAGCAACATCTTCAACATTGAAAAACACCAACAAATTCAACTGCAATCTCGACATTGAAAAACATCAACAAATTCAACAACAACCTCAACATTGAAAAACGACAACAACCTCAACATTGAAACACACCAACAAATTCAACAACAACCTCAACATTGAAAAACAACAACAACCTCAGCATTGAAAAACACCAACAAATTCAACAACAACCTCAACGTTGAAAAACACCAACAAATTCAACAACAACCTCAACATTGAAAAACAACAACAACCTCAACATTGAAAAACACCAACAAATTCAACAACAACCTCAACATTGAAAAACACCAACAAATTCAGCAACAACCTCAACATTGAAAAACAACAACAACCTCAACATTGAAAACCATCAACAAATTCAACAACAACCTCAACATTGAAAAACTACAACAACCTCAACGTTGAAAAACACCAACAAATTCAACAACAACCTCAACATTGAAAAACAACAACAACCTCAGCCTTGAAAAACACGAACAAATTCAACAACAACCTCAACATTGAAAAACACCAACAAATTCAACAACAACCTCAACATTGAAAAACAATAAAAACCTCAACATTGAAAAACACCAACAAATTCAACAACAACCTCAACATTGAAAAACACCAACAATTTCAGCAACAACCTCAACATTGAAAAACAACAACAACCTCAACATTGAAAAACACCAACAAATTCAACTTCAACCTCAACATTGAAAAACAACAACAACCTCAACATTGAAAAACGGCAACAAATTCAACAACAACCTCAAAATTGAAAAACAACAACAACCTCAACATTGAAAAACACCAACAAATTCAACAACAACCTCAACATTGAAAAACAACAACAACCTCAACATTGAAAAACACCAACAAGTTCAACAACAACCTCAACATTGAAAAACAACAACAACCTCAACATTGAAAAACACCAACAAATTCAACAACAACCTCAACAATGAAAAACACAAACAAATTCAACAACAACCTCAGCATTGAAAAACACCAACAAATTTAACAACAACCTCAACTTTGAAAAACAACAACAACCTCAACATGGAAAAACACCAACAAATTCAACAACAACCTCAACATTGAAAAACAACAACAACCTCAATATTGAAAAACACCAACAAGTTCAACAACAACCTCAACATTGAAAAACAACAACAACCTCAACATTGAAAAACACCAACAAATTCAACAACAACCTCAACATTGAAAAACACCAACAAATTCAACAACAACTTCAACATTGAAAAACACCAACAAATTCAACAACAACCTCGAAATTGAAAAACAGCAACAAATTCAACAACCACCTCAACATTGAAAAAGAACAACAACCTCAACATTGAAGAACACCAACAAATTCAACAACAACCTCAACAATGAAAAACACCAACAAATTTAACAACAACCTCAACTTTGAAAAACAACATCAACCTCAACATGGAAAAACACGAACAAATTCAACAACAACCTCAACACAGAACAACAGCAACAACCTCAAAATTGAAAAACACCAACAAATGCAACAACAACCTCAACATTTAAAAACAACAACAACCTCAACATTGAAAAACACCAACAAATTCAACAACAACCTCAACATTGAAAAACAACAACAACGTCAAAATTGAAAAACACCAACAAGTTCAACAACAACCTCAACATTGAAAAACAACAACAACCTCAACATTGAAAAACACCAACAAGTTCAACAACAACCTCAACATTGAAAAACACCAACAAATTCAACAACAACTTCAACGTTGAAAAACACCAACAAATTCAACAACAACCTCGACATTGAAAAACACCAACAAATTCAACAACAACCTCAACATTGAAAAACTACAACAACCTCAACGTTGAAAAACACCAACAAATACAACAACAACCTCAACATTGAAAAAGAGCAACAACCTCAACATTGAAAAACACCAACAAATTCAACAACAACCTCAACATTGAAAAACAACAACAACCTCAACATTGAAAAACAACAACAACCTCAACATTGAAAAACACCAACAAATTCAACAACATCCTCAACATTAAAAAACAACAACAACCTCAACATTGAAAAACACCAACAAATTCAAAAACAACTTCAACATTGAAAAACACCAACAAATTCAACAACAACCTCGAAATTGAAAAACAGCAACAAATTCAACAACCACCTCAACATTGAAAAAGAACAACAACCTCAACATTGAAGAACACCAACAAATTCAACAACAACCTCAACATTAAAAAACAACAACAACCTCAACATTGAAAAACACCAACAAATTCAACAACAACCTCAACAATGAAAAACACCAACAAATTTAACAACAACCTCAACTTTGAAAAACAACATCAACCTCAACATGGAAAAACACCAACAAATTCAACAACAACCTCAACACTGAAAAACAACAACAACCTCAAAATTGAAAAACACCAACAAATTCAACAACAACCTCAACATTTAAAAACAACAACAACCTCAACATTGAAAAACACCAACAAATTCAACAACAACCTCAACATTGAAAAACACAAACAAATTCAACAACAACTTCAACATTGAAAAACACCAACAAATTCAACAACAACCTCGACATTGAAATACACCAACAAATTCAACAACAACCTCAACATTGAAAAACTACAACAACCTCAACATTGAAAAACACCAACAAATACAACAACAACCTCAACATTGAAAAACAACAACAACCTCAACCTTGAGAAAACACCAACAAATTCAACAACAACCTTCAGCATTGAAAAACAACAACAAATTCAACAACAACCTCAACATTGAAAAACAACAACAACCTCAACATTGAAAAACACCAACAAATTCAACAACAACCTCAACATTGAAAAACAACAACAACCTCAACATTGAAAAACACCAACAAATTCAACAACAACCTCAACATTGAAAAACAACAACAACCTCAACAGTGAAAAACAACAACAAATTCAACAACAACCTCAACATTTAAAAACAACAACAACCTCAACATTGAAAAACACCAACAAATTCAACAACAACCTCAACATTGAAAAATACCAATAAATTCAACAACTACTTTAACATTGAAAAACACCAACAAATTCAACAGCAACCTCGACATTGAAAAACGCCAAGAAATTCAACAACAACCTCAACATTGAAAAACTACAACAACCTCAACATTGAAAAAGACCATCAAATACAACAACAACCTCAACATTGAAAAAGAAAAACAACCTCAACATTGAAAAACACCAACACATTCAACAACAACCTCAACATTGAAAAACAACAACAACCTCAACATTGAAAAACAACAACAACCTCAACATTGAAAAACACCAACAAATTCAACAACAACCTCAACATTAAAAAACAACAACAACCTCAACATTGAAAAACACCAACAAATTCAACAACAACCTCGAAATTGAAAAACTGCAACAAATTCAACAACAACCTCAACATTGAAAAACAACAACAACCTCAACATTGAAAAACACCAACAAATTCAACAACAACCTCAACAATGAAAAACACCAACAAATTCAACAACAACCTCAACATTGAAAAACAACAACAAATTTAACAACAACCTCAACTTTGAAAAACAACAACAACCTCAACATGGAAAAACACCAAGAAATTCAACAACAACGTCAACATTGAAAAACAACAACAACCTCAAAATTGAAAAACACCAACAAATTGAACAACAACCTCAACATTTAAAAACAACAACAACCTCAACATTGAAAAACACCAACAAATTCAGCAACAACCTCAACATTGAAAAACATCAATAACTTCAACATTGAAAAACACCAACAAATTCAACAACAACCTCGAAATTGAAAAACAGCAACAAATTCAACAACAACCTAAACATTGAAAAACAACAACAACCTCAACATTGAAAAACACCAACAACTTCAACAACAACCTCAACAATGAAAAACACCAACAAATTCAACAACAACCTCAACATTAAAAACACCAACAAATTTAACAACAACCTCAACTTTGAAAAACAACAACAACCTCAACATGGAAAAACACCAACAAATTCAACAACAACCTCAACATTGAAAAACAACAACAACCTCAACATTGAAAAACACCAACAAATTCAACAACAACCTCAACATTTAAAAACAACAACAACCTCAACATTGAAAAACACCAACAAATTCAACAACAACCTCAACATTGAAAAACAACAACAACCTCAACATTGAAAAACACCACCTCAACATTGAAAAACAACAACAACCTCAGCATTGAAAAACACGAACAAATTCAACAACAACCTCAACATTGAAAAACACCAACAAATTCAACAACAACCTCAACATTGAAAAACACCAACAATTTCAGCAACAACCTCAACATTGAAAAACAACAACAACCTCAACATTGAAAAACACCAACAAATTCAACTTCAACCTCAACATTGAAAAACAACAACAACCTCAACATTGAAAAACGGCAACAAATTCAACAACAACCTCAAAATTGAAAAACAACAACAACCTCAACATTGAAAAACACCAACAAATTCAACAACAACCTCAACATTGAAAAACAACAACAACCTCAACATTGAAAAACACCAACAAGTTCAACAACAACCTCAACATTGAAAAACAACAACAACCTCAACATTGAAAAACACCAACAAATTCAACAACAACCTCAACAATGAAAAACACAAACAAATTCAACAACAACCTCAACATTGAAAAACACCAACAAATTTAACAACAACCTCAACTTTGAAAAACAACAACAACCTCAACATGGAAAAACACCAACAAATTCAACAACAACCTCAACATTGAAAAACAACAACAACCTCAATATTGAAAAACACCAACAAGTTCAACAACAACCTCAACATTGAAAAACAACAACAACCTCAACATTGAAAAACACCAACAAATTCAACAACAACCTCAACATTGAAAAACACCAACAAATTCAACAACAACTTCAACATTGAAAAACACCAACAAATTCAACAACAACCTCGACATTGAAAAACACCAACAAATTCAACAACAACCTCAACATTGAAAAACTACAACAACCTCAACATTGAAAAACACCAACAAATACAACAACAACCTCAACATTGAAAAACAACAACAACCTCAACATTGAAAAACACCAACAAATTCAACAACAACCTCAACATTAAAAAACAACAACAACCTCAACATTGAAAAACACTAACAAATTCAAAAACAACTTCAACATTGAAAAACACCAGCAAATTCAACAACAACCTCGAAATTGAAAAACAGCAACAAATTCAACAACCACCTCAACATTGAAAAAGAACAACAACCTCAACATTGAAGAACACCAACAAATTCAACAACAACCTCAACAATGAAAAACACCAACAAATTTAACAACAACCTCAACTTTGAAAAACAACATCAACCTCAACATGGAAAAACACGAACAAATTCAACAACAACCTCAACACAGAACAACAGCAACAACCTCAAAATTGAAAAACACCAACAAATGCAACAACAACCTCAACATTTAAAAACAACAACAACCTCAACATTGAAAAACACCAACAAAATCAACAACAACCTCAACATTGAAAAACAACAACAACCTCAAAATTGAAAAACACCAACAAGTTCAAAAACAACCTCAACATTGAAAAACAACAACAACCTCAACATTGAAAAACACCAACAAGTTCAACAACAACCTCAACATTGAAAAACACCAACAAATTCAACAACAACTTCAACGTTGAAAAACACCAACAAATTCAACAACAACCTCGACATTGAAAAACACCAACAAATTCAACAACAACCTCAACATTGAAAAACTACAACAACCTCAACATTGAAAAACACCAACAAATACAACAACAACCTCAACATTGAAAAAGAGCAACAACCTCAACATTGAAAAACACCAACAAATTCAACAACAACCTCAACATTGAAAAACAACAACAACCTCAACATTGAAAAACAACAACAACCTCAACATTGAAAAACACCAACAAATTCAACAACATCCTCAACATTAAAAAACAACAACAACCTCAACATTGAAAAACACCAACAAATTCAAAAACAACTTCAACATTGAAAAACACCAACAAATTCAACAACAACCTCGAAATTGAAAAACAGCAACAAATTCAACAACCACCTCAACATTGAAAAAGAACAACAACCTCAACATTGAAGAACACCAACAAATTCAACAACAACCTCAACATTAAAAAACAACAACAACCTCAACATTGAAAAACACCAACAAATTCAACAACAACCTCAACAATGAAAAACACCAACAAATTTAACAACAACCTCAACTTTGAAAAACAACATCAACCTCAACATGGAAAAACACCAACAAATTCAACAACAACCTCAACACTGAAAAACAACAACAACCTCAAAATTGAAAAACACCAACAAATTCAACAACAACCTCAACATTTAAAAACAACAACAACCTCAACATTGAAAAACACCAACAAATTCAACAACAACCTCAACATTGAAAAACACAAACAAATTCAACAACAACTTCAACATTGAAAAACACCAACAAATTCAACAACAACCTCGACATTGAAAAACACCAACAAATTCAACAACAACCTCAACATTGAAAAACTACAACAACCTCAACATTGAAAAACACCAACAAATACAACAACAACCTCAACATTGAAAAACAACAACAACCTCAACATTGAAAAACACCAACAAATTCAACAACAACCTCAACATTAAAAAACAACAACAACCTCAACATTGAAAAACACTAACAAATTCAAAAACAACTTCAACATTGAAAAACACCAACAAATTCAACAACAACCTCGAAATTGAAAAACAGCAACAAATTCAACAACCACCTCAACATTGAAAAAGAACAACAACCTCAACATTGAAGAACACCAACAAATTCAACAACAACCTCAACATTAAAAAACAACAACAACCTCAACATTGAAAAACACCAACAAATTCAACAACAACCTCAACAATGAAAAACACCAACAAATTTAACAACAACCTCAACTTTGAAAAACAACATCAACCTCAACATGGAAAAACACCAACAAATTCAACAACAACCTCAACACTGAAAAACAGCAACAACCTCAAAATTGAAAAACACCAACAAATGCAACAACAACCTCAACATTTAAAAACAACAACAACCTCAACATTGAAAAACACCAACAAATTCAACAACAACCTCAACATTGAAAAACACAAACAAATTCAACAACTTCAACATAGAAAAACACCAACAAATTCAACAACATCCTCGACATTGAAAAACACCAACAAATTCAACAACAACCTCAACATTGAAAAACTACAACAACCTCAACATTGAAAAACACCAACAAATACAACAACAACCTCAACATTGAAAAACAACAACAACCTCAACATTGAGAAAACACCAACAAATTCAACAACAACCTTCAGCATTGAAAAACACCAACAAATTCAACAACAACCTCAACATTGAAAACAACAACAACCTCAACATTGAAAAACACCAACAAATTCAACAACAACCTCAACATTGAAAAACAACAACAACCTCAACATTGAAAAACACCAACAAATTCAACAACAACCTCAACATTGAAAAACACAAACAAATTCAACAACTTCAACATTGAAAAACACCAACAAATTCAACAACAACCTCGACATTGAAAAACACCAACAAATTCAACAACAACCTCAACATTGAAAAACTACAACAACCTCAACATTGAAAAACACCAACAAATACAACAACAACCTCAACATTGAAAAACAACAACAACCTCAACATTGAGAAAACACCAACAAATTCAACAACAACCTTCAGCATTGAAAAACACCAACAAATTCAACAACAACCTCAACATTGAAAACAACAACAACCTCAACATTGAAAAACACCAACAAATTCAACAACAACCTCAACATTGAAAAACAACAACAACCTCAGCATTGAAAAACACCAACAAATTCAGCAACAACCTCAACGTTGAAAAACACCAACAAATTCAACAACAACCTCAACATTGAAAAACAACAACAACCTCAACATTGAAAAACACCAACAAATTCAACAACAACCTCAACATTGAAAAACACCAACAAATTCAGCAACAACCTCAACATTGAAAAACAACAACAACCTCAACATTGAAAAACATCAACAAATTCAACATTGAAAAACAACAACAACCTCAGCATTGAAAAACACGAACAAATTCAACAACAACCTCAACATTGAAAAACACCAACAAATTCAACAACAACCTCAACATTGAAAAACAATAAAAACCTCAACATTGAAAAACACCAACAAATTCAACAACAACCTCAACATTGAAAAACACCAACAAATTCAGCAACAACCTCAACATTGAAAAACAACAACAACCTCAACATTGAAAAACACCAACAAATTCAACTTCAACCTCAACATTGAAAAACAACAACAACCTCAACATTGAAAAACAGCAACAAATTCAACAACAACCTCAAAATTGAAAAACAACAACAACCTCAACATTGAAAAACACCAACAAATTCAACAACAACCTCAACATTGAAAAACAACAACAACCTCAACATTGAAAAACACCAACAAGTTCAACAACAACCTCGACATTGAAAAACAACAACAACC
Organism: Isurus oxyrinchus; assembly: GCA_026770705.1. NCBI lineage: Eukaryota > Metazoa > Chordata > Chondrichthyes > Lamniformes > Lamnidae > Isurus > Isurus oxyrinchus. The sequence goes on along the minus strand of JANJGN010000300.1, from coordinate 610,633 downwards.
TCAACATTGAAAAACACCAACAAATTCAACAACAACCTCAACAATGAAAAACACAAAGAAATTCAACAACAACCTCAACATTGAAAAACACCAACAAATTTAACAACAACCTCAACTTTGAAAAACAACAACAACCTCAACATGTAAAAACACCAACAAATTCAACAACAACCTCAACATTGAAAAACAACAACAACCTCAATATTGAAAAACACCAACAAGTTCAACAACAACCTCAACATTGAAAAACAACAACAACCTCAACATTGAAAAACACCAACAAATTCAACAACAACCTCAACATTGAAAAACACCAACAAATTCAACAACAACTTCAACATTGAAAAACACCAACAAATTCAACAACAACCTCGACATTGAAAAACACCAACAAATTCAACAACAACCTCAACATTGAAAAACTACAACAACCTCAACATTGAAAAACACCAACAAATACAACAACAACCTCAACATTGAAAAACAACAACAACCTCAACATTGAAAAACACCAACAAATTCAACAACAACCTCAACATTAAAAAACAACAACAACCTCAACATTGAAAAACACTAACAAATTCAAAAACAACTTCAACATTGAAAAACACCAACAAATTCAACAACAACCTCGAAATTGAAAAACAGCAACAAATTCAACAACCACCTCAACATTGAAAAAGAACAACAACCTCAACATTGAAGAACACCAACAAATTCAACAACAACCTCAACATTAAAAAACAACAACAACCTCAACATTGAAAAACACCAACAAATTCAACAACAACCTCAACAATGAAAAACACCAACAAATTTAACAACAACCTCAACTTTGAAAAACAACATCAACCTCAACATGGTAAAACACCAACAAATTCAACAACAACCTCAACACTGAAAAACAGCAACAACCTCAAAATTGAAAAACACCAACAAATGCAACAACAACCTCAACATTTAAAAACAACAACAACCTCAACATTGAAAAACACCAACAAATTCAACAACAACCTCAACATTGAAAAACACAAACAAATTCAACAACTTCAACATAGAAAAACACCAACAAATTCAACAACAACCTCGACATTGAAAAACACCAACAAATTCAACAACAACCTCAACATTGAAAAACTACAACAACCTCAACATTGAAAAACACCAACAAATACAACAACAACCTCAACATTGAAAAACAACAACAACCTCAACATTGAGAAAACACCAACAAATTCAACAACAACCTTCAGCATTGAAAAACACCAACAAATTCAACAACAACCTCAACATTGAAAACAACAACAACCTCAACATTGAAAAACACCAACAAATTCAACAACAACCTCAACATTGAAAAACAACAACAACCTCAACATTGAAAAACACCAACAAATTCAACAACAACCTCAACATTGAAAAACAACAACAACCTCAACAGTGAAAAACACCAACAAATTCAACAACAACCTCAACATTTAAAAACAACAACAACCTCAACATTGAAAAACACCAACAAATTCAACAACAACCTCAACATTGAAAAACACCAATAAATTCAACAACAACTTCAACATTGAAAAACACCAACAAATTCAACAACAACCTCGACATTGAAAAACACCAAGAAATTCAACAACAACCTCAACATTGAAAAACTACAACAACCTCAACATTGAAAAACACCATCAAATACAACAACAACCTCAACATTGAAAAAGAACAACAACCTCAACATTGAAAAACACCAACAAATTCAACAACAACCTCAACATTGAAAAACAACAACAACCTCAACATTGAAAAACAACAACAACCTCAACATTGAAAAACACCAACAAATTCAACAACAACCTCAACATTGAAAAACAACAACAACCTCAACATTGAAAAACATCAACAAATTCAACAACAACTTAAACATTGAAAAACACCAACAAATTCAACAACAACCTCGAAATTGAAAAACTGCAACAAATTCAACAACAACCTCAACATTTAAAAACAACAACAACCTCAACATTGAAAAACACCAACAAATTCAACAACAACCTCAACATTGAAAAACAACAACAACCTCAACATTGAAAAACACCAACAAATTCAACAACAACCTCAACATTTAAAAACAACAACAACCTCAACATTGAAAAACACCAACAAATTCAACAACAACCTCAACATTGAAAAACACCAACAAATTCAACAACCTCAACATTGAACAACACCAACAAATTCAACAACATCTTCAACATTGAAAAACACCAACAAATTCAACAGCAATCTCGACATTGAAAAACATCAACAAATTCAACAACAACCTCAACATTGAAAAACGACAACAACCTCAACATTGAAACACACCAACAAATACAACAACAACCTCAACATTGAAAAACAACAACAACCTCAACATTGAGAAAACACCAACAAATTCAACAACAACCTTCAGCATTGAAAAACACCAACAAATTCAACAACAACCTCAACATTGAAAACAACAACAACCTCAACATTGAAAAACACCAACAAATTCAACAACAACCTCAACATTGAAAAACAACAACAACCTCAACATTGAAAAACACCAACAAATTCAACAACAACCTCAACATTGAAAAACAACAACAACCTCAACAGTGAAAAACACCAACAAATTCAACAACAACCTCAACATTTAAAAACAACAACAACCTCAACATTGAAAAACACCAACAAATTCAACAACAACCTCAACATTGAAAAACACCAATAAATTCAACAACAACTTCAACATTGAAAAACACCAACAAATTCAACAACAACCTCGACATTGAAAAACACCAAGAAATTCAACAACAACCTCAACATTGAAAAACTACAACAACCTCAACATTGAAAAACACCATCAAATACAACAACAACCTCAACATTGAAAAAGAACAACAACCTCAACATTGAAAAACACCAACAAATTCAACAACAACCTCAACATTGAAAAACAACAACAACCTCAACATTGAAAAACAACAACAACCTCAACATTGAAAAACACCAACAAGTTCAACAACAACCTCAACATTGAAAAACAACAACAACCTCAACATTGAAAAACACCAACAAATTCAACAACAACTTAAACATTGAAAAACACCAACAAATTCAACAACAACCTCGAAATTGAAAAACTGCAACAAATTCAACAACAACCTCAACATTTAAAAACAACAACAACCTCAACATTGAAAAACACCAACAAATTCAACAACAACCTCAACATTGAAAAACAACAACAACCTCAACATTGAAAAACACCAACAAATTCAACAACAACCTCAACATTTAAAAACAACAACAACCTCAACATTGAAAAACACCAACAAATTCAACAACAACCTCAACATTGAAAAACACCAACAAATTCAACAACCTCAACATTGAACAACACCAACAAATTCAACAACATCTTCAACATTGAAAAACACCAACAAATTCAACAGCAATCTCGACATTGAAAAACATCAACAAATTCAACAACAACCTCAACATTGAAAAACGACAACAACCTCAACATTGAAACACACCAACAAATTCAACAACAACCTCAACATTGAAAAACAACAACAACCTCAGCATTGAAAAACACCAGCAAATTCAACAACAACCTCAACGTTGAAAAACACCAACAAATTCAACAACAACCTCAACATTGAAAAACAACAACAACCTCAACATTGAAAAACACCAACAAATTCAACAACAACCTCAACATTGAAAAACACCAACAAATTCAGCAACAACCTCAACATTGAAAAACAACAACAACCTCAACATTGAAAACCATCAACAAATTCAACAACAACCTCAACATTGAAAAACTACAACAACCTCAACATTGAAAAACACCAACAAATTCAACAACAACCTCAACATTGAAAAACAACAACAACCTCAGCATTGAAAAACACCAACAAATTCAACAACAACCTCAACATTGAAAAACACCAACAAATTCAACAACAACCTCAACATTGAAAAACAATAAAAACCTCAACATTGAAAAACACCAACAAATTCAACAACAACCTCAACATTGAAGAACACCAACAAATTCAGCAACAACCTCAACATTGAAAAACAACAACAACCTCAACATTGAAAAACACCAACAAATTCAACTTCAACCTCAACATTGAAAAACAACAACAACCTCAACATTGAAAAACAGCAACAAATTCAACAACAACCTCAAAATTGAAAAACAACAACAACCTCAACATTGAAATACACCAACAAATTCAACAACAACCTCAACATTGAAAAACAACAACAACCTCAACATTGAAAAACACCAACAAGTTCAACAACAACCTCAACATTGAAAAACAACAACAACCTCAACATTGAAAAACACCAACAAATTCAACAACAACCTCAACAATGAAAAACACAAACAAATTCAACAACAACCTCAACATTGAAAAACACCAACAAATTTACCAACAACCTCAACTTTGAAAAACAACAACAACCTCAACATGGAAAAACACCAACAAATTCAACAACAACCTCAACATTGAAAAACAACAACAACCTCAATATTGAAAAACACCAACAAATTCAACAACAACCTCAACATTGAAAAACGACAACAACCTCAACATTGAAACACACCAACAAATTCAACAACAACCTCAAAATTGAAAAACAACAACAACCTCAACATTGAAAAACACCAACAAATTCAACAACAACCTCAACATTGAAAAACAACAACAACCTCAACATTGAAAAACACCAACAAGTTCAACAACAACCTCAACATTGAAAAACAACAACAACCTCAACATTGAAAAACACCAACAAATTCAACAACAACCTCAACAATGAAAAACACAAAGAAATTCAACAACAACCTCAACATTGAAAAACACCAACAAATTTAACAACAACCTCAACTTTGAAAAACAACAACAACCTCAACATGGAAAAACACCAACAAATTCAACAACAACCTCAACATTGAAAAACAACAACAACCTCAACATTGAAAAACACCAACAAATTCAACAACAACCTCAACATTGAAAAACACCAACAAATTCAACAACAACTTCAACATTGAAAAACACCAACAAATTCAACAACAACCTCGACATTGAAAAACACCAACAAATTCAACAACAACCTCAACATTGAAAAACTACAACAACCTCAACATTGAAAAACACCAACAAATACAACAACAACCTCAACATTGAAAAACAACAACAACCTCAACATTGAAAAACACCAACAAATTCAACAACAACCTCAACATTAAAAAACAACAACAACCTCAACATTGAAAAACACTAACAAATTCAAAAACAACTTCAACATTGAAAAACACCAACAAATTCAACAACAACCTCGAAATTGAAAAACAGCAACAAATTCAACAACCACCTCAACATTGAAAAAGAACAACAACCTCAACATTGAAGAACACCAACAAATTCAACAACAACCTCAACATTAAAAAACAACAACAACCTCAACATTGAAAAACACCAACAAATTCAACAACAACCTCAACAATGAAAAACACCAACAAATTTAACAACAACCTCAACTTTGAAAAACAACATCAACCTCAACATGGAAAAACACCAACAAATTCAACAACAACCTCAACACTGAAAAACAGCAACAACCTCAAAATTGAAAAACACCAACAAATGCAACAACAACCTCAACATTTAAAAACAACAACAACCTCAACATTGAAAAACACCAACATATTCAACAACAACCTCAACATTGAAAAACACAAACAAATTCAACAACTTCAACATTGAAAAACACCAACAAATTCAACAACAACCTCGACATTGAAAAACAGCAACAAATTCAACAACAACCTCAACATTGAAAAACAACAACAACCTCAGCATTGAAAAACACCAACAAATTCAACAACAACCTCAACGTTGAAAAACACCAACAAATTCAACAACAACCTCAACATTGAAAAACAACAACAACCTCAACATTGAAAAACACCAACAAATTCAACAACAACCTCAACATTGAAAAACACCAACAAATTCAGCAACAACCTCAACATTGAAAAACAACAACAACCTCAACATTGAAAAACATCAACAAATTCAACAACAACCTCAACATTGAAAAACTACAACAACCTCAACATTGAAAAACACCAACAAATTCGACAACAACCTCAACATTGAAAAACAACAACAACCTCAGCATTGAAAAACACGAACAAATTCAACAACAACCTCGACATTGAAAAACACCAACAAATTCAACAACAACCTCAACATTGAAAAACTACAACAACCTCAACATTGAAAAACACCAACAAATACAACAACAACCTCAACATTGAAAAACAACAACAACCTCAACATTGAAAAACACAAACAAATTCAACAACAACCTCAACATTAAAAAACAACAACAACCTCAACATTGAAAAACACTAACAAATTCAAAAACAACTTCAACATTGAAAAACACCAACAAATTCAACAACAACCTCGCAATTGAAAAACAGCAACAAATTCAACAACCACCTCAACATTGAAAAAGAACAACAACCTCAACATTGAAGAACACCAACAAATTCAACAACAACCTCAACATTAAAAAACAACAACAACCTCAACATTGAAAAACACCAACAAATTCAACAACAACCTCAACATTGAAAAACACAAACAAATTCAACAACTTCAACATTGAAAAACATCAACAAATTCAACAACAACCTCGACATTGAAAAACACCAACAAATTCAACAACAACCTCAACATTGAAAAACTACAACAACCTCAACATTGAAAAACACCAACAAATACAACAACAACCTCAACATTGAAAAACAACAACAACCTCAACATTGAGAAAACACCAACAAATTCAACAACAACCTTCCGCATTGAAAAACACCAACAAATTCAACAACAACCTCAACATTGAAAACAACAACAACCTCAACATTGAAAAACACCAACAAATTCAACAACAACCTCAACATTGAAAAACAACAACAACCTCAGCATTGAAAAACACCAACAAATTCAACAACAACCTCAACGTTGAAAAACACCAACAAATTCAACAACAACCTCAACATTGAAAAACAACAACAACCTCAACATTGAAAAACACCAACAAATTCAACAACAACCTCAACATTGAAAAACACCAACAAATTCAGCAACAACCTCAACATTGAAAAACAACAACAACCTCAACATTGAAAAACATCAACAAATTCAACAACAACCTCAACATTGAAAAACTACAACAACCTCAACATTGAAAAACAACAACAACCTCAGCATTGAAAAACACGAACAAATTCAACAACAACCTCAACATTGAAAAACACCAACAAATTCAACAACAACCTCAACATTGAAAAACACCAACAAATTCAGCAACAACCTCAACATTGAAAAACAACAACAACCTCAACATTGAAAAACACCAACAAATTCAACTTCAACCTCAACATTGAAAAACAACAACAACCTCAACATTGAAAAACAGCAACAAATTCAACAACAACCTCAAAATTGAAAAACAACAACAACCTCAACATTGAAAAACACCAACAAATTTAACAACAACCTCAACATTGAAAAACAACAACAACCTCAACATTGAAAAACACCAACAAGTTCAACAACAACCTCGACATTGAAAAACAACAACAACCTCAACATTGAAAAACACCAACAAATTCAACAACAACCTCAACAATGAAAAACACAAAGAAATTCAACAACAACCTCAACATTGAAAAACACCAACAAATTTAACAACAACCTCAACTTTGAAAAACAACAACAACCTCAACATGTAAAAACACCAACAAATTCAACAACAACCTCAACATTGAAAAACAACAACAACCTCAATATTGAAAAACACCAACAAGTTCAACAACAACCTCAACATTGAAAAACAACAACAACCTCAACATTGAAAAACACCAACAAATTCAACAACAACCTCAACATTGAAAAACACCAACAAATTCAACAACAACTTCAACATTGAAAAACACCAACAAATTCAACAACAACCTCGACATTGAAAAACACCAACAAATTCAACAACAACCTCAACATTGAAAAACTACAACAACCTCAACATTGAAAAACACCAACAAATACAACAACAACCTCAACATTGAAAAACAACAACAACCTCAACATTGAAAAACACCAACAAATTCAACAACAACCTCAACATTAAAAAACAACAACAACCTCAACATTGAAAAACACTAACAAATTCAAAAACAACTTCAACATTGAAAAACACCAACAAATTCAACAACAACCTCGAAATTGAAAAACAGCAACAAATTCAACAACCACCTCAACATTGAAAAAGAACAACAACCTCAACATTGAAGAACACCAACAAATTCAACAACAACCTCAACATTAAAAAACAACAACAACCTCAACATTGAAAAACACCAACAAATTCAACAACAACCTCAACAATGAAAAACACCAACAAATTTAACAACAACCTCAACTTTGAAAAACAACATCAACCTCAACATGGAAAAACACCAACAAATTCAACAACAACCTCAACACTGAAAAACAGCAACAACCTCAAAATTGAAAAACACCAACAAATGCAACAACAACCTCAACATTTAAAAACAACAACAACCTCAACATTGAAAAACACCAACAAATTCAACAACAACCTCAACATTGAAAAACACAAACAAATTCAACAACTTCAACATAGAAAAACACCAACAAATTCAACAACATCCTCGACATTGAAAAACACCAACAAATTCAACAACAACCTCAACATTGAAAAACTACAACAACCTCAACATTGAAAAACACCAACAAATACAACAACAACCTCAACATTGAAAAACAACAACAACCTCAACATTGAGAAAACACCAACAAATTCAACAACAACCTTCAGCATTGAAAAACACCAACAAATTCAACAACAACCTCAACATTGAAAACAACAACAACCTCAACATTGAAAAACACCAACAAATTCAACAACAACCTCAACATTGAAAAACAACAACAACCTCAACATTGAAAAACACCAACAAATTCAACAACAACCTCAACATTGAAAAACACAAACAAATTCAACAACTTCAACATTGAAAAACACCAACAAATTCAACAACAACCTCGACATTGAAAAACACCAACAAATTCAACAACAACCTCAACATTGAAAAACTACAACAACCTCAACATTGAAAAACACCAACAAATACAACAACAACCTCAACATTGAAAAACAACAACAACCTCAACATTGAGAAAACACCAACAAATTCAACAACAACCTTCAGCATTGAAAAACACCAACAAATTCAACAACAACCTCAACATTGAAAACAACAACAACCTCAACATTGAAAAACACCAACAAATTCAACAACAACCTCAACATTGAAAAACAACAACAACCTCAGCATTGAAAAACACCAACAAATTCAGCAACAACCTCAACGTTGAAAAACACCAACAAATTCAACAACAACCTCAACATTGAAAAACAACAACAACCTCAACATTGAAAAACACCAACAAATTCAACAACAACCTCAACATTGAAAAACACCAACAAATTCAGCAACAACCTCAACATTGAAAAACAACAACAACCTCAACATTGAAAAACATCAACAAATTCAACATTGAAAAACAACAACAACCTCAGCATTGAAAAACACGAACAAATTCAACAACAACCTCAACATTGAAAAACACCAACAAATTCAACAACAACCTCAACATTGAAAAACAATAAAAACCTCAACATTGAAAAACACCAACAAATTCAACAACAACCTCAACATTGAAAAACACCAACAAATTCAGCAACAACCTCAACATTGAAAAACAACAACAACCTCAACATTGAAAAACACCAACAAATTCAACTTCAACCTCAACATTGAAAAACAACAACAACCTCAACATTGAAAAACAGCAACAAATTCAACAACAACCTCAAAATTGAAAAACAACAACAACCTCAACATTGAAAAACACCAACAAATTCAACAACAACCTCAACATTGAAAAACAACAACAACCTCAACATTGAAAAACACCAACAAGTTCAACAACAACCTCGACATTGAAAAACAACAACAACCTCAACATTGAAAAACACCAACAAATTCAACAACAACCTCAACAATGAAAAACACAAAGAAATTCAACAACAACCTCAACATTGAAAAACACCAACAAATTTAACAACAACCTCAACTTTGAAAAACAACAACAACCTCAACATGTAAAAACACCAACAAATTCAACAACAACCTCAACATTGAAAAACAACAACAACCTCAATATTGAAAAACACCAACAAGTTCAACAACAACCTCAACATTGAAAAACAACAACAACCTCAACATTGAAAAACACCAACAAATTCAACAACAACCTCAACATTGAAAAACACCAACAAATTCAACAACAACTTCAACATTGAAAAACACCAACAAATTCAACAACAACCTCGACATTGAAAAACACCAACAAATTCAACAACAACCTCAACATTGAAAAACTACAACAACCTCAACATTGAAAAACACCAACAAATACAACAACAACCTCAACATTGAAAAACAACAACAACCTCAACATTGAAAAACACCAACAAATTCAACAACAACCTCAACATTAAAAAACAACAACAACCTCAACATTGAAAAACACTAACAAATTCAAAAACAACTTCAACATTGAAAAACACCAACAAATTCAACAACAACCTCGAAATTGAAAAACAGCAACAAATTCAACAACCACCTCAACATTGAAAAAGAACAACAACCTCAACATTGAAGAACACCAACAAATTCAACAACAACCTCAACATTAAAAAACAACAACAACCTCAACATTGAAAAACACCAACAAATTCAACAACAACCTCAACAATGAAAAACACCAACAAATTTAACAACAACCTCAACTTTGAAAAACAACATCAACCTCAACATGGTAAAACACCAACAAATTCAACAACAACCTCAACACTGAAAAACAGCAACAACCTCAAAATTGAAAAACACCAACAAATGCAACAACAACCTCAACATTTAAAAACAACAACAACCTCAACATTGAAAAACACCAACAAATTCAACAACAACCTCAACATTGAAAAACACAAACAAATTCAACAACTTCAACATAGAAAAACACCAACAAATTCAACAACAACCTCGACATTGAAAAACACCAACAAATTCAACAACAACCTCAACATTGAAAAACTACAACAACCTCAACATTGAAAAACACCAACAAATACAACAACAACCTCAACATTGAAAAACAACAACAACCTCAACATTGAGAAAACACCAACAAATTCAACAACAACCTTCAGCATTGAAAAACACCAACAAATTCAACAACAACCTCAACATTGAAAACAACAACAACCTCAACATTGAAAAACACCAACAAATTCAACAACAACCTCAACATTGAAAAACAACAACAACCTCAACATTGAAAAACACCAACAAATTCAACAACAACCTCAACATTGAAAAACAACAACAACCTCAACAGTGAAAAACACCAACAAATTCAACAACAACCTCAACATTTAAAAACAACAACAACCTCAACATTGAAAAACACCAACAAATTCAACAACAACCTCAACATTGAAAAACACCAATAAATTCAACAACAACTTCAACATTGAAAAACACCAACAAATTCAACAACAACCTCGACATTGAAAAACACCAAGAAATTCAACAACAACCTCAACATTGAAAAACTACAACAACCTCAACATTGAAAAACACCATCAAATACAACAACAACCTCAACATTGAAAAAGAACAACAACCTCAACATTGAAAAACACCAACAAATTCAACAACAACCTCAACATTGAAAAACAACAACAACCTCAACATTGAAAAACAACAACAACCTCAACATTGAAAAACACCAACAAATTCAACAACAACCTCAACATTGAAAAACAACAACAACCTCAACATTGAAAAACATCAACAAATTCAACAACAACTTAAACATTGAAAAACACCAACAAATTCAACAACAACCTCGAAATTGAAAAACTGCAACAAATTCAACAACAACCTCAACATTTAAAAACAACAACAACCTCAACATTGAAAAACACCAACAAATTCAACAACAACCTCAACATTGAAAAACAACAACAACCTCAACATTGAAAAACACCAACAAATTCAACAACAACCTCAACATTTAAAAACAACAACAACCTCAACATTGAAAAACACCAACAAATTCAACAACAACCTCAACATTGAAAAACACCAACAAATTCAACAACCTCAACATTGAACAACACCAACAAATTCAACAACATCTTCAACATTGAAAAACACCAACAAATTCAACAGCAATCTCGACATTGAAAAACATCAACAAATTCAACAACAACCTCAACATTGAAAAACGACAACAACCTCAACATTGAAACACACCAACAAATACAACAACAACCTCAACATTGAAAAACAACAACAACCTCAACATTGAGAAAACACCAACAAATTCAACAACAACCTTCAGCATTGAAAAACACCAACAAATTCAACAACAACCTCAACATTGAAAACAACAACAACCTCAACATTGAAAAACACCAACAAATTCAACAACAACCTCAACATTGAAAAACAACAACAACCTCAACATTGAAAAACACCAACAAATTCAACAACAACCTCAACATTGAAAAACAACAACAACCTCAACAGTGAAAAACACCAACAAATTCAACAACAACCTCAACATTTAAAAACAACAACAACCTCAACATTGAAAAACACCAACAAATTCAACAACAACCTCAACATTGAAAAACACCAATAAATTCAACAACAACTTCAACATTGAAAAACACCAACAAATTCAACAACAACCTCGACATTGAAAAACACCAAGAAATTCAACAACAACCTCAACATTGAAAAACTACAACAACCTCAACATTGAAAAACACCATCAAATACAACAACAACCTCAACATTGAAAAAGAACAACAACCTCAACATTGAAAAACACCAACAAATTCAACAACAACCTCAACATTGAAAAACAACAACAACCTCAACATTGAAAAACAACAACAACCTCAACATTGAAAAACACCAACAAGTTCAACAACAACCTCAACATTGAAAAACAACAACAACCTCAACATTGAAAAACACCAACAAATTCAACAACAACTTAAACATTGAAAAACACCAACAAATTCAACAACAACCTCGAAATTGAAAAACTGCAACAAATTCAACAACAACCTCAACATTTAAAAACAACAACAACCTCAACATTGAAAAACACCAACAAATTCAACAACAACCTCAACATTGAAAAACAACAACAACCTCAACATTGAAAAACACCAACAAATTCAACAACAACCTCAACATTTAAAAACAACAACAACCTCAACATTGAAAAACACCAACAAATTCAACAACAACCTCAACATTGAAAAACACCAACAAATTCAACAACCTCAACATTGAACAACACCAACAAATTCAACAACATCTTCAACATTGAAAAACACCAACAAATTCAACAGCAATCTCGACATTGAAAAACATCAACAAATTCAACAACAACCTCAACATTGAAAAACGACAACAACCTCAACATTGAAACACACCAACAAATTCAACAACAACCTCAACATTGAAAAACAACAACAACCTCAGCATTGAAAAACACCAGCAAATTCAACAACAACCTCAACGTTGAAAAACACCAACAAATTCAACAACAACCTCAACATTGAAAAACAACAACAACCTCAACATTGAAAAACACCAACAAATTCAACAACAACCTCAACATTGAAAAACACCAACAAATTCAGCAACAACCTCAACATTGAAAAACAACAACAACCTCAACATTGAAAACCATCAACAAATTCAACAACAACCTCAACATTGAAAAACTACAACAACCTCAACATTGAAAAACACCAACAAATTCAACAACAACCTCAACATTGAAAAACAACAACAACCTCAGCATTGAAAAACACCAACAAATTCAACAACAACCTCAACATTGAAAAACACCAACAAATTCAACAACAACCTCAACATTGAAAAACAATAAAAACCTCAACATTGAAAAACACCAACAAATTCAACAACAACCTCAACATTGAAGAACACCAACAAATTCAGCAACAACCTCAACATTGAAAAACAACAACAACCTCAACATTGAAAAACACCAACAAATTCAACTTCAACCTCAACATTGAAAAACAACAACAACCTCAACATTGAAAAACAGCAACAAATTCAACAACAACCTCAAAATTGAAAAACAACAACAACCTCAACATTGAAATACACCAACAAATTCAACAACAACCTCAACATTGAAAAACAACAACAACCTCAACATTGAAAAACACCAACAAGTTCAACAACAACCTCAACATTGAAAAACAACAACAACCTCAACATTGAAAAACACCAACAAATTCAACAACAACCTCAACAATGAAAAACACAAACAAATTCAACAACAACCTCAACATTGAAAAACACCAACAAATTTACCAACAACCTCAACTTTGAAAAACAACAACAACCTCAACATGGAAAAACACCAACAAATTCAACAACAACCTCAACATTGAAAAACAACAACAACCTCAATATTGAAAAACACCAACAAATTCAACAACAACCTCAACATTGAAAAACGACAACAACCTCAACATTGAAACACACCAACAAATTCAACAACAACCTCAACATTGAAAAACAACAACAACCTCAGAATTGAAAAACACCAACAAATTCAACAACAACCTCAACGTTGAAAAACACCAACAAATTCAACAACAACCTCAACATTGAAAAACAACAACAACCTCAACATTGAAAAACACCAACAAATTCAACAACAACCTCAACATTGAAAAACACCAACAAATTCAGCAACAACCTCAACATTCAAAAACAACAACAACCTCAACATTGAAAAACATCAACAAATTCAACAACAACCTCAACATTGAAAAACTACAACAACCTCAACATTGAAAAACACCAACAAATTCAACAACAACCTCAACATTGAAAAACACCAACAAATTTAACAACAACCTCAACTTTGAAAAACAACAACAACCTCAACATGGAAAAACACCAACAAATTCAACAACAACCTCAACATTGAAAAACAACAACAACCTCAACATTGAAAAACACCAACAAATTCAACAACAACCTCAACATTTAAAAACAACAACAACCTCAACATTGAAAAACACCAACAAATTCAACAACAACCTCAACATTGAAAAACAACAACAACCTCAACATTGAAAAACACCAACAAATTCAACAACAACCTCAACATTTAAAAACAACAACAATCTCAACATTGAAAAACACCAACAAATTCAACAACAACCTCAACATTGAAAAACACCAACAAATTCAACAACCTCAACATTGAACAACACCAACAAATTCAACAACATCTTCAACATTGAAAAGCACCAACAAATTCAACAGCAATCTCGACATTGAAAAACATCAACAAATTCAACAACAACCTCAACATTGAAAAACGACAACAACCTCAACATTGAAAAACACCAACAAATTCAACAACAACCTCAACGTTGAAAAACACCAACAAATTCAACAACAACCTCAACATTGAAAAACAACAACAACCTCAACATTGAAAAACACCAACAAATTCAACAACAACCTCAACATTGAAAAACACCAACAAATTCAGCAACAACCTCAACATTGAAAAACAACAACAACCTCAACATTGAAAACCATCAACAAATTCAACAACAACCTCAACATTGAAAAACAACAACAACCTCAGCATTGAAAAACACCAACAAATTCAACAACAACCTCAACATTGAAAAACAATAAAAACCTCAACATTGAAAAACACCAACAAATTCAACAACAACCTCAACATTGAAAAACACCAACAAATTCAGCAACAACCTCAACATTGAAAAACAACAACAACCTCAACATTGAAAAACACCAACAAATTCAACAACAACCTCAACAATGAAAAACACCAACAAATTTAACAACAACCTCAACTTTGAAAAACAACATCAACCTCAACATGGTAAAACACCAACAAATTCAACAACAACCTCAACACTGAAAAACAGCAACAACCTCAAAATTGAAAAACACCAACAAATGCAACAACAACCTCAACATTTAAAAACAACAACAACCTCAACATTGAAAAACACCAACAAATTCAACAACAACCTCAACATTGAAAAACACAAACAAATTCAACAACTTCAACATAGAAAAACACCAACAAATTCAACAACAACCTCGACATTGAAAAACACCAACAAATTCAACAACAACCTCAACATTGAAAAACTACAACAACCTCAACATTGAAAAACACCAACAAATACAACAACAACCTCAACATTGAAAAACAACAACAACCTCAACATTGAGAAAACACCAACAAATTCAACAACAACCTTCAGCATTGAAAAACACCAACAAATTCAACAACAACCTCAACATTGAAAACAACAACAACCTCAACATTGAAAAACACCAACAAATTCAACAACAACCTCAACATTGAAAAACAACAACAACCTCAACATTGAAAAACACCAACAAATTCAACAACAACCTCAACATTGAAAAACAACAACAACCTCAACAGTGAAAAACACCAACAAATTCAACAACAACCTCAACATTTAAAAACAACAACAACCTCAACATTGAAAAACACCAACAAATTCAACAACAACCTCAACATTGAAAAACACCAATAAATTCAACAACAACTTCAACATTGAAAAACACCAACAAATTCAACAACAACCTCGACATTGAAAAACACCAAGAAATTCAACAACAACCTCAACATTGAAAAACTACAACAACCTCAACATTGAAAAACACCATCAAATACAACAACAACCTCAACATTGAAAAAGAACAACAACCTCAACATTGAAAAACACCAACAAATTCAACAACAACCTCAACATTGAAAAACAACAACAACCTCAACATTGAAAAACAACAACAACCTCAACATTGAAAAACACCAACAAATTCAACAACAACCTCAACATTGAAAAACAACAACAACCTCAACATTGAAAAACACCAACAAATTCAACAACAACTTAAACATTGAAAAACACCAACAAATTCAACAACAACCTCGAAATTGAAAAACTGCAACAAATTCAACAACAACCTCAACATTTAAAAACAACAACAACCTCAACATTGAAAAACACCAACAAATTCAACAACAACCTCAACATTGAAAAACAACAACAACCTCAACATTGAAAAACACCAACAAATTCAACAACAACCTCAACATTTAAAAACAACAACAACCTCAACATTGAAAAACACCAACAAATTCAACAACAACCTCAACATTGAAAAACACCAACAAATTCAACAACCTCAACATTGAACAACACCAACAAATTCAACAACATCTTCAACATTGAAAAACACCAACAAATTCAACAGCAATCTCGACATTGAAAAACATCAACAAATTCAACAACAACCTCAACATTGAAAAACGACAACAACCTCAACATTGAAACACACCAACAAATACAACAACAACCTCAACATTGAAAAACAACAACAACCTCAACATTGAGAAAACACCAACAAATTCAACAACAACCTTCAGCATTGAAAAACACCAACAAATTCAACAACAACCTCCACATTGAAAACAACAACAACCTCAACATTGAAAAACACCAACAAATTCAACAACAACCTCAACATTGAAAAACAACAACAACCTCAACATTGAAAAACACCAACAAATTCAACAACAACCTCAACATTGAAAAACAACAACAACCTCAACAGTGAAAAACACCAACAAATTCAACAACAACCTCAACATTTAAAAACAACAACAACCTCAACATTGAAAAACACCAACAAATTCAACAACAACCTCAACATTGAAAAACACCAATAAATTCAACAACAACTTCAACATTGAAAAACACCAACAAATTCAACAACAACCTCGACATTGAAAAACACCAAGAAATTCAACAACAACCTCAACATTGAAAAACTACAACAACCTCAACATTGAAAAACACCATCAAATACAACAACAACCTCAACATTGAAAAAGAACAACAACCTCAACATTGAAAAACACCAACAAATTCAACAACAACCTCAACATTGAAAAACAACAACAACCTCAACATTGAAAAACAACAACAACCTCAACATTGAAAAACACCAACAAATTCAACAACAACCTCAACATTGAAAAACAACAACAACCTCAACATTGAAAAACACCAACAAATTCAACAACAACTTAAACATTGAAAAACACCAACAAATTCAACAACAACCTCGAAATTGAAAAACTGCAACAAATTCAACAACAACCTCAACATTTAAAAACAACAACAACCTCAACATTGAAAAACACCAACAAATTCAACAACAACCTCAACATTGAAAAACAACAACAACCTCAACATTGAAAAACACCAACAAATTCAACAACAACCTCAACATTTAAAAACAACAACAACCTCAACATTGAAAAACACCAACAAATTCAACAACAACCTCAACATTGAAAAACACCAACAAATTCAACAACCTCAACATTGAAAAACACCAACAAATTCAACAACCTCAACATTGAACAACACCAACAAATTCAACAACATCTTCAACATTGAAAAACACCAACAAATTCAACAGCAATCTCGACATTGAAAAACATCAACAAATTCAACAACAACCTCAACATTGAAAAACGACAACAACCTCAACATTGAAACACACCAACAAATTCAACAACAACCTCAACATTGAAAAACAACAACAACCTCAGCATTGAAAAACACCAGCAAATTCAACAACAACCTCAACGTTGAAAAACACCAACAAATTCAACAACAACCTCAACATTGAAAAACAACAACAACCTCAACATTGAAAAACACCAACAAATTCAACAACAACCTCAACATTGAAAAACACCAACAAATTCAGCAACAACCTCAACATTGAAAAACAACAACAACCTCAACATTGAAAACCATCAACAAATTCAACAACAACCTCAACATTGAAAAACTACAACAACCTCAACATTGAAAAACACCAACAAATTCAACAACAACCTCAACATTGAAAAACAACAACAACCTCAGCATTGAAAAACACCAACAAATTCAACAACAACCTCAACATTGAAAAACACCAACAAATTCAACAACAACCTCAACATTGAAAAACAATAAAAACCTCAACATTGAAAAACACCAACAAATTCAACAACAACCTCAACATTGAAGAACACCAACAAATTCAGCAACAACCTCAACATTGAAAAACAACAACAACCTCAACATTGAAAAACACCAACAAATTCAACTTCAACCTCAACATTGAAAAACAACAACAACCTCAACATTGAAAAACAGCAACAAATTCAACAACAACCTCAAAATTGAAAAACAACAACAACCTCAACATTGAAATACACCAACAAATTCAACAACAACCTCAACATTGAAAAACAACAACAACCTCAACATTGAAAAACACCAACAAGTTCAACAACAACCTCAACATTGAAAAACAACAACAACCTCAACATTGAAAAACACCAACAAATTCAACAACAACCTCAACAATGAAAAACACAAACAAATTCAACAACAACCTCAACATTGAAAAACACCAACAAATTTACCAACAACCTCAACTTTGAAAAACAACAACAACCTCAACATGGAAAAACACCAACAAATTCAACAACAACCTCAACATTGAAAAACAACAACAACCTCAATATTGAAAAACACCAACAAATTCAACAACAACCTCAACATTGAAAAACGACAACAACCTCAACATTGAAACACACCAACAAATTCAACAACAACCTCAACATTGAAAAACAACAACAACCTCAGAATTGAAAAACACCAACAAATTCAACAACAACCTCAACGTTGAAAAACACCAACAAATTCAACAACAACCTCAACATTGAAAAACAACAACAACCTCAACATTGAAAAACACCAACAAATTCAACAACAACCTCAACATTGAAAAACACCAACAAATTCAGCAACAACCTCAACATTGAAAAACAACAACAACCTCAACATTGAAAAACATCAACAAATTCAACAACAACCTCAACATTGAAAAACTACAACAACCTCAACATTGAAAAACACCAACAAATTCAACAACAACCTCAACATTGAAAAACACCAACAAATTTAACAACAACCTCAACTTTGAAAAACAACAACAACCTCAACATGGAAAAACACCAACAAATTCAACAACAACCTCAACATTGAAAAACAACAACAACCTCAACATTGAAAAACACCAACAAATTCAACAACAACCTCAACATTTAAAAACAACAACAACCTCAACATTGAAAAACACCAACAAATTCAACAACAACCTCAACATTGAAAAACAACAACAACCTCAACATTGAAAAACACCAACAAATTCAACAACAACCTCAACATTTAAAAACAACAACAATCTCAACATTGAAAAACACCAACAAATTCAACAACAACCTCAACATTGAAAAACACCAACAAATTCAACAACCTCAACATTGAACAACACCAACAAATTCAACAACATCTTCAACATTGAAAAGCACCAACAAATTCAACAGCAATCTCGACATTGAAAAACATCAACAAATTCAACAACAACCTCAACATTGAAAAACGACAACAACCTCAACATTGAAAAACACCAACAAATTCAACAACAACCTCAACGTTGAAAAACACCAACAAATTCAACAACAACCTCAACATTGAAAAACAACAACAACCTCAACATTGAAAAACACCAACAAATTCAACAACAACCTCAACATTGAAAAACACCAACAAATTCAGCAACAACCTCAACATTGAAAAACAACAACAACCTCAACATTGAAAACCATCAACAAATTCAACAACAACCTCAACATTGAAAAACAACAACAACCTCAGCATTGAAAAACACCAACAAATTCAACAACAACCTCAACATTGAAAAACAATAAAAACCTCAACATTGAAAAACACCAACAAATTCAACAACAACCTCAACATTGAAAAACACCAACAAATTCAGCAACAACCTCAACATTGAAAAACAACAACAACCTCAACATTGAAAAACACCAACAAATTCAACAACAACCTCAACAATGAAAAACACCAACAAATTTAACAACAACCTCAACTTTGAAAAACAACATCAACCTCAACATGGTAAAACACCAACAAATTCAACAACAACCTCAACACTGAAAAACAGCAACAACCTCAAAATTGAAAAACACCAACAAATGCAACAACAACCTCAACATTTAAAAACAACAACAACCTCAACATTGAAAAACACCAACAAATTCAACAACAACCTCAACATTGAAAAACACAAACAAATTCAACAACTTCAACATAGAAAAACACCAACAAATTCAACAACAACCTCGACATTGAAAAACACCAACAAATTCAACAACAACCTCAACATTGAAAAACTAC
Source organism: Isurus oxyrinchus (assembly GCA_026770705.1). NCBI lineage: Eukaryota > Metazoa > Chordata > Chondrichthyes > Lamniformes > Lamnidae > Isurus > Isurus oxyrinchus. Next base: position 588,928 of record JANJGN010000300.1, on the reverse strand, counting down.
AACAACCTCAACATTGAAAAACACCAACAAATACAACAACAACCTCAACATTGAAAAACAACAACAACCTCAACATTGAGAAAACACCAACAAATTCAACAACAACCTTCAGCATTGAAAAACACCAACAAATTCAACAACAACCTCAACATTGAAAACAACAACAACCTCAACATTGAAAAACACCAACAAATTCAACAACAACCTCAACATTGAAAAACAACAACAACCTCAACATTGAAAAACACCAACAAATTCAACAACAACCTCAACATTGAAAAACAACAACAACCTCAACAGTGAAAAACACCAACAAATTCAACAACAACCTCAACATTTAAAAACAACAACAACCTCAACATTGAAAAACACCAACAAATTCAACAACAACCTCAACATTGAAAAACACCAATAAATTCAACAACAACTTCAACATTGAAAAACACCAACAAATTCAACAACAACCTCGACATTGAAAAACACCAAGAAATTCAACAACAACCTCAACATTGAAAAACTACAACAACCTCAACATTGAAAAACACCATCAAATACAACAACAACCTCAACATTGAAAAAGAACAACAACCTCAACATTGAAAAACACCAACAAATTCAACAACAACCTCAACATTGAAAAACAACAACAACCTCAACATTGAAAAACAACAACAACCTCAACATTGAAAAACACCAACAAATTCAACAACAACCTCAACATTGAAAAACAACAACAACCTCAACATTGAAAAACACCAACAAATTCAACAACAACTTAAACATTGAAAAACACCAACAAATTCAACAACAACCTCGAAATTGAAAAACTGCAACAAATTCAACAACAACCTCAACATTTAAAAACAACAACAACCTCAACATTGAAAAACACCAACAAATTCAACAACAACCTCAACATTGAAAAACAACAACAACCTCAACATTGAAAAACACCAACAAATTCAACAACAACCTCAACATTTAAAAACAACAACAACCTCAACATTGAAAAACACCAACAAATTCAACAACAACCTCAACATTGAAAAACACCAACAAATTCAACAACCTCAACATTGAACAACACCAACAAATTCAACAACATCTTCAACATTGAAAAACACCAACAAATTCAACAGCAATCTCGACATTGAAAAACATCAACAAATTCAACAACAACCTCAACATTGAAAAACGACAACAACCTCAACATTGAAACACACCAACAAATACAACAACAACCTCAACATTGAAAAACAACAACAACCTCAACATTGAGAAAACACCAACAAATTCAACAACAACCTTCAGCATTGAAAAACACCAACAAATTCAACAACAACCTCAACATTGAAAACAACAACAACCTCAACATTGAAAAACACCAACAAATTCAACAACAACCTCAACATTGAAAAACAACAACAACCTCAACATTGAAAAACACCAACAAATTCAACAACAACCTCAACATTGAAAAACAACAACAACCTCAACAGTGAAAAACACCAACAAATTCAACAACAACCTCAACATTTAAAAACAACAACAACCTCAACATTGAAAAACACCAACAAATTCAACAACAACCTCAACATTGAAAAACACCAATAAATTCAACAACAACTTCAACATTGAAAAACACCAACAAATTCAACAACAACCTCGACATTGAAAAACACCAAGAAATTCAACAACAACCTCAACATTGAAAAACTACAACAACCTCAACATTGAAAAACACCATCAAATACAACAACAACCTCAACATTGAAAAAGAACAACAACCTCAACATTGAAAAACACCAACAAATTCAACAACAACCTCAACATTGAAAAACAACAACAACCTCAACATTGAAAAACAACAACAACCTCAACATTGAAAAACACCAACAAATTCAACAACAACCTCAACATTGAAAAACAACAACAACCTCAACATTGAAAAACACCAACAAATTCAACAACAACTTAAACATTGAAAAACACCAACAAATTCAACAACAACCTCGAAATTGAAAAACTGCAACAAATTCAACAACAACCTCAACATTTAAAAACAACAACAACCTCAACATTGAAAAACACCAACAAATTCAACAACAACCTCAACATTGAAAAACAACAACAACCTCAACATTGAAAAACACCAACAAATTCAACAACAACCTCAACATTTAAAAACAACAACAACCTCAACATTGAAAAACACCAACAAATTCAACAACAACCTCAACATTGAAAAACACCAACAAATTCAACAACCTCAACATTGAACAACACCAACAAATTCAACAACATCTTCAACATTGAAAAACACCAACAAATTCAACAGCAATCTCGACATTGAAAAACATCAACAAATTCAACAACAACCTCAACATTGAAAAACGACAACAACCTCAACATTGAAACACACCAACAAATTCAACAACAACCTCAACATTGAAAAACAACAACAACCTCAGCATTGAAAAACACCAGCAAATTCAACAACAACCTCAACGTTGAAAAACACCAACAAATTCAACAACAACCTCAACATTGAAAAACAACAACAACCTCAACATTGAAAAACACCAACAAATTCAACAACAACCTCAACATTGAAAAACACCAACAAATTCAGCAACAACCTCAACATTGAAAAACAACAACAACCTCAACATTGAAAACCATCAACAAATTCAACAACAACCTCAACATTGAAAAACTACAACAACCTCAACATTGAAAAACACCAACAAATTCAACAACAACCTCAACATTGAAAAACAACAACAACCTCAGCATTGAAAAACACCAACAAATTCAACAACAACCTCAACATTGAAAAACACCAACAAATTCAACAACAACCTCAACATTGAAAAACAATAAAAACCTCAACATTGAAAAACACCAACAAATTCAACAACAACCTCAACATTGAAGAACACCAACAAATTCAGCAACAACCTCAACATTGAAAAACAACAACAACCTCAACATTGAAAAACACCAACAAATTCAACTTCAACCTCAACATTGAAAAACAACAACAACCTCAACATTGAAAAACAGCAACAAATTCAACAACAACCTCAAAATTGAAAAACAACAACAACCTCAACATTGAAATACACCAACAAATTCAACAACAACCTCAACATTGAAAAACAACAACAACCTCAACATTGAAAAACACCAACAAGTTCAACAACAACCTCAACATTGAAAAACAACAACAACCTCAACATTGAAAAACACCAACAAATTCAACAACAACCTCAACAATGAAAAACACAAACAAATTCAACAACAACCTCAACATTGAAAAACACCAACAAATTTACCAACAACCTCAACTTTGAAAAACAACAACAACCTCAACATGGAAAAACACCAACAAATTCAACAACAACCTCAACATTGAAAAACAACAACAACCTCAATATTGAAAAACACCAACAAATTCAACAACAACCTCAACATTGAAAAACGACAACAACCTCAACATTGAAACACACCAACAAATTCAACAACAACCTCAACATTGAAAAACAACAACAACCTCAGAATTGAAAAACACCAACAAATTCAACAACAACCTCAACGTTGAAAAACACCAACAAATTCAACAACAACCTCAACCTTGAAAAACAACAACAACCTCAACATTGAAAAACACCAACAAATTCAACAACAACCTCAACATTGAAAAACACCAACAAATTCAGCAACAACCTCAACATTGAAAAACAACAACAACCTCAACATTGAAAAACATCAACAAATTCAACAACAACCTCAACATTGAAAAACTACAACAACCTCAACATTGAAAAACACCAACAAATTCAACAACAACCTCAACATTGAAAAACACCAACAAATTTAACAACAACCTCAACTTTGAAAAACAACAACAACCTCAACATGGAAAAACACCAACAAATTCAACAACAACCTCAACATTGAAAAACAACAACAACCTCAACATTGAAAAACACCAACAAATTCAACAACAACCTCAACATTTAAAAACAACAACAACCTCAACATTGAAAAACACCAACAAATTCAACAACAACCTCAACATTGAAAAACAACAACAACCTCAACATTGAAAAACACCAACAAATTCAACAACAACCTCAACATTTAAAAACAACAACAATCTCAACATTGAAAAACACCAACAAATTCAACAACAACCTCAACATTGAAAAACACCAACAAATTCAACAACCTCAACATTGAACAACACCAACAAATTCAACAACATCTTCAACATTGAAAAGCACCAACAAATTCAACAGCAATCTCGACATTGAAAAACATCAACAAATTCAACAACAACCTCAACATTGAAAAACGACAACAACCTCAACATTGAAAAACACCAACAAATTCAACAACAACCTCAACGTTGAAAAACACCAACAAATTCAACAACAACCTCAACATTGAAAAACAACAACAACCTCAACATTGAAAAACACCAACAAATTCAACAACAACTTAAACATTGAAAAACACCAACAAATTCAACAACAACCTCAACATTGAAAAACAACAACAACCTCAACATTGAAAAACAACAACAACCTCAACATTGAAAAACACCAACAAATTCAACAACAACCTCAACATTGAAAAACAACAACAACCTCAACATTGAAAAACACCAACAAATTCAACAACAACTTAAACATTGAAAAACACCAACAAATTCAACAACAACCTCGAAATTGAAAAACTGCAACAAATTCAACAACAACCTCAACATTTAAAAACAACAACAACCTCAACATTGAAAAACACCAACAAATTCAACAACAACCTCAACATTGAAAAACAACAACAACCTCAACATTGAAAAACACCAACAAATTCAACAACAACCTCAACATTTAAAAACAACAACAACCTCAACATTGAAAAACACCAACAAATTCAACAACAACCTCAACATTGAAAAACACCAACAAATTCAACAACCTCAACATTGAACAACACCAACAAATTCAACAACATCTTCAACATTGAAAAACACCAACAAATTCAACAGCAATCTCGACATTGAAAAACATCAACAAATTCAACAACAACCTCAACATTGAAAAACGACAACAACCTCAACATTGAAACACACCAACAAATACAACAACAACCTCAACATTGAAAAACAACAACAACCTCAACATTGAGAAAACACCAACAAATTCAACAACAACCTTCAGCATTGAAAAACACCAACAAATTCAACAACAACCTCAACATTGAAAACAACAACAACCTCAACATTGAAAAACACCAACAAATTCAACAACAACCTCAACATTGAAAAACAACAACAACCTCAACATTGAAAAACACCAACAAATTCAACAACAACCTCAACATTGAAAAACAACAACAACCTCAACAGTGAAAAACACCAACAAATTCAACAACAACCTCAACATTTAAAAACAACAACAACCTCAACATTGAAAAACACCAACAAATTCAACAACAACCTCAACATTGAAAAACACCAATAAATTCAACAACAACTTCAACATTGAAAAACACCAACAAATTCAACAACAACCTCGACATTGAAAAACACCAAGAAATTCAACAACAACCTCAACATTGAAAAACTACAACAACCTCAACATTGAAAAACACCATCAAATACAACAACAACCTCAACATTGAAAAAGAACAACAACCTCAACATTGAAAAACACCAACAAATTCAACAACAACCTCAACATTGAAAAACAACAACAACCTCAACATTGAAAAACAACAACAACCTCAACATTGAAAAACACCAACAAATTCAACAACAACCTCAACATTGAAAAACAACAACAACCTCAACATTGAAAAACACCAACAAATTCAACAACAACTTAAACATTGAAAAACACCAACAAATTCAACAACAACCTCGAAATTGAAAAACTGCAACAAATTCAACAACAACCTCAACATTTAAAAACAACAACAACCTCAACATTGAAAAACACCAACAAATTCAACAACAACCTCAACATTGAAAAACAACAACAACCTCAACATTGAAAAACACCAACAAATTCAACAACAACCTCAACATTTAAAAACAACAACAACCTCAACATTGAAAAACACCAACAAATTCAACAACAACCTCAACATTGAAAAACACCAACAAATTCAACAACCTCAACATTGAACAACACCAACAAATTCAACAACATCTTCAACATTGAAAAACACCAACAAATTCAACAGCAATCTCGACATTGAAAAACATCAACAAATTCAACAACAACCTCAACATTGAAAAACGACAACAACCTCAACATTGAAACACACCAACAAATTCAACAACAACCTCAACATTGAAAAACAACAACAACCTCAGCATTGAAAAACACCAGCAAATTCAACAACAACCTCAACGTTGAAAAACACCAACAAATTCAACAACAACCTCAACATTGAAAAACAACAACAACCTCAACATTGAAAAACACCAACAAATTCAACAACAACCTCAACATTGAAAAACACCAACAAATTCAGCAACAACCTCAACATTGAAAAACAACAACAACCTCAACATTGAAAACCATCAACAAATTCAACAACAACCTCAACATTGAAAAACTACAACAACCTCAACATTGAAAAACACCAACAAATTCAACAACAACCTCAACATTGAAAAACAACAACAACCTCAGCATTGAAAAACACCAACAAATTCAACAACAACCTCAACATTGAAAAACACCAACAAATTCAACAACAACCTCAACATTGAAAAACAATAAAAACCTCAACATTGAAAAACACCAACAAATTCAACAACAACCTCAACATTGAAGAACACCAACAAATTCAGCAACAACCTCAACATTGAAAAACAACAACAACCTCAACATTGAAAAACACCAACAAATTCAACTTCAACCTCAACATTGAAAAACAACAACAACCTCAACATTGAAAAACAGCAACAAATTCAACAACAACCTCAAAATTGAAAAACAACAACAACCTCAACATTGAAATACACCAACAAATTCAACAACAACCTCAACATTGAAAAACAACAACAACCTCAACATTGAAAAACACCAACAAGTTCAACAACAACCTCAACATTGAAAAACAACAACAACCTCAACATTGAAAAACACCAACAAATTCAACAACAACCTCAACAATGAAAAACACAAACAAATTCAACAACAACCTCAACATTGAAAAACACCAACAAATTTACCAACAACCTCAACTTTGAAAAACAACAACAACCTCAACATGGAAAAACACCAACAAATTCAACAACAACCTCAACATTGAAAAACAACAACAACCTCAATATTGAAAAACACCAACAAATTCAACAACAACCTCAACATTGAAAAACGACAACAACCTCAACATTGAAACACACCAACAAATTCAACAACAACCTCAACATTGAAAAACAACAACAACCTCAGAATTGAAAAACACCAACAAATTCAACAACAACCTCAACGTTGAAAAACACCAACAAATTCAACAACAACCTCAACCTTGAAAAACAACAACAACCTCAACATTGAAAAACACCAACAAATTCAACAACAACCTCAACATTGAAAAACACCAACAAATTCAGCAACAACCTCAACATTGAAAAACAACAACAACCTCAACATTGAAAAACATCAACAAATTCAACAACAACCTCAACATTGAAAAACTACAACAACCTCAACATTGAAAAACACCAACAAATTCAACAACAACCTCAACATTGAAAAACACCAACAAATTTAACAACAACCTCAACTTTGAAAAACAACAACAACCTCAACATGGAAAAACACCAACAAATTCAACAACAACCTCAACATTGAAAAACAACAACAACCTCAACATTGAAAAACACCAACAAATTCAACAACAACCTCAACATTTAAAAACAACAACAACCTCAACATTGAAAAACACCAACAAATTCAACAACAACCTCAACATTGAAAAACAACAACAACCTCAACATTGAAAAACACCAACAAATTCAACAACAACCTCAACATTTAAAAACAACAACAATCTCAACATTGAAAAACACCAACAAATTCAACAACAACCTCAACATTGAAAAACACCAACAAATTCAACAACCTCAACATTGAACAACACCAACAAATTCAACAACATCTTCAACATTGAAAAGCACCAACAAATTCAACAGCAATCTCGACATTGAAAAACATCAACAAATTCAACAACAACCTCAACATTGAAAAACGACAACAACCTCAACATTGAAAAACACCAACAAATTCAACAACAACCTCAACGTTGAAAAACACCAACAAATTCAACAACAACCTCAACATTGAAAAACAACAACAACCTCAACATTGAAAAACACCAACAAATTCAACAACAACCTCAACATTGAAAAACACCAACAAATTCAGCAACAACCTCAACATTGAAAAACAACAACAACCTCAACATTGAAAACCATCAACAAATTCAACAACAACCTCAACATTGAAAAACAACAACAACCTCAGCATTGAAAAACACCAACAAATTCAACAACAACCTCAACATTGAAAAACAATAAAAACCTCAACATTGAAAAACACCAACAAATTCAACAACAACCTCAACATTGAAAAACACCAACAAATTCAGCAACAACCTCAACATTGAAAAACAACAACAACCTCAACATTGAAAAACACCAACAAATTCAACTTCAACCTCAACATTGAAAAACAACAACAACCTCAACATTGAAAAACAGCAACAAATTCAACAACAACCTCAAAATTGAAAAACAACAACAACCTCAACATTGAAATACACCAACAAATTCAACAACAACCTCAACATTGAAAAACAACAACAACCTCAACATTGAAAAACACCAACAAGTTCAACAACAACCTCAACATTGAAAAACAACAACAACCTCAACATTGAAAAACACCAAAAAATTCAACAACCACAACAATGAAAAACACAAACAAATTCAACAACAACCTCAACATTGAAAAACACCAACAAATTTAACAACAACCTCAACTTTGAAAAACAACAACAACCTCAACATGGAAAAACACCAACAAATTCAACAACAACCTCAACATTGAAAAACAACAACAACCTCAATATTGAAAAACACCAACAAGTTCAACAACAACCTCAACATTGAAAAACAACAACAACCTCAGAATTGAAAAACACCAACAAATTCAACAACAACCTCAACGTTGAAAAACACCAACAAATTCAACAACAACCTCAACATTGAAAAACAACAACAACCTCAACATTGAAAAACACCAACAAATTCAACAACAACCTCAACATTGAAAAACACCAACAAATTCAGCAACAACCTCAACATTGAAAAACAACAACAACCTCAACATTGAAAAACATCAACAAATTCAACAACAACCTCAACATTGAAAAACTACAACAACCTCAACATTGAAAAACACCAACAAATTCAACAACAACCTCAACATTGAAAAACACCAACAAATTTAACAACAACCTCAACTTTGAAAAACAACAACAACCTCAACATGGAAAAACACCAACAAATTCAACAACAACCTCAACATTGAAAAACAACAACAACCTCAACATTGAAAAACACCAACAAATTCAACAACAACCTCAACATTTAAAAACAACAACAACCTCAACATTGAAAAACACCAACAAATTCAACAACAACCTCAACATTGAAAAACAACAACAACCTCAACATTGAAAAACACCAACAAATTCAACAACAACCTCAACATTTAAAAACAACAACAATCTCAACATTGAAAAACACCAACAAATTCAACAACAACCTCAACATTGAAAAACACCAACAAATTCAACAACCTCAACATTGAACAACACCAACAAATTCAACAACATCTTCAACATTGAAAAGCACCAACAAATTCAACAGCAATCTCGACATTGAAAAACATCAACAAATTCAACAACAACCTCAACATTGAAAAACGACAACAACCTCAACATTGAAAAACACCAACAAATTCAACAACAACCTCAACGTTGAAAAACACCAACAAATTCAACAACAACCTCAACATTGAAAAACAACAACAACCTCAACATTGAAAAACACCAACAAATTCAACAACAACCTCAACATTGAAAAACACCAACAAATTCAGCAACAACCTCAACATTGAAAAACAACAACAACCTCAACATTGAAAACCATCAACAAATTCAACAACAACCTCAACATTGAAAAACAACAACAACCTCAGCATTGAAAAACACCAACAAATTCAACAACAACCTCAACATTGAAAAACAATAAAAACCTCAACATTGAAAAACACCAACAAATTCAACAACAACCTCAACATTGAAAAACACCAACAAATTCAGCAACAACCTCAACATTGAAAAACAACAACAACCTCAACATTGAAAAACACCAACAAATTCAACTTCAACCTCAACATTGAAAAACAACAACAACCTCAACATTGAAAAACAGCAACAAATTCAACAACAACCTCAAAATTGAAAAACAACAACAACCTCAGCATTGAAATACACCAACAAATTCAACAACAACCTCAACATTGAAAAACAACAACAACCTCAACATTGAAAAACACCAACAAGTTCAACAACAACCTCAACATTGAAAAACAACAACAACCTCAACATTGAAAAACACCAAAAAATTCAACAACCACAACAATGAAAAACACAAACAAATTCAACAACAACCTCAACATTGAAAAACACCAACAAATTTAACAACAACCTCAACTTTGAAAAACAACAACAACCTCAACATGGAAAAACACCAACAAATTCAACAACAACCTCAACATTGAAAAACAACAACAACCTCAATATTGAAAAACACCAACAAGTTCAACAACAACCTCAACATTGAAAAACAACAACAACCTCAACATTGAAAAACACCAACAAATTCAACAACAACCTCAACATTGAAAAACACCAACAAATTCAACAACAACTTCAACATTGAAAAACACCAACAAATTCAACAACAACCTCGACATTGAAAAACACCAACAAATTCAACAACAACCTCAACATTGAAAAACTACAACAACCTCAACATTGAAAAACACCAACAAATACAACAACAACCTCAATATTGAAAAACAACAACAACCTCAACATTGAAAAACACCAACAAATTCAACAACAACCTCAACATTAAAAAACAACAACAACCTCAACATTGAAAAACACCAACAAATTCAACAACAACCTCAACATTGAAAAACACCAACAAATTCAACAACCTCAACATTGAACAACACCAACAAATTCAACAACATCTTCAACATTGAAAAGCACCAACAAATTCAACAGCAATCTCGACATTGAAAAACATCAACAAATTCAACAACAACCTCAACATTGAAAAACGACAACAACCTCAACATTGAAAAACACCAACAAATTCAACAACAACCTCAACGTTGAAAAACACCAACAAATTCAACAACAACCTCAACATTGAAAAACAACAACAACCTCAACATTGAAAAACACCAACAAATTCAACAACAACCTCAACATTGAAAAACACCAACAAATTCAGCAACAACCTCAACATTGAAAAACAACAACAACCTCAACATTGAAAACCATCAACAAATTCAACAACAACCTCAACATTGAAAAACAACAACAACCTCAGCATTGAAAAACACCAACAAATTCAACAACAACCTCAACATTGAAAAACAATAAAAACCTCAACATTGAAAAACACCAACAAATTCAACAACAACCTCAACATTGAAAAACACCAACAAATTCAGCAACAACCTCAACATTGAAAAACAACAACAACCTCAACATTGAAAAACACCAACAAATTCAACTTCAACCTCAACATTGAAAAACAACAACAACCTCAACATTGAAAAACAGCAACAAATTCAACAACAACCTCAAAATTGAAAAACAACAACAACCTCAGCATTGAAATACACCAACAAATTCAACAACAACCTCAACATTGAAAAACAACAACAACCTCAACATTGAAAAACACCAACAAGTTCAACAACAACCTCAACATTGAAAAACAACAACAACCTCAACATTGAAAAACACCAAAAAATTCAACAACCACAACAATGAAAAACACAAACAAATTCAACAACAACCTCAACATTGAAAAACACCAACAAATTTAACAACAACCTCAACTTTGAAAAACAACAACAACCTCAACATGGAAAAACACCAACAAATTCAACAACAACCTCAACATTGAAAAACAACAACAACCTCAATATTGAAAAACACCAACAAGTTCAACAACAACCTCAACATTGAAAAACAACAACAACCTCAACATTGAAAAACACCAACAAATTCAACAACAACCTCAACATTGAAAAACACCAACAAATTCAACAACAACTTCAACATTGAAAAACACCAACAAATTCAACAACAACCTCGACATTGAAAAACACCAACAAATTCAACAACAACCTCAACATTGAAAAACTACAACAACCTCAACATTGAAAAACACCAACAAATACAACAACAACCTCAATATTGAAAAACAACAACAACCTCAACATTGAAAAACACCAACAAATTCAACAACAACCTCAACATTAAAAAACAACAACAACCTCAACATTGAAAAACACTAACAAATTCAAAAACAACTTCAACATTGAAAAACGCCAACAAATTCAACAACAACCTCGAATTTGAAAAACAGCAACAAATTCAACAACCACCTCAACATTGAAAAAGAACAACAACCTCAACATTGAAGAACACCAACAAATTCAACAACAACCTCAACATTAAAAAACAACAACAACCTCAACATTGAAAAACACCAACAAATTCAACAACAACTTCAACAATGAAAAACACCAACAAATTTAACAACAACCTCAACTTTGAAAAACAACATCAACCTCAACATGGAAAAACACCAAAAAATTCAACAAAAACCTCAACACAGAAAAACAGCAACAACCTCAAAATTGAAAAACACCAACAAATGCAACAACAACCTCAACATTTAAAAACAACAACAACCTCAACATTGAAAAACACCAACAAATTCAACAACAACCTCAACATTGAAAAACACAAACAAATTCAACAACTTCAACATTGAAAAACACCAACAAATTCAACAACAACCTCGACATTGAAAAACACCAAGAAATTCAACAACAACCTCAACATTGAAAAACTACAACAACCTCAACATTGAAAAAGACCATCAAATACAACAACAACCTCAACATTGAAAAAGAACAACAACCTCGAAATTGAAAAACTGCAACAAATTCAACAACAACCTCAACATTGAAAAACAACAACAACCTCAACATTGAAAAACACCACCAAATTCAACAACACCTCAACAATGAAAAACACCAACAAATTCAACAACAACCTCAACATTGAAAAACACCAACAAATTTAACAACAACCTCAACTTTGAAAAACAACAACAACCTCAACATGGAAAAACACCAAGAAATTCAACAACAACCTCAACATTGAAAAACAACAACAACCTCAAAATTGAAAAACACCAACAAATTCAACAACAACCTCAACATTTAAAAACAGCAACAACCTCAACATTGAAAAACACCAACAAATTCAGCAACAACCTCAACATTGAAAAACATCAATAACTTCAACATTGAAAAACACCAACAAATTCAACAACAACCTCGAAATTGAAAAACAGCAACAAATTCAACAACAACCTCAACATTGAAAAACAACAACAACCTCAACATTGAAGAACACCAACAAATTCAACAACAACCTCAACATTAAAAAACAACAACAACCTCAACATTGAAAAACACCAACAACTTCAACAACAACCTCAACAATGAAAAACACCAACAAATTCAACAACAACCTCAACATTGAAAAACACCAACAAATTTAACAACAACCTCAACTTTGAAAAACAACAACAACCTCAACATGGAAAAACACCAACAAATTCAACAACAACCTCAACATTGAAAAACAACAACAACCTCAACATTGAAAAACACCAACAAATTCAACAACAACCTCAACATTTAAAAACAACAACAACCTCAACATTGAAAAACACCAACAAATTCAACAACAACCTCAACATTGAAAAACACCAACAAATTCAACAACAACCTCAACATTGAAAAACACCAACAAATTCAACAACCTCAACATTGAACAACACCAACAAATTCAACAACATCTTCAACATTGAAAAACACCAACAAATTCAACAGCAATCTCGACATTGAAAAACATCAACAAATTCAACAACAACCTCAACATTGAAAAACGACAACAACCTCAACATTGAAACACACCAACAAATTCAACAACAACCTCAACATTGAAAAACAACAACAACCTCAGCATTGAAAAACACCAACAAATTCAACAACAACCTCAACGTTGAAAAACACCAACAAATTCAACAACAACCTCAACATTGAAAAACAACAACAACCTCAACGTTGAAAAACACCAACAAATTCAACAACAACCTCAACATTGAAAAACACCAACAAATTCAGCAACAACCTCAACATTGAAAAACAACAACAACCTCAACATTGAAAAACATCAACAAATTCAACAACAACCTCAACATTGAAAAACTACAACAACCTCAACATTGAAAAACACCAACAAATTCGACAACAACCTCAACATTGAAAAACAACAACAACCTCAGCATTGAAAAACACGAACAAATTCAACAGCAACCTCAACATTGAAAAACACCAACAAATTCAACAACAACCTCAACATTGAAAAACAATAAAAACCTCAACATTGAAAAACACCAACAAATTCAACAACAACCTCAACATTGAAAAACACCAACAAATTCAGCAACAACCTCAACATTGAAAAGCAACAACAACCTCAACATTGAAAAACACCAACAAATTCAACTTCAACCTCAACATTGAAAAACAACAACAACCTCAACATTGAAAAACAGCAACAAATTCAACAACAACCTCAAAATTGAAAAACAACAACAACCTCAACATTGAAAAACACCAACAAATTCAACAACAACCTCAACATTGAAAAACAACAACAACCTCAACATTGAAAAACACCAACAAGTTCAACAACAACCTCAACATTGAAAAACAACAACAACCTCAACATTGAAAAACACCAACAAATTCAACAACAACCTCAACAATGAAAAACACAAAGAAATTCAACAACAACCTCAACATTGAAAAACACCAACAAATTTAACAACAACCTCAACTTTGAAAAACAACAACAACCTCAACATGGAAAAACACCAACAAATTCAACAACAACCTCAACATTGAAAAACAACAACAACCTCAATATTGAAAAACACCAACAAGTTCAACAACAACCTCAACATTGAAAAACAACAACAACCTCAACATTGAAAAACACCAACAAATTCAACAACAACCTCAACATTGAAAAACACCAACAAATTCAACAACAACTTCAACATTGAAAAACACCAACAAATTCAACAGCAACCTCGACATTGAAAAACACCAACAAATTCAACAACAACCTCAACATTGAAAAACTACAACAACCTCAACATTGAAAAACACCAACAAATACAACAACAACCTCAACATTGAAAAACAACAACAAGCTCAACATTGAAAAACACCAACAAATTCAACAACAACCTCAACATTAAAAAACAACAACAACCTCAACATTGAAAAACACTAACAAATTCAAAAACAACTTCAACATTGAAAAACACCAACAAATTCAACAACAACCTCGAAATTGAAAAACAGCAACAAATTCAACAACCACCTCAACATTGAAAAAGAACAACAACCTCAACATTGAAGAACACCAACAAATTCAACAACAACCTCAACATTAAAAAACAACAACAACCTCAACAATGAAAAACACCAACAAATTCAACAACAACCTCAACAATGAAAAACACCAACAAATTTAACAACAACCTCAACTTTGAAAAACAACATCAACCTCAACATGGAAAAACACCAACAAATTCAACAACAACCTCAACACTGAAAAACAGCAACAACCTCAAAATTGAAAAACACCAACAAATGCAACAACAACCTCAACATTTAAAAACAACAACAACCTCAACATTGAAAAACACCAACAAATTCAACAACAACCTCAACATTGAAAAACACAAACAAATTCAACAACTTCAACATTGAAAAACACCAACAAATTCAACAACAACCTCGACATTGAAAAACAGCAACTAGTTCAACAACAACCTCAACATTGAAAAACAACAACAACCTCAGCATTGAAAAACACCAACAAATTCAACAACAACCTCAACGTTGAAAAACACCAACAAATTCAACAACAACCTCAACATTGAAAAACAACAACAACCTCAACATTGAAAAACACCAACAAATTCAACAACAACCTCAACATTGAAAAACACCAACAAATTCAGCAACAACCTAAACATTGAAAAACAACAACAACCTCAACATTGAAAAACATCAACAAATTCAACAATAACCTCAACATTGAAAAACTACAACAACCTCAACATTGAAAAACACCAACAAATTCGACAACAACCTCAACATTGAAAAACAACAACAACCTCAGCATTGAAAAACACGAACAAATTCAACAACAACCTCAACATTGAAAAACACCAACAAATTCAACAACAACCTCAACATTGAAAAACAATAAAAACCTCAACATTGAAAAACACCAACAAATTCAACAACAACCTCAACATTGAAAAACACCAAAAAATTCAGCAACAACCTCAACATTGAAAAACAACAACAACCTCAACATTGAAAAACACCAACAAATTCAACTTCAACCTCAACATTGAAAAATAACAACAACCTCAACATTGAAAAACAGCAACAAATTCAACAACAACCTCAAAATTGAAAAACAACAACAACCTCAACATTGAAAAACACCAACAAATTCAACAACAACCTCAACATTGAAAAACAACAACAACCTCAACATTGAAAAACACCAACAAGTTCAACAACAACCTCGACATTGAAAAACAACAACAACCTCAACATTGAAAAACACCAACAAATTGAACAACAACCTCAACAATGAAAAACACAAAGAAATTCAACAACAACCTCAACATTGAAAAACACCAACAAATTTAACAACAACCTCAACTTTGAAAAACAACAACAACCTCAACATGGAAAAACACCAACAAATTCAACAACAACCTCAACATTGAAAAACAACAACAACCTCAATATTGAAAAACACCAACAAGTTCAACAACAACCTCAACATTGAAAAACAACAACAACCTCAACATTGAAAAACACCAACAAATTCAACAACAACCTCAACATTGAAAAACACCAACAAATTCAACAACAACTTCAACATTGAAAAACACCAACAAATTCAACAACAACCTCGGCATTGAAAAACACCAACAAATTCAACAACAACCTCAACATTGAAAAACTACAACAACCTCAACATTGAAAAACACCAACAAATACAACAACAACCTCAACATTGAAAAACAACAACAACCTCAACATTGAAAAACACAAACAAATTCAACAACAACCTCAACATTAAAAAACAACAACAACCTCAACATTGAAAAACACTAACAAATTCAAAAACAACTTCAACATTGAAAAACACCAACAAATTCAACAACAACCTCGAAATTGAAAAACAGCAACAAATTCAACAACCACCGCAACATTGAAAAAGAACAACAACCTCAACATTGAAGAACACCAACAAATTCAACAACAACCTCAACATTAAAAAACAACAACAACCTCAACATTGAAAAACACCAACAAATTCAACAACAACCTCAACAATGAAAAACACCAACAAATTTAACAACAACCTCAACTTTGAAAAACAACATCAACCTCAACATGGAAAAACACCAGCAAATTCAACAACAACATCAACACTGAAAAACAGCAACAACCTCAAAATTGAAAAACACCAACAAATGCAACAACAACCTCAACATTTAAAAACAACAACAACCTCAACATTGAAAAACACCAACAAATTCAACAACAACCTCAACATTGAAAAACACAAACAAATTCAACAACTTCAACATTGAAAAACACCAACAAATTCAACAACAACCTCGACATTGAAAAACACCAACAAATTCAACAACAACCTCAACATTGAAAAACTACAACAACCTCAACATTGAAAAACACCAACAAATACAACAACAACCTCAACATTGAAAAACAACAACAACCTCAACATTGAGAAAACACCAACAAATTCAACAACAACCTTCAGCATTGAAAAACACCAACAAATTCAACAACAACCTCAACATTGAAAACAACAACAACCTCAACATTGAAAAACACCAACAAATTCAACAACAACCTCAACATTGAAAAACAACAACAACCTCAGCATTGAAAAACACCAACAAATTCAACAACAACCTCAACGTTGAAAAACACCAACAAATTCAACAACAACCTCAACATTGAAAAACAACAACAACCTCAACATTGAAAAACACCAACAAATTCAACAACAACCTCAACATTGAAAAACACCAACAAATTCAGCAACAACCTCAACATTGAAAAACAACAACAACCTCAACATTGAAAAACATCAACAAATTCAACAACAACCTCAACATTGAAAAACTACAACAACCTCAACATTGAAAAACAACAACAACCTCAGCATTGAAAAACACGAACAAATTCAACAACAACCTCAACATTGAAAAACACCAACAAATTCAACAACAACCTCAACATTGAAAAACAATAAAAACCTCAACATTGAAAAACACCAACAAATTCAACAACAACCTCAACATTGAAAAACACCAACAAATTCAGCAACAACCTCAACATTGAAAAACAACAACAACCTCAACATTGAAAAACACCAACAAATTCAACTTCAACCTCAACATTGATAAACAACAACAACCTCAACATTGAAAAACAGCAACAAATTCAACAACAACCTCAAAATTGAAAAACAACAACAACCTCAACATTGAAAAACACCAACAAATTCAACAACAACCTCAACATTGAAAAACAACAACAACCTCAACATTGAAAAACACCAACAAGTTCAACAACAACCTCGACATTGAAAAACAACAACAACCTCAACATTGAAAAACACCAACAAATTCAACAACAACCTCAACAATGAAAAACACAAAGAAATTCAACAACAACCTCAACATTGAAAAACACCAACAAATTTAACAACAACCTCAACTTTGAAAAACAACAACAACCTCAACATGTAAAAACACCAACAAATTCAACAACAACCTCAACATTGAAAAACAACAACAACCTCAATATTGAAAAACACCAACAAGTTCAACAACAACCTCAACATTGAAAAACAACAACAACCTCAACATTGAAAAACACCAACAAATTCAACAACAACCTCAACATTGAAAAACACCAACAAATTCAACAACAACTTCAACATTGAAAAACACCAACAAATTCAACAACAACCTCGACATTGAAAAACACCAACAAATTCAACAACAACCTCAACATTGAAAAACTACAACAACCTCAACATTGAAAAACACCAACAAATACAATAACAACCTCAACATTGAAAAACAACAACAACCTCAACATTGAAAAACACCAACAAATTCAACAACAACCTCAACATTAAAAAACAACAACAACCTCAACATTGAAAAACACTAACAAATTCAAAAACAACTTCAACATTGAAAAACACCAACAAATTCAACAACAACCTCGAAATTGAAAAACAGCAACAAATTCAACAACCACCTCAACATTGAAAAAGAACAACAACCTCAACATTGAAGAACACCAACAAATTCAACAACAACCTCAACATTAAAAAACAACAACAACCTCAACATTGAAAAACACCAACAAATTCAACAACAACCTCAACAATGAAAAACACCAACAAATTTAACAACAACCTCAACTTTGAAAAACAACATCAACCTCAACATGGAAAAACACCAGCAAATTCAACAACAACATCAACACTGAAAAACAGCAACAACCTCAAAATTGAAAAACACCAACAAATGCAACAACAACCTCAACATTTAAAAACAACAACAACCTCAACATTGAAAAACACCAACAAATTCAACAACAACCTCAACATTGAAAAACACAAACAAATTCAACAACTTCAACATTGAAAAACACCAACAAATTCAACAACAACCTCGACATTGAAAAACACCAACAAATTCAACAACAACCTCAACATTGAAAAACTACAAAAACCTCAACATTGAAAAACACCAACAAATACAACAACAACCTCAACATTGAAAAACAACAACAACCTCAACATTGAGAAAACACCAACAAATTCAACAACAACCTTCAGCATTGAAAAACACCAACAAATTCAACAACAACCTCAACATTGAAAACAACAACAACCTCAACATTGAAAAACACCAACAAATTCAACAACAACCTCAACATTGAAAAACAACAACAACCTCAGCATTGAAAAACACCAACAAATTCAACAACAACCTCAACGTTGAAAAACACCAACAAATTCAACAACAACCTCAACATTGAAAAACAACAACAACCTCAACATTGAAAAACACCAACAAATTCAACAACAACCTCAACATTGAAAAACACCAACAAATTCAGCAACAACCTCAACATTGAAAAACAACAACAACCTCAACATTGAAAAACATCAACAAATTCAACAACAACCTCAACATTGAAAAACTACAACAACCTCAACATTGAACAACAACAACAACCTCAGCATTGAAAAACACGAACAAATTCAACAACAACCTCAACATTGAAAAACACCAACAAATTCAACAACAACCTCAACATTGAAAAACAATAAAAACCTCAACATTGAAAAACACCAACAAATTCAACAACAACCTCAACATTGAAAAACACCAACAAATTCAGCAACAACCTCAACATTGAAAAACAACAACAACCTCAACATTGAAAAACACCAACAAATTCAACTTCAACCTCAACATTGAAAAACAACAACAACCTCAACATTGAAAAACAGCAACAAATTCAACAACAACCTCAAAATTGAAAAACAACAACAACCTCAACATTGAAAAACAGCAACAAATTCAACAACAACCTCAACATTGAAAAACAACAACAACCTCAACATTGAAAAACACCAACAAGTTCAACAACAACCTCGACATTGAAAAACAACAACAACCTC
This sequence comes from Isurus oxyrinchus, assembly GCA_026770705.1. Classification (NCBI taxonomy): domain Eukaryota; kingdom Metazoa; phylum Chordata; class Chondrichthyes; order Lamniformes; family Lamnidae; genus Isurus; species Isurus oxyrinchus. Next base: position 567,592 of record JANJGN010000300.1, on the reverse strand, counting down.
AACATTGAAAAACACCAACAAATTCAACAACAACCTCAACAATGAAAAACACAAAGAAATTCAACAACAACCTCAACATTGAAAAACACCAACAAATTTAACAACAACCTCAACTTTGAAAAACAACAACAACCTCAACATGTAAAAACACCAACAAATTCAACAACAACCTCAACATTGAAAAACAACAACAACCTCAATATTGAAAAACACCAACAAGTTCAACAACAACCTCAACATTGAAAAACACCAACAAATTCAACAACAACCTCAACATTGAAAAACAATAAAAACCTCAACATTGAAAAACACCAACAAATTCAACAACAACCTCAACATTGAAAAACACCAACAAATTCAGCAACAACCTCAACATTGAAAAACAACAACAACCTCAACATTGAAAAACACGAACAAATTCAACTTCAACCTCAACATTGAAAAACAACAACAACCTCAACATTGAAAAACAGCAACAAATTCAACAACAACCTCAAAATTGAAAAACAACAACAACCTCAACATTGAAAAACACCAACAAATTCAACAACAACCTCAACATTGAAAAACAACAACAACCTCAACATTGAAAAACACCAACAAGTTCAACAACAACCTCGACATTGAAAAACAACAACAACCTCAACATTGAAAAACACCAACAAATTCAACAACAACCTCAACAATGAAAAACACAAAGAAATTCAACAACAACCTCAACATTGAAAAACACCAACAAATTTAACAACAACCTCAACTTTGAAAAACAACAACAACCTCAACATGTAAAAACACCAACAAATTCAACAACAACCTCAACATTGAAAAACAACAACAACCTCAATATTGAAAAACACCAACAAGTTCAACAACAACCTCAACATTGAAAAACAACAACAACCTCAACATTGAGAAAACACCAACAAATTCAACAACAACCTTCAGCATTGAAAAACACCAACAAATTCAACAACAACCTCAACATTGAAAACAACAACAACCTCAACATTGAAAAACACCAACAAATTCAACAACAACCTCAACATTGAAAAACAACAACAACCTCAGCATTGAAAAACACCAACAAATTCAACAACAACCTCAACGTTGAAAAACACCAACAAATTCAACAACAACCTCAACATTGAAAAACAACAACAACCTCAACATTGAAAAACACCAACAAATTCAACAACAACCTCAACATTGAAAAACACCAACAAATTCAGCAACAACCTCAACATTGAAAAACAACAACAACCTCAACATTGAAAAACATCAACAAATTCAACAACAACCTCAACATTGAAAAACTACAACAACCTCAACATTGAAAAACAACAACAACCTCAGCATTGAAAAACACGAACAAATTCAACAACAACCTCAACATTGAAAAACACCAACAAATTCAACAACAACCTCAACATTGAAAAACAATAAAAACCTCAACATTGAAAAACACCAACAAATTCAACAACAACCTCAACATTGAAAAACACCAACAAATTCAGCAACAACCTCAACATTGAAAAACAACAACAACCTCAACATTGAAAAACACCAACAAATTCAACTTCAACCTCAACATTGATAAACAACAACAACCTCAACATTGAAAAACAGCAACAAATTCAACAACAACCTCAAAATTGAAAAACAACAACAACCTCAACATTGAAAAACACCAACAAATTCAACAACAACCTCAACATTGAAAAACAACAACAACCTCAACATTGAAAAACACCAACAAGTTCAACAACAACCTCGACATTGAAAAACAACAACAACCTCAACATTGAAAAACACCAACAAATTCAACAACAACCTCAACAATGAAAAACACAAAGAAATTCAACAACAACCTCAACATTGAAAAACACCAACAAATTTAACAACAACCTCAACTTTGAAAAACAACAACAACCTCAACATGTAAAAACACCAACAAATTCAACAACAACCTCAACATTGAAAAACAACAACAACCTCAATATTGAAAAACACCAACAAGTTCAACAACAACCTCAACATTGAAAAACAACAACAACCTCAACATTGAAAAACACCAACAAATTCAACAACAACCTCAACATTGAAAAACACCAACAAATTCAACAACAACTTCAACATTGAAAAACACCAACAAATTCAACAACAACCTCGACATTGAAAAACACCAACAAATTCAACAACAACCTCAACATTGAAAAACTACAACAACCTCAACATTGAAAAACACCAACAAATACAATAACAACCTCAACATTGAAAAACAACAACAACCTCAACATTGAAAAACACCAACAAATTCAACAACAACCTCAACATTAAAAAACAACAACAACCTCAACATTGAAAAACACTAACAAATTCAAAAACAACTTCAACATTGAAAAACACCAACAAATTCAACAACAACCTCGAAATTGAAAAACAGCAACAAATTCAACAACCACCTCAACATTGAAAAAGAACAACAACCTCAACATTGAAGAACACCAACAAATTCAACAACAACCTCAACATTAAAAAACAACAACAACCTCAACATTGAAAAACACCAACAAATTCAACAACAACCTCAACAATGAAAAACACCAACAAATTTAACAACAACCTCAACTTTGAAAAACAACATCAACCTCAACATGGAAAAACACCAGCAAATTCAACAACAACATCAACACTGAAAAACAGCAACAACCTCAAAATTGAAAAACACCAACAAATGCAACAACAACCTCAACATTTAAAAACAACAACAACCTCAACATTGAAAAACACCAACAAATTCAACAACAACCTCAACATTGAAAAACACAAACAAATTCAACAACTTCAACATTGAAAAACACCAACAAATTCAACAACAACCTCGACATTGAAAAACACCAACAAATTCAACAACAACCTCAACATTGAAAAACTACAAAAACCTCAACATTGAAAAACACCAACAAATACAACAACAACCTCAACATTGAAAAACAACAACAACCTCAACATTGAGAAAACACCAACAAATTCAACAACAACCTTCAGCATTGAAAAACACCAACAAATTCAACAACAACCTCAACATTGAAAACAACAACAACCTCAACATTGAAAAACACCAACAAATTCAACAACAACCTCAACATTGAAAAACAACAACAACCTCAGCATTGAAAAACACCAACAAATTCAACAACAACCTCAACGTTGAAAAACACCAACAAATTCAACAACAACCTCAACATTGAAAAACAACAACAACCTCAACATTGAAAAACACCAACAAATTCAACAACAACCTCAACATTGAAAAACACCAACAAATTCAGCAACAACCTCAACATTGAAAAACAACAACAACCTCAACATTGAAAAACATCAACAAATTCAACAACAACCTCAACATTGAAAAACTACAACAACCTCAACATTGAACAACAACAACAACCTCAGCATTGAAAAACACGAACAAATTCAACAACAACCTCAACATTGAAAAACACCAACAAATTCAACAACAACCTCAACATTGAAAAACAATAAAAACCTCAACATTGAAAAACACCAACAAATTCAACAACAACCTCAACATTGAAAAACACCAACAAATTCAGCAACAACCTCAACATTGAAAAACAACAACAACCTCAACATTGAAAAACACCAACAAATTCAACTTCAACCTCAACATTGAAAAACAACAACAACCTCAACATTGAAAAACAGCAACAAATTCAACAACAACCTCAAAATTGAAAAACAACAACAACCTCAACATTGAAAAACAGCAACAAATTCAACAACAACCTCAACATTGAAAAACAACAACAACCTCAACATTGAAAAACACCAACAAGTTCAACAACAACCTCGACATTGAAAAACAACAACAACCTCAACATTGAAAAACACCAACAAATTCAACAACAACCTCAACAATGAAAAACACAAAGAAATTCAACAACAACCTCAACATTGAAAAACACCAACAAATTTAACAACAACCTCAACTTTGAAAAACAACAACAACCTCAACATGTAAAAACACCAACAAATTCAACAACAACCTCAACATTGAAAAACAACAACAACCTCAATATTGAAAAACACCAACAAGTTCAACAACAACCTCAACATTGAAAAACACCAACAAATTCAACAACAACCTCAACATTGAAAAACAATAAAAACCTCAACATTGAAAAACACCAACAAATTCAACAACAACCTCAACATTGAAAAACACCAACAAATTCAGCAACAACCTCAACATTGAAAAACAACAACAACCTCAACATTGAAAAACACGAACAAATTCAACTTCAACCTCAACATTGAAAAACAACAACAACCTCAACATTGAAAAACAGCAACAAATTCAACAACAACCTCAAAATTGAAAAACAACAACAACCTCAACATTGAAAAACACCAACAAATTCAACAACAACCTCAACATTGAAAAACAACAACAACCTCAACATTGAAAAACACCAACAAGTTCAACAACAACCTCGACATTGAAAAACAACAACAACCTCAACATTGAAAAACACCAACAAATTCAACAACAACCTCAACAATGAAAAACACAAAGAAATTCAACAACAACCTCAACATTGAAAAACACCAACAAATTTAACAACAACCTCAACTTTGAAAAACAACAACAACCTCAACATGTAAAAACACCAACAAATTCAACAACAACCTCAACATTGAAAAACAACAACAACCTCAATATTGAAAAACACCAACAAGTTCAACAACAACCTCAACATTGAAAAACAACAACAACCTCAACATTGAAAAACACCAACAAATTCAACAACAACCTCAACATTGAAAAACACCAACAAATTCAACAACAACTTCAACATTGAAAAACACCAACAAATTCAACAACAACCTCGACATTGAAAAACACCAACAAATTCAACAACAACCTCAACATTGAAAAACTACAACAACCTCAACATTGAAAAACACCAACAAATACAACAACAACCTCAACATTGAAAAACAACAACAACCTCAACATTGAAAAACACCAACAAATTCAACAACAACCTCAGCATTAAAAAACAACAACAACCTCAACATTGAAAAACACTAACAAATTCAAAAACAACTTCAACATTGAAAAACACCAACAAATTCAACAACAACCTCGAAATTGAAAAACAGCAACAAATTCAACAACCACCTCAACATTGAAAAAGAACAATAACCTCAACATTGAAGAACACCAACAAATTCAACAACAACCTCAACATTAAAAAACAACAACCTCAACATTGAAAAACACCAACAAATTCAACAACAACCTCAACAATGAAAAACACCAACAAATTTAACAACAACCTCAACTTTGAAAAACAAATCAACCTCAACATGGAAAAACACCAACAAATTCAACAACAACCTCAACACTGAAAAACAGCAACAACCTCAAAATTGAAAAACACAAACAAATGCAACAACAACCTCAACATTTAAAAACAACAACAACCTCAACATTGAAAAACACCAACAAATTCAAAAACAACCTCAACATTGAAAAACACAAACAAATTCAACAACTTCAACATAGAAAAACACCAACAAATTCAACAACAACCTCAACATTGAAAAACACCAACAAATTCAACAACAACCTCAACATTGAAAAACTACAACAACCTCAACATTGAAAAACACCAACAAATACAACAACAACCTCAACATTGAAAAACAACAACAACCTCAACATTGAGAAAACACCAACAAATTCAACAACAACCTTCAGCATTGAAAAACACCAACAAATTCAACAACAACCTCAACATTGAAAACAACAACAACCTCAACATTGAAAAACACCAACAAATTCAACAACAACCTCAACATTGAAAAACAACAACAACCTCAACATTGAAAAACACCAACAAATTCAACAACAACCTCAACATTGAAAAACAACAACAACCTCAACAGTGAAAAAAACCAACAAATTCAACAACAACCTCAACATTTAAAAACAACAACAACCTCAACATTGAAAAACACCAACAAATTCAACAACAACCTCAACATTGAAAAACACCAATAAATTCAACAACAACTTCAACATTGAAAAACACCAACAAATTCAACAACAACCTCGACATTGAAAAACACCAAGAAATTCAACAACAACCTCAACATTGAAAAACTACAACAACCTCAACATTGAAAAACACCAACAAATTCAACAACAACCTCAACATTGAAAAACAATAAAAACCTCAACATTGAAAAACACCAACAAATTCAACAACAACCTCAACATTGAAAAACACCAACAAATTCAGCAACAACCTCAACATTGAAAAACAACAACAACCTCAACATTGAAAAACACCAACAAATTCAACTTCAACCTCAACATTGAAAAACAACAACAACCTCAACATTGAAAAACAGCAACAAATTCAACAACAACCTCAAAATTGAAAAACAACAACAACCTCAGCATTGAAAAACACCAACAAATTCAACAACAACCTCAACGTTGAAAAACACCAACAAATTCAACAACAACCTCAACATTGAAAAACAACAACAACCTCAACATTGAAAAACACCAACAAATTCAACAACAACCTCAACATTGAAAAACACCAACAAATTCAGCAACAACCTCAACATTGAAAAACAACAACAACCTCAACATTGAAAAACATCAACAAATTCAACAACAACCTCAACATTGAAAAACTACAACAACCTCAACATTGAAAAACAACAACAACCTCAGCATTGAAAAACACGAACAAATTCAACAACAACCTCAACATTGAAAAACACCAACAAATTCAACAACAACCTCAACATTGAAAAACAATAAAAACCTCAACATTGAAAAACACCAACAAATTCAACAACAACCTCAACATTGAAAAACACCAACAAATTCAGCAACAACCTCAACATTGAAAAACAACAACAACCTCAACATTGAAAAACACCAACAAATTCAACTTCAACCTCAACATTGAAAAACAACAACAACCTCAACATTGAAAAACAGCAACAAATTCAACAACAACCTCAAAATTGAAAAACAACAACAACCTCAACATTGAAAAACACCAACAAATTCAACAACAACCTCAACATTGAAAAACAACAACAACCTCAACATTGAAAAACACCAACAAGTTCAACAAAAACCTCGACATTGAAAAACAACAACAACCTCAACATTGAAAAACACCAACAAATTCAACAACAACCTCAACAATGAAAAACACAAAGAAATTCAACAACAACCTCAACATTGAAAAACACCAACAAATTTAACAACAACCTCAACTTTGAAAAACAACAACAACCTCAACATGTAAAAACACCAACAAATTCAACAACAACCTCAACATTGAAAAACAACAACAACCTCAATATTGAAAAACACCAACAAGTTCAACAACAACCTCAACATTGAAAAACAACAACAACCTCAACATTGAAAAACACCAACAAATTCAACAACAACCTCAACATTGAAAAACACCAACAAATTCAACAACAACTTCAACATTGAAAAACACCAACAAATTCAACAACAACCTCGACATTGAAAAACACCAACAAATTCAACAACAACCTCAACATTGAAAAACTACAACAACCTCAACATTGAAAAACACCAACAAATACAACAACAACCTCAACATTGAAAAACAACAACAACCTCAACATTGAAAAACACCAACAAATTCAACAACAACCTCAACATTAAAAAACAACAACAACCTCAACATTGAAAAACACTAACAAATTCAAAAACAACTTCAACATTGAAAAACACCAACAAATTCAACAACAACCTCGAAATTGAAAAACAGCAACAAATTCAACAACCACCTCAACATTGAAAAAGAACAACAACCTCAACATTGAAGAACACCAACAAATTCAACAACAACCTCAACATTAAAAAACAACAACAACCTCAACATTGAAAAACACCAACAAATTCAACAACAACCTCAACAATGAAAAACACCAACAAATTTAACAACAACCTCAACTTTGAAAAACAACATCAACCTCAACATGGAAAAACACCAACAAATTCAACAACAACCTCAACACTGAAAAACAGCAACAACCTCAAAATTGAAAAACACCAACAAATGCAACAACAACCTCAACATTTAAAAACAACAACAACCTCAACATTGAAAAACACCAACAAATTCAACAACAACCTCAACATTGAAAAACACAAACAAATTCAACAACTTCAACATAGAAAAACACCAACAAATTCAACAACAACCTCGACATTGAAAAACACCAACAAATTCAACAACAACCTCAACATTGAAAAACTACAACAACCTCAACATTGAAAAACACCAACAAATACAACAACAACCTCAACATTGAAAAACAACAACAACCTCAACATTGAGAAAACACCAACAAATTCAACAACAACCTTCAGCATTGAAAAACACCAACAAATTCAACAACAACCTCAACATTGAAAACAACAACAACCTCAACATTGAAAAACACCAACAAATTCAACAACAACCTCAACATTGAAAAACAACAACAACCTCAACATTGAAAAACACCAACAAATTCAACAACAACCTCAACATTGAAAAACAACAACAACCTCAACAGTGAAAAACACCAACAAATTCAACAACAACCTCAACATTTAAAAACAACAACAACCTCAACATTGAAAAACACCAACAAATTCAACAACAACCTCAACATTGAAAAACACCAATAAATTCAACAACAGCTTCAACATTGAAAAACACCAACAAATTCAACAACAACCTCGACATTGAAAAACACCAAGAAATTCAACAACAACCTCAACATTGAAAAACTACAACAACCTCAACATTGAAAAACACCATCAAATACAACAACAACCTCAACATTGAAAAAGAACAACAACCTCAACATTGAAAAACAACAACAACCTCAACATTGAAAAACAACAACAACCTCAACATTGAAAAACACCAACAAATTCAACAACAACCTCAACATTAAAAAACAACAACAACCTCAACATTGAAAAACACCAACAAATTCAACAACAACTTAAACATTGAAAAACACCAACAAATTCAACAACAACCTCGAAATTGAAAAACTGCATCAAATTCAACAACAACCTCAACATTGAAAAACACCAACAAATTCAGCAACCTCATCATTGAACAACACCAACAAATTCAACAACATCTTCAACATTGAAAAACACCAACAAATTCAACAGCAATCTCGACATTGAAAAACATCAACAAATTCAACAACAACCTCAACATTGAAAAACGACAACAACCTCAACATTGAAACACACCAACATATTCAACAACAACCTCAACATTGAAAAACAACAACAACCTCAGCATTGAAAAACACCAACAAATTCAACAACAACCTCAACGTTGAAAAACACCAACAAATTCAACAACAACCTCAACATTGAAAAACAACAACAACCTCAACATTCAAAAACACCAACAAATTCAACAACAACCTCAACATTGAAAAACACCAACAAATTCAGCAACAACCTCAACATTGAAAAACAACAACAACCTCAACATTGAAAAACATCAACAAATTCAACAACAACCTCAACATTGAAAAACTACAACAACCTCAACATTGAAAAACACCAACAAATTCAACAACAACCTCAACATTGAAAAACAACAACAACCTCAGCATTGAAAAACACGAACAAATTCAACAACAACCTCAACATTGAAAAACACCAACAAATTCAACAACAACCTCAACATTGAAAAACAATAAAAACCTCAACATTGAAAAACACCAACAAATTCAACAACAACCTCAACATTGAAAAACACCAACAAATTCAGCAACAACCTCAACATTGAAAAACAACTACAACCTCAACATTGAAAAACACCAACAAATTCAACTTCAACCTCAACATTGAAAAACAACAACAACCTCAACATTGAAAAACAGCAACAAATTCAACAACAACCTCAAAATTGAAAAACAACAACAACCTCAACATTGAAAAACACCAACAAATTCAACAACAACCTCAACATTGAAAAACAACAACAACCTCAACATTGAAAAACACCAACAAGTTCAACAACAACCTCAACATTGAAAAACAACAACAACCTCAACTTTGAAAAACACCAACAAATTCAACAATAACCTCAACAATGAAAAACACAAAGAAATTCAACAACAACCTCAACATTGAAAAACACCAACAAATTTAACAACAACCTCAACTTTGAAAAACAACAACAACCTCAACATGGAAAAACACCAACAAATTCAACAACAACCTCAACATTGAAAAACAACAACAACCTCAATATTGAAAAACACCAACAAGTTCAACAACAACCTCAACATTGAAAAACAACAACAACCTCAACATTGAAAAACACCAACAAATTCAACAACAACCTCAACATTGAAAAACACCAATAAATTCAACAACAACTTCAACATTGAAGAACACCAACAAATTCAACAACAACCTCGACATTGAAAAACACCAACAAATTCAACAACAACCTCAACATTGAAAAACACCAACAAATTCAACAGCAATCTCGACATTGAAAAACATCAACAAATTCAACAACAACCTCAACATTGAAAAACGACAACAACCTCAACATTGAAACACACCAACAAATTCAACAACAACCTCAACATTGAAAAACAACAACAACCTCAGCATTGAAAAACACCAACAAATTCAACAACAACCTCAACGTTGAAAAACACCAACAAATTCAACAACAACCTCAACATTGAAAAACAACAACAACCTCAACATTGAAAAACACCAACAAATTCAACAACAACCTCAACATTGAAAAACACCAACAAATTCAGCAACAACCTCAACATTGAAAAACAACAACAACCTCAACATTGAAAACCATCAACAAATTCAACAACAACCTCAACATTGAAAAACTACAACAACCTCACCATTGAAAAACACCAACAAATTCAACAACAACCTCAACATTGAAAAACAACAACAACCTCAGCATTGAAAAACACGAACAAATTCAACAACAACCTCAACATTGAAAAACACCAACAAATTCAACAACAACCTCAACATTGAAAAACAATAAAAACCTCAACATTGAAAAACACCAACAAATTCAACAACAACCTCAACATTGAAAAACACCAACAAATTCAGCAACAACCTCAACATTGAAAAACAACAACAACCTCAACATTGAAAAACACCAACAAATTCAACTTCAACCTCAACATTGAAAAACAACAACAACCTCAACATTGAAAAACAGCAACAAATTCAACAACAACCTCAAAATTGAAAAACAACAACAACCTCAACATTGAAAAACACCAACAAATTCAACAACAACCTCAACATTGAAAAACAACAAAAACCTCAACATTGAAAAACACCAAGTTCAACAACAACCTCAACATTGAAAAACAACAACAACCTCAACATTGAAAAACACCAACAAATTCAACAACAACCTCAACAATGAAAAACACAAACAAATTCAACAACAACCTCAACATTGAAAAACACCAACAAATTTAACAACAACCTCAACTTTGAAAAACAACAACAACCTCAACATGGAAAAACACCAACAAATTCAACAACAACCTCAACATTGAAAAACACCAACAAGTTCAACAACAACCTCAACATTGAAAAACAACAACAACCTCAACATTGAAAAACACCAACAAATTCAACAACAACCTCAACATTGAAAAACACCAACAAATTCAACAACAACTTCAACATTGAAAAACACCAACAAATTCAACAACAACCTCGACATTGAAAAACACCAACAAATTCAACAATAACCTCAACATTGAAAAACTACAACAACCTCAACATTGAAAAACACCAACAAATACAACAACAACCTCAACATTGAAAAACAACAACAACCTCAACATTGAAAAACACCAACAAATTCAACAACAACCTCAACATTAAAAAACAACAACAACCTCAACATTGAAAAACACTAACAAATTCAAAAACAACTTCAACATTGAAAAACACCAACAAATTCAACAACAACCTCGAAATTGAAAAACAGCAACAAATTCAACAACCACCTCAACATTGAAAAAGAACAACAACCTCAACATTGAAGAACACCAACAAATTCAACAACAACCTCAACATTAAAAAACAACAACAACCTCAACATTGAAAAACACCAACAAATTCAACAACAACCTCAACAATGAAAAACACCAACAAATTTAACAACAACCTCAACTTTGAAAAACAACATCAACCTCAACATGGAAAAACACCAACAAATTCAACAACAACCTCAACACAGAAAAACAGCAACAACCTCAAAATTGAAAAACACCAACAAATGCAACAACAACCTCAACATTTAAAAACAACAACAACCTCAACATTGAAAAACACCAACAAATTCAACAACAACCTCAACATTGAAAAACACAAACAAATTCAACAACTTCAACATAGAAAAACACCAACAAATTCAACAACAACCTCGACATTGAAAAACACCAAGAAATTCAACAACAACCTCAACATTGAAAAACTACAACAACCTCAACATTGAAAAAGACCATCAAATACAACAACAACCTCAACATTGAAAAAGAACAACAACCTCAACTTTGAAAAACACCAACTAATTCAACAACAACCTCAACATTGAAAAACAACAACAAGCTCAACATTGAAAAACAACAACAACCTCGAAATTGAAAAACTGCAACAAATTCAACAACAACCTCAACATTGAAAAACAACAACAACCTCAACATTGAAAAACACCAACAAATTCAACAACAACCTCAACAATGAAAAACACCAACAAATTCAACAACAACCTCAACATTGAAAAACACCAACAAATTTAACAACAACCTCAACTTTGAAAAACAACAACAACCTCAACATGGAAAAACACCAAGAAATTCAACAACAACCTCAACATTGAAAAACAACAACAACCTCAAAATTGAAAAACACCAACAAATTCAACAACAACCTCAACATTTAAAAACAACAACAACCTCAACATTGAAAAACACCAACAAATTCAGCAACAACCTTAACATTGAAAAACATCAATAACTTCAAAATTGAAAAACACCAACAAATTCAACAACAACCTCGAAATTGAAAAACAGCAACAAATTCAACAACAACCTCAACATTGAAAAACAACAACAACCTCAACATTGAAGAACACCAACAAATTCAACAACAACCTCAACATTAAAAAACAACAACAACCTCAACATTGAAAAACACCAACAACTTCAACAACAACCTCAACAATGAAAAACACCAACAAATTCAACAACAACCTCAACATTGAAAAACACCAACAAATTTAACAACAACCTCAACTTTGAAAAACAACAACAACCTCAACATTGAAAAACACCAACAAATTCAACAACAACCTCAACATTGAAAAACAACAACAACCTCAACATTGAAAAACACCAACAAATTCAACAACAACCTCAACATTTAAAAACAACAACAACCTCAACATTGAAAAACACCAACAAATTCAACAACAACCTCAACATTGAAAAACAACAACAACCTCAACATTGAAAAACACCAACAAATTCAACAACAACCTCAACATTGAAAAACATCAACAAATTCAACAACCTCAACATTGAACAACACCAACAAATTCAACAACATCTTCAACATTGAAAAACACCAACAAATTCAACAGCAATCTCGACATTGAAAAACATCAACAAATTCAACAACAACCTCAACATTGAAAAACGACAACAACCTCAACATTGAAACACACCAACAAATTCAACAACAACCTCAACATTGAAAAACAACAACAACCTCAGCATTGAAAAACACCAACAAATTCAACAACAACCTCAACGTTGAAAAACACCAACAAATTCAACAACAACCTCAACATTGAAAAACAACAACAACCTCAACATTGAAAAACACCAACAAATTCAACAACAACCTCAACATTGAAAAACACCAACAAATTCAGCAACAACCTCAACATTGAAAAACAACAACAACCTCAACATTGAAAAACATCAACAAATTCAACAACAACCTCAACATTGAAAAACTACAACAACCTCAACATGGAAAAACACCAACAAATTCGACAACAACCTCAACATTGAAAAACAACAACAACCTCAGCATTGAAAAACACGAACAAATTCAACAACAACCTCAACATTGAAAAACACCAACAAATTCAACAACAACCTCAACATTGAAAAACAATAAAAACCTCAACATTGAAAAACACCAACAAATTCAACAACAACCTCAACATTGAAAAACACCAACAAATTCAGCAACAACCTCAACATTGAAAAACAACAACAACCTCAACATTGAAAAACACCAACAAATTCAACTTCAACCTCAACATTGAAAAACAACAACAACCTCAACATTGAAAAACAGCAACAAATTCAACAACAACCTCAAAATTGAAAAACAACAACAACCTCAACATTGAAAAACACCAACAAATTCAACAACAACCTCAACATTGAAAAACAACAACAACCTCAACATTGAAAAACACCAACAAGTTCAACAACAACCTCAACATTGAAAAACAACAACAACCTCAACATTGAAAAACACCAACAAATTCAACAACAACCTCAACAATGAAAAACACAAAGAAATTCAACAACGACCTCAACATTGAAAAACACCAACAAATTTAACAACAACCTCAACTTTGAAAAACAACAACAACCTCAACATGGAAAAACACCAACAAATTCAACAACAACCTCAACATTGAAAAACAACAACAACCTCAATATTGAAAAACACCAACAAGTTCAACAACAACCTCAACATTGAAAAACAACAACAACCTCAACATTGAAAAACACCAACAAATTCAACAACAACCTCAACATTGAAAAACACCAACAAATTCAACAACAACTTCAACATTGAAAAACACCAACAAATTCAACAACAACCTCGACATTGAAAAACAGCAACAAATTCAACAACAACCTCAACATTGAAAAACTACAACAACCTCACCATTGAAAAACACCAACAAATTCAACAACAACCTCAACATTGAAAAACAACAACAACCTCAGCATTGAAAAACACGAACAAATTCAACAACAACCTCAACATTGAAAAACACCAACAAATTCAACAACAACCTCAACATTGAAAAACAATAAAAACCTCAACATTGAAAAACACCAACAAATTCAACAACAACCTCAACATTGAAAAACACCAACAAATTCAGCAACAACCTCAACATTGAAAAAGAACAACAACCTCAACATTGAAAAACACCAACAAATTCAACTTCAACCTCAACATTGAAAAACAACAACAACCTCAACATTGAAAAACAGCAACAAATTCAACAACAACCTCAAAATTGAAAAACAACAACAACCTCAACATTGAAAAACACCAACAAATTCAACAACAACCTCAACATTGAAAAACAACAAAAACCTCAACATTGAAAAACACCAAGTTCAACAACAACCTCAACATTGAAAAACAACAACAACCTCAACATTGAAAAACACCAACAAATTCAACAACAACCTCAACAATGAAAAACACAAACAAATTCAACAACAACCTCAACATTGAAAAACACCAACAAATTTAACAACAACCTCAACTTTGAAAAACAACAACAACCTCAACATGGAAAAACACCAACAAATTCAACAACAACCTCAACATTGAAAAACACCAACAAGTTCAACAACAACCTCAACATTGAAAAACAACAACAACCTCAACATTGAAAAACACCAACAAATTCAACAACAACCTCAACATTGAAAAACACCAACAAATTCAACAACAACTTCAACATTGAAAAACACCAACAAATTCAACAACAACCTCGACATTGAAAAACACCAACAAATTCAACAATAACCTCAACATTGAAAAACTACAACAACCTCAACATTGAAAAACACCAACAAATACAACAACAACCTCAACATTGAAAAACAACAACAACCTCAACATTGAAAAACACCAACAAATTCAACAACAACCTCAACATTAAAAAACAACAACAACCTCAACATTGAAAAACACTAACAAATTCAAAAACAACTTCAACATTGAAAAACACCAACAAATTCAACAACAACCTCGAAATTGAAAAACAGCAACAAATTCAACAACCACCTCAACATTGAAAAAGAACAACAACCTCAACATTGAAGAACACCAACAAATTCAACAACAACCTCAACATTAAAAAACAACAACAACCTCAACATTGAAAAACACCAACAAATTCAACAACAACCTCAACAATGAAAAACACCAACAAATTTAACAACAACCTCAACTTTGAAAAACAACATCAACCTCAACATGGAAAAACACCAACAAATTCAACAACAACCTCAACACAGAAAAACAGCAACAACCTCAAAATTGAAAAACACCAACAAATGCAACAACAACCTCAACATTTAAAAACAACAACAACCTCAACATTGAAAAACACCAACAAATTCAACAACAACCTCAACATTGAAAAACACAAACAAATTCAACAACTTCAACATAGAAAAACACCAACAAATTCAACAACAACCTCGACATTGAAAAACACCAAGAAATTCAACAACAACCTCAACATTGAAAAACTACAACAACCTCAACATTGAAAAAGACCATCAAATACAACAACAACCTCAACATTGAAAAAGAACAACAACCTCAACTTTGAAAAACACCAACTAATTCAACAACAACCTCAACATTGAAAAACAACAACAAGCTCAACATTGAAAAACAACAACAACCTCGAAATTGAAAAACTGCAACAAATTCAACAACAACCTCAACATTGAAAAACAACAACAACCTCAACATTGAAAAACACCAACAAATTCAACAACAACCTCAACAATGAAAAACACCAACAAATTCAACAACAACCTCAACATTGAAAAACACCAACAAATTTAACAACAACCTCAACTTTGAAAAACAACAACAACCTCAACATGGAAAAACACCAAGAAATTCAACAACAACCTCAACATTGAAAAACAACAACAACCTCAAAATTGAAAAACACCAACAAATTCAACAACAACCTCAACATTTAAAAACAACAACAACCTCAACATTGAAAAACACCAACAAATTCAGCAACAACCTTAACATTGAAAAACATCAATAACTTCAAAATTGAAAAACACCAACAAATTCAACAACAACCTCGAAATTGAAAAACAGCAACAAATTCAACAACAACCTCAACATTGAAAAACAACAACAACCTCAACATTGAAGAACACCAACAAATTCAACAACAACCTCAACATTAAAAAACAACAACAACCTCAACATTGAAAAACACCAACAACTTCAACAACAACCTCAACAATGAAAAACACCAACAAATTCAACAACAACCTCAACATTGAAAAACACCAACAAATTTAACAACAACCTCAACTTTGAAAAACAACAACAACCTCAACATTGAAAAACACCAACAAATTCAACAACAACCTCAACATTGAAAAACAACAACAACCTCAACATTGAAAAACACCAACAAATTCAACAACAACCTCAACATTTAAAAACAACAACAACCTCAACATTGAAAAACACCAACAAATTCAACAACAACCTCAACATTGAAAAACAACAACAACCTCAACATTGAAAAACACCAACAAATTCAACAACAACCTCAACATTGAAAAACATCAACAAATTCAACAACCTCAACATTGAACAACACCAACAAATTCAACAACATCTTCAACATTGAAAAACACCAACAAATTCAACAGCAATCTCGACATTGAAAAACATCAACAAATTCAACAACAACCTCAACATTGAAAAACGACAACAACCTCAACATTGAAACACACCAACAAATTCAACAACAACCTCAACATTGAAAAACAACAACAACCTCAGCATTGAAAAACACCAACAAATTCAACAACAACCTCAACGTTGAAAAACACCAACAAATTCAACAACAACCTCAACATTGAAAAACAACAACAACCTCAACATTGAAAAACACCAACAAATTCAACAACAACCTCAACATTGAAAAACACCAACAAATTCAGCAACAACCTCAACATTGAAAAACAACAACAACCTCAACATTGAAAAACATCAACAAATTCAACAACAACCTCAACATTGAAAAACTACAACAACCTCAACATGGAAAAACACCAACAAATTCGACAACAACCTCAACATTGAAAAACAACAACAACCTCAGCATTGAAAAACACGAACAAATTCAACAACAACCTCAACATTGAAAAACACCAACAAATTCAACAACAACCTCAACATTGAAAAACAATAAAAACCTCAACATTGAAAAACACCAACAAATTCAACAACAACCTCAACATTGAAAAACACCAACAAATTCAGCAACAACCTCAACATTGAAAAACAACAACAACCTCAACATTGAAAAACACCAACAAATTCAACTTCAACCTCAACATTGAAAAACAACAACAACCTCAACATTGAAAAACAGCAACAAATTCAACAACAACCTCAAAATTGAAAAACAACAACAACCTCAACATTGAAAAACACCAACAAATTCAACAACAACCTCAACATTGAAAAACAACAACAACCTCAACATTGAAAAACACCAACAAGTTCAACAACAACCTCAACATTGAAAAACAACAACAACCTCAACATTGAAAAACACCAACAAATTCAACAACAACCTCAACAATGAAAAACACAAAGAAATTCAACAACGACCTCAACATTGAAAAACACCAACAAATTTAACAACAACCTCAACTTTGAAAAACAACAACAACCTCAACATGGAAAAACACCAACAAATTCAACAACAACCTCAACATTGAAAAACAACAACAACCTCAATATTGAAAAACACCAACAAGTTCAACAACAACCTCAACATTGAAAAACAACAACAACCTCAACATTGAAAAACACCAACAAATTCAACAACAACCTCAACATTGAAAAACACCAACAAATTCAACAACAACTTCAACATTGAAAAACACCAACAAATTCAACAACAACCTCGACATTGAAAAACAGCAACAAATTCAACAACAACCTCAACATTGAAAAACTACAACAACCTCAACATTGAAAAACACCAACAAATACAACAACAACCTCAACATTGAAAAACAACAACAACCTCAACATTGAAAAACACCAACAAATTCAACAACAACCTCAACATTAAAAAACAACAACAACCTCAACATTGAAAAACACTAACAAATTCAAAAACAACTTCAACATTGAAAAACACCAACAAATTCAACAACAACCTCGAAATTGAAAAACAGCAACAAATTCAACAACCACCTCAACATTGAAAAAGAACAACAACCTCAACATTGAAGAACACCAACAAATTCAACAACAACCTCAACATTAAAAAACAACAACAACCTCAACATTGAAAAACACCAACAAATTCAACAACAACCTCAACAATGAAAAACACCAACAAATTTAACAACAACCTCAACTTTGAAAAACAACATCAACCTCAACATGGAAAAACACCAACAAATTCAACAACAACCTCAACACTGAAAAACAGCAACAACCTCAAAATTGAAAAACACCAACAAATGCAACAACAACCTCAACATTTAAAAACAACAACAACCTCAACATTGAAAAACACCAACAAATTCAACAACAACCTCAACATTGAAAAACACAAACAAATTCAACAACTTCAACATTGAAAAACACCAACAAATTCAACAACAACCTCGACATTGAAAAACACCAACAAATTCAACAACAACCTCAACATTGAAAAACAACAACAACCTCAACATTGAAAAACACCAACAAATTCAACAACAACCTCAACAATGAAAAACACCAACAAATTCAACAACAACCTCAACATTGAAAAACACCAACAAATTTAACAACAACCTCAACTTTGAAAAACAACAACAACCTCAACATGGAAAAACACCAAGAAATTCAACAACAACCTCAACATTGAAAAACAACAACAACCTCAAAATTGAAAAACACCAACAAATTCAACAACAACCTCAACATTTAAAAACAACAACAACCTCAACATTGAAAAACACCAACAAATTCAGCAACAACCTTAACATTGAAAAACATCAATAACTTCAAAATTGAAAAACACCAACAAATTCAACAACAACCTCGAAATTGAAAAACAGCAACAAATTCAACAACAACCTCAACATTGAAAAACAACAACAACCTCAACATTGAAGAACACCAACAAATTCAACAACAACCTCAACATTAAAAAACAACAACAACCTCAACATTGAAAAACACCAACAACTTCAACAACAACCTCAACAATGAAAAACACCAACAAATTCAACAACAACCTCAACATTGAAAAACACCAACAAATTTAACAACAACCTCAACTTTGAAAAACAACAACAACCTCAACATGGAAAAATACCAACAAATTCAACAACAACCTCAACATTGAAAAACAACAACAACCTCAACATTGAAAAACACCAACAAATTCAACAACAACCTCAACATTTAAAAACAACAACAACCTCAACATTGAAAAACACCAACAAATTCAACAACAACCTCAACATTGAAAAACAACAACAACCTCAACATTGAAAAACACCAACAAATTCAACAACAACCTCAACATTGAAAAACATCAACAAATTCAACAACCTCAACATTGAACAACACCAACAAATTCAACAACATCTTCAACATTGAAAAACACCAACAAATTCAACAGCAATCTCGACATTGAAAAACATCAACAAATTCAACAACAACCTCAACATTGAAAAACGACAACAACCTCAACATTGAAACACACCAACAAATTCAACAACAACCTCAACATTGAAAAACAACAACAACCTCAGCATTGAAAAACACCAACAAATTCAACAACAACCTCAACGTTGAAAAACACCAACAAATTCAACAACAACCTCAACATTGAAAAACAACAACAACCTCAACATTGAAAAACACCAACAAATTCAACAACAACCTCAACATTGAAAAACACCAACAAATTCAGCAACAACCTCAACATTGAAAAACAACAACAACCTCAACATTGAAAAACATCAACAAATTCAACAACAACCTCAACATTGAAAAACTACAACAACCTCAACATTGAAAAACACCAACAAATTCGACAACAACCTCAACATTGAAAAACAACAACAACCTCAGCATTGAAAAACACGAACAAATTCAACAACAACCTCAACATTGAAAAACACCAACAAATTCAACAACAACCTCAACATTGAAAAACAATAAAAACCTCAACATTGAAAAACACCAACAAATTCAACAACAACCTCAACATTGAAAAACACCAACAAATTCAGCAACAACCTCAACATTGAAAAACAAGAACAACCTCAACATTGAAAAACACCAACAAATTCAACTTCAACCTCAACATTGAAAAACAACAACAACCTCAACATTGAAAAACAGCAACAAATTCAACAACAACCTCAAAATTGAAAAACAACAACAACCTCAACATTGAAAAACACCAACAAATTCAACAACAACCTCAACATTGAAAAACAACAACAACCTCAACATTGAAAAACACCAACAAGTTCAACAACAACCTCAACATTGAAAAACAACAACAACCTCAACATTGAAAAACACCAACAAATTCAACAACAACCTCAACAATGAAAAACACAAAGAAATTCAACAACGACCTCAACATTGAAAAACACCAACAAATTTAACAACAACCTCAACTTTGAAAAACAACAACAACCTCAACATGGCAAAACACCAACAAATTCAACAACAACCTCAACATTGAAAAACAACAACAACCTCAATATTGAAAAACACCAACAAGTTCAACAACAACCTCAACATTGAAAAACAACAACAACCTCAACATTGAAAAACACCAACAAATTCAACAACAACCTCAACATTGAAAAACACCAACAAATTCAACAACAACTTCAACATTGAAAAACACCAACAAATTCAACAACAACCTCGACATTGAAAAACACCAACAAATTCAACAACAACCTCAACACTGAAAAACTACAACAACCTCAACATTGAAAAACACCAACAAATACAACAACAACCTCAACATTGAAAAACAACAACAACCTCAACATTGAAAAACACCAACAAATTCAACAACAACCTCAACATTAAAAAACAACAACAACCTCAACATTGAAAAACACTAACAAATTCAAAAACAACTTCAACATTGAAAAACACCAACAAATTCAACAACAACCTCGAAATTGAAAAACAGCAACAAATTCAACAACCACCTCAACATTGAAAAAGAACAACAACCTCAACATTGAAGAACACCAACAAATTCAACAACAACCTCAACATTAAAAAACAACAACAACCTCAACATTGAAAAACACCAACAAATTCAACAACAACCTCAACAATGAAAAACACCAACAAATTTAACAACAACCTCAACTTTGAAAAACAACATCAACCTCAACATGGAAAAACACCAACAAATTCAACAACAACCTCAACACTGAAAAACAGCAACAACCTCAAAATTGAAAAACACCAACAAATGCAACAACAACCTCAACATTTAAAAACAACAACAACCTCAACATTGAAAAACACCAACAAATTCAACAACAACCTCAACATTGAAAAACACAAACAAATTCAACAACTTCAACATTGAAAAACACCAACAAATTCAACAACAACCTCGACATTGAAAAACACCAACAAATTCAACAACAACCTCAACATTGAAAAACAACAACAACCTCAGCATTGAAAAACACCAACAAATTCAACAACAACCTCAACGTTGAAAAACACCAACAAATTCAACAACAACCTCAACATTGAAAAACAACAACAACCTCAACATTGAAAAACACCAACAAATTCAACAACAACCTCAACATTGAAAAACACCAACAAATTCAGCAACAACCTCAACTTTGAAAAACAACAACAACCTCAACATTGAAAAACATCAACAAATTCAACAACAACCTCAACATTGAAAAACTACAACAACCTCAACATTGAAAAACACCAACAAATTCGACAACAACCTCAACATTGAAAAACAACAACAACCTCAGCATTGAAAAACACGAACAAATTCAACAACAACCTCAACATTGAAAAACACCAACAAATTCAACAACAACCTCAACATTGAAAAACAATAAAAACCTCAACATTGAAAAACACCAACAAATTCAACAACAACCTCAACATTGAAAAACACCAACAAATTCAGCAACAACCTCAACATTGAAAAACAACAACAACCTCAACATTGAAAAACACCAACAAATTCAACTTCAACCTCAACATTGAAAAACAACAACAACCTCAACATTGAAAAACAGCAACAAATTCAACAACAACCTCAAAATTGAAAAACAACAACAACCTCAACATTGAAAAACACCGACAAATTCAACAACAACCTCAACATTGAAAAACAACAACAACCTCAACATTGAAAAACACCAACAAGTTCAACAACAACCTCAACATTGAAAAACAACAACAACCTCAACATTGAAAAACACCAACAAATTCAACAACAACCTCAACAATGAAAAACTCAAAGAAATTCAACAACAACCTCAACATTGAAAAACACCAACAAATTTAACAACAACCTCAACTTTGAAAAACAACAACAACCTCAACATGGAAAAACACCAACAAATTCAACAACAACCTCAACATTGAAAAACAACAACAACCTCAACATTGAAAAACACCAACAAATTCAACAACAACCTCAACAATGAAAAACACCAACAAATTCAACAACAACCTCAACATTGAAAAACACCAACAAATTTAACAACAACCTCAACTTTGAAAAACAACAACAACCTCAACATGGAAAAACACCAAGAAATTCAACAACAACCTCAACATTGAAAAACAACAACAACCTCAAAATTGAAAAACACCAACAAATTCAACAACAACCTCAACATTTAAAAACAACAACAACCTCAACATTGAAAAACACCAACAAATTCAGCAACAACCTTAACATTGAAAAACATCAATAACTTCAAAATTGAAAAACACCAACAAATTCAACAACAACCTCGAAATTGAAAAACAGCAACAAATTCAACGACAACCTCAACATTGAAAAACAACAACAACCTCAACATTGAAGAACACCAACAAATTCAACAACAACCTCAACATTAAAAAACAACAACAACCTCAACATTGAAAAACACCAACAACTTCAACAACAACCTCAACAATGAAAAACAGCAACAAATTCAACAACAACCTCAACATTGAAAAACACCAACAAATTTAACAACAACCTCAACTTTGAAAAACAACAACAACCTCAACATGGAAAAACACCAACAAATTCAACAACAACCTCAACATTGAAAAACAACAACAACCTCAACATTGAAAAACACCAACAAATTCAACAACAACCTCAACATTTAAAAACAACAACAACCTCAGCATTGAAAAACACCAACAAATTCAACAACAACCTCAACATTGAAAAACAACAACAACCTCAACATTGAAAAACACCAACAAATTCAACAACAACCTCAACATTGAAAAACACCAACAAATTCAACAACCTCAACATTGAACAACACCAACAAATTCAACAACATCTTCAACATTGAAAAACACCAACAAATTCAACAGCAATCTCGACATTGAAAAACATCAACAAATTCAACAACAACCTCAACATTGAAAAACGACAACAACCTCAACATTGAAACACACCAACAAATTCAACAACAACCTCAACATTGAAAAACAACAACAACCTCAGCATTGAAAAACACCAACAAATTCAACCACAACCTCAACGTTGAAAAACACCAACAAATTCAACAACAACCTCAACATTGAAAAACAACAACAACCTCAACATTGAAAAACACCAACAAATTCAACAACAACCTCCACATTGAAAAACACCAACAAATTCAGCAACAACCTCAACATTGAAAAACAACAACAACCTCAACATTGAAAAACATCAACAAATTCAACAACAACCTCAACATTGAAAAACTACAACAACCTCAACATTGAAAAACACCAACAAATTCGACAACATCCTCAACATTGAAAAACAACAACAACCTCAGCATTGAAAAACACGAACAAATTCAACAACAACCTCAACATTGAAAAACACCAACAAATTCAACAACAACCTCAACATTGAAAAACAATAAAAACCTCAACATTGAAAAACACCAACAAATTCAACAACAACCTCAACATTGAAAAACACCAACAAATTCAGCAACAACCTCAACATTGAAAAACAACAACAACCTCAACACTGAAAAACACCAACAAATTCAACTTCAACCTCAACATTGAAAAACAACAACAACCTCAACATTGAAAAACAGCAACAAATTCAACAACAACCTCAAAATTGAAAAACAACAACAACCTCAACATTGAAAAACACCAACAAATTCAACAACAACCTCAACATTGAAAAACAACAACAACCTCAACATTGAAAAACACCAACAGGTTCAACAACAACCTCAACATTGAAAAACAACAACAACCTCAACATTGAAAAACACCAACAAATTCAACAACAACCTCAACAATGAAAAACACAAAGAAATTCAACAACAACCTCAACATTGAAAAACACCAACAAATTTAACAACAACCTCAACTTTGAAAAACAACAACAACCTCAACATGGAAAAACACCAACAAATTCAACAACAACCTCAACATTGAAAAACAACAACAACCTCAATATTGAAAAACACCAACAAGTTCAACAACAACCTCAACATTGAAAAACAACAACAACCTCAACATTGAAAAACACCAACAAATTCAACAACAACCTCAACATTGAAAAACACCAACAAATTCAACAACAACTTCAACATTGAAAAACACCAACAAATTCAACAACAACCTCGACATTGAAAAACACCAACAAATTCAACAACAACCTCAACATTGAAAAACTACAACAACCTCAACATTGAAAAACACCAACAAATACAACAACAACCTCAACATTGAAAAACAACAACAACCTCCACATTGAAAAACACCAACAAATTCAACAACAACCTCAACATTAAAAAACAACAACAACCTCAACATTGAAAAACACTAACAAATTCAAAAACAACTTCAACATTGAAAAACACCAACAAATTCAACAACAACCTCGAAATTGAAAAACAGCAACAAATTCAACAACCACCTCAACATTGAAAAAGAACAACAACCTCAACATTGAAGAACACCAACAAATTCAACAACAACCTCAACATTAAAAAACAACAACAACCTCAACATTGAAAAACACCAACAAATTCAACAACAACCTCAACAATGAAAAACACCAACAAATTTAACAACAACCTCAACTTTGAAAAACAACATCAACCTCAACATGGAAAAACACCAACAAATTCAACAACAACCTCAACACTGAAAAACAGCAACAACCTCAAAATTGAAAAACACCAACAAATGCAACAACAACCTCAACATTTAAAAACAACAACAACCTCAACATTGAAAAACACCAACAAATTCAACAACAACCTCAACATTGAAAAACACAAACAAATTCAACAACTTCAACATTGAAAAACACCAACAAATTCAACAACAACCTCGACATTGAAAAACACCAACAAATTCAACAACAACCTCAACATTGAAAAACAACAACAACCTCAGCATTGAAAAACACCAACAAATTCAACAACAACCTCAACGTTGAAAAACACCAACAAATTCAACAACAACCTCAACATTGAAAAACAACAACAACCTCAACATTGAAAAACACCAACAAATTCAACAACAACCTCAACATTGAAAAACACCAACAAATTCAGCAACAACCTCAACATTGAAAAACAACAACAACCTCAACATTGAAAAACATCAACAACCTCAACATTGAAAAACATCAACAAATTCAACAACAACCTCAACATTGAAAAACTACAACAACCTCAACATTGAAAAACACCAACAAATTCGACAACAACCTCAACATTGAAAAACAACAACAACCTCAGCATTGAAAAACACGAACAAATTCAACAACAACCTCAACATTGAAAAACACCAACAAATTCAACAACAACCTCAACATTGAAAAACAATAAAAACCTCAACATTGAAAAACACCAACAAATTCAACAACAACCTCAACATTGAAAAACACCAACAAATTCAGCAACAACCTCAACATTGAAAAACAAGAACAACCTCAACATTGAAAAACACCAACAAATTCAACTTCAACCTCAACATTGAAAAACAACAACAACCTCAACATTGAAAAACAGCAACAAATTCAACAACAACCTCAAAATTGAAAAACAACAACAACCTCAACATTGAAAAACACCAACAAATTCAACAACAACCTCAACATTGAAAAACAACAACAACCTCAACATTGAAAAACACCAACAAGTTCAACAACAACCTCAACATTGAAAAACAACAACAACCTCAACATTGAAAAACACCAACAAATTCAACAACAACCTCAACAATGAAAAACACAAAGAAATTCAACAACGACCTCAACATTGAAAAACACCAACAAATTTAACAACAACCTCAACTTTGAAAAACAACAACAACCTCAACATGGCAAAACACCAACAAATTCAACAACAACCTCAACATTGAAAAACAACAACAACCTCAATATTGAAAAACACCAACAAGTTCAACAACAACCTCAACATTGAAAAACAACAACAACCTCAACATTGAAAAACACCAACAAATTCAACAACAACCTCAACATTGAAAAACACCAACAAATTCAACAACAACTTCAACATTGAAAAACACCAACAAATTCAACAACAACCTCGACATTGAAAAACACCAACAAATTCAACAACAACCTCAACACTGAAAAACTACAACAACCTCAACATTGAAAAACACCAACAAATACAACAACAACCTCAACATTGAAAAACAACAACAACCTCAACATTGAAAAACACCAACAAATTCAACAACAACCTCAACATTAAAAAACAACAACAACCTCAACATTGAAAAACACTAACAAATTCAAAAACAACTTCAACATTGAAAAACACCAACAAATTCAACAACAACCTCGAAATTGAAAAACAGCAACAAATTCAACAACCACCTCAACATTGAAAAAGAACAACAACCTCAACATTGAAGAACACCAACAAATTCAACAACAACCTCAACATTAAAAAACAACAACAACCTCAACATTGAAAAACACCAACAAATTCAACAACAACCTCAACAATGAAAAACACCAACAAATTTAACAACAACCTCAACTTTGAAAAACAACATCAACCTCAACATGGAAAAACACCAACAAATTCAACAACAACCTCAACACTGAAAAACAGCAACAACCTCAAAATTGAAAAACACCAACAAATGCAACAACAACCTCAACATTTAAAAACAACAACAACCTCAACATTGAAAAACACCAACAAATTCAACAACAACCTCAACATTGAAAAACACAAACAAATTCAACAACTTCAACATTGAAAAACACCAACAAATTCAACAACAACCTCGACATTGAAAAACACCAACAAATTCAACAACAACCTCAACATTGAAAAACAACAACAACCTCAGCATTGAAAAACACCAACAAATTCAACAACAACCTCAACGTTGAAAAACACCAACAAATTCAACAACAACCTCAACATTGAAAAACAACAACAACCTCAACATTGAAAAACACCAACAAATTCAACAACAACCTCAACATTGAAAAACACCAACAAATTCAGCAACAACCTCAACTTTGAAAAACAACAACAACCTCAACATTGAAAAACATCAACAAATTCAACAACAACCTCAACATTGAAAAACTACAACAACCTCAACATTGAAAAACACCAACAAATTCGACAACAACCTCAACATTGAAAAACAACAACAACCTCAGCATTGAAAAACACGAACAAATTCAACAACAACCTCAACATTGAAAAACACCAACAAATTCAACAACAACCTCAACATTGAAAAACAATAAAAACCTCAACATTGAAAAACACCAACAAATTCAACAACAACCTCAACATTGAAAAACACCAACAAATTCAGCAACAACCTCAACATTGAAAAACAACAACAACCTCAACATTGAAAAACACCAACAAATTCAACTTCAACCTCAACATTGAAAAACAACAACAACCTCAACATTGAAAAACAGCAACAAATTCAACAACAACCTCAAAATTGAAAAACAACAACAACCTCAACATTGAAAAACACCGACAAATTCAACAACAACCTCAACATTGAAAAACAACAACAACCTCAACATTGAAAAACACCAACAAGTTCAACAACAACCTCAACATTGAAAAACAACAACAACCTCAACATTGAAAAACACCAACAAATTCAACAACAACCTCAACAATGAAAAACTCAAAGAAATTCAACAACAACCTCAACATTGAAAAACACCAACAAATTTAACAACAACCTCAACTTTGAAAAACAACAACAACCTCAACATGGAAAAACACCAACAAATTCAACAACAACCTCAACATTGAAAAACAACAACAACCTCAACATTGAAAAACACCAACAAATTCAACAACAACCTCAACAATGAAAAACACCAACAAATTCAACAACAACCTCAACATTGAAAAACACCAACAAATTTAACAACAACCTCAACTTTGAAAAACAACAACAACCTCAACATGGAAAAACACCAAGAAATTCAACAACAACCTCAACATTGAAAAACAACAACAACCTCAAAATTGAAAAACACCAACAAATTCAACAACAACCTCAACATTTAAAAACAACAACAACCTCAACATTGAAAAACACCAACAAATTCAGCAACAACCTTAACATTGAAAAACATCAATAACTTCAAAATTGAAAAACACCAACAAATTCAACAACAACCTCGAAATTGAAAAACAGCAACAAATTCAACGACAACCTCAACATTGAAAAACAACAACAACCTCAACATTGAAGAACACCAACAAATTCAACAACAACCTCAACATTAAAAAACAACAACAACCTCAACATTGAAAAACACCAACAACTTCAACAACAACCTCAACAATGAAAAACAGCAACAAATTCAACAACAACCTCAACATTGAAAAACACCAACAAATTTAACAACAACCTCAACTTTGAAAAACAACAACAACCTCAACATGGAAAAACACCAACAAATTCAACAACAACCTCAACATTGAAAAACAACAACAACCTCAACATTGAAAAACACCAACAAATTCAACAACAACCTCAACATTTAAAAACAACAACAACCTCAGCATTGAAAAACACCAACAAATTCAACAACAACCTCAACATTGAAAAACAACAACAACCTCAACATTGAAAAACACCAACAAATTCAACAACAACCTCAACATTGAAAAACACCAACAAATTCAACAACCTCAACATTGAACAACACCAACAAATTCAACAACATCTTCAACATTGAAAAACACCAACAAATTCAACAGCAATCTCGACATTGAAAAACATCAACAAATTCAACAACAACCTCAACATTGAAAAACGACAACAACCTCAACATTGAAACACACCAACAAATTCAACAACAACCTCAACATTGAAAAACAACAACAACCTCAGCATTGAAAAACACCAACAAATTCAACCACAACCTCAACGTTGAAAAACACCAACAAATTCAACAACAACCTCAACATTGAAAAACAACAACAACCTCAACATTGAAAAACACCAACAAATTCAACAACAACCTCCACATTGAAAAACACCAACAAATTCAGCAACAACCTCAACATTGAAAAACAACAACAACCTCAACATTGAAAAACATCAACAAATTCAACAACAACCTCAACATTGAAAAACTACAACAACCTCAACATTGAAAAACACCAACAAATTCGACAACATCCTCAACATTGAAAAACAACAACAACCTCAGCATTGAAAAACACGAACAAATTCAACAACAACCTCAACATTGAAAAACACCAACAAATTCAACAACAACCTCAACATTGAAAAACAATAAAAACCTCAACATTGAAAAACACCAACAAATTCAACAACAACCTCAACATTGAAAAACACCAACAAATTCAGCAACAACCTCAACATTGAAAAACAACAACAACCTCAACACTGAAAAACACCAACAAATTCAACTTCAACCTCAACATTGAAAAACAACAACAACCTCAACATTGAAAAACAGCAACAAATTCAACAACAACCTCAAAATTGAAAAACAACAACAACCTCAACATTGAAAAACACCAACAAATTCAACAACAACCTCAACATTGAAAAACAACAACAACCTCAACATTGAAAAACACCAACAGGTTCAACAACAACCTCAACATTGAAAAACAACAACAACCTCAACATTGAAAAACACCAACAAATTCAACAACAACCTCAACAATGAAAAACACAAAGAAATTCAACAACAACCTCAACATTGAAAAACACCAACAAATTTAACAACAACCTCAACTTTGAAAAACAACAACAACCTCAACATGGAAAAACACCAACAAATTCAACAACAACCTCAACATTGAAAAACAACAACAACCTCAATATTGAAAAACACCAACAAGTTCAACAACAACCTCAACATTGAAAAACAACAACAACCTCAACATTGAAAAACACCAACAAATTCAACAACAACCTCAACATTGAAAAACACCAACAAATTCAACAACAACTTCAACATTGAAAAACACCAACAAATTCAACAACAACCTCGACATTGAAAAACACCAACAAATTCAACAACAACCTCAACATTGAAAAACTACAACAACCTCAACATTGAAAAACACCAACAAATACAACAACAACCTCAACATTGAAAAACAACAACAACCTCCACATTGAAAAACACCAACAAATTCAACAACAACCTCAACATTAAAAAACAACAACAACCTCAACATTGAAAAACACTAACAAATTCAAAAACAACTTCAACATTGAAAAACACCAACAAATTCAACAACAACCTCGAAATTGAAAAACAGCAACAAATTCAACAACCACCTCAACATTGAAAAAGAACAACAACCTCAACATTGAAGAACACCAACAAATTCAACAACAACCTCAACATTAAAAAACAACAACAACCTCAACATTGAAAAACACCAACAAATTCAACAACAACCTCAACAATGAAAAACACCAACAAATTTAACAACAACCTCAACTTTGAAAAACAACATCAACCTCAACATGGAAAAACACCAACAAATTCAACAACAACCTCAACACTGAAAAACAGCAACAACCTCAAAATTGAAAAACACCAACAAATGCAACAACAACCTCAACATTTAAAAACAACAACAACCTCAACATTGAAAAACACCAACAAATTCAACAACAACCTCAACATTGAAAAACACAAACAAATTCAACAACTTCAACATTGAAAAACACCAACAAATTCAACAACAACCTCGACATTGAAAAACACCAACAAATTCAACAACAACCTCAACATTGAAAAACAACAACAACCTCAGCATTGAAAAACACCAACAAATTCAACAACAACCTCAACGTTGAAAAACACCAACAAATTCAACAACAACCTCAACATTGAAAAACAACAACAACCTCAACATTGAAAAACACCAACAAATTCAACAACAACCTCAACATTGAAAAACACCAACAAATTCAGCAACAACCTCAACATTGAAAAACAACAACAACCTCAACATTGAAAAACATCAACAAATTCAACAACAACCTCAACATTGAAAAACTACAACAACCTCAACAATGAAAAACAGCAACAAATTCGACAACAACCTCAACATTGAAAAACAACAACAACCTCAGCATTGAAAAACACGAACAAATTCAACAACAACCTCAACATTGAAAAACACCAACAAATTCAACAACAACCTCAACATTGAAAAACAATAAAAACCTCAACATTGAAAAACACCAACAAATTCAACAACAACCTCAACATTGAAAAACACCAACAAATTCAGCAACAACCTCAACATTGAAAAACAACAACAACCTCAACATTGAAAAACACCAACAAATTCAACTTCAACCTCAACATTGAAAAACAACAACAACCTCAACATTGAAAAACAGCAACAAATTCAACAACAACCTCAAAATTGAAAAACAACAACAACCTCAACATTGAAAAACACCAACAAATTCAACAACAACCTCAACATTGAAAAACAACAACAACCTCAACATTGAAAAACACCAACAAGTTCAACAACAACCTCAACATTGAAAAACAACAACAACCTCAACATTGAAAAACACCAACAAATTCAACAACAACCTCAACAATGAAAAACACAAAGAAATTCAACAACAACCTCAACATTGAAAAACACCAACAAATTTAACAACAACCTCAACTTTGAAAAACAACAACAACCTCAACATGGAAAAACACCAACAAATTCAACAACAACCTCAACATTGAAAAACAAAAACAACCTCAATATTGAAAAACACCAACAAGTTCAACAACAACCTCAACATTGAAAAACAACAACAACCTCAACATTGAAAAACACCAACAAATTCAACAACAACCTCAACATTGAAAAACACCAACAAATTCAACAACAACTTCAACATTGAAAAACACCAACAAATTCAACAACAACCTCGACATTGAAAAACACCAACAAATTCAACAACAACCTCAACATTGAAAAACTACAACAACCTCAACATTGAAAAACACCAACAAATACAACAACAACCTCAACATTGAAAAACAACAACAACCTCAACATTGAAAAACACCAACAAATTCAACAACAACCTCAACATTAAAAAACAACAACAACCTCAACATTGAAAAACACTAACAAATTCAAAAACAACTTCAACATTGAAAAACACCAACAAATTCAACAACAACCTCGAAATTGAAAAACAGCAACAAATTCAACAACCACCTCAACATTGAAAAAGAACAACAACCTCAACATTGAAGAACACCAAGAAATTCAACAACAACCTCAACATTAAAAAACAACAACAACCTCAACATTGAAAAACACCAACAAATTCAACAACAACCTCAACAATGAAAAACACCAACAAATTTAACAACAACCTCAACTTTGAAAAACAACATCAACCTCAACATGGAAAAAGACCAACAAATTCAACAACAACCTCAACACTGAAAAACAGCAACAACCTCAAAATTGAAAAACACCAACAAATGCAACAACAACCTCAACATTTAAAAACAACAACAACCTCAACATTGAAAAACACCAACAAATTCAACAACAACCTCAACATTGAAAAACACAAACAAATTCAACAACTTCAACATTGAAAAACACCAACAAATTCAACAACAACCTCAACAATGAAAAACACAAACAAATTCAACAACAACCTCAACATTGAAAAACACCAACAAATTTAACAACAACCTCAACTTTGAAAAACAACAACAACCTCAACATGGAAAAACACCAACAAATTCAACAACAACCTCAACATTGAAAAACAACAACAACCTCAATATTGAAAAACACCAACAAATTCAACAACAACCTCAACATTGAAAAACAACAACAACCTCAACATTGAAAAACACCAACAAATTCAACAACAACCTCAACATTGAAAAACACCAACAAATTCAACAACAACTTCAACATTGAAAAACACCAACAAATTCAACAACAACCTCGACATTGAAAAACACCAACAAATTCAACAACAACCTCAACATTGAAAAACTACAACAACCTCAACATTGAAAAACACCAACAAATACAACAACAACCTCAACATTGAAAAACAACAACAACCTCAACATTGAAAAACACCAACAAATTCAACAACAACCTCAACATTAAAAAACAACAACAACCTCAACATTGAAAAACACTAACAAATTCAAAAACAACTTCAACATTGAAAAACACCAACAAATTCAACAACAACCTCGAAATTGAAAAACAGCAACAAATTCAACAACCACCTCAACATTGAAAAAGAACAACAACCTCAACATTGAAGAACACCAACAAATTCAACAACAACCTCAACATTAAAAAACAACAACAACCTCAACATTGAAAAACACCAACAAATTCAACAACAACCTCAACAATGAAAAACACCAACAAATTTAACAACAACCTCAACTTTGAAAAACAACATCAACCTCAACATGGAAAAACACCAACAAATTCAACAACAACCTCAACACAGAAAAACAGCAACAACCTCAAAATTGAAAAACACCAACAAATGCAACAACAACCTCAACATTTAAAAACAACAACAACCTCAACATTGAAAAACACCAACAAATTCAACAACAACCTCAACATTGAAAAACACAAACAAATTCAACAACTTCAACATTGAAAAACACCAACAAATTCAACAACAACCTCGACATTGAAAAACACCAAGAAATTCAACAACAACCTCAACATTGAAAAACTACAACAACCTCAACATTGAAAAAGACCATCAAATACAACAACAACCTCAACATTGAAAAAGAACAACAACCTCAACATTGAAAAACACCAACTAATTCAACAACAACCTCAACATTGAAAAACAACAACAAGCTCAACATTGAAAAACAACAACAACCTCGAAATTGAAAAACTGCAACAAATTCAACAACAACCTCAACATTGAAAAACAACAACAACCTCAACATTGAAAAACACCAACAAATTCAACAACAACCTCAACAATGAAAAACACCAACAAATTCAACAACAACCTCAACATTGAAAAACACCAACAAATTTAACAACAACCTCAACTTTGAAAAACAACAACAACCTCAACATGGAAAAACACCAAGAAATTCAACAACAACCTCAACATTGAAAAACAACAACAACCTCAAAATTGAAAAACACCAACAAATTCAACAACAACCTCAACATTTAAAAACAACAACAACCTCAACATTGAAAAACACCAACAAATTCAGCAACAACCTCAACATTGAAAAACATCAATAACTTCAACATTGAAAAACACCAACAAATTCAACAACAACCTCGAAATTGAAAAACAGCAACAAATTCAACAACAACCTCAACATTGAAAAACAACAACAACCTCAACATTGAAGAACACCAACAAATTCAACAACAACCTCAACATTAAAAAACAACAACAACCTCAACATTGAAAAACACCAACAACTTCAACAACAACCTCAACAATGAAAAACACCAACAAATTCAACAACAACCTCAACATTGAAAAACACCAACAAATTTAACAACAACCTCAACTTTGAAAAACAACAACAACCTCAACATGGAAAAACACCAACAAATTCAACAACAACCTCAACATTGAAAAACAACAACAACCTCAACATTGAAAAACACCAACAAATTCAACAACAACCTCAACATTTAAAAACAACAACAACCTCAACATTGAAAAACACCAACAAATTCAACAACAACCTCAACATTGAAAAACAACAACAACCTCAACATTGAAAAACACCAACAAATTCAACAACAACCTCAACATTGAAAAACACCAACAAATTCAACAACCTCAACATTGAACAACACCAACAAATTCAACAACATCTTCAACATTGAAAAACACCAACAAATTCAACAGCAATCTCGACATTGAAAAACATCAACAAATTCAACAACAACCTCAACATTGAAAAACGACAACAACCTCAACATTGAAACACACCAACAAATTCAACAACAACCTCAACATTGAAAAACAACAACAACCTCAGCATTGAAAAACACCAACAAATTCAACAACAACCTCAACGTTGAAAAACACCAACAAATTCAACAACAACCTCAACATTGAAAAACAACAACAACCTCAACATTGAAAGACACCAACAAATTCAACAACAACCTCAACATTGAAAAACACCAACAAATTCAGCAACAACCTCAACATTGAAAAACAACAACAACCTCAACATTGAAAAACATCAACAAATTCAACAACAACCTCAACATTGAAAAACTACAACAACCTCAACATTGAAAAACACCAACAAATTCGACAACAACCTCAACATTGAAAAACAACAACAACCTCAGCATTGAAAAACACGAACAAATTCAACAACAACCTCAACATTGAAAAACACCAACAAATTCAACAACAACCTCAACATTGAAAAACAATAAAAACCTCAACATTGAAAAACACCAACAAATTCAACAACAACCTCAACATTGAAAAACACCAACAAATTCAGCAACAACCTCAACATTGAAAAACAAAAACAACCTCAACATTGAAAAACACCAACAAATTCAACTTCAACCTCAACATTGAAAAACAACAACAACCTCAACATTGAAAAACAGCAACAAATTCAACAACAACCTCAAAATTGAAAAACAACAACAACCTCAACATTGAAAAACACCAACAAATTCAACAACAACCTCAACATTGAAAAACAACAACAACCTCAACATTGAAAAACACCAACAAGTTCAACAACAACCTCAACATTGAAAAACAACAACAACCTCAACATTGAAAAACACCAACAAATTCAACAACAACCTCAACAATGAAAAACACAAAGAAATTCAACAACAACCTCAACATTGAAAAACACCAACAAATTTAACAACAACCTCAACTTTGAAAAACAACAACAACCTCAACATGGAAAAACACCAACAAATTCAACAACAACCTCAACATTGAAAAACAACAACAACCTCAATATTGAAAAACACCAACAAGTTCAACAACAACCTCAACATTGAAAAACAACAACAACCTCAACATTGAAAAACACTAACAAATTCAACAACAACCTCAACATTGAAAAACACCAAC
Source organism: Isurus oxyrinchus (assembly GCA_026770705.1). Classification (NCBI taxonomy): domain Eukaryota; kingdom Metazoa; phylum Chordata; class Chondrichthyes; order Lamniformes; family Lamnidae; genus Isurus; species Isurus oxyrinchus. The sequence goes on along the minus strand of JANJGN010000300.1, from coordinate 529,464 downwards.
AAATTCAACAACAACTTCAACATTGAAAAACACCAACAAATTCAACAACAACCTCGACATTGAAAAACACCAACAAATTCAACAACAACCTCAACATTGAAAAACTACAACAACCTCAACATTGAAAAACACCAACAAATACAACAACAACCTCAACATTGAAAAACAACAACAACCTCAACATTGAAAAACACCAACAAATTCAACAACAACCTCAACATTAAAAAACAACAACAACCTCAACATTGAAAAACACTAACAAATTCAAAAACAACTTCAACATTGAAAAACACCAACAAATTCAACAACAACCTCGAAATTGAAAAACAGCAACAAATTCAACAACCACCTCAACATTGAAAAAGAACAACAACCTCAACATTGAAGAACACCAACAAATTCAACAACAACCTCAACATTAAAAAACAACAACAACCTCAACATTGAAAAACACCAACAAATTCAACAACAACCTCAACAATGAAAAACACCAACAAATTTAACAACAACCTCAACTTTGAAAAACAACATCAACCTCAACATGGAAAAACACCAACAAATTCAACAACAACCTCAACACTGAAAAACAGCAACAACCTCAAAATTGAAAAACACCAACATATGCAACAACAACCTCAACATTTAAAAACAACAACAACCTCAACATTGAAAAACACCAACAAATTCAACAACAACCTCAACATTGAAAAACACAAACAAATTCAACAACTTCAACATTGAAAAACACCAACAAATTCAACAACAACCTCGACATTGAAAAACACCAACAAATTCAACAGCAACCTCAACATTGAAAAACAACAACAACCTCAGCATTGAAAAACACCAACAAATTCAACAACAACCTCAACGTTGAAAAACACCAACAAATTCAACAACAACCTCAAAATTGAAAAACAACAACAACCTCAACATTGAAAAACACCAACAAATTCAACAACAACCTCAACATTGAAAAACACCAACAAATTCAGCAACAACCTCAACATTGAAAAACAACAACAACCTCAACATTGAAAAACATCAACAAATTCAACAACAACCTCAACATTGAAAAACTACAACAACCTCAACATTGAAAAACACCAACAAATTCGACAACAACCTCAACATTGAAAAACAACAACAACCTCAGCATTGAAAAACACGAACAAATTCAACAACAACCTCAACATTGAAAAACACCAACAAATTCAACAACAACCTCAACATTGAAAAACAATAAAAACCTCAACATTGAAAAACACCAACAAATTCAACAACAACCTCAACATTGAAAAACACCAACAAATTCAGCAACAACCTCAACATTGAAAAACAACAACAACCTCAACATTGAAAAACACCAACAAATTCAACTTCAACCTCAACATTGAAAAACAACAACAACCTCAACATTGAAAAACAGCAACAAATTCAACAACAACCTCAAAATTGAAAAACAACAACAACCTCAACATTGAAAAACACCAACAAATTCAACAACAACCTCAACATTGAAAAACAACAACAACCTCAACATTGAAAAACACCAACAAGTTCAACAACAACCTCAACATTGAAAAACAACAACAACCTCAACATTGAAAAACACCAACAAATTCAACAACAACCTCAACAATGAAAAACACAAAGAAATTCAACAACAACCTCAACATTGAAAAACACCAACAAATTTAACAACAACCTCAACTTTGAAAAACAACAACAACCTCAACATGGAAAAACCCCAACAAATTCAACAACAACCTCAACATTGAAAAACAACAACAACCCCAATATTGAAAAACACCAACAAGTTCAACAACAACCTCAACATTGAAAAACAACAACAACCTGAACATTGAAAAACACCAACAAATTCAACAACAACCTCAACATTGAAAAACACCAACAAATTCAACAACAACTTCAACATTGAAAAACACCAACAAATTCAACAACAACCTCGACATTGAAAAACACCAACAAATTCAACAACAACCTCAACATTGAAAAACTACAACAACCTCAACATTGAAAAACACCAACAAATACAACAACAACCTCAACATTGAAAAACAACAACAACCTCAACATTGAAAAACACCAACAAATTCAACAACAACCTCAACATTAAAAAACAACAACAACCTCAACATTGAAAAACACTAACAAATTCAAAAACAACTTCAACATTGAAAAACACCAACAAATTCAACAACAACCTCGAAATTGAAAAACAGCAACAAATTCAACAACCACCTCAACATTGAAAAGAACAACAACCTCAACATTGAAGAACACCAACAAATTCAACAACAACCTCAACATTAAAAAACAACAACAACCTCAACATTGAAAAACACCAACAAATTCAACAACAACCTCAACAATGAAAAACACCAACAAATTTAACAACAAGCTCAACTTTGAAAAACAACATCAACCTCAACATGGAAAAACACCAACAAATTCAACAACAACCTCAACACTGAAAAACAGCAACAACCTCAAAATTGAAAAACACCAACAAATGCAACAACAACCTCAACATTTAAAAACAACAACAACCTCAACATTGAAAAACACCAACAAATTCAACAACAACCTCAACATTGAAAAACACAAACAAATTCAACAACAAATTCAACATTGAAAAACACCAACCAATTCAACAACAACCTCGACATTGAAAAACACCAACAAATTCAACAGCAACCTCAACATTGAAAAACTACAACAACCTCAACATTGAAAAACACCAACAAATACAACAACAACCTCAACATTGAAAAACAACAACAACCTCAACATTGAGAAAACACCAACAAATTCAACAACAACCTTCAGCATTGAAAAACACCAACAAATTCAACAACAACCTCAACATTGAAAACAACAACAACCTCAACATTGAAAAACACCAACAAATTCAACAACAACCTCAACTTTGAAAAACAACAACAACCTCAACTTTGAAAAACACCAACAAATTCAACAACAACCTCAACATTGAAAAACAACAACAACCTCAACAGTGAAAAACACCAACAAATTCAACTACAACCTCAACATTTAAAAACAACAACAACCTCAACATTGAAAAACACCAACAAATTCAACAACAACCTCAACATTGAAAAACACCAATAAATTCAGCAACAACTTCAACATTGAAAAACACCAACAAATTCAACAACAACCTCGACATTGAAAAACACCAAGAAATTCAACAACAACCTCAACATTGAAAAACTGCAACAACCTCAACATTGAAAAACACCATCAAATACAACAACAACCTCAACATTGAAAAAGAACAACAACCTCAACATTGAAAAACACCAACAAATTCAACAACAACCTCAACATTGAAAAACAACAACAACCTCAACATTGAAAAACAACAACAACCTCAACATTGAAAAACACCAACAAATTCAACAACAACCTCAACATTGAAAAACAACAACAACCTCAGCATTGAAAAACACCAACAAATTCAACAACAACCTCAACGTTGAAAAACACCAACAAATTCAACAACAACCTCAACATTGAAAAACAACAACAACCTCAACATTGAAAGACACCAACAAATTCAACAACAACCTCAACATTGAAAAACACCAACAAATTCAGCAACAACCTCAACATTGAAAAACAACAACAACCTCAACATTGAAAAACATCAACAAATTCAACAACAACCTCAACATTGAAAAACTACAACAACCTCAACATTGAAAAACACCAACAAATTCGACAACAACCTCAACATTGAAAAACAACAACAACCTCAGCATTGAAAAACACGAACAAATTCAACAACAACCTCAACATTGAAAAACACCAACAAATTCAACAACAACCTCAACATTGAAAAACAATAAAAACCTCAACATTGAAAAACACCAACAAATTCAACAACAACCTCAACATTGAAAAACACCAACAAATTCAGCAACAACCTCAACATTGAAAAACAACAACAACCTCAACATTGAAAAACACCAACAAATTCAACTTCAACCTCAACATTGAAAAACAACAACAACCTCAACATTGAAAAACAGCAACAAATTCAACAACAACCTCAAAATTGAAAAACAACAACAACCTCAACATTGAAAAACACCAACAAATTCAACAACAACCTCAACATTGAAAAACAACAACAACCTCAACATTGAAAAACACCAACAAGTTCAACAACAACCTCAACATTGAAAAACAACAACAACCTCAACATTGAAAAACACCAACAAATTCAACAACAACCTCAACAATGAAAAACACAAAGAAATTCAACAAGAACCTCAACATTGAAAAACACCAACAAATTTAACAACAACCTCAACTTTGAAAAACAACAACAACCTCAACATGGAAAAACACCAACAAATTCAACAACAACCTCAACATTGAAAAACAACAACAACCTCAATATTGAAAAACACCAACAAGTTCAACAACAACCTCAACATTGAAAAACAACAACAACCTCAACATTGAAAAACACCAACAAATTCAACAACAACCTCAACATTGAAAAACACCAACAAATTCAACAACAACTTCAACATTGAAAAACACCAACAAATTCAACAACAACCTCGTCATTGAAAAACACCAACAAATTCAACAACAACCTCAACATTGAAAAACTACAACAACCTCAACATTGAAAAACACCAACAAATACAACAACAACCTCAACATTGAAAAACAACAACAACCTCAACATTGAAAAACACCAACAAATTCAACAACAACCTCAACATTAAAAAACAACAACAACCTCAACATTGAAAAACACTAACAAATTCAAAAACAACTTCAACATTGAAAAACACCAACAAATTCAACAACAACCTCGAAATTGAAAAACAGCAACAAATTCAACAACCACCTCAACATTGAAAAAGAACAACAACCTCAACATTGAAGAACACCAACAAATTCAACAACAACCTCAACATTAAAAAACAACAACAACCTCAACATTGAAAAACACCAACAAATTCAACAACAACCTCAACAATGAAAAACACCAACAAATTTAACAACAACCTCAACTTTGAAAAACAACATCAACCTCAACATGGAAAAACACCAACAAATTCAACAACAACCTCAACACTGAAAAACAGCAACAACCTCAAAATTGAAAAACACCAACATATGCAACAACAACCTCAACATTTAAAAACAACAACAACCTCAACATTGAAAAACACCAACAAATTCAACAACAACCTCAACATTGAAAAACACAAACAAATTCAACAACTTCAACATTGAAAAACACCAACAAATTCAACAACAACCTCGACATTGAAAAACACCAACAAATTCAACAACAACCTCAACATTGAAAAACAACAACAACCTCAGCATTGAAAAACACCAACAAATTCAACAACAACCTCAACGTTGAAAAACACCAACAAATTCAACAACAACCTCAAAATTGAAAAACAACAACAACCTCAACATTGAAAAACACCAACAAATTCAACAACAACCTCAACATTGAAAAACACCAACAAATTCAGCAACAACCTCAACATTGAAAAACAACAACAACCTCAACATTGAAAAACATCAACAAATTCAACAACAACCTCAACATTGAAAAACTACAACAACCTCAACATTGAAAAACACCAACAAATTCGACAACAACCTCAACATTGAAAAACAACAACAACCTCAGCATTGAAAAACACGAACAAATTCAACAACAACCTCAACATTGAAAAACACCAACAAATTCAACAACAACCTCAACATTGAAAAACAATAAAAACCTCAACATTGAAAAACACCAACAAATTCAACAACAACCTCAACATTGAAAAACACCAACAAATTCAGCAACAACCTCAACATTGAAAAACAACAACAACCTCAACATTGAAAAACACCAACAAATTCAACTTCAACCTCAACATTGAAAAACAACAACAACCTCAACATTGAAAAACAGCAACAAATTCAACAACAACCTCAAAATTGAAAAACAACAACAACCTCAACATTGAAAAACACCAACAAATTCAACAACAACCTCAACATTGAAAAACAACAACAACCTCAACATTGAAAAACACCAACAAGTTCAACAACAACCTCAACATTGAAAAACAACAACAACCTCAACATTGAAAAACACCAACAAATTCAACAACAACCTCAACAATGAAAAACACAAAGAAATTCAACAACAACCTCAACATTGAAAAACACCAACAAATTTAACAACAACCTCAACTTTGAAAAACAACAACAACCTCAACATGGAAAAACCCCAACAAATTCAACAACAACCTCAACATTGAAAAACAACAACAACCCCAATATTGAAAAACACCAACAAGTTCAACAACAACCTCAACATTGAAAAACAACAACAACCTGAACATTGAAAAACACCAACAAATTCAACAACAACCTCAACATTGAAAAACACCAACAAATTCAACAACAACTTCAACATTGAAAAACACCAACAAATTCAACAACAACCTCGACATTGAAAAACACCAACAAATTCAACAACAACCTCAACATTGAAAAACTACAACAACCTCAACATTGAAAAACACCAACAAATACAACAACAACCTCAACATTGAAAAACAACAACAACCTCAACATTGAAAAACACCAACAAATTCAACAACAACCTCAACATTAAAAAACAACAACAACCTCAACATTGAAAAACACTAACAAATTCAAAAACAACTTCAACATTGAAAAACACCAACAAATTCAACAACAACCTCGAAATTGAAAAACAGCAACAAATTCAACAACCACCTCAACATTGAAAAAGAACAACAACCTCAACATTGAAGAACACCAACAAATTCAACAACAACCTCAACATTAAAAAACAACAACAACCTCAACATTGAAAAACACCAACAAATTCAACAACAACCTCAACAATGAAAAACACCAACAAATTTAACAACAAGCTCAACTTTGAAAAACAACATCAACCTCAACATGGAAAAACACCAACAAATTCAACAACAACCTCAACACTGAAAAACAGCAACAACCTCAAAATTGAAAAACACCAACAAATGCAACAACAACCTCAACATTTAAAAACAACAACAACCTCAACATTGAAAAACACCAACAAATTCAACAACAACCTCAACATTGAAAAACACAAACAAATTCAACAACAAATTCAACATTGAAAAACACCAACCAATTCAACAACAACCTCGACATTGAAAAACACCAACAAATTCAACAGCAACCTCAACATTGAAAAACTACAACAACCTCAACATTGAAAAACACCAACAAATACAACAACAACCTCAACATTGAAAAACAACAACAACCTCAACATTGAGAAAACACCAACAAATTCAACAACAACCTTCAGCATTGAAAAACACCAACAAATTCAACAACAACCTCAACATTGAAAACAACAACAACCTCAACATTGAAAAACACCAACAAATTCAACAACAACCTCAACATTGAAAAACAACAACAACCTCAACTTTGAAAAACACCAACAAATTCAACAACAACCTCAACATTGAAAAACAACAACAACCTCAACAGTGAAAAACACCAACAAATTCAACTACAACCTCAACATTTAAAAACAACAACAACCTCAACATTGAAAAACACCAACAAATTCAACAACAACCTCAACATTGAAAAACACCAATAAATTCAGCAACAACTTCAACATTGAAAAACACCAACAAATTCAACAACAACCTCGACATTGAAAAACACCAAGAAATTCAACAACAACCTCAACATTGAAAAACTACAACAACCTCAACATTGAAAAACACCATCAAATACAACAACAACCTCAACATTGAAAAAGAACAACAACCTCAACATTGAAAAACACCAACAAATTCAACAACAACCTCAACATTGAAAAACAACAACAACCTCAACATTGAAAAACAACAACAACCTCAACATTGAAAAACACCAACAAATTCAACAACAACCTCAACATTAAAAAACAACAACAACCTCAACATTGAAAAACACCAACAAATTCAACAACAACTTAAACATTGAAAAACACCAACAAATTCAACAACAACCTCGAAATTGAAAAACTGCAACAAATTCAACAACAACCTCAACATTGAAAAACACCAACAAATTCAACAACCTCAACATTGAACAACACCAACAAATTCAACAACATCTTCAACATTGAAAAACACCAACAAATTCAACAGCAGTCTCGACATTGAAAAACATCAACAAATTCAACAACAACCTCAACATTGAAACACACCAACAAATTCAACAACAACCTCAACATTGAAAAACAACAACAACCTCAGCATTGAAAAACACCAACAAATTCAACAACAACCTCAACGTTGAAAAACACCAACAAATTCAACAACAACCTCAACATTGAAAAACAACAACAACCTCAACATTGAAAACCCCAACAAATTCAACAACAACCTCAACATTGAAAAACACCAACAAATTCAGCAACAACCTCAACATTGAAAAACAACAACAACCTCAACATTGAAAAACATCAACAAATTCAACAACAACCTCAACATTGAAAAACTACAACAACCTCAACATTGAAAAACACCAACAAATTCAACAACAACCTCAACATTGAAAAACAACAACAACCTCAGCATTGAAAAACACCAACAAATTCAACAACAACCTCAACATTGAAAAACAATAAAAACCTCAACATTGAAAAACACCAACAAATTCAACAACAACCTCCACATTGAAAAACACCAACAAATTCAGCAACAACCTCAACATTGAAAAACAACAACAACCTCAACATTGAAAAACACCAACAAATTCAACTTCAACCTCAACATTGAAAAACAACAACAACCTCAACATTGAAAAACAGCAACAAATTCAACAACAACCTCAAAATTGAAAAACAACAACAACCTCAACATTGAAAAACAACAACAACCTCAACATTGAAAAACACCAACAAGTTCAACAACAACCTCAACATTGAAAAACAACAACAACCTCAACATTGAAAAACACCAACAAATTCAACAATAACCTCAACAATGAAAAACACAAAGACATTCAACAACAACCTCAACTTTGAAAAACAACAACAACCTCAACATGGAAAAACACCAACAAATTCAACAACAACCTCAACATTGAAAAACAACAACAACCTCAATATTGAAAAACACCAACAAGTTCAACAACAACCTCAACATTGAAAAACAACAACAACCTCAACATTGAAAAACACCAACAAATTCAACAACAACCTCAACATTGAAAAACACCAACAAATTCAACAACAACTTCAACATTGAAAAACACCAACAAATTCAACAACAACCTCGACATTGAAAAACACCAACAAATTCAACAACAACCTCAACATTGAAAAACTACAACAACCTCAACATTGAAAAACACCAACAAATACAGCAACAACCTCAACAATTAAAAAACAACAACAACCTCAACATTGAAAAACACCAACAAATTCAACAACAACCTCAACATTAAAAAACAACAACAACCTCAACATTGAAAAACACTAACAAATTCAAAAACAACTTCAACATTGAAAAACACCAACAAATTCAACAACAACCTCGAAATTGAAAAACAGCAACAAATTCAACAACCACCTCAACATTGAAAAAGAACAACAACCTCAACATTGAAGAACACCAACAAATTCAACAACAACCTCAACATTAAAAAACAACAACCTCAACATTGAAAAACACCAACAAATTCAACAACAACCTCAACAATGAAAAACACCAACAAATTTAACAACAACCTCAACTTTGAAAAACAACATCAACCTCAACATGGAAAAACACCAACAAATTCAACAACAGCCTCAACACTGAAAAACAGCAACAACCTCAAAATTGAAAAACACCAACAAATGCAACAACAACCTCAACATTTAAAAACAACAACAACCTCAACATTGAAAAACACCAACAAATTCAACAACAACCTCAACATTGAAAAACACAAACAAATTCAACAACTTCAACATTGAAAAACACCAACAAATTCAACAACAACCTCGACATTGAAAAACACCAACAAATTCAACAACAACCTCAACATTGAAAAACTACAACAACCTCAACATTGAAAAAGACCATCAAATACCACAACAACCTCAACATTGAAAAAGAACAACAACCTCAACATTGAAATACACCAACAAATTCAACAACAACTTCAACATTGAATAACAACAACAACCTCAACATTGAAAAACAACAACAACCTCAACATTGAAAAACACCAACAAATTCAACAACAACCTCAACATTAAAAAACAACAACAACCTCAACATTGAAAAACACCAACAAATTCAACAACAACTTAAACATTGAAAAACACCAACAAATTCAACAACAACCTCGAAATTGAAAAACTGCAACAAATTCAACAACAACCTCAACATTGAAAAACAACAACAACCTCAACATTGAAAAACACCAACAAATTCAACAACAACCTCAACAATGAAAAACACCAACAAATTCAACAACAACCTCACATTGAAAAACACCAACAAATTTAACAACAACATCAACTTTGAAAAACAACAACAACCTCAACATGGAAAAACACCAAGAAATTCAACAACAACCTCAACATTGAAAAACAACAACAACCTCAAAATTGAAAAACACCAACAAATTCAACAACAACCTCAACATTTAAAAACAACAACAACCTCAACATTGAAAAACACCAACAAATTCAGCAACAACCTCAACATTGAAAAACATCAATAACTTCAACATTGAAAAACACCAACAAATTCAACAACAACCTCGAAATTGAAAAACAGCAACAAATTCAACAACAACCTCAACATTGAAAAACAACAACAACCTCAACATTGAAGAACACCAACAAATTCAACAACAACCTCAACATTAAAAAACAACAACAACCTCAACATTGAAAAACACCAACAACTTCAACAACAACCTCAACAATGAAAAACACCAACAACTTCAACAACAACCTCAAAATGGAAAAACACCAACAAATTCAACAACAACCTCAACATTGAAAAACAACAACAACCTCAACATTGAAAAACACCAACAAATTCAACAACAACCTCAAAATTTAAAAACAACAACAACCTCAACATTGAAAAACACCAACAAATTCAACAACAACCTCAACATTGAAAAACAACAACAACCTCAACATTGAAAAACACCAACAAATTCAACAACAACCTCAACATTTAAAAACAATAACAACCTCAACATTGAAAAACACCAACAAATTCAACAACAACCTCAACATTGAAAAACACCAACAAATTCAACAACCTCAACATTGAACAACACCAACAAATTCAACAACATCTTCAACATTGAAAAACACCAACAAATTCAACAGCAATCTCGACATTGAAAAACATCAACAAATTCAACAACAACCTCAACATTGAAAAACGACAACAACCTCAACATTGAAACACACCAACAAATTCAACAACAACCTCAACATTGCAAAACAACAACAACCTCAGCATTGAAAAACACCAACAAATTCAACAACAACCTCAACGTTGAAAAACACCAACAAATTCAACAACAACCTCAACATTGAAAAACAACAACAACCTCAACATTGAAAAACACCAACAAATTCAACAACAACCTCAACATTGAAAACCACCAACAAATTCAGCAACAACCTCAACATTGAAAAACAACAACAACCTCAACATTGAAAAACATCAACAAATTCAACAACAACCTCAACATTGAAAAACTACAACAACCTCAACATTGAAAAACACCAACAAATTCAACAACAACCTCAACATTGAAAAACAACAACAACCTCAGCATTGAAAAACACGAACAAATTCAACAACAACCTCAACATTGAAAAACACCAACAAATTCAACAACAACCTCAACATTGAAAAACAATAAAAACCTCAACATTGAAAAACACCAACAAATTCAACAACAACCTCAACATTGAAAAACACCAACAAATTCAGCAACAACCTCAAAATTGAAAAACAACAACAACCTCAACATTGAAAAACACCAACAAATTCAACTTCAACCTCAACATTGAAAAACAACAACAACCTCAACATTGAAAAACAGCAACAAATTCAACAACAACCTCAAAATTGAAAAACAACAACAACCTCAACATTGAAAAACACAAACAAATTCAACAACAACTTCAACATTGAAAAACACCAACAAATTCAACAACAACCTCGACATTGAAAAACACCAACAAATTCAACAACAACCTCAACATTGAAAAACTACAACAACCTCAACATTGAAAAACACCAACAAATAGAACAACACAGAGTTGAAAACAAAGAAAACTGCGGATGCTGGAAATCTAAAACAAAAACAGAATTACAACAACAACCTCAACATTGAAAAACAACAACAACCTCAACATTGAGAAAACACCAACAAATTCAACAACAACCTTCAGCATTGAAAAACACCAACAAATTCAACAACAACCTCAACATTAAAAAACAACAACAACCTCAACATTGAAAAACACTAACAAATTCAAAAACAACTTCAACATTGAAAAACACCAACAAATTCAACAACAACCTCGAAATTGAAAAACAGCAACAAATTCAACAACCACCTCAACATTGAAAAAGAACAACAACCTCAACATTGAAGAACACCAACAAATTCAACAACAACCTCAACATTAAAAAACAACAACCTCAACATTGAAAAACACCAACAAATTCAACAACAACCTCAACAATGAAAAACACCAACAAATTTAACAACAACCTCAACTTTGAAAAACAACATCAACCTCAACATGGAAAAACACCAACAAATTCAACAACAGCCTCAACACTGAAAAACAGCAACAACCTCAAAATTGAAAAACACCAACAAATGCAACAACAACCTCAACATTTAAAAACAACAACAACCTCAACATTGAAAAACACCAACAAATTCAACAACAACCTCAACATTGAAAAACACAAACAAATTCAACAACTTCAACATTGAAAAACACCAACAAATTCAACAACAACCTCGACATTGAAAAACACCAACAAATTCAACAACAACCTCAACATTGAAAAACTACAACAACCTCAACATTGAAAAAGACCATCAAATACCACAACAACCTCAACATTGAAAAAGAACAACAACCTCAACATTGAAATACACCAACAAATTCAACAACAACTTCAACATTGAATAACAACAACAACCTCAACATTGAAAAACAACAACAACCTCAACATTGAAAAACACCAACAAATTCAACAACAACCTCAACATTAAAAAACAACAACAACCTCAACATTGAAAAACACCAACAAATTCAACAACAACTTAAACATTGAAAAACACCAACAAATTCAACAACAACCTCGAAATTGAAAAACTGCAACAAATTCAACAACAACCTCAACATTGAAAAACAACAACAACCTCAACATTGAAAAACACCAACAAATTCAACAACAACCTCAACAATGAAAAACACCAACAAATTCAACAACAACCTCACATTGAAAAACACCAACAAATTTAACAACAACATCAACTTTGAAAAACAACAACAACCTCAACATGGAAAAACACCAAGAAATTCAACAACAACCTCAACATTGAAAAACAACAACAACCTCAAAATTGAAAAACACCAACAAATTCAACAACAACCTCAACATTTAAAAACAACAACAACCTCAACATTGAAAAACACCAACAAATTCAGCAACAACCTCAACATTGAAAAACATCAATAACTTCAACATTGAAAAACACCAACAAATTCAACAACAACCTCGAAATTGAAAAACAGCAACAAATTCAACAACAACCTCAACATTGAAAAACAACAACAACCTCAACATTGAAGAACACCAACAAATTCAACAACAACCTCAACATTAAAAAACAACAACAACCTCAACATTGAAAAACACCAACAACTTCAACAACAACCTCAACAATGAAAAACACCAACAACTTCAACAACAACCTCAAAATGGAAAAACACCAACAAATTCAACAACAACCTCAACATTGAAAAACAACAACAACCTCAACATTGAAAAACACCAACAAATTCAACAACAACCTCAAAATTTAAAAACAACAACAACCTCAACATTGAAAAACACCAACAAATTCAACAACAACCTCAACATTGAAAAACAACAACAACCTCAACATTGAAAAACACCAACAAATTCAACAACAACCTCAACATTTAAAAACAATAACAACCTCAACATTGAAAAACACCAACAAATTCAACAACAACCTCAACATTGAAAAACACCAACAAATTCAACAACCTCAACATTGAACAACACCAACAAATTCAACAACATCTTCAACATTGAAAAACACCAACAAATTCAACAGCAATCTCGACATTGAAAAACATCAACAAATTCAACAACAACCTCAACATTGAAAAACGACAACAACCTCAACATTGAAACACACCAACAAATTCAACAACAACCTCAACATTGCAAAACAACAACAACCTCAGCATTGAAAAACACCAACAAATTCAACAACAACCTCAACGTTGAAAAACACCAACAAATTCAACAACAACCTCAACATTGAAAAACAACAACAACCTCAACATTGAAAAACACCAACAAATTCAACAACAACCTCAACATTGAAAAACACCAACAAATTCAGCAACAACCTCAACATTGAAAAACAACAACAACCTCAACATTGAAAAACATCAACAAATTCAACAACAACCTCAACATTGAAAAACTACAACAACCTCAACATTGAAAAACACCAACAAATTCAACAACAACCTCAACATTGAAAAACAACAACAACCTCAGCATTGAAAAACACGAACAAATTCAACAACAACCTCAACATTGAAAAACACCAACAAATTCAACAACAACCTCAACATTGAAAAACAATAAAAACCTCAACATTGAAAAACACCAACAAATTCAACAACAACCTCAACATTGAAAAACACCAACAAATTCAGCAACAACCTCAAAATTGAAAAACAACAACAACCTCAACATTGAAAAACACCAACAAATTCAACTTCAACCTCAACATTGAAAAACAACAACAACCTCAACATTGAAAAACAGCAACAAATTCAACAACAACCTCAAAATTGAAAAACAACAACAACCTCAACATTGAAAAACACAAACAAATTCAACAACAACTTCAACATTGAAAAACACCAACAAATTCAACAACAACCTCGACATTGAAAAACACCAACAAATTCAACAACAACCTCAACATTGAAAAACTACAACAACCTCAACATTGAAAAACACCAACAAATAGAACAACACAGAGTTGAAAACAAAGAAAACTGCGGATGCTGGAAATCTAAAACAAAAACAGAATTACAACAACAACCTCAACATTGAAAAACAACAACAACCTCAACATTGAGAAAACACCAACAAATTCAACAACAACCTTCAGCATTGAAAAACACCAACAAATTCAACAACAACCTCAACATTGAAAAACAACAACAACCTCAACATTGAAAAACACCAACAAATTCAACAACAACCTCAACATTGAAAAACAACAACAACCTCAACATTGAAAAACACCAACAAATTCAACAACAACCTCAACATTGAAAAACAACAACAACCTCAACAGTGAAAAACACCAACAAATTCAACAACAACCTCGACATTTAAAAACAACAACAACCTCAACATTGAAAAACACCAACAAATTCAACAACAACCTCGACATTGAAAAACACCAAGAAATTCAACAACAACCTCAACATTGAAAAACACCATCAAATACAACAACAACCTCAACATTGAAAAAGAACAACAACCTCAACATTGAAAAACACCAACACATTCAACAACAACCTCAACATTGAAAAACAACAACAACCTCAACATTGAAAAACAACAACAACCTCAACATTGAAAAACACCAACAAATTCAACAACAACCTCAACATTAAAAAACAACAACAACCTCAACATTGAAAAACACCAACAAATTCAACAACAACTTAAACATTGAAAAACACCAACAAATTGAACAACAACCTCGAAATTGAAAAACTGCAACAAATTCAACAACAACCTCAACATTGAAAAACAACAACAACCTCAACATTGAAAAACACCAACAAATTCAACAACAACCTCAACAATGAAAAACACCAACAAATTCAACAACAACCTCAACATTGAAAAACACCAACAAATTTAACAACAACCTCAACTTTGAAAAACAACAACAACCTCAACATCGAAAAACACCAACAAATTCAACAACAACCTCAACATTGAAAAACAACAACAACCTCAAAATTGAAAAACACCAACAAATTCAACAACAACCTCAACATTTAAAAACAACAACAACCTCAACATTGAAAAACACCAACAAATTCAGCAACAACCTCAACATTAAAAAACATCAATAACTTCAACATTGAAAAACACCAACAAATTCAACAACAACCTCGAAATTGAAAAACAGCAACAAATTCAACGACAACCTCAACATTGAAAAACAACAACAACCTCAACATTGAAGAACACCAACAAATTCAACAACAACCTCAACATTAAAAAACAACAACAACCTCAACATTGAAAAACACCAACAAATTCAACAACAACCTCAACATTGAAAAACACCAACAAATTTAACAACACCCTCAACTTTGAAAAACAACAACAACCTCAACATGGAAAAACACCAACAAATTCAACAACAACCTCAACATTGAAAAACAACAACAACCTCAACATTGAAAAACACCAACAAATTCAACAACAACCTCAACATTTAAAAACAACAACAACCTCAACATTGAAAAACACCAACAAATTCAAAAACAACCTCAACATTTAAAAACAACAACAACCTCAACATTGAAAAACACCAACAAATTCAACAACAACCTCAACATTGAAAAACACCAACAAATTCAATAACCTCAACATTGAACAACACCAACAAATTCAACAACATCTTCAACATTGAAAAACACCAACAAATTCAACAGCAATCTCGACATTGAAAAACATCAACAAATTCAACAACAACCTCAACATTGAAAAACACCAGCAAATTCAACAACAACCTCAACATTTAAAAACAACAACAACCTCAACATTGAAAAACACCAACAAATTCAACAACAACCTCAACATTGAAAAACACAAACAAATTCAACAACAACTTCAACATTGAAAAACACCAACAAATTCAACAACAACCTCGACATTGAAAAACACCAACAAATTCAACAACAACCTCAACATTAGAAAACTACAACAACCTCAACATTGAAAAACACCAACAAATACAACAACAACCTCAACATTGAAAAACAACAACAACCTCAACATTGAGAAAACACCAACAAATTCAACAACAACCTTCAGCATTGAAAAACACCAACAAATTCAACAACAACCTCAACATTGAAAAACAACAACAACCTCAACATTGAAAAACACCAACAAATTCAACAACAACCTCAACATTGAAAAACAACAACAACCTCAACATTGAAAAACACCAACAAATTCAACAACAACCTCAACATTGAAAAACAACAACAACCTCAACAGTGAAAAACACCAACAAATTCAACAACAACCTCGACATTTAAAAACAACAACAACCTCAACATTGAAAAACACCAACAAATTCAACAACAACCTCGACATTGAAAAACACCAAGAAATTCAACAACAACCTCAACATTGAAAAACATCATCAAATACAACAACAACCTCAACATTGAAAAAGAACAACAACCTCAACATTGAAAAACACCAACACACTCAACAACAATCTCAACATTGAAAAACAACAACAACCTCAACATTGAAAAACAACAACAACCTCAACATTGAAAAACACCAACAAATTCAACAACAACATCAACATTAAAAAACAACAACAACCTCAACATTGAAAAACACCAACAAATTCAACAACAACTTAAACATTGAAAAACACCAACAAATTCAACAACAACCTCGAAATTGAAAAACTGCAACAAATTCAACAACAACCTCAACATTGAAAAACAACAACAACCTCAACATTGTAAAACACCAACAAATTCAACAACAACCTCAACAATGAAAAACACCAACAAATTCAACAACAACCTCAACATTGAAAAACACCAACAAATTTAACAACAACCTCAACTTTGAAAAACAACAACAACCTCAACATCGAAAAACACCAACATATTCAACAACAACCTCAACATTGAAAAACAACAACAACCTCAAAATTGAAAAACACCAACAAATTCAACAACAACCTCAACATTTAAAAACAACAACAACCTCAACATTGAAAAACACCAACAAATTCAGCAACAACCTCAACATTGAAAAACATCAATAACTTCAACATTGAAAAACACCAACAAATTCAACAACAACCTCGAAATTGAAAAACAGCAACAAATTCAACAACAACCTCAACATTGAAAAACAACAACAACCTCAACATTGAAGAACACCAACAAATTCAACAACAACCTCAACATTAAAAAACAACAACAACCTCAACATTGAAAAACACCAACAAATTCAACAACAACCTCAACAATGAAAAACACCAACAAATTCAACAACAACCTCAACATTGAAAAACACCAACAAATTTAACAACACCCTCAACTTTGAAAAACAACAACAACCTCAACATGGAAAAACACCAACAAATTCAACAACAACCTCAACATTGAAAAACAACAACAACCTCAACATTGAAAAACACCAACAAATTCAACAACAACCTCAACATTTAAAAACAACAACAACCTCAACATTGAAAAACACCAACAAATTCAAAAACAACCTCAACATTTAAAAACAACAACAACCTCAACATTGAAAAACACCAACAAATTCAACAACAACCTCAACATTGAAAAACACCAACAAATTCAATAACCTCAACATTGAACAACACCAACAAATTCAACAACATCTTCAACATTGAAAAACACCAACAAATTCAACAGCAATCTCGACATTGAAAAACATCAACAAATTCAACAACAACCTCAACATTAAAAAACAACAACAACCTCAACATTGAAAAACACCAACAAATTCAACAACAACCTCAACAATGAAAAACACCAACAAATTCAACAACAACCTCAACATTGAAAAACACCAACAAATTTAACAACACCCTCAACTTTGAAAAACAACAACAACCTCAACATGGAAAAACACCAACAAATTCAACAACAACCTCAACATTGAAAAACAACAACAACCTCAACATTGAAAAACACCAACAAATTCAACAACAACCTCAACATTTAAAAACAAAAACAACCTCAACATTGAAAAACACCAACAAATTCAAAAACAACCTCAACATTTAAAAACAACAACAACCTCAACATTGAAAAACACCAACAAATTCAACAACAACTTCAACATTGAAAAACACCAACAAATTCAATAACCTCAACATTGAACAACACCAACAAATTCAACAACATCTTCAACATTGAAAAACACCAACAAATTCAACAGCAATCTCGACATTGAAAAACATCAACAAATTCAACAACAACCTCAACATTGAAAAACACCAGCAAATTCAACAACAACCTCAACATTTAAAAACAACAACAACCTCAACATTGAAAAACACCAACAAATTCAACAACAACCTCAACATTGAAAAACACAAACAAATTCAACAACAACTTCAACATTGAAAAACACCAACAAATTCAACAACAACCTCGACATTGAAAAACACCAACAAATTCAACAACAACCTCAACATTGAAAAACTACAACAACCTCAACATTGAAAAACACCAACAAATACAACAACAACCTCAACATTGAAAAACAACAACAACCTCAACATTGAGAAAACACCAACAAATTCAACAACAACCTTCAGCATTGAAAAACACCAACAAATTCAACAACAACCTCAACATTGAAAAACAACAACAACCTCAACATTGAAAAACACCAACAAATTCAACAACAACCTCAACATTGAAAAACAACAACAACCTCAACATTGAAAAACACCAACAAATTCAACAACAACCTCAACATTGAAAAACAACAACAACCTCAACAGTGAAAAACACCAACAAATTCAACAACAACCTCGACATTTAAAAACAACAACAACCTCAACATTGAAAAACACCAACAAATTCAACAACAACCTCGACATTGAAAAACACCAAGAAATTCAACAACAACCTCAACATTGAAAAACACCATCAAATACAACAACAACCTCAACATTGAAAAAGAACAACAACCTCAACATTGAAAAACACCAACACATTCAACAACAACCTCAACATTGAAAAACAACAACAACCTCAACATTGAAAAACACCAACAAATTCAACAACAACCTCAACATTAAAAAACAACAACAACCTCAACATTGAAAAACACCAACAAATTTAACAACAACCTCAACTTTGAAAAACAACAACAACCTCAACTTCGAAAAACACCAACAAATTCAACAACAACCTCAACATTGAAAAACAACAACAACCTCAAAATTGAAAAACACCAACAAATTCAACAACAACCTCAACATTTAAAAACAACAACAACCTCAACATTGAAAAACACCAACAAATTCGTCAACAACCTCAACATTGAAAAACATCAATAACTTCAACATTGAAAAACACCAACAAATTCAACAACAACCTCGAAATTGAAAAACAGCAACAAATTCAACAACAACCTCAACATTGAAAAACAACAACAACCTCAACATTGAAGAACACCAACAAATTCAACAACAACCTCAACATTAAAAAACAACAACAACCTCAACATTGAAAAACACCAACAAATTCAACAACAACCTCAACAATGAAAAACACCAACAAATTCAACAACAACCTCAACATTGAAAAACACCAACAAATTTAACAACACCCTCAAATTTGAAAAACAACAACAACCTCAACATGGAAAAACACCAACAAATTCAACAACAACCTCAACATTGAAAAACAACAACAACCTCAACATTGAAAAACACCAACAAATTCAAAAACAACCTCAACATTTAAAAACAACAACAACCTCAACATTGAAAAACACCAACAAATTCAAAAACAACCTCAACATTTAAAAACAACAACAACCTCAACATTGAAAAACACCAACAAATTCAACAACAACCTCAACATTGAAAAACACCAACAAATTCAATAACCTCAACATTGAACAACACCAACAAATTCAACAACATCTTCAACATTGAAAAACACCAACAAATTCAACAGCAATCTCGACATTGAAAAACATCAACAAATTCAACAACAACCTCAACATTGAAAAACGACAACAACCTCAACATTGAAAAACACCAACAAATTCAACAACAACCTCAACATTGAAAAACAACAACAGCCTCAGCATTGAAAAACACCAACAAATTCAACAACAGCCTCAACGTTGAAAAACACCAACAAATTCAACAACAACCTCGACATTGAAAAACACCAACAAATTCAACAACAACCTCAACATTGAAAAACTACAACAACCTCAACATTGAAAAACACCAACAAATACAACAACAACCTCAACATTGAAAAACAACAACAACCTCAACATTGAGAAAACACCAACAAATTCAACAACAACCTTCAGCATTGAAAAACACCAACAAATTCAACAACAACCTCAACATTGAAAAACAACAACAACCTCAACATTGAAAAACACCAACAAATTCAACAACAACCTCAACATTGAAAAACAACAACAACCTCAACATTGAAAAACACCAACAAATTCAACAACAACCTCAACATTGAAAAACAACAACAACCTCAACAGTGAAAAACACCAACAAATTCAACAACAACCTCGACATTTAAAAACAACAACAACCTCAACATTGAAAAACACCAACAAATTCAACAACAACCTCGACATTGAAAAACACCAAGAAATTCAACAACAACCTCAACATTGAAAAACACCATCAAATACAACAACAACCTCAACATTGAAAAAGAACAACAACCTCAACATTGAAAAACACCAACACATTCAACAACAACCTCAACATTGAAAAACAACAACAACCTCAACATTGAAAAACACCAACAAATTCAACAACAACCTCAACATTAAAAAACAACAACAACCTCAACATTGAAAAACACCAACAAATTTAACAACAACCTCAACTTTGAAAAACAACAACAACCTCAACTTCGAAAAACACCAACAAATTCAACAACAACCTCAACATTGAAAAACAACAACAACCTCAAAATTGAAAAACACCAACAAATTCAACAACAACCTCAACATTTAAAAACAACAACAACCTCAACATTGAAAAACACCAACAAATTCGTCAACAACCTCAACATTGAAAAACATCAATAACTTCAACATTGAAAAACACCAACAAATTCAACAACAACCTCGAAATTGAAAAACAGCAACAAATTCAACAACAACCTCAACATTGAAAAACAACAACAACCTCAACATTGAAGAACACCAACAAATTCAACAACAACCTCAACATTAAAAAACAACAACAACCTCAACATTGAAAAACACCAACAAATTCAACAACAACCTCAACAATGAAAAACACCAACAAATTCAACAACAACCTCAACATTGAAAAACACCAACAAATTTAACAACACCCTCAAATTTGAAAAACAACAACAACCTCAACATGGAAAAACACCAACAAATTCAACAACAACCTCAACATTGAAAAACAACAACAACCTCAACATTGAAAAACACCAACAAATTCAAAAACAACCTCAACATTTAAAAACAACAACAACCTCAACATTGAAAAACACCAACAAATTCAAAAACAACCTCAACATTTAAAAACAACAACAACCTCAACATTGAAAAACACCAACAAATTCAACAACAACCTCAACATTGAAAAACACCAACAAATTCAATAACCTCAACATTGAACAACACCAACAAATTCAACAACATCTTCAACATTGAAAAACACCAACAAATTCAACAGCAATCTCGACATTGAAAAACATCAACAAATTCAACAACAACCTCAACATTGAAAAACGACAACAACCTCAACATTGAAAAACACCAACAAATTCAACAACAACCTCAACATTGAAAAACAACAACAGCCTCAGCATTGAAAAACACCAACAAATTCAACAACAGCCTCAACGTTGAAAAACACCAACAAATTCAACAACAACCTCAACATTGAAAAACAACAACAACCTCAACATTGAAAAACACCAACAAATTCAGCAACAACCTCAACATTGAAAAACACCAACAAATTTAACAACAACCTCAACTTTGAAAAACAACAACAACCTCAACTTCGAAAAACACCAACAAATTCAGCAACAACCTCAACATTGAAAAACATCAATAACTTCAACATTGAAAAACACCAACAAATTCAACAACAACCTCGAAATTGAAAAACAGCAACAAATTCAACGACAACCTCAACATTGAAAAACAACAACAACCTCAACATTGAAGAACACCAACAAATTCAACAACAACCTCAACATTAAAAAACAACAACAACCTCAACATTGAAAAACACCAACAAATTCAACAACAACCTCAACATTGAAAAACGCCAACAAATTTAACAACACCCTCAACTTTGAAAAACAACAACAACCTCAACATGGAAAAACACCAACAAATTCAACAACAACCTCAACATTGAAAAACAACAACAACCTCAACATTGAAAAACACCAACAAATTCAACAACAACCTCAACATTTAAAAACAACAACAACCTCAACATTGAAAAACACCAACAAATTCAAAAACAACCTCAACATTTAAAAACAACAACAACCTCAACATTGAAAAACACCAACAAATTCAACAACAACCTCAACATTGAAAAACACCAACAAACTCAATAACCTCAACATTGAACAACACCAACAAATTCAACAACATCTTCAACATTGAAAAACACCAACAAATTCAACAGCAATCTCGACATTGAAAAACATCAACAAATTCAACAACAACCTCAACATTGAAAAACACCAGCAAATTCAACAACAACCTCAACATTTAAAAACAACAACAACCTCAACATTGAAAAACACCAACAAATTCAACAACAACCTCAACATTGAAAAACACAAACAAATTCAACAACAACTTCAACATTGAAAAACACCAACAAATTCAACAACAACCTCGACATTGAAAAACACCAACAAATTCAACAACAACCTCAACATTGAAAAACTACAACAACCTCAACATTGAAAAACACCAACAAATACAACAACAACCTCAACATTGAAAAACAACAACAACTTCAACATTGAGAAAACACCAACAAATTCAACAACAACCTTCAGCATTGAAAAACACCAACAAATTCAACAACAACCTCAACATTGAAAAACAACAACAACCTCAACATTGAAAAACACCAACAAATTCAACAACAACCTCAACATTGAAAAACAACAACAACCTCAACATTGAAAAACACCAACAAATTCAACAACAACCTCAACATTGAAAAACAACAACAACCTCAACAGTGAAAAACACCAACAAATTCAACAACAACCTCGACATTTAAAAACAACAACAACCTCAACATTGAAAAACACCAACAAATTCAACAACAACCTCGACATTGAAAAACACCAAGAAATTCAACAACAACCTCAACATTGAAAAACACCATCAAATACAACAACAACCTCAACATTGAAAAAGAACAACAACCTCAACATTGAAAAACACCAACACACTCAACAACAACCTCAACATTGAAAAACAACAACAACCTCAACATTGAAAAACAACAACAACCTCAACATTGAAAAACACCAACAAATTCAACAACAACCTCAACATTTAAAAAACAACAACAACCTCAACATTGAAAAACACCAACAAATTCAACAACAACTTAAACATTGAAAAACACCAACAAATTCAACAACAACCTCGAAATTGAAAAACTGCAACAAATTCAACAACAACCTCAACATTGAAAAACAACAACAACCTCAACATTGAAAAACACCAACAAATTCAACAACAACCTCAACAATGAAAAACACCAACAAATTCAACAACAACCTCAACATTGAAAAACACCAACAAATTTAACAACAACCTCAACTTTGAAATTCAACAACAACCTCAACAATGAAAAACACCAACAAATTCAACAACAACCTCAACATTGAAAAACAACAACAACCTCAACATTGAAGAACACCAACAAATTCAACAACAACCTCAACATTAAAAAACAACAACAACCTCAACATTGAAAAACACCAACAAATTCAACAACAACCTCAACATTGAAAAACGCCAACAAATTTAACAACACCCTCAACTTTGAAAAACAACAACAACCTCAACATGGAAAAACACCAACAAATTCAACAACAACCTCAACATTGAAAAACAACAACAACCTCAACATTGAAAAACACCAACAAATTCAACAACAACCTCAACATTTAAAAACAACAACAACCTCAACATTGAAAAACACCAACAAATTCAAAAACAACCTCAACATTTAAAAACAACAACAACCTCAACATTGAAAAACACCAACAAATTCAACAACAACCTCAACATTGAAAAACACCAACAAACTCAATAACCTCAACATTGAACAACACCAACAAATTCAACAACATCTTCAACATTGAAAAACACCAACAAATTCAACAGCAATCTCGACATTGAAAAACATCAACAAATTCAACAACAACCTCAACATTGAAAAACACCAGCAAATTCAACAACAACCTCAACATTTAAAAACAACAACAACCTCAACATTGAAAAACACCAACAAATTCAACAACAACCTCAACATTGAAAAACACAAACAAATTCAACAACAACTTCAACATTGAAAAACACCAACAAATTCAACAACAACCTCGACATTGAAAAACACCAACAAATTCAACAACAACCTCAACATTGAAAAACTACAACAACCTCAACATTGAAAAACACCAACAAATACAACAACAACCTCAACATTGAAAAACAACAACAACTTCAACATTGAGAAAACACCAACAAATTCAACAACAACCTTCAGCATTGAAAAACACCAACAAATTCAACAACAACCTCAACATTGAAAAACAACAACAACCTCAACATTGAAAAACACCAACAAATTCAACAACAACCTCAACATTGAAAAACAACAACAACCTCAACATTGAAAAACACCAACAAATTCAACAACAACCTCAACATTGAAAAACAACAACAACCTCAACAGTGAAAAACACCAACAAATTCAACAACAACCTCGACATTTAAAAACAACAACAACCTCAACATTGAAAAACACCAACAAATTCAACAACAACCTCGACATTGAAAAACACCAAGAAATTCAACAACAACCTCAACATTGAAAAACACCATCAAATACAACAACAACCTCAACATTGAAAAAGAACAACAACCTCAACATTGAAAAACACCAACACACTCAACAACAACCTCAACATTGAAAAACAACAACAACCTCAACATTGAAAAACAACAACAACCTCAACATTGAAAAACACCAACAAATTCAACAACAACCTCAACATTAAAAAACAACAACAACCTCAACATTGAAAAACACCAACAAATTCAACAACAACTTAAACATTGAAAAACACCAACAAATTCAACAACAACCTCGAAATTGAAAAACTGCAACAAATTCAACAACAACCTCAACATTGAAAAACAACAACAACCTCAACATTGAAAAACACCAACAAATTCAACAACAACCTCAACAATGAAAAACACCAACAAATTCAACAACAACCTCAACATTGAAAAACACCAACAAATTTAACAACAACCTCAACTTTGAAAAACAACAACAACCTCAACATCGAAAAACACCAACAAATTCAACAACAACCTCAACATTGAAAAACAACAACAACCTCAAAATTGAAAAACACCAACAAATTCAACAACAACCTCAACATTTAAAAACAACAACAACCTCAACATTGAAAAACACCAACAAATTCAGCAACAACCTCAACATTGAAAAACATCAATAACTTCAACATTGAAAAACACCAACAAATTCAACAACAACCTCGAAATTGAAAAACAGCAACAAATTCAACAACAACCTCAACATTGAAAAACAACAACAACCTCAACATTGAAGAACACCAACAAATTCAACAACAACCTCAACATTAAAAAACAACAACAACCTCAACATTGAAAAACACCAACAAATTCAACAACAACCTCAACAATGAAAAACACCAACAAATTCAACAACAACCTCAACATTGAAAAACAACAACAACCTCAACATTGAAGAACACCAACAAATTCAACAACAACCTCAACATTGAAAAACAACAACAAGCTCAACATTGAAAAACACCAACAAATTCAACAACAACCTCAACATTGAAAAACAACAACAACCTCAACAGTGAAAAACACCAACAAATTCAACAACAACCTCGACATTTAAAAACAACAACAACCTCAACATTGAAAAACACCAACAAATTCAACAACAACCTCGACATTGAAAAACACCAAGAAATTCAACAACAACCTCAACATTGAAAAACACCATCAAATACAACAACAACCTCAACATTGAAAAAGAACAACAACCTCAACATTGAAAAACACCAACACACTCAACAACAACCTCAACATTGAAAAACAACAACAACCTCAACATTGAAAAACAACAACAACCTCAACATTGAAAAACACCAACAAATTCAACAACAACCTCAACATTAAAAAACAACAACAACCTCAACATTGAAAAACACCAACAAATTCAACAACAACTTAAACATTGAAAAACACCAACAAATTCAACAACAACCTCGAAATTGAAAAACTGCAACAAATTCAACAACAACCTCAACATTGAAAAACAACAACAACCTCAACATTGAAAAACACCAACAAATTCAACAACAACCTCAACAATGAAAAACACCAACAAATTCAACAACAACCTCAACATTGAAAAACACCAACAAATTTAACAACAACCTCAACTTTGAAAAACAACAACAACCTCAACATCGAAAAACACCAACAAATTCAACAACAACCTCAACATTGAAAAACAACAACAACCTCAAAATTGAAAAACACCAACAAATTCAACAACAACCTCAACATTTAAAAACAACAACAACCTCAACATTGAAAAACACCAACAAATTCAGCAACAACCTCAACATTGAAAAACATCAATAACTTCAACATTGAAAAACACCAACAAATTCAACAACAACCTCGAAATTGAAAAACAGCAACAAATTCAACAACAACCTCAACATTGAAAAACAACAACAACCTCAACATTGAAGAACACCAACAAATTCAACAACAACCTCAACATTAAAAAACAACAACAACCTCAACATTGAAAAACACCAACAAATTCAACAACAACCTCAACAATGAAAAACACCAACAAATTCAACAACAACCTCAACATTGAAAAACACCAACAAATTTAACAACACCCTCAACTTTGAAAAACAACAACAACCTCAACATGGAAAAACACCAACAAATTCAACAACAACCTCAACATTGAAAAACAACAACAACCTCAACATTGAAAAACACCAACAAATTCAACAACAACCTCAACATTTAAAAACAACAACAACCTCAACATTGAAAAACACCAACAAATTCAAAAACAACCTCAACATTTAAAAACAACAACAACCTCAACATTGAAAAACACCAACAAATTCAACAACAACCTCAACATTGAAAAACACCAACAAATTCAATAACCTCAACATTGAACAACACCAACAAATTCAACAACATCTTCAACATTGAAAAACACCAACAAATTCAACAGCAATCTCGACATTGAAAAACATCAACAAATTCAACAACAACCTCAACATTAAAAAACAACAACAACCTCAACATTGAAAAACACCAACAAATTCAACAACAACCTCAACAATGAAAAACACCAACAAATTCAACAACAACCTCAACATTGAAAAACACCAACAAATTTAACAACACCCTCAACTTTGAAAAACAACAACAACCTCAACATGGAAAAACACCAACAAATTCAACAACAACCTCAACATTGAAAAACAACAACAACCTCAACATTGAAAAACACCAACAAATTCAACAACAACCTCAACATTTAAAAACAACAACAACCTCAACATTGAAAAACACCAACAAATTCAAAAACAACCTCAACATTTAAAAACAACAACAACCTCAACATTGAAAAACACCAACAAATTCAACAACAACCTCAACATTGAAAAACACCAACAAATTCAATAACCTCAACATTGAACAACACCAACAAATTCAACAACATCTTCAACATTGAAAAACACGAACAAATTCAACAGAAATCTCGACATTGAAAAACATCAACAAATTCAACAACAACCTCAACATTGAAAAACACCAGCAAATTCAACAACAACCTCAACATTTAAAAACAACAACAACCTCAACATTGAAAAACACCAACAAATTCAACAACAACCTCAACATTGAAAAACACAAACAAATTCAACAACAACTTCAACATTGAAAAACACCAACAAATTCAACAACAACCTCGACATTGAAAAACACCAACAAATTCAACAACAACCTCAACATTGAAAAACTACAACAACCTCAACATTGAAAAACACCAACAAATACAACAACAACCTCAACATTGAAAAACAACAACAACCTCAACATTGAGAAAACACCAACAAATTCAACAACAACCTTCAGCATTGAAAAACACCAACAAATTCAACAACAACCTCAACATTGAAAAACAACAACAACCTCAACATTGAAAAACACCAACAAATTCAACAACAACCTCAACATTGAAAAACAACAACAACCTCAACATTGAAAAACACCAACAAATTCAACAACAACCTCAACATTGAAAAACAACAACAACCTCAACAGTGAAAAACACCAACAAATTCAACAACAACCTCGACATTTAAAAACAACAACAACCTCAACATTGAAAAACACCAACAAATTCAACAACAACCTCGACATTGAAAAACACCAAGAAATTCAACAACAACCTCAACATTGAAAAACACCATCAAATACAACAACAACCTCAACATTGAAAAAGAACAACAACCTCAACATTGAAAAACACCAACACATTCAACAACAACCTCAACATTGAAAAACAACAACAACCTCAACATTGAAAAACAACAACAACCTCAACATTGAAAAACACCAACAAATTCAACAACAACCTCAACATTAAAAAACAACAACAACCTCAACATTGAAAAACACCAACAAATTTAACAACAACCTCAACTTTGAAAAACAACAACAACCTCAACATCGAAAAACACCAACAAATTCAACAACAACCTCAACATTGAAAAACAACAACAACCTCAAAATTGAAAAACACCAACAAATTCAACAACAACCTCAACATTTAAAAACAACAACAACCTCAACATTGAAAAACACCAACAAATTCAGCAACAACCTCAACATTGAAAAACATCAATAACTTCAACATTGAAAAACACCAACAAATTCAACAACAACCTCGAAATTGAAAAACAGCAACAAATTCAACAACAACCTCAACATTGAAAAACAACAACAACCTCAACATTGAAGAACACCAACAAATTCAACAACAACCTCAACATTAAAAAACAACAACAACCTCAACATTGAAAAACACCAACAAATTCAACAACAACCTCAACAATGAAAAACACCAACAAATTCAACAAGAACCTCAACATTGAAAAACACCAACAAATTTAACAACACCCTCAAATTTGAAAAACAACAACAACCTCAACATGGAAAAACACCAACAAATTCAACAACAACCTCAACATTGAAAAACAACAACAACCTCAACATTGAAAAACACCAACAAATTCAACAACAACCTCAACATTTAAAAACAACAACAACCTCAACATTGAAAAACACCAACAAATTCAAAAACAACCTCAACATTTAAAAACAACAACAACCTCAACATTGAAAAACACCAACAAATTCAACAACAACCTCAACATTGAAAAACACCAACAAATTCAATAACCTCAACATTGAACAACACCAACAAATTCAACAACATCTTCAACATTGAAAAACACCAACAAATTCAACAGCAATCTCGACATTGAAAAACATCAACAAATTCAACAACAACCTCAACATTGAAAAACGACAACAACCTCAACATTGAAAAACACCAACAAATTCAACAACAACCTCAACATTGAAAAACAACAACAGCCTCAGCATTGAAAAACACCAACAAATTCAACAACAACCTCAACGTTGAAAAACACCAACAAATTCAACAACAACCTCAACATTGAAAAACAACAACAACCTCAACATTGAAAAACACCAACAAATTCAACAACAACCTCAACATTGAAAAACACCAACAAATTCAGCAACAACCTCAACATTGAAAAACAACAACAACCTCAACATTGAAAAACATCAACAAATTCAACAACAACCTCAACATTGAAAAACTACAACAACCACAACATTGAAAAACACCAACAAATTCAACAACAACCTCAACATTGAAAAACAACAACAACCTCAGCATTGAAAAACACGAACATATTCAACAGCAACCTCAACATTGAAAAACACCAACAAATTCAACAACAACCTCAACATTGAAAAACAATAAAAACCTCAACATTGAAAAACACCAACAAATTCAACAACAACCTCAACATTGAAAAACACCAACAAATTCAGCAACAACCTCAACATTGAAAAACAACAACAACCTCAACATTGAAAAACACCAACAAATTCAACAACAACCTCAACATTGAAAAACAACAACAACCTCAACATTGAAAAACAGCAACAAATTCAACAACAACCTCAAAATTGAAAAACAATAACAACCTCAACATTGAAAAACACCAACAAATTCAACAACAACGTCAACATTGAAAAACAACAACAACCTCAACATTGAAAAACACCATCAAGTTCAACAACAACCTCAACATTGAAAAACAACAACAACCTCAACATTGAAAAACACCAACAAATTCAACAACAACCTCAACATTGAAAAACACCAACAAATTCAAAAACAACTTCAACATTGAAAAACACCAACAAATTCAACAAAAACCTCGATATTGAAAAACAGCAACAAATTCAACAACAACCTCAACATTGAAAAAGAACAACAACCTCAAAATTGAAGAACACCAACAAATTCAACAACAACCTCAACATTAAAAAAACAACAACCTCAACATTGAAAAACACCAACAAATTCAACAACAACCTCAACAATGAAAAACACCAACAAATTTATCAACAACCTCAACTTTGAAAAACAACATCAACCTCAACATGGAAAAACACCAACAAATTCAACAACAACCTCAACACTGAAAAACAACAACAACCTCAAAATTGAAAAACACCAACAAATTCAACAACAACCTCAAAATTGAAAAGCAACAACAACCTCAACATTGAAAAACACCAACAAATTCAACAACAACCTCAACATTGAAAAACAACAACAACCTCAACATTGAAAAACACCAACAATTTCAACAACAACCTCAACATCGAAAAACAACAACAACCTCAACATTGAAAAACACCAA
This sequence comes from Isurus oxyrinchus, assembly GCA_026770705.1. Taxonomy (NCBI): domain Eukaryota; kingdom Metazoa; phylum Chordata; class Chondrichthyes; order Lamniformes; family Lamnidae; genus Isurus; species Isurus oxyrinchus. The sequence continues at coordinate 496,616 of JANJGN010000300.1, read as the reverse complement.
CAAATTCAACAACAACCTCAACAATGAAATCAACAACAACCTCAAAATTGAAAAACACCAACAAATTCAACAACAACCTCAAAATTGAAAAACAACAACAACCTCAACATTGAAAAACACCAACAAATTCAACAACAACCTCAACATTGAAAAACAACAACAACCTCAACATTGAAAAACACCAACAATTTCAACAACAACCTCAACATCGAAAAACAACAACAACCTCAACATTGAATAACACCAACAAATTCAACAACAACCTCAACAATGAAAAACACAAACAAATTCAACAACAACCTCAACATTGAAAAACACCAACAAATTTAACAACAACCTCAACTTTGAAAAACAACAACAACCTCAACATGGAAAAACACCAACAAATTCAACAACAACCTCAACATTGAAAAACAACAACAACCTCAAAATTGAAAAACACGATCAAGTTCAACAACAACCTCAACATTGAAAAACAACAAGAACCTCAACATTGAAAAACACCAACAAATTCAACAACAACTTCAACATTGAAAAACACCAACAAATTCAACAACAACCTCGACATTGAAAAACACCAACAAGTTCAACAACAACCTCAACATTGAAAAACTACAACAACCTCAACATTGAAAAACACCAACAAATACAACAACAACCTCAACATTGAATAAGAGCAACAACCTCAACATTGAAAAACACCAACAAATTCAACAACAACCTCAACATTGAAAAACAACAACAACCTCAACATTGAAAAACAACAACAACCTCAACATTGAAAAACACCAACAAATTCAACAACAACCTCAACATTAAAAAACAACAACAACCTCAACATTGAAAAACACCAACAAATTCAAAAACAACTTCAACATTGAAGAACACCAACAAATTCAACAACAACCTCGAAATTGAAAAACAGCAACAAATTCAACAACCACCTCAACATTGAAAAAGAACAACAACCTCAACATTGAAGAACACCAACAAATTCAACAACAACCTCAACATTAAAAAACAACAACAACCTCAACATTGAAAAACACCAACAAATTCAACAACAACCTCAACAATGAAAAACACCAACGAATTTAACAACAACCTCAACTTTGAAAAACAACATCAACCTCAACATGGAAAAACACCAACAAATTCAACAACAACCTCAACACTGAAAAACAACAACAACCTCAAAATTGTAAAACACCAACAAATTCAACAACAACCTCAACATTTAAAAACAACAACAACCTCAACATTGAAAAACACCAACAAATTCAACAACAACTTCAACATTGAAAAACACCAACAAATTCAACAACATCCTCGACATTGAAAAACACCAACAAATTCAACAACAACCTCAACATTGAAAAACTACAACAACCTCAACATTGAAAAACACCAACAAATACAACAACAACCTCAACATTGAAAAACAACAACAACCTCAACATTGAGAAAACACCAACAAATTCAACAACAACCTTTAGCATTGAAAAACACCAACAAATTCAACAACAACCTCAACATTGAAAAACAACAACAACCTCAACATTGAAAAACACCAACAAATTCAACAACAACCTCAACATTGAAAAACAACAACAACCTCAACATTGAAAAACACCAACAAATTCAACAACAACCTCAACATTGAAAAACAACAACAACCTCAACAGTGAAAAACACCAACAAATTCAACAACAACCTCAACATTTAAAAACAACAACAACCTCAACATCGAAAAACACCAACAAATTCAACAACAACCTCAACATTGAAAAACACCAATAAATTCAACAACAACTTTAACATTGAAAAAGACCAACAAATTCAACAACAACCTCGACATTGAAAAAGACCAAGAAATTCAACAACAACCTCAACATTGAAAAACTACAACAACCTCAACATTGAAAAACACCATCAAATACAACAACAACCTCAACATTGAAATAGAACAACAACCTCAACATTGAAAAACACCAACAAATTCAACAACAACCTCAACATTGGAAAACAACAACAACCTCAACATTGAAAAACAACAACAACCTCAACATTGAAAAACACCAACAAATTCAACAACAACCTCAACATTAAAAAACAACAACAACCTCAACATTGAAAAACACCAACAAATTCAACAACAACTTAAACATTGAAAAACACCAACAAATTCAACAACAACCTCGAAATTGAAAAACTGCAACAAATTCAACAACAACCTCAACGTTGAAAAACAACAACAACCTCAACATTGAAAAACACCAACAAATTCAACAACAACCTCAACAATGAAAAACACCAACAAATTCAACAACAACCTCAACATTGAAAAACACCAACAAATTTAACAACAACCTCAACTTTGAAAAACAACAACAACCTCAACATGGAAAAACACCAAGAAATTCAACAACAACCTCAACATTGAAAAACAACAACAACCTCAAAATTGAAAAACACCAACAAATTCAACAACAACCTCAACATTTAAAAACAACAACAACCTCAACATTGAAAAACACCAACAAATTCAGCAACAACCTCAACATTGAAAAACACCAACAAATTCAACAACAACCTCGAAATTGAAAAACAGCAACAAATTCAACAACAACCTCAACATTGAAAAACAACAACAACCTCAACATTGAAAAACACCAACAAATTCAACAACAACCTCAACATTTAAAAACAACAACAACCTCAACATTGAAAAACACCAACAAATTCAACAACAACGTCAACATTGAGAAACAACAACAACCTCAACATTGAAAAACACCAACAAATTCAACAACAACCTCAACATTTACAAACAACAACAACCTCAACATTGAAAAACACCAACAAATTCAAAAACAACCTCAACATTTAAAAACAACAACAACCTCAACATTGAAAAACACCAACAAATTCAACAACCTCAACATTGAACAACACCAACAAATTCAACAACATCTTCAACATTGAAAAACACCAACAAACTCAATAACCTCAACATTGAACAACACCAACAAATTCAACAACATCTTCAACATTGAAAAACACCAACAAATTCAACAGCAATCTCGACATTGAAAAACATCAACAAATTCAACAACAACCTCAACATTGAAAAACACCAGCAAATTCAACAACAACCTCAACATTTAAAAACAACAACAACCTCAACATTGAAAAACACCAACAAATTCAACAACAACCTCAACATTGAAAAACACAAACAAATTCAACAACAACTTCAACATTGAAAAACACCAACAAATTCAACAACAACCTCGACATTGAAAAACACCAACAAATTCAACAACAACCTCAACATTGAAAAACTACAACAACCTCAACATTGAAAAACACCAACAAATACAACAACAACCTCAACATTGAAAAACAACAACAACCTCAACATTGAGAAAACACCAACAAATTCAACAACAACCTTCAGCATTGAAAAACACCAACAAATTCAACAACAACCTCAACATTGAAAAACAACAACAACCTCAACATTGAAAAACACCAACAAATTCAACAACAACCTCAACATTGAAAAAAAACAACAACCTCAACATTGAAAAACACCAACAAATTCAACAACAACCTCAACATTGAAAAACAACAACAACCTCAACAGTGAATAACACCAACAAATTCAACAACAACCTCGACATTTAAAAACAACAACAACCTCAACATTGAAAAACACCAACAAATTCAACAACAACCTCGACATTGAAAAACACCAAGAAATTCAACAACAACCTCAACATTGAAAAACACCATCAAATACAACAACAACCTCAACATTGAAAAAGAACAACAACCTCAACATTGAAAAACACCAACACACTCAACAACAACCTCAACATTGAAAAACAACAACAACCTCAACATTGAAAAACAACAACAACCTCAACATTGAAAAACACCAACAAATTCAACAACAACCTCAACATTAAAAAACAACAACAACCTCAACATTGAAAAACACCAACAAATTCAACAACAACTTAAACATTGAAAAACACCAACAAATTCAACAACAACCTCGAAATTGAAAAACTGCAACAAATTCAACAACAACCTCAACATTGAAAAACAACAACAACCTCAACATTGAAAAACACCAACAAATTCAACAACAACCTCAACAATGAAAAACACCAACAAATTCAACAACAACCTCAACATTGAAAAACACCAACAAATTTAACAACAACCTCAACTTTGAAAAACAACAACAACCTCAACATCGAAAAACACCAACAAATTCAACAACAACCTCAACATTGAAAAACAACAACAACCTCAAAATTGAAAAACACCAACAAATTCAACAACAACCTCAACATTTAAAAACAACAACAACCTCAACATTGAAAAACACCAACAAATTCAGCAACAACCTCAACATTGAAAAACATCAATAACTTCAACATTGAAAAACACCAACAAATTCAACAACAACCTCGAAATTGAAAAACAGCAACAAATTCAACAACAACCTCAACATTGAAAAACAACAACAACCTCAACATTGAAGAACACCAACAAATTCAACAACAACCTCAACATTAAAAAACAACAACAACCTCAACATTGAAAAACACCAACAAATTCAACAACAACCTCAACAATGAAAAACACCAACAAATTCAACAACAACCTCAACATTGAAAAACACCAACAAATTTAACAACACCCTCAACTTTGAAAAACAACAACAACCTCAACATGGAAAAACACCAACAAATTCAACAACAACCTCAACATTGAAAAACAACAACAACCTCAACATTGAAAAACACCAACAAATTCAACAACAACCTCAACATTTAAAAACAACAACAACCTCAACATTGAAAAACACCAACAAATTCAAAAACAACCTCAACATTTAAAAACAACAACAACCTCAACATTGAAAAACACCAACAAATTCAACAACAACCTCAACATTGAAAAACACCAACAAATTCAATAACCTCAACATTGAACAACACCAACAAATTCAACAACATCTTCAACATTGAAAAACACCAACAAATTCAACAGCAATCTCGACATTGAAAAACATCAACAAATTCAACAACAACCTCAACATTAAAAAACAACAACAACCTCAACATTGAAAAACACCAACAAATTCAACAACAACCTCAACAATGAAAAACACCAACAAATTCAACAACAACCTCAACATTGAAAAACACCAACAAATTTAACAACACCCTCAACTTTGAAAAACAACAACAACCTCAACATGGAAAAACACCAACAAATTCAACAACAACCTCAACATTGAAAAACAACAACAACCTCAACATTGAAAAACACCAACAAATTCAACAACAACCTCAACATTTAAAAACAACAACAACCTCAACATTGAAAAACACCAACAAATTCAAAAACAACCTCAACATTTAAAAACAACAACAACCTCAACATTGAAAAACACCAACAAATTCAACAACAACCTCAACATTGAAAAACACCAACAAATTCAATAACCTCAACATTGAACAACACCAACAAATTCAACAACATCTTCAACATTGAAAAACACCAACAAATTCAACAGCAATCTCGACATTGAAAAACATCAACAAATTCAACAACAACCTCAACATTGAAAAACACCAGCAAATTCAACAACAACCTCAACATTTAAAAACAACAACAACCTCAACATTGAAAAACACCAACAAATTCAACAACAACCTCAACATTGAAAAACACAAACAAATTCAACAACAACTTCAACATTGAAAAACACCAACAAATTCAACAACAACCTCGACATTGAAAAACACCAACAAATTCAACAACAACCTCAACATTGAAAAACTACAACAACCTCAACATTGAAAAACACCAACAAATACAACAACAACCTCAACATTGAAAAACAACAACAACCTCAACATTGAGAAAACACCAACAAATTCAACAACAACTTTCAGCATTGAAAAACACCAACAAATTCAACAACAACCTCAACATTGAAAAACAACAACAACCTCAACATTGAAAAACACCAACAAATTCAACAACAACCTCAACATTGAAAAACAACAACAACCTCAACATTGAAAAACACCAACAAATTCAACAACAACCTCAACATTGAAAAACAACAACAACCTCAACAGTGAAAAACACCAACAAATTCAACAACAACCTCGACATTTAAAAACAACAACAACCTCAACATTGAAAAACACCAACAAATTCAACAACAACCTCGACATTGAAAAACACCAAGAAATTCAACAACAACCTCAACATTGAAAAACACCATCAAATACAACAACAACCTCAACATTGAAAAAGAACAACAACCTCAACATTGAAAAACACCAACACATTCAACAACAACCTCAACATTGAAAAACAACAACAACCTCAACATTGAAAAACAACAACAACCTCAACATTGAAAAACACCAACAAATTCAACAACAACCTCAACATTAAAAAACAACAACAACCTCAACATTGAAAAACACCAACAAATTTAACAACAACCTCAACTTTGAAAAACAACAACAACCTCAACATCGAAAAACACCAACAAATTCAACAACAACCTCAACATTGAAAAACAACAACAACCTCAAAATTGAAAAACACCAACAAATTCAACAACAACCTCAACATTTAAAAACAACAACAACCTCAACATTGAAAAACACCAACAAATTCAGCAACAACCTCAACATTGAAAAACATCAATAACTTCAACATTGAAAAACACCAACAAATTCAACAACAACCTCGAAATTGAAAAACAGCAACAAATTCAACAACAACCTCAACATTGAAAAACAACAACAACCTCAACATTGAAGAACACCAACAAATTCAACAACAACCTCAACTTTAAAAAACAACAACAACCTCAACATTGAAAAACACCAACAAATTCAACAACAACCTCAACAATGAAAAACACCAACAAATGCAACAACAACCTCAACATTGAAAAACACCAACAAATTTAACAACACCCTCAAATTTGAAAAACAACAACAACCTCAACATGGAAAAACACCAACAAATTCAACAACAACCTCAACATTGAAAAACAACAACAACCTCAACATTGAAAAACACCAACAAATTCAACAACAACCTCAACATTTAAAAACAACAACAACCTCAACATTGAAAAACACCAACAAATTCAGAAACAACCTCAACATTTAAAAACAACAACAACCTCAACATTGAAAAACACCAACAAATTCAACAACAACCTCAACATTGAAAAACACCAACAAATTCAATAACCTCAACATTGAACAACACCAACAAATTCAACAACATCTTCAACATTGAAAAACACCAACAAATTCAACAGCAATCTCGACATTGAAAAACATCAACAAATTCAACAACAACCTCAACATTGAAAAACGACAACAACCTCAACATTGAAAAACACCAACAAATTCAACAAAAACCTCAACATTGAAAAACAACAACAGCCTCAGCATTGAAAAACACCAACAAATTCAACAACAACCTCAACGTTGAAAAACACCAACAAATTCAACAACAACCTCAACATTGAAAAACAACAACAACCTCAACATTGAAAAACACCAACAAATTCAACAACAACCTCAACATTGAAAAACACCAACAAATTCAGCAACAACCTCAACATTGAAAAACAACAACAACCTCAACATTGAAAAACATCAACAAATTCAACAACAACCTGAACATTGAAAAACTACAACAACCACAACATTGAAAAACACCAACAAATTCAACAACAATCTCAACATTGAAAAACAACAACAACCTCAGCATTGAAAAACACGAACAAATTCAACAGCAACCTCAACATTGAAAAACACCAACAAATTCAACAACAACCTCAACATTGAAAAACAATAAAAACCTCAACATTGAAAAACACCAACAAATTCAACAACAACCTCAACATTGAAAAACACCAACAAATTCAGCAACAACCTCAACATTGAAAAACAACAACAACCTCAACATTGAAAAACACCAACAAATTCAACAACAACCTCAACATTGAAAAACAACAACAACCTCAACATTGAAAAACAGCAACAAATTCAACAACAACCTCAAAATTGAAAAACAATAACAACCTCAACATTGAAAAACACCAACAAATTCAACAACAACGTCAACATTGAAAAACAACAACAACCTCAACATTGAAAAACACCATCAAGTTCAACAACAACCTCAACATTGAAAAACAACAACAACCTCAACATTGAAAAACACCAACAAATTCAACAACAACCTCAACATTGAAAAACACCAACAAATTCAAAAACAACTTCAACATTGAAAAACACCAACAAATTCAACAACAACCTCGATATTGAAAAACAGCAACAAATTCAACAACCACCTCAACATTGAAAAAGAACAACAACCTCAAAATTGAAGAACACCAACAAATTCAACAACAACCTCAACATTAAAAAAAACAACAACCTCAACATTGAAAAACACCAACAAATTCAACAACAACCTCAACAATGAAAAACACCAACAAATTTAACAACAACCTCAACTTTGAAAAACAACATCAACCTCAACATGGAAAAACACCAAGAAATTCAACAACAACCTCAACACTGAAAAACAACAACAACCTCAAAATTGAAAAACACCAACAAATTCAACAACAACCTCAACATTGAAAAACAACAACAACCTCAACATTGAAAAACAGCAACAAATTCAACAACAACCTCAAAATTGAAAAACAACAACAACCTCAACATTGAAAAACACCAACAAATTCAACAACAACCTCAACATTGAAAAACACCAACAATTTCAACAACAACCTCAACATCGAAAAACAACAACAACCTCAACATTGAAAAACACCAACAAATTCAACAACAACCTCAACAATGAAAAACACAAACAAATTCAACAACAACCTCAACATTGAAAAACACCAACAAATTTAACAACAACCTCAACTTTGAAAAACAACAACAACCTCAACATGGAAAAACACCAACAAATTCAACAACAACCTCAACATTGAAAAACAACAACAACCTCAAAATTGAAAAACACGATCAAGTTCAACAACAACCTCAACATTGAAAAACAACAAGAACCTCAACATTGAAAAACACCAACAAATTCAACAACAACTTCAACATTGAAAAACACCAACAAATTCAACAACAACCTCGACATTGAAAAACACCAACAAATTCAACAACAACCTCAACATTGAAAAACTACAACAACCTCAACATTGAAAAACACCAACAAATACAACAACAACCTCAACATTGAATAAGAGCAACAACCTCAACATTGAAAAACACCAACAAATTCAACAACAACCTCAACATTGAAAAACAACAACAACCTCAACATTGAAAAACAACAACAACCTCAACATTGAAAAACACCAACAAATTCAACAACAACCTCAACATTAAAAAACAACAACAACCTCAACATTGAAAAACACCAACAAATTCAAAAACAACTTCAACATTGAAGAACACCAACAAATTCAACAACAACCTCGAAATTGAAAAACAGCAACAAATTCAACAACCACCTCAACATTGAAAAAGAACAACAACCTCAACATTGAAGAACACCAACAAATTCAACAACAACCTCAACATTAAAAAACAACAACAACCTCAACATTGAAAAACACCAACAAATTCAACAACAACCTCAACAATGAAAAACACCAACGAATTTAACAACAACCTCAACTTTGAAAAACAACATCAACCTCAACATGGAAAAACACCAACAAATTCAACAACAACCTCAACACTGAAAAACAACAACAACCTCAAAATTGTAAAACACCAACAAATTCAACAACAACCTCAACATTTAAAAACAACAACAACCTCAACATTGAAAAACACCAACAAATTCAACAACAACTTCAACATTGAAAAACACCAACAAATTCAACAACATCCTCGACATTGAAAAACACCAACAAATTCAACAACAACCTCAACATTGAAAAACTACAACAACCTCAACATTGAAAAACACCAACAAATACAACAACAACCTCAACATTGAAAAACAACAACAACCTCAACATTGAGAAAACACCAACAAATTCAACAACAACCTTTAGCATTGAAAAACACCAACAAATTCAACAACAACCTCAACATTGAAAAACAACAACAACCTCAACATTGAAAAACACCAACAAATTCAACAACAACCTCAACATTGAAAAACACCAACAAATTCAACAACAACCTCAACATTGAAAAACAACAACAACCTCAACAGTGAAAAACACCAACAAATTCAACAACAACCTCAACATTTAAAAACAACAACAACCTCAACATCGAAAAACACCAACAAATTCAACAACAACCTCAACATTGAAAAACACCAATAAATTCAACAACAACTTTAACATTGAAAAAGACCAACAAATTCAACAACAACCTCGACATTGAAAAAGACCAAGAAATTCAACAACAACCTCAACATTGAAAAACTACAACAACCTCAACATTGAAAAACACCATCAAATACAACAACAACCTCAACATTGAAAAAGAACAACAACCTCAACATTGAAAAACACCAACAAATTCAACAACAACCTCAACATTGGAAAACAACAACAACCTCAACATTGAAAAACAACAACAACCTCAACATTGAAAAACACCAACAAATTCAACAACAACCTCAACATTAAAAAACAACAACAACCTCAACATTGAAAAACACCAACAAATTCAAGAACAACTTAAACATTGAAAAACACCAACAAATTCAACAACAACCTCGAAATTGAAAAACTGCAACAAATTCAACAACAACCTCAACGTTGAAAAACAACAACAACCTCAACATTGAAAAACACCAACAAATTCAACAACAACCTCAACAATGAAAAACACCAACAAATTCAACAACAACCTCAACATTGAAAAACACCAACAAATTTAACAACAACCTCAACTTTGAAAAACAACAACAACCTCAACATGGAAAAACACCAAGAAATTCAACAACAACCTCAACATTGAAAAACAACAACAACCTCAAAATTGAAAAACACCAACAAATTCAACAACAACCTCAACATTTAAAAACAACAACAACCTCAACATTGAAAAACACCAACAAATTCAGCAACAACCTCAACATTGAAAAACACCAACAAATTCAACAACAACCTCGAAATTGAAAAACAGCAACAAATTCAACAACAACCTCAACATTGAAAAACAACAACAACCTCAACATTGAAGAACACCAACAAAGTCAACAACAACCTCAACATTAAAAAACAACAACCTCAACATTGAAAAACACCAACAACTTCAACAACAACCTCAACAATGAAAAACACCAACAAATTCAACAACAACCTCAACATTGAAAAACACCAACAAATTTAACAACAACCTCAACTTTGAAAAACAACAACAACCTCAACATGGAAAAACACCAACAAATTCAACAACAACCTCAACATTGAAAAACAACAACAACCTCAACATTGAAAAACACCAACAAATTCAACAACAACCTCAACATTTAAAAACAACAACAACCTCAACATTGAAAAACACCAACAAATTCAACAACAACGTCAACATTGAGAAACAACAACAACCTCAACATTGAAAAACACCAACAAATTCAACAACAACCTCAACATTTACAAACAACAACAACCTCAACATTGAAAAACAACAACAAATTCAACAACAACCTCAACATTGAAAAACACCAACAAATTCAACAACCTCAACATTGAACAACACCAACAAATTCAACAACATCTTCAACATTGAAAAACACCAACAAATTCAACAGCAATCTCGACATTGAAAAACATCAACAAATTCAACAACAACCTCAACATTGAAAAACGACAACAACCTCAACATTGAAAAACACCAACAAATACAACAACAACCTCAACATTGAAAAACAACAACAACCTCAGCATTGAAAAACACCAACAAATTCAACAACAACCTCAACGTTGAAAAACACCAACAAATTCAACAACAACCTCAACATTGAAAAACAACAACAACCTCAACATTGAAAAACACCAACAAATTCAACAACAACCTCAACATTGAAAAACACCAACAAATTCAGCAACAACCTCAACATTGAAAAACAACAACAACCTCAACATTGAAAAACATCAACAAATTCAACAACAACATCAACATTGAAAAACTACAACAACCTCAACATTGAAAAACACCAACAAATTCAACAACAACCTCAACATTGAAAAACAACAACAACCTCAGCATTGAAAAACACGAACAAATTCAACAACAACCTCAACATTGAAAAACACCAACAAATTCAACAACAACCTCAACATTGAAAAACAATAAAAACCTCAACATTGAAAAACACCAACAAATTCAACAACAACCTCAACATTGAAAAACACCAACAAATTCAGCAACAACCTCAACTTTGAAAAACAACAACGACCTCAACATTGAGAAACACCAACAAATTCAACTTCAACCTCAACATTGAAAAACAACAACAACCTCAACATTGAAAAACAGCAACAAATTCAACAACAACCTCAAAATTGAAAAACAACAACAACGTCAACATTGAAAAACACCAACAAATTCAACAACAACCTCAACATTGAAAAACAACAACAACCTCAACATTGAAAAACACCAACAAGTTCAACAACAACCTCAACATTGAAAAACACCAACAAATTCAACAACAACCTCAACATTGAAAAACAACAACAACCTCAACATTGAAAAACACCAACAAATTCAACAACAACCTCAACAATGAAAAACACAAAGAAATTCAACAACAACCTCAACATTGAAAAACACCAACAAATTTAACAACAACCTCAACTTTGAAAAACAACAACAACCTCAACATGGAAAAACACCAACAAATTCAACAACAACCTCAACATTGAAAAACAACAACAACCTCAAAATTGAAAAACACCAACAAGTTCAACAACAACCTCAACATTGAAAAACAACAACAACCTCAACATTGAAAAACACCAACAAATTCAACAACAACCTCAACATTGAAAAACACCAACAAATTCAACAACAACTTCAACATTGAAAAACACCAACAAATTCAACAACAACCTCGACATTGAAAAACACCAACAAATTCAACAACAACCTGAACATGGAAAAACTACAACAACCTCAACATTGAAAAACACCAACAAATACAACAACAACCTCAACATTGAAAAACAACAACAACCTCAACATTGAAAAACACCAACAAATTCAACAACAACCTCAACATTAAAAAACAACAACAACCTCAACATTGAAAAACACCAACAAATTCAAAAACAACTTCAACATTGAAAAACACCAACAAATTCAACAACAACCTCGAAATTGAAAAACAGCAACAAATTCAACAACCACCTCAACATTGAAAAAGAACAACAACCTCAACATTGAAGAACACCAACAAATTCAACAACAACCTCAACATTAAAAAACAACAACAACCTCAACATTGAAAAACACCAACAAATTCAACAACAACCTCAACAATGAAAAACACCAACAAATTTAACAACAACCTCAACTTTGAAAAACAACATCAACCTCAACATGGAAAAACACCAACAAATTCAACAACAACCTCAACACTGAAAAACAGCAACAACCTCAAAATTGAAAAACACCAACAAATTCAACAACAACCTCAACATTTAAAAACAACAACAACCTCAACATTGAAAAACACGAACAAATTCAACAACAACCTCAACATTGAAAAACACAAACAAATTCAACAACAACTTCAACATTGAAAAACACCAACAAATTCAACAACAACCTCGACATTGAAAAACACCAACAAATTCAACAACAACCTCAACATTGAAAAACTGCAACAACCTCAACATTGAAAAACACCAACAAATACAACAACAACCTCAACATTGAAAAACAACAACAACCTCAACATTGAGAAAACACCAACAAATTCAACAACAACCTTCAGCATTGAAAAACACAAACAAATTCAACTAGAACCTCAACATTGAAAAACAACAACAACCTCAACATTGAAAAACACCAACAAATTCAACAACAACCTCAACATTGAAAAACAACAACAACCTCAACATTGAAAAACACCAACAAATTCAACAACAACCTCAACATTGAAAAACAACAACAACCTCAACAGTGAAAAACACCAACAAATTCAACAACAACCTCAACATTTAAAAACAACAACAACCTCAACATTGAAAAACACCAACAAATTCAACAACAACCTCAACATTGAAAAACACCAACAAATTCAGCAACAACCTCAACATTGAAAAACAACAACGACCTCAACATTGAAAAACACCAACAAATTCAACTTCAACCTCAACATTGAAAAACAACAACAACCTCAACATTGAAAAACAGCAACAAATTCAACAACAACCTCAAAATTGAAAAACAACAACAACCTCAACATTGAAAAACACCAACAAATTCAACAACAACCTCAACATTGAAAAACAACAACAACCTCAACATTGAAAAACACCAACAAGTTCAACAACAACCTCAACATTGAAAAACACCAACAAATTCAACAACAACCTCAACATTGAAAAACAACAACAACCTCAACATTGAAAAACACCAACAAATTCAACAACAACCTCAACAATGAAAAACACAAAGAAATTCAACAACAACCTCAACATTGAAAAACACCAACAAATTTAACAACAACCTCAACTTTGAAAAACAACAACAACCTCAACATGGAAAAACACCAACAAATTCAACAACAACCTCAACATTGAAAAACAAAAACAACCTCAAAATTGAAAAACTCCAACAAGTTCAACAACAACCTCAACATTGAAAAACAACAACAACCTCAACATTGAAAAACACCAACAAATTCAACAACAACCTCAACATTGAAAAACACCAACAAATTCAACAACAACTTCAACATTGAAAAACACCAACAAATTCAACAACAACCTCGACATTGAAAAACACCAACAAATTCAACAACAACCTCAACATTGAAAAACTACTACAACCTCAACATTGAGAAACACCAACAAATACAACAACAACCTCAACATTGAAAAACAACAACAACCTCAACATTGAAAAACACCAACAAATTCAACAACAACCTCAACATTAAAAAACAACAACAAACTCAACATTGAAAAACACCAACAAATTCAAAAACAACTTCAACATTGAAAAACACCAACAAATTCAACAGCAACCTCGAAATTGAAAAACAGCAACAAATTCAACAACCACCTCAACATTGAAAAAGAACAACAACCTCAACATTGAAGAACACCAACAAATTCAAAAACAACCTCAACATTAAAAAACAACAACAACCTCACCATTGAAAAACACCAACAAATTCAACAACAACCTCAACAATGAAAAACACCAACAAATTTAACAACAACCTCAACTTTGAAAAACAACATCAACCTCAACATGGAAAAACACCAACAAATTCAACAACAACCTCAACACTGAAAAACAGCAACAACCTCAAAATTGAAAAACACCAACAAATTCAACAACAACCTCAACATTTAAAAACAACAACAACCTCAACATTGAAAAACACCAACAAATTCAACAACAACCTCGACATTGAAAAACACAAACAAATTCAACAACAACTTCAACATTGAAAAACACCAACAAATTCAACAACAACCTCGACATTGAAAAACACCAACAAATTCAACAACAACCTCAACATTGAAAAACTACAACAACCTCAACATTGAAAAACACCAACAAATACAACAACAACCTCAACATTGAAAAACAACAACAACCTCAACATTGAGAAAACACCAACAAATTCAACAACAACCTTCAGCATTGAAAAACACCAACAAATTCAACTACAACCTCAACATTGAAAAACAACAACAACCTCAACATTGAAAAACACCAACAATTTCAACAACAACCTCAACATTGAAAAACAACAACAACCTCAACATTGAAAAACACCAACAAATTCAACAACAACCTCAACATTGAAAAACAACAACAACCTCAACAGTGAAAAACACCAACAAATTCAACAACAACCTCAACATTTAAAAACAACAACAACCTCAACATTGAAAAACACCATCAAATTCAACAACAACCTCAACATTGAAAAACACCAATAAATTCAACAACAACTTCAACATTGAAAAACACCAACAAATTCAACAACAACCTCGACATTGAAAAACACCAAGAAATTCAACAACAACCTCAACATTGAAAAACTACAACAACCTCAACATTGAAAAACACCATCAAATACAACAACAACCTCAACATTGAAAAAGAACAACAACCTCAACATTGAAAAACACCAACAAATTCAACAACAACCTCAACATTGAAAAACAACAACAACCTCAACATTGAAAAACAACAACAACCTCAACATTGAAAAACACCAACAAATTCAACAACAACCTCAACATTAAAAAACAACAACAACCTCAACATTGAAAAACACCAACAAATTCAACAACAACCTCGAAATTGAAAAACTGCAACAAATTCAACAACAACCTCAACATTGAAAAACAACAACAACCTCAACATTGAAAAACACCAACAAATTCAACAACAACCTCAACAATGAAAAACACCAACAAATTCAACAACAACCTCAACATTGAAAAACACAAACAAATTTAACAACAACCTCAACTTTGAAAAACAACAACAACCTCAACATGGAAAAACACCAACAAATTCAACAACAACCTCAACATTGAAAAACAACAACAACCTCAAAATTGAAAA
This sequence comes from Isurus oxyrinchus, assembly GCA_026770705.1. Lineage (NCBI taxonomy): Eukaryota > Metazoa > Chordata > Chondrichthyes > Lamniformes > Lamnidae > Isurus > Isurus oxyrinchus. The sequence continues at coordinate 479,721 of JANJGN010000300.1, read as the reverse complement.
ACACCAACAAATTCAACAACAACCTCAACATTTAAAAACAACAACAACCTCAACATTGAAAAACACCAACAAATTCAGCTACAACCTCAACATTGAAAAACATCAACAACTTCAACATTGAAAAACACCAACAAATTCAACAACAACCTCGAAATTGAAAAACAGCAACAAATTCAACAACAACCTCAACATTGAAAAACAACAACAACCTCAACATTGAAGAACACCAACAAATTCAACAACAACCTCAACATTAAAAAACAACAACAACCTCAACATTGAAAAACACCAACAAATTCAACAACAACCTCAACAATGAAAAACACCAACAAATTCAACAACAACCTCAACATTGAAAAACACCAACAAATTCAACAACAACCTCAACATTGAAAAACAACAACAACCTCAACTTTGAAAAACACCAACAAATTCAACAACAACCTCAACATTTAAAAACAACAACAACCTCAACATTGAAAAACACCAACAAATTCAACAACAACCTCAACATTGAAAAACACAAACAAATTCAACAACAACTTCAACTTTGAAAAACACCAACAAATTCAACAACAACCTCGACATTGAAAAACACCAACAAATTCAACAACAACCTCAACATTGAAAAACTACAACAACCTCAACATTGAAAAACACCAACAAATACAACAACAACCTCAACATTGAAAAACAACAACAACCTCAACATTGCGAAAACACCAACAAATTCAACAACAACCTTCAACATTGAAAAACACCAACAAATTCAACAACAACCTCAACATTGAAAAACAACAACAACCTCAACATTGAGAAACAACAACAACCTCAGCATTGAAAAACAACCACAAATTCAACAACAACCTCAACATTGAAAAACAACAACAACCTCAACATTGAAAAACACCAACAAATTCAACAACAACCTCAACATTGAAAAACAACAACAAACTCAACATGAAAAACACCAACAAATTCAACAACAACCTCAACATTGAAAAACAACAACAACCTCAACATTGAAAAACACCAACAAATTCAACAACAACCTCAACATTGAAAAACAACAACAACCTCAACAGTGAAAAACACCAACAAATTCAACAACAACCTCAACATTTAAAAACAACAACAACCTCAACATTGAAAAACACCAACAAATTCAACAACAACCTCAACATTGAAAAACACCAACAAATTCAGCAACAACCTCAACATTGAAAAACAACAACGACCTCAACATTGAAAAACACCAACAAATTCAACTTCAACCTCAACATTGAAAAACAACAACAACCTCAACATTGAAAAACAGCAACAAATTCAACAACAACCTCAAAATTGAAAAACAACAACAACCTCAACATTGAAAAACACCAACAAATTCAACAACAACCTCAACATTGAAAAACAACAACAACCTCAACATTGAAAAACACCAACAAGTTCAACAACAACCTCAACATTGAAAAACACCAACAAATTCAACAACCTCAACATTGAAAAACAACAACAACCTCAACATTGAAAAACACCATCAAATACAACAACAACCTCAACAATGAAAAACACAAAGAAATTCAACAACAACCTCAACATTGAAAAACACCAACAAATTTAACAACAACCTCAACTTTGAAAAACAACAACAACCTCAACATTGAAAAACAACAACAACCTCAACATTGAAAAACACCAACAAATTCAACAACAACCTCAACATTAAAAAACAACAACAACCTCAACATTGAAAAACACCAACAAATTCAACAACAACTTAAACATTGAAAAACACCAACAAATTCAACAACAACCTCGAAATTGAAAAACTGCAACAAATTCAACAACAACCTCAACATTGAAAAACAACAACAACCTCAACATTGAAAAACACCAACAAATTCAACAACAACCTCAACAATGAAAAACACCAACAAATTCAACAACAACCTCAACATTGAAAAACACCAACAAATTTAACAACAACCTCAACTTTGAAAAACAACAACAACCTCAACATGGAAAAACACCAACAAATTCAACAACAACCTCAACATTGAAAAACAACAACAACCTCAAAATTGAAAAACACCAACAAATTCAACAACAACCTCAACATTTAAAAACAACAACAACCTCAACATTGAAAAACACCAACAAATTCAGCAACAACCTCAACATTGAAAAACATCAACAACTTCAACATTGAAAAACACCAACAAATTCAACAACAACCTCGAAATTGAAAAACAGCAACAAACTCAACAACAACATCAACATTGAAAAACAACAACAACCTCAACATTGAAGAACACCAACAAATTCAACAACAACCTCAACATTAAAAAACAACAACAACCTCAACATTGAAAAACACCAACAAATTCAACAACAACCTCAACAATGAAAAACACCAACAAATTCAACAACAACCTCAACATTGAAAAACACCAACAAATTCAACAACAACCTCAACTTTGAAAAAAAACAACAACCTCAACATGGAAAAACACCAACAAATTCAACAACAACCTCAACATTGAAAAACAACAACAACCTCAACTTTGAAAAACACCAACAAATTCAACAACAACCTCAACATTTAAAAACAACAACAACCTCAACATTGAAAAACACCAACAAATTCAACAACAACCTCAACATTGAAAAACACAAACAAATTCAACAACAACTTCAACTTTGAAAAACACCAACAAATTCAACAACAACCTCGACATTGAAAAACACCAACAAATTCAACAACAACCTCAACATTGAAAAACTACAACAACCTCAACATTGAAAAACACCAACAAATACAACAACAACCTCAACATTGAAAAACAACAACAACCTCAACATTGCGAAAACACCAACAAATTCAACAACAACCTTCAACATTGAAAAACACCAACAAATTCAACAACAACCTCAACATTGAAAAACAACAACAACCTCAACATTGAGAAACAACAACAACCTCAGCATTGAAAAACAACCACAAATTCAACAACAACCTCAACATTGAAAAACAACAACAACCTCAACATTGAAAAACACCAACAAATTCAACAACAACCTCAACATTGAAAAACAACAACAAACTCTACATGAAAAACACCAACAAATTCAACAACAACCTCAACATTGAAAAACAACAACAACCTCAACATTGAAAAACACCAACAAATTCAACAACAACCTCAACATTGAAAAACAACAACAACCTCAACAGTGCAAAACACCAACAAATTCAACAACAACCTCAACATTTAAAAACAACAACAACCTCAACATTGAAAAACACCAACAAATTCAACAACAACCTCAACATTGAAAAACACCAACAAATTCAGCAACAACCTCAACATTGAAAAACAACAACGACCTCAACATTGAAAAACACCAACAAATTCAACTTCAACCTCAACATTGAAAAACAACAACAACCTCAACATTGAAAAACAGCAACAAATTCAACAACAACCTCAAAATTGAAAAACAACAACAACCTCAACATTGAAAAACACCAACAAATTCAACAACAACCTCAACATTGAAAAACAACAACAAGTTCAACAACAGCCTCAACATTGAAAAACACCAACAAATTCAACAACCTCAACATTGAAAAACAACAACAACCTCAACATTGAAAAACACCAACAAATTCAACAACAACCTCAACAATGAAAAACACAAAGAAATTCAACAACAACCTCAACATTGAAAAACACCAACAAATTTAACAACAACCTCAACTTTGAAAAACAACAACAACCTCAACATGGAAAAACACCAACAAATTCAACAACAACCTCAACATTGAAAAACAACAACAACCTCAAAATTGAAAAACACCAACAAGTTCAACAACAACCTCAACATTGAAAAACAACTACAACCTCAACATTGAAAAACACCAACAAATTCAACAACAACCTCAACATTGAAAAACACCAACAAATTCAACAACAACTTCAACATTGAAAAACACCAACAAATTCAACAACAACCTCGACATTGAAAAACACCAACAAATTCAACAACAACCTCAACATTGAAAAACTACAACAACCTCAAAATTGAAAAACACCAACAAATACAACAACAACCTCAACATTGAAAAACAACAACAACCTCAACATTGAAAAACACCAACAAATGCAACAACAACCTCAACATTAAAAAACAAAAACAACCTCAACATTGAAAAACACCAACAAATTCAAAAACAACTTCAACATTGAAAAACACCAACAAATTCAACAACAACCTCAACTTTGAAAAACAACATCAACCTCAACATGGAAAAACACCAACAAATTCAACAACAACCTCAACACTGAAAAACAGCAACAACCTCAAAATTGAAAAACACCAACAAATTCAACAACAACCTCAACATTTAAAAACAACAACAACCTCAACATTGAAAAACACCAACAAATTCAGCAACAACCTCAACATTGAAAAACACAAACAAATTCAACAACAACTTCAACATTGAAAAACACCAACAAATTCAACAACAACCTCGACATTGAAAAACACCAACAAATTCAACAACAACCTCAACATTGAAAAACTACAACAACCTCAACATTGAAAAACACCAACAAATACAACAACAACCTCAACATTGAAAAACAACAACAACCTCAACATTGAGAAAACACCAACAAATTCAACAACAACCTTCAGCATTGAAAAACACCAACAAATTCAACTACAACCTCAACATTGAAAAACAACAACAACCTCAACATTGAAAAACACCAACAAATTCAACAACAACCTCAACATTGAAAAACAACAACAACCTCAACATTGAAAAACACCAACAAATTCAACAACAACCTCAACATTGAAAAACAACAACAACCTCAACAGTGAAAAACACCAACAAATTCAACAACAACCTCAACATTTAAAAACAACAACAACCTCAACATTGAAAAACACCAACAAATTCAACAACAACCTCAACATTGAAAAACACCAATAAATTCAACAACAACTTCAACATTGAAAAACACCAACAAATTCAACAACAACCTCGACATTGAAAAACAGCAAGAAATTCAACAACAACCTCAACATTGAAAAACTACAACAACCTCAACATTGAAAAACACCATCAAATACAACAACAACCTCAACATTGAAAAAGAACAACAACCTCAACATTGAAAAACACCAACAAATTCAACAACAACCTCAACATTGAAAAACAACAACAACCTCAACATTGAAAAACAACAACAACCTCAACATTGAAAAACACCAACAAATTCAACAACAACCTCAACATTAAAAAACAACAACAACCTCAACATTGAAAAACACCAACAAATTCAACAACAACTTAAACATTGAAAAACACCAACAAATTCAACAACAACCTCGAAATTGAAAAACTGCAACAAATTCAACAACAACCTCAACATTGAAAAACAACAACAACCTCAACATTGAAAAACACCAACAAATTCAACAACAACCTCAACAATGAAAAACACCAACAAATTCAACAACAACCTCAACATTGAAAAACACCAACAAATTTAACAACAACCTCAACTTTGAAAAACAACAACAACCTCAACATGGAAAAACACCAACAAATTCAACAACAACCTGAACATTGAAAAACAACAACAACCTCAAAATTGAAAAACACCAACAAATTCAACAACAACCTCAACATTTAAAAACAACAACAACCTCAACATTGAAAAACACCAACAAATTCAGCAACAACCTCAACATTGAAAAACATCAACAACTTCAACATTGAAAAACACCAACAAATTCAACAACAACCTCGAAATTGAAAAACAGCAACAAATTCAACAACAACCTCAACATTGAAAAACAACAACAACCTCAACATTGAAGAACACCAACAAATTCAACAACAACCTCAACATTAAAAAACAACAACAACCTCAACATTGAAAAACACCAACAAATTCAACAACAACCTCAACAATGAAAAACACCAACAAATTCAACAACAACCTCAACATTGAAAAACACCAACAAATTGAACAACAACCTCAACTTTGAAAAAAAACAACAACCTCAACACTGAAAAACAGCAACAACCTCAAAATTGAAAAACACCAACAAATTCAACAACAACCTCAACATTTAAAAACAACAACCACCTCAACATTGAAAAACACCAACAAATCCAACAACAACTTCAACATTGAAAAACACCAACAAATTCAACAACAACTTCGACATTGAAAAACACCAACAAATTCAACAACAACCTCAACATTGAAAAACTACAACAACCTCAACATTGAAAAACACCAACAAATACAACAACAACCTCAACATTGAAAAACAACAACAACCTCAACATTGAGAAAACACCAACAAATTCAACAACAACCTTCAGCATTGAAAAACACCAACAAATTCAACTACAACCTCAACATTGAAAAACAACAACAACCTCAACATTGAAAAACACCAACAAATTCAGCAACAACCTCAACATTGAAAAACAACAACAACCTCAACATTGAAAAACACCAACAAATTCAACAACAACCTCAACATTTAAAAACAACAACAACCTCAACATTGAAAAACACCAACAAATTCAACAACAACCTCAACATTGAAAAACACCAATAAATTCAACAACAACTTCAACATTGAAAAACACCAACAAATTCAACAACAACCTCGACATTGAAAAACACCAAGAAATTCAACAACAACCTCAACATTGAAAAACTACAACAATCTCAACATTGAAAAACACCATCAAATACAACAACAACCTCAACATTGAAAAAGAACAACAACCTCAACATTGAAAAACACCAACAAGTTCAACAACAACCTCAACATTGAAAAACAACAACAACCTCAACATTGAAAAACAACAACAACCTCAACATCGAAAAACACCAACAAATTCAACAACAACCTCAACATTAAAAAACAACAACAACCTCAACATTGAAAAACACCAACAAATTCAACAACAACTTAAACATTGAAAAACACCAACAAATTCAACAACAACCTCGAAATTGAAAAACTGCAACAAATTCAACAACAACCTCAACATTGAAAAACAACAACAACCTCAACATTGAAAAACACCAACAAATTCAACAACAACCTCAACAATGAAAAACAGCAACAAATTCAACAACAACCTCAACATTGAAAAACACCAACAAATTTAACAACAACCTCAACTTTGAAAAACAACAACAACCTCAACATGGAAAAACACCAACAAATTCAACAACAACCTCAACATTGAAAAACAACAACAACCTCAAAATTGAAAAACACCAACAAATTCAACAACAACCTCAACATTTAAAAACAACAACAACCTCAACATTGAAAAACACCAACAAATTCAGCAACAACCTCAACATTGAAAAACATCAACAACTTCAACATTGAAAAACACCAACAAGTTCAACAACAACCTCGAAATTGAAAAACAGCAACAAATTCAACAACAACCTCAACATTGAAAAACAACAACAACCTCAACATTGAAGAACACCAACAAATTCAACAACAACCTCAACATTAAAAAACAACAACAACCTCAACATTGAAAAACACCAACAAATTCAACAACAACCTCAACAATGAAAAACACCAACAAATTCAACAACAACCTCAACATTGAAAAACACCAACAAATTCAACAACAACCTCAACTTAGAAAAAAAACAACAACCTCAACATGGAAAAACACCAACAAATTCAACAACAACCTCAACATTGAAAAACAACAACAACCTCAACTTTGAAAAACACCAACAAATTCAACAACAACCTCAACATTTAAAAACAACAACAACCTCAACATTGAAAAACACCAACAAATTCAACAACAACCTCAACATTGAAAAACACAAACAAATTCAACAACAACTTCAACTTTGAAAAACACCAACAAATTCAACAACAACCTCGACATTGAAAAACACCAACAAATTCAACAACAACCTCAACATTGAAAAACTACAACAACCTCAACATTGAAAAACACCAACAAATACAACAACAACCTCAACATTGAAAAACAACAACAACCTCAACATTGCGAAAACACCAGCAAATTCAAGAACAACCTTCAACATTGAAAAACACCAACAAATTCAACAACAACCTCAACATTGAAAAACAACAACAACCTCAACATTGAGAAACAACAACAACCTCAGCATTGAAAAACACCAACAAATTCAACAACAACCTCAACATTGAAAAACAACAACAACCTCAACATTGAAAAACACCAACAAATTCAACAACAACTTCAACATTGAAAAACACCAACAAATTCAACAGCAGCCTCGAAATTCAAAAACTGCAACAAATTCAACAACAACCTCAACATTGAAAAACAACAACAACCTCAACATTGAAAAACACCAACAAATTCAACAACAACCTCAACAATGAAAAACACCAACAAATTCAACAACAACCTCAACATTGAAAAACGCCAACAAATTTAACAACAACCTCAACTTTGAAAAACAACAACAACCTCAACATGGAAAAACACCAACAAATTCAACAACAACCTCAACTTTGATAAACAACAACAACCTCAAAATTGAAAAACACCAACAAATTCAACAACAACCTCAACATTTAAAAACAATAACAACCTCAACATTGAAAAACACCAACAAATTCAACAACAACCTCGAAATTGAAAAACAGCAACAAATTCAACAACAACCTCAACATTGAAAAACAACAACAACCTCAACATTGAAGAACACCAACAAATTCAACAACAACCTCAACATTAAAAAACAACAACAACCTCAACATTGAAAAACACCAACAAATTCAACAACAACCTCAACAATGAAAAACACCAACAAATTCAACAACAACCTCAACATTGAAAAACACCAACAAATTTAACAACACCCTCAACTTTGAAAAACAACAACAACCTCAACATGGAAAAACACCAACAAATTCAACAACAACCTCAACATTGAAAAACAACAACAACCTCAACATTGAAAAACACCAACAAATTCAACAACAACCTCAACATTTAAAAACAACAACAACCTCAACATTGAAAAACACCAACAAATTCAAAAACAACCTCAACATTTAAAAACAACAACAACCTCAACATTGAAAAACACCAACAAATTCAACAACAACCTCAACATTGAAAAACACCAACAAATTCAACAACCTCAACATTGAACAACACCAACAAATTCAACAACATCTTCAACATTGAAAAACACCAACAAATTCAACAGCAATCTCGACATTGAAAAACATCAACAAATTCAACAACAACCTCAACATTGAAAAACGACAACAACCTCAACATTGAAAAACACCAACAAATTCAACAACAACCTCAACATTGAAAAACAACAACAACCTCAGCATTGAAAAACACCAACAAATTCAACAACAACCTCAACGTTGAAAAACACCAACAAATTCAACAACAACCTCAACATTGAAAAACAACAACAACCTCAACATTGAAAAACACCAACAAATTCAACAACAACCTCAACATTGAAAAACACCAACAAATTCAGCAACAACCTCAACATTGAAAAACAACAACAACCTCAACATTGAAAAACATCAACAAATTCAACAACAACCTCAACATTGAAAAACACCAACAAATTCAACAACAACCTCAACAATGAAAAACACAAAGAAATTCAACAACAACCTCAACATTGAAAAACACCAACAAATTTAACAAAAACCTCAACTTTGAAAAACAACAACAACCTCAACATTGAAAAACAACAACAACCTCAACATTGAAAAACACCAACAAATTCAACAACAACCTCAACATTAAAAAACAACAACAACCTCAACATTGAAAAACACCAACAAATTCAACAACAACTTAAACATTGAAAAACACCAACAAATTCAACAACAACCTCGAAATTGAAAAACTGCAACAAATTCAACAACAACCTCAACATTGAAAAACAACAACAACCTCAACATTGAAAAACACCAACAAATTCAACAACAACCTCAACAATGAAAAACACCAACAAATTCAACAACAACCTCAACATTGAAAAACACCAACAAATTTAACAACAACCTCAACTTTGAAAAACAACAACAACCTCAAAATGGAAAAACACCAACAAATTCAACAACAACCTCAACATTGAAAAACAACAACAACCTCAAAATTGAAAAACACCAACAAATTCAACAACATCCTCAACATTTAAAAACAACAACAACCTCAACATTGAAAAACACCAACAAATTCAGCAACAACCTCAACATTGAAAAACATCAACAACGTCAACATTGAAAAACACCAACAAATTCAACAACAACCTCGAAATTGAAAAACAGCAACAAATTCAACAACAACCTCAACATTGAAAAACAACAACAACCTCGACATTGAAGAACACCAACAAATTCAACAACAACCTCAACATTAAAAAACAACAACAACCTCAACATTGAAAAACACCAACAAATTCAACAACAACCTCAACAATGAAAAACACCAACAAATTCAACAACAACCTCAACATTGAAAAACACCAACAAATTCAACAACAACCTCAACTTTGAAAAAAAACAACAACCTCAACATGGAAAAACACCAACAAATTCAACAACAACCTCAACATTGAAAAACAACAACAACCTCAACTTTGAAAAACACCAACAAATTCAACAACAACCTCAACATTTAAAAACAACAACAACCTCAACATTGAAAAACACCAACAAATTCAACAACAACCTCAACATTGAAAAACACAAACAAATTCAACATCAACTTCAACTTTGAAAAACACCAACAAATTCAACAACAACCTCAACATTGAAAAACACCAACAAATACAACAACAACCTCAACATTGAAAAACAACAACAACCTCAACATTGCGAAAACACCAACAAATTCAACAACAACCTTCAACATTGAAAAACACCAACAAATTCAACAACAACCTCAACATTGAAAAACAACAACAACCTCAACATTGAGAAACAACAACAACCTCCGCATTGAAAAACAACCACAAATTCAACAACAACCTCAACATTGAAAAACAACAACAACCTCAACATTGAAAAACACCAACAAATTCAACAACAACCTCAACATTGAAAAACAAAAACAAACTCAACATGAAAAACACCAACAAATTCAACAACAACCTCAACATTGAAAAACAACAACAACCTCAACATTGAAAAACACCAACAAATTCAACAACAACCTCAACATTGAAAAACAACAACAACCTCAACAGTGAAAAACACCAACAAATTCAACAACAACCTCAACATTTAAAAACAACAACAACCTCAACATTGAAAAACACCAACAAATTCAACAACATCCTCAACATTGAAAAACACCAACAAATTCAGCAACAACCTCAACATTGATAAACAACAACGACCTCAACATTGAAAAACACCAACAAATTCAACTTCAACCTCAACATTGAAAAACAACAACAACCTCAACATTGAAAAACAGCAACAAATTCAACAACAACCTCAAAATTGAAAAACAACAACAACCTCAACATTGAAAAACACCAACAAATTCAACAACAACCTCAACATTGAAAAACAACAACAACCTCAACATTGAAAAACACCATCAAGTTCAACAACAAGCTCAACATTGAAAAACACCAACAAATTCAACAACCTCAACATTGAAAAACAACAACAACCTCAACATTGAAAAACACCAACAAATTCAACAACAACCTCAACAATGAAAAACACAAAGAAATTCAACAACAACCTCAACATTGAAAAACACCAACAAATTTAACAACAACCTCAACTTTGAAAAACAACAACAACCTCAACATGGAAAAACACCAACAAATTCAACAACAACCTCAACATTGAAAAACAACAACAACCTCAAAATTGAAAAACACCAACAAGTTCAACAACAACCTCAACATTGAAAAACAACAACAACCTCAACATTGAAAAACACCAACAAATTCAACAACAACCTCAACATTGAAAAACACCAACAAATTCAACAACAACTTCAACATTGAAAAACACCAACAAATTCAACAACAACCTCGACATTGAAAAACACCAACAAATTCAACAACAACCTCAACATTGAAAAACTACAACAACCTCAACATTGAAAAACACCAACAAATACAACAACAACCTCAACATTGAAAAACAACAACAACCTCAACATTGAAAAACACCAACAAATTCAACAACAACCTCAACATTAAAAAACAACAACAACCTCAACATTGAAAAACACCAACAAATTCAAAAACAACTTCAACATTGAAAAACACCAACAAATTCAACAACAACCTCGAAATTGAAAAACACCAACAAATTCAACAACCACCTCAACATTGAAAAAGAACAACAACCTCAACATTGAAGAACACCAACAAATTCAACAACAACCTCAACATTAAAAAACAACAACAACCTCAACATTGAAAAACACCAACAAATTCAACAACAACCTCAACAATGAAAAACACCAACAAATTTAACAACAACCTCAACTTTGAAAAACAACATCAACCTCAACATGGAAAAACACCAACAAATTCAACAACAACCTCAACACTGAAAAACAGCAACAACCTCAAAATTGAAAAACACCAACAAATTCAACAACAACCTCAACATTTAAAAACAACAACAACCTCAACATTGAAAAACACCAACAAATTCAACAACAACCTCAACATTGAAAAACACAAACAAATTCAACAACAACTTCAACATTGAAAAACACCAACAAATTCAACAACAACCTCGACATTGAAAAACACCAACAAATTCAACAACAACCTCAACATTGAAAAACTACAACAACCTCAACATTGAAAAACACCAACAAATACAACAACAACCTCAACATTGAAAAACAACAACAACCTCAACATTGAGAAAACACCAACAAACTCAACAACAACCTTCAGCATTGAAAAACACCAACAAATTCAACTACAACCTCAACATTGAAAAACAACAACAACCTCAACATTGAAAAACACCAACAAATTCAACAACAACCTCAACATTGAAAAACAACAACAACCTCAACATTGAGAAACACCAACAAATTCAACAACAACCTCAACATTGAAAAACAACAACAACCTCAACAGTGAAAAACACCAACAAATTCAACAACAACCTCAACATTTAAAAACAACAACAACCTCAACATTGAAAAACACCAACAAATTCAACAACAACCTCAACATTGAAAAACACCAATAAATTCAACAACAACTTCAACATTGAAAAACACCAACAAATTCAACAACAACCTCGACATTGAAAAACACCGAGAAATTCAACAACAACCTCAACATTGAAAAACTACAACAAACTCAACATTGAAAAACACCATCAAATACAACAACAACCTCAACATTGAAAAAGAACAACAACCTCAACATTGAAAAACACCAACAAATTCAACAACAACCTCAACATTGAAAAACAACAACAACCTCAACATTGAAAAACAACAACAACCTCAACATTGAAAAACACGAACAAATTCAACAACAACCTCAACATTAAAAAACAACAACAACCTCAACATTGAAAAACACCAACAAATTCAACAACAACTTAAACATTGAAAAACACCAACAAATTCAACAACAACCTCGAAATTGAAAAACTGCAACAAATTCAACAACAACCTCAACATTGAAAAACAACAACAACCTCAACATTGAAAAACACCAACAAATTCAACAACAACCTCAACAATGAAAAACACCAACAAATTCAACAACAACCTCAACATTGAAAAACACCAACAAATTTAACAACAACCTCAACTTTGAAAAACAACAACAACCTCAACATGGAAAAACACCAACAAATTCAACAACAACCTCAACATTGAAAAACAACAACAACCTCAAAATTGAAAAACACCAACAAATTCAACAACAACCTCAACATTTAAAAACAACAACAACCTCAACATTGAAAAACACCAACAAATTCAGCAACAACCTCAACATTGAAAAACATCAACAACTTCAACATTGAAAAACACCAACAAATTCAACAACAACCTCGAAATTGAAAAACAGCAACAAATTCAACAACAACCTCAACATTGAAAAACAACAACAACCTCAACATTGAAAAACACCAACAAATTCAACAACAACCTCAACAATGAAAAACACCAACAAATTCAACAACAACCTCAACATTGAAAAACACCAACAAATTGAACAACAACCTCAACTTCGAAAAAAAACAACAACCTCAACACTGAAAAACAGCAACAACCTCAAAATTGAAAAACACCAACAAATTCAACAACAACCTCAACATTTAAAAACAACAACAACCTCAACATTGAAAAACACCAACAAATCCAACAACAACCTCAACATTGAAAAACACAAACAAATTCAACAACAACTTCAACATTGAAAAACACCAACAAATTCAACAACAACCTCGACATTGAAAAACACCAACAAATTCAACAACAATCTCAACATTGAAAAACTACAACAACCTCAACATTGAAAAACACCAACAAATACAACAACAACCTCAACATTGAAAAACAACAACAACCTCAACATTGAGAAAACACCAACAAATTCAAAAACAACCTTCAGCATTGAAAAACACCAACAAATTCAACTACAACCTCAACATTGAAAAACAACAACAACCTCAACATTGAAAAACACCAACAAATTCAGCAACAACCTCAACATTGAAAAACAACAACAACCTCAACATTGAAAAACACCAACAAATTCAACAACAACCTCAACATTTAAAAACAACAACAACCTCAACATTGAAAAACACCAACAAATTCAACAACAACCTCAACATTGAAAAACACCAATAAATTCAACAACAACTTCAACATTGAAAAACACCAACAAATTCAACAACAACCTCGACATTGAAAAACACCAAGAAATTCAACAACAACCTCAACATTGAAAAACTACAACAACCTCAACATTGAAAAACACCATCAAATACAACAACAACCTCAACATTGAAAAAGAACAACAACCTCAACATTGAAAAACACCAACAAATTCAACAACAACCTCAACATTGAAAAACAACAACAACCTCAACATTGAAAAACAACAACAACCTCAACATCGAAAAACACCAACAAATTCAACAACAACCTCAACATTAAAAAACAACAACAACCTCAACATTGAAAAACACCAACAAATTCAACAACAACTTAAAAATTGAAAAACACCAACAAATTCAACAACAACCTCGAAATTGAAAAACTGCAACAAATTCAACAACAACCTCAACATTGAAAAACAACAACAACCTCAACATTGAAAAACACCAACAAATTCAACAACAACCTCAACAATGAAAAACACCAACAAATTCAACAACAACCTCAACATTGAAAAACACCAACAAATTTAACAACAACCTCAACTTTGAAAAACAACAACAACCTCAACATGGAAAAACACCAACAAATTCAACAACAACCTCAACATTGAAAAACAACAACAACCTCAAAATTGAAAAACACCAACAAATTCAACAACAACCTCAACATTTAAAAACAACAACAACCTCAACATTGAAAAACACCAACAAATTCAGCAACAACCTCAACATTGAAAAACATCAACAACTTCAACATTGAAAAACACCAACAAGTTCAACAACAACATCGAAATTGAAAAACAGCAACAAATTCAACAACAACCTCAACATTGAAAAACAACAACAACCTCAACATTGAAGAACACCAACAAATTCAACAACAACCTCAACATTAAAAAACAACAACAACCTCAACATTGAAAAACACCAACAAATTCAACAACAACCTCAACAATGAAAAACACCAACAAATTCAACAACAACCTCAACATTGAAAAACACCAACAAATTCAACAACAACCTCAACTTTGAAAAAAAACAACAACCTCAACATGGAAAAACACCAACAAATTCAACAACAACCTCAACATTGAAAAACAACAACAACCTCAACTTTGAAAAACACCAACAAATTCAACAACAACCTCAACATTTAAAAACAACAACAATCACAACATTGAAAAACACCAACAAATTCAACAACAACCTCAACATTGAAAAACACAAACAAATTCAACAACAACTTCAACTTTGAAAAACACCAACAAATTCAACAACAACCTCGACATTGAAAAACACCAACAAATTCAACAACAACCTCAACATTGAAAAACTACAACAACCTCAACATTGAAAAACACCAACAAATACAACAACAACCTCAACATTGAAAAACAACAACAACCTCAACATTGCGAAAACACCAGCAAATTCAAGAACAACCTTCAACATTGAAAAACACCAACAAATTCAACAACAACCTCAACATTGAAAAACAACAACAACCTCAACATTGAAAAACAACAACAACCTCAACATCGAAAAACACCAACAAATTCAACAACAACCTCAACATTAAAAAACAACAACAACCTCAACATTGAAAAACACCAACAAATTCAACAACAACTTAAAAATTGAAAAACACCAACAAATTCAACAACAACCTCGAAATTGAAAAACTGCAACAAATTCAACAACAACCTCAACATTGAAAAACAACAACAACCTCAACATTGAAAAACACCAACAAATTCAACAACAACCTCAACAATGAAAAACACCAACAAATTCAACAACAACCTCAACATTGAAAAACACCAACAAATTTAACAACAACCTCAACTTTGAAAAACAACAACAACCTCAACATGGAAAAACACCAACAAATTCAACAACAACCTCAACATTGAAAAACAACAACAACCTCAAAATTGAAAAACACCAACAAATTCAACAACAACCTCAACATTTAAAAACAACAACAACCTCAACATTGAAAAACACCAACAAATTCAGCAACAACCTCAACATTGAAAAACATCAACAACTTCAACATTGAAAAACACCAACAAGTTCAACAACAACATCGAAATTGAAAAACAGCAACAAATTCAACAACAACCTCAACATTGAAAAACAACAACAACCTCAACATTGAAGAACACCAACAAATTCAACAACAACCTCAACATTAAAAAACAACAACAACCTCAACATTGAAAAACACCAACAAATTCAACAACAACCTCAACAATGAAAAACACCAACAAATTCAACAACAACCTCAACATTGAAAAACACCAACAAATTCAACAACAACCTCAACTTTGAAAAAAAACAACAACCTCAACATGGAAAAACACCAACAAATTCAACAACAACCTCAACATTGAAAAACAACAACAACCTCAACTTTGAAAAACACCAACAAATTCAACAACAACCTCAACATTTAAAAACAACAACAATCACAACATTGAAAAACACCAACTAATTCAACAACAACCTCAACATTGAAAAACACAAACAAACTCAACAACAACTTCAACTTTGAAAAACACCAACAAATTCAACAACAACCTCGACATTGAAAAACACCAACAAATTCAACAACAACCTCAACATTGAAAAACTACAACAACCTCAACATTGAAAAACACCAACAAATACAACAACAACCTCAACATTGAAAAACAACAACAACCTCAACATTGCGAAAACACCAGCAAATTCAAGAACAACCTTCAACATTGAAAAACACCAACAAATTCAACAACAACCTCAACATTGAAAAACAACAACAACCTCAACATTGAGAAACAACAACAACCTCAGCATTGAAAAACACCAACAAATTCAACAACAACCTCAACGTTGAAAAACAACAACAACCTCAACATTGAAAAACACCAACAAATTCAACAACAACTTCAACATTGAAAAACACCAACAAATTCAACAGCAACCTCGAAATTGAAAAACTGCAACAAATTCAACAACAACCTCAACATTGAAAAACAACAACAACCTCAACATTGAAAAACACCAACAAATTCAACAACAACCTCAACAATGAAAAACACCAACAAATTCAACAACAACCTCAACATTGAAAAACAACAACAACCTCAAAATTGAAAAACACCAACAAATTCAACAACAACCTCAACATTTAAAAACAACAACAACCTCAACATTGAAAAACACCAACAAATTCAGCAACAACCTCAACATTGAAAAACATCAACAACTTCAACATTGAAAAACACCAACAAATTCAACAACAACCTCGAAATTGAAAAACAGCAACAAATTCAACAACAACCTCAACATTGAAAAACAACAACAACCTCAACATTGAAAAACACCAACAAATTCAACAACAACCTCAACAATGAAAAACACCAACAAATTCAACAACAACCTCAACATTGAAAAACACCAACAAATTGAACAACAAACTCAACTTCGAAAAAAAACAACAACCTCAACACTGAAAAACAGCAACAACCTCAAAATTGAAAAACACCAACAAATTCAACAACAACCTCAACATTTAAAAACAACAACAACCTCAACATTGAAAAACACCAACAAATCCAACAACAACCTCAACATTGAAAAACACAAACAAATTCAACAACAACTTCAACATTGAAAAACACCAACAAATTCAACAACAACCTCGACATTGAAAAACACCAACAAATTCAACAACAATCTCAACATTGAAAAACTACAACAACCTCAACATTGAAAAACACCAACAAATACAACAACAACCTCAACATTGAAAAACAACAACAACCTCAACATTGAGAAAACACCAACAAATTCAAAAACAACCTTCAGCATTGAAAAACACCAACAAATTCAACTACAACCTCAACACTGAAAAACAACAACAACCTCAACATTGAAAAACACCAACAAATTCAGCAACAACCTCAACATTGAAAAACAACAACAACCTCAACATTGAAAAACACCAACAAATTCAACAACAACCTCAACATTTAAAAACAACAACAACCTCAACATTGAAAAACACCAACAAATTCAACAACAACCTCAACATTGAAAAACACCAATAAATTCAACAACAACTTCAACATTGAAAAACACCAACAAATTCAACAACAACCTCGACATTGAAAAACACCAAGAAATTCAACAACAACCTCAACATTGAAAAACTACAACAACCTCAACATTGAAAAACACCATCAAATACAACAACAACCTCAACATTGAAAAAGAACAACAACCTCAACATTGAAAAACACCAACAAATTCAACAACAACCTCAACATTGAAAAACAACAACAACCTCAACATTGAAAAACAACAACAACCTCAACATCGAAAAACACCAACAAATTCAACAACAACCTCAACATTAAAAAACAACAACAACCTCAACATTGAAAAACACCAACAAATTCAACAACAACTTAAAAATTGAAAAACACCAACAAATTCAACAACAACCTCGAAATTGAAAAACTGCAACAAATTCAACAACAACCTCAACATTGAAAAACAACAACAACCTCAACATTGAAAAACACCAACAAATTCAACAACAACCTCAACAATGAAAAACACCAACAAATTCAACAACAACCTCAACATTGAAAAACACCAACAAATTTAACAACAACCTCAACTTTGAAAAACAACAACAACCTCAACATGGAAAAACACCAACAAATTCAACAACAACCTCAACATTGAAAAACAACAACAACCTCAAAATTGAAAAACACCAACAAATTCAACAACAACCTCAACATTTAAAAACAACAACAACCTCAACATTGAAAAACACCAACAAATTCAGCAACAACCTCAACATTGAAAAACATCAACAACTTCAACATTGAAAAACACCAACAAGTTCAACAACAACCTCGAAATTGAAAAACAGCAACAAATTCAACAACAACCTCAACATTGAAAAACAACAACAACCTCAACATTGAAGAACACCAACAAATTCAACAACAACCTCAACATTAAAAAACAACAACAACCTCAACATTGAAAAACACCAACAAATTCAACAACAACCTCAACAATGAAAAACACCAACAAATTCAACAACAACCTCAACATTGAAAAACACCAACAAATTCAACAACAACCTCAACTTTGAAAAAAAACAACAACCTCAACATGGAAAAACACCAACAAATTCAACAACAACCTCAACATTGAAAAACAACAACAACCTCAACTTTGAAAAACACCAACAAATTCAACAACAACCTCAACATTTAAAAACAACAACAACCTCAACATTGAAAAACACCAACAAATTCAACAACAACCTCAACATTGAAAAACACAAACAAATTCAACAACAACTTCAACTTTGAAAAACACCAACAAATTCAACAACAACCTCGACATTGAAAAACACCAACAAATTCAACAACAACCTCAACATTGAAAAACTACAACAACCTCAACATTGAAAAACACCAACAAATACAACAACAACCTCAACATTGAAAAACAACAACAACCTCAACATTGCGAAAACACCAACAAATTCAACAACAACCTTCAACATTGAAAAACACCAACAAATTCAACAACAACCTCAACATTGAAAAACAACAACAACCTCAACATTGAGAAACAACAACAACCTCAGCATTGAAAAACAACCACAAATTCAACAACAACCTCAACATTGAAAAACAACAACAACCTCAACATTGAAAAACACCAACAAATTCAACAACAACCTCAACATTGAAAAACAACAACAAACTCAACATGAAAAACACCAACAAATTCAACAACAACCTCAACATTGAAAAACAACAACAACCTCAACATTGAAAAACACCAACAAATTCAACAACAACCTCAACATTGAAAAACAACAACAACCTCAACAGTGAAAAACACCAACAAATTCAACAACAACCTCAACATTGAAAAACAACAACAACCTCAACATTGAAAAACACCAACAAATTCAACAACATCCTCAACATTGAAAAACACCAACAAATTCAGCAACAACCTCAACATTGATAAACAACAACGACCTCAACATTGAAAAACACCAACAAATTCAACTTCAACCTCAACATTGAAAAACAACAACAACCTCAACATTGAAAAACAGCAACAAATTCAACAACAACCTCAAAATTGAAAAACAACAACAACCTCAACATTGAAAAACACCAACAAATTCAACAACAACCTCAACATTGAAAAACAACAACAACCTCAACATTGAAAAACACCAACAAGTTCAACAACAAGCTCAACATTGAAAAACACCAACAAATTCAACAACCTCAACATTGAAAAACAACAACAACCTCAACATTGAAAAACACCAACAAATTCAACAACAACCTCAACAATGAAAAACACAAAGAAATTCAACAACAACCTCAACATTGAAAAACACCAACAAATTTAACAACAACCTCAACTTTGAAAAACAACAACAACCTCAACATGGAAAAACACCAACAAATTCAACAACAACATCAACATTGAAAAACAACAACAACCTCAAAATTGAAAAACACCAACAAGTTCAACAACAACCTCAACATTGAAAAACAACAACAACCTCAACATTGAAAAACACCAACAAATTCAACAACAACCTCAACATTGAAAAACACCAACAAATTCAACAACAACCTCAACATTGAAAAACAACAACAACCTCAACTTTGAAAAACACCAACAAATTCAACAACAACCTCAACATTTAAAAACAACAACAACCTCAACATTGAAAAACACCAACAAATTCAACAACAACCTCAACATTGAAAAACACAAACAAATTCAACAACAACTTCAACTTTGAAAAACACCAACAAATTCAACAACAACCTCGACATTGAAAAACACCAACAAATTCAACAACAACCTCAACATTGAAAAACTACAACAACCTCAACATTGAAAAACACCAACAAATACAACAACAACCTCAACATTGAAAAACAACAACAACCTCAACATTGCGAAAACACCAACAAATTCAACAACAACCTTCAACATTGAAAAACACCAACAAATTCAACAACAACCTCAACATTGAAAAACAACAACAACCTCAACATTGAGAAACAACAACAACCTCAGCATTGAAAAACAACCACAAATTCAACAACAACCTCAACATTGAAAAACAACAACAACCTCAACATTGAAAAACACCAACAAATTCAACAACAACCTCAACATTGAAAAACAACAACAAACTCAACATGAAAAACACCAACAAATTCAACAACAACCTCAACATTGAAAAACAACAACAACCTCAACATTGAAAAACACCAACAAATTCAACAACAACCTCAACATTGAAAAACAACAACAACCTCAACAGTGAAAAACACCAACAAATTCAACAACAACCTCAACATTTAAAAACAACAACAACCTCAACATTGAAAAACACCAACAAATTCAACAACATCCTCAACATTGAAAAACACCAACAAATTCAGCAACAACCTCAACATTGATAAACAACAACGACCTCAACATTGAAAAACACCAACAAATTCAACTTCAACCTCAACATTGAAAAACAACAACAACCTCAACATTGAAAAACAGCAACAAATTCAACAACAACCTCAAAATTGAAAAACAACAACAACCTCAACATTGAAAAACACCAACAAATTCAACAACAACCTCAACATTGAAAAACAACAACAACCTCAACATTGAAAAACACCAACAAGTTCAACAACAAGCTCAACATTGAAAAACACCAACAAATTCAACAACCTCAACATTGAAAAACAACAACAACCTCAACATTGAAAAACACCAACAAATTCAACAACAACCTCAACAATGAAAAACACAAAGAAATTCAACAACAACCTCAACATTGAAAAACACCAACAAATTTAACAACAACCTCAACTTTGAAAAACAACAACAACCTCAACATGGAAAAACACCAACAAATTCAACAACAACATCAACATTGAAAAACAACAACAACCTCAAAATTGAAAAACACCAACAAGTTCAACAACAACCTCAACATTGAAAAACAACAACAACCTCAACATTGAAAAACACCAACAAATTCAACAACAACCTCAACATTGAAAAACACCAACAAATTCAACAACAACTTCAACATTGAAAAACACCAACAAATTCAACAACAACCTCGACATTGAAAAACACCAACAAATTCAACAACAACCTCAACATTGAAAAACTACAACAACCTCAACATTGAAAAACACCAACAAATACAACAACAACCTCAACATTGAAAAACAACAACAACCTCAACATTGAAAAACACCAACAAATTCAACAACAACCTCAACATTAAAAAACAACAACAACCTCAACATTGAAAAACACCAACAAATTCAAAAACAACTTCAACATTGAAAAACACCAACAAATTCAACAACAACCTCGAAATTGAAAAACACCAACAAGTTCAACAACCACCTCAACATTGAAAAAGAACAACAACCTCAACATTGAAGAACACCAACAAATTCAACAACAACCTCAACATTAAAAAACAACAACAACCTCAACATTGAAAAACACCAACAAATTCAACAACAACCTCAACAATGAAAAACACCAACAAATTTAACAACAACCTCAACTTTGAAAAACAACATCAACCTCAACATGGAAAAACACCAACAAATTCAACAACAACCTCAACACTGAAAAACAGCAACAACCTCAAAATTGAAAAACACCAACAAATTCAACAACAACCTCAACATTTAAAAACAACAACAACCTCAACATTGAAAAACACCAACAAATTCAACAACAACCTCAACATTGAAAAACACAAACAAATTCAACAACAACTTCAACATTGAAAAACACCAACAAATTCAACAACAACCTCGACATTGAAAAACACCAACAAATTCAACAACAACCTCAACATTGAAAAACTACAACAACCTCAACATTGAAAAACACCAACAAATACAACAACAACCACAACATTGAAAAACAACAACAACCTCAACATTGAGAAAACACCAACAAACTCAACAACAACCTTCAGCACTGAAAAACACCAACAAATTCAACTACAACCTCAACATTGAAAAACAACAACAACCTCAACATTGAAAAACACCAACAAATTCAACAACAACCTCAACATTGAAAAACAACAACAACCTCAACATTGAGAAACACCAACAAATTCAACAACAACCTCAACATTGAAAAACAACAACAACCTCAACAGTGAAAAACACCAACAAATTCAACAACAACCTCAACATTTAAAAACAACAACAACCTCAACATTGAAAAACACCAACAAATTCAACAACAACCTCAACATTGAAAAACACCAATAAATTCAACAACAACTTCAACATTGAAAAACACCAACAAATTCAACAACAACCTCGACATTGAAAAACACCGAGAAATTCAACAACAACCTCAACATTGAAAAACTACAACAACCTCAACATTGAAAAACACCATCAAATACAACAACAACCTCAACATTGAAAAAGAACAACAACCTCAACATTGAAAAACACCAACAAATTCAACAACAACCTCAACATTGAAAAACAACAACAACCTCAACATTGAAAAACAACAACAACCTCAACATTGAAAAACACCAACAAATTCAACAACAACCTCAACATTAAAAAACAACAACAACCTCAACATTGAAAAACACCAACAAATTCAACAACAACTTAAACATTGAAAAACACCAACAAATTCAACAACAACCTCGAAATTGAAAAACTGCAACAAATTCAACAACAACCTCAACATTGAAAAACAACAACAACCTCAACATTGAAAAACACCAACAAATTCAACAACAACCTCAACAATGAAAAACACCAACAAATTCAACAACAACCTCAACATTGAAAAACACCAACAAATTTAACAACAACCTCAACTTTGAAAAACAACAACAACCTCAACATGGAAAAACACCAACAAATTCAACAACAACCTCAACATTGAAAAACAACAACAACCTCAAAATTGAAAAACACCAACAAATTCAACAACAACCTCAACATTTAAAAACAACAACAACCTCAACATTGAAAAACACCAACAAATTCAGCAACAACCTCAACATTGAAAAACATCAACAACTTCAACATTGAAAAACACCAACAAATTCAACAACAACCTCGAAATTGAAAAACAGCAACAAATTCAACAACAACCTCAACATTGAAAAACAACAACAACCTCAACATTGAAAAACACCAACAAATTCAACAACAACCTCAACAATGAAAAACACCAACAAATTCAACAACAACCTCAACATTGAAAAACACCAACAAATTGAACAACAACCTCAACTTCGAAAAAAAACAACAACCTCAACACTGAAAAACAGCAACAACCTCAAAATTGAAAAACACCAACAAATTCAACAACAACCTCAACATTTAAAAACAACAACAACCTCAACATTGAAAAACACCAACAAATCCAACAACAACCTCAACATTGAAAAACACAAACAAATTCAACAACAACTTCAACATTGAAAAACACCAACAAATTCAACAACAACCTCGACATTGAAAAACACCAACAAATTCAACAACAATCTCAACATTGAAAAACTACAACAACCTCAACATTGAAAAACACCAACAAATACAACAACAACCTCAACATTGAAAAACAACAACAACCTCAACATTGAGAAAACACCAACAAATTCAAAAACAACCTTCAGCATTGAAAAACACCAACAAATTCAACTACAACCTCAACATTGAAAAACAACAACAACCTCAACATTGAAAAACACCAACAAATTCAGCAACAACCTCAACATTGAAAAACAACAACAACCTCAACATTGAAAAACACCAACAAATTCAACAACAACCTCAACGTTTAAAAACAACAACAACCTCAACATTGAAAAACACCAACAAATTCAACAACAACCTCAACATTGAAAAACACCAATAAATTCAACAACAACTTCAACATTGAAAAACACCAACAAATTCAACAACAACCTCGACATTGAAAAACACCAAGAAATTCAACAACAACCTCAACATTGAAAAACTACAACAACCTCAACATTGAAAAACACCATCAAATACAACAACAACCTCAACATTGAAAAACAACAACAACCTCAACATCGAAAAACACCAACAAATTCAACAACAACCTCAACATTAAAAAACAGCAACAACCTCAACATTGAAAAACACCAACAAATTCAACAACAACTTAAAAATTGAAAAACACCAACAAATTCAACAACAACCTCGAAATTGAAAAACTGCAACAAATTCAACAACAACCTCAACATTGAAAAACAACAACAACCTCAACATTGAAAAACACCAACAAATTCAACAACAACCTCAACAATGAAAAACACCAACAAATTCAACAACAACCTCAACATTGAAAAACACCAACAAATTTAACAACAACCTCAACTTTGAAAAACAACAACAACCTCAACATTGAGAAAACACCAACAAATTCAAAAACAACCTTCAGCATTGAAAAACACCAACAAATTCAACTACAACCTCAACATTGAAAAACAACAACAACCTCAACATTGAAAAACACCAACAAATTCAGCAACAACCTCAACATTGAAAAACAACAACAACCTCAACATTGAAAAACACCAACAAATTCAACAACAACCTCAACGTTTAAAAACAACAACAACCTCAACATTGAAAAACACCAACAAATTCAACAACAACCTCAACATTGAAAAACACCAATAAATTCAACAACAACTTCAACATTGAAAAACACCAACAAATTCAACAACAACCTCGACATTGAAAAACACCAAGAAATTCAACAACAACCTCAACATTGAAAAACTACAACAACCTCAACATTGAAAAACACCATCAAATACAACAACAACCTCAACATTGAAAATGAACAACAACCTCAACATTGAAAAACACCAACAAATTCAACAACAACCTCAACATTGAAAAACAACAACAACCTCAACATTGAAAAACAACAACAACCTCAACATCGAAAAACACCAACAAATTCAACAACAACCTCAACATTAAAAAACAACAACAACCTCAACATTGAAAAACACCAACAAATTCAACAACAACTTAAAAATTGAAAAACACCAACAAATTCAACAACAACCTCGAAATTGAAAAACTGCAACAAATTCAACAACAACCTCAACATTGAAAAACAACAACAACCTCAACATTGAAAAACACCAACAAATTCAACAACAACCTCAACAATGAAAAACACCAACAAATTCAACAACAACCTCAACATTGAAAAACACCAACAAATTTAACAACAACCTCAACTTTGAAAAACAACAACAACCTCAACATGGAAAAACACCAACAAATTCAACAACAACCTCAACATTGAAAAACAACAACAACCTCAAAATTGAAAAACACCAACAAATTCAACAACAACCTCAACATTTAAAAACAACAACAACCTCAACCTTGAAAAACACCAACAAATTCAGCAACAACCTCAACATTGAAAAACATCAACAACTTCAACATTGAAAAACACCAACAAGTTCAACAACAACATCGAAATTGAAAAACAGCAACAAATTCAACAACAACCTCAACATTGAAAAACAACAACAACCTCAACATTGAAGAACACCAACAAATTCAACAACAACCTCAACATTAAAAAACAACAACAACCTCAACATTGAAAAACACCAACAAATTCAACAACAACCTCAACAATGAAAAACACCAACAAATTCAACAACAACCTCAACATTGAAAAACACCAACAAATTCAACAACAACCTCAACTTTGAAAAAAAACAACAACCTCAACATGGAAAAACACCAACAAATTCAACAACAACCTCAACATTGAAAAACAACAACAACCTCAACTTTGAAAAACACCAACAAATTCAACAACAACCTCAACATTTAAAAACAACAACAATCACAACATTGAAAAACACCAACAAATTCAACAACAACCTCAACATTGAAAAACACAAACAAATTCAACAACAACTTCAACTTTGAAAAACACCAACAAATTCAACAACAACCTCGACATTGAAAAACACCAACAAATTCAACAACAACCTCAACATTGAAAAACTACAACAACCTCAACATTGAAAAACACCAACAAATACAACAACAACCTCAACATTGAAAAACAACAACAACCTCAACATTGCGAAAACACCAGCAAATTCAAGAACAACCTTCAACATTGAAAAACACCAACAAATTCAACAACAACCTCAACATTGAAAAACAACAACAACCTCAACATTGAGAAACAACAACAACCTCAGCATTGAAAAACACCAACAAATTCAACAACAACCTCAACGTTGAAAAACAACAACAACCTCAACATTGAAAAACACCAACAAATTCAACAACAACTTCAACATTGAAAAACACCAACAAATTCAACAGCAACCTCGAAATTGAAAAACTGCAACAAATTCAACAACAACCTCAACATTGAAAAACAACAACAACCTCAACATTGAAAAACACCAACAAATTCA
The DNA here is from genome assembly GCA_026770705.1 of Isurus oxyrinchus. Taxonomy (NCBI): domain Eukaryota; kingdom Metazoa; phylum Chordata; class Chondrichthyes; order Lamniformes; family Lamnidae; genus Isurus; species Isurus oxyrinchus. The sequence continues at coordinate 451,154 of JANJGN010000300.1, read as the reverse complement.
ACAACAACCTCAACAATGAAAAACACCAACAAATTCAACAACAACCTCAACATTGAAAAACAACAACAACCTCAAAATTGAAAAACACCAACAAATTCAACAACAACCTCAACATTTAAAAACAACAACAACCTCAACATTGAAAAACACCAACAAATTCAGCAACAACCTCAACATTGAAAAACATCAACAACTTCAACATTGAAAAACACCAACAAATTCAACAACAACCTCGAAATTGAAAAACAGCAACAAATTCAACAACAACCTCAACATTGAAAAACAACAACAACCTCAACATTGAAAAACACCAACAAATTCAACAACAACCTCAACAATGAAAAACACCAACAAATTCAACAACAACCTCAACATTGAAAAACACCAACAAATTGAACAACAACCTCAACTTCGAAAAAAAACAACAACCTCAACACTGAAAAACAGCAACAACCTCAAAATTGAAAAACACCAACAAATTCAACAACAACCTCAACATTTAAAAACAACAACAACCTCAACATTGAAAAACACCAACAAATCCAACAACAACCTCAACATTGAAAAACACAAACAAATTCAACAACAACTTCAACATTGAAAAACACCAACAAATTCAACAACAACCTCGACATTGAAAAACACCAACAAATTCAACAACAATCTCAACATTGAAAAACTACAACAACCTCAACATTGAAAAACACCAACAAATACAACAACAACCTCAACATTGAAAAACAACAACAACCTCAACATTGAGAAAACACCAACAAATTCAAAAACAACCTTCAGCATTGAAAAACACCAACAAATTCAACTACAACCTCAACATTGCAAAACAACAACAACCTCAACATTGAAAAACACCAACAAATTCAGCAACAACCTCAACATTGAAAAACAACAACAACCTCAACATTGAAAAACACCAACAAATTCAACAACAACCTCAACATTTAAAAACAACAACAACCTCAACATTGAAAAACACCAACAAATTCAACAACAACCTCAACATTGAAAAACACCAATAAATTCAACAACAACTTCAACATTGAAAAACACCAACAAATTCAACAACAACCTCGACATTGAAAAACACCAAGAAATTCAACAACAACCTCAACATTGAAAAACTACAACAACCTCAACATTGAAAAACACCATCAAATACAACAACAACCTCAACATTGAAAAAGAACAACAACCTCAACATTGAAAAACACCAACAAATTCAACAACAACCTCAACATTGAAAAACAACAACAACCTCAACATTGAAAAACAACAACAACCTCAACATCGAAAAACACCAACAAATTCAACAACAACCTCAACATTAAAAAACAACAACAACCTCAACATTGAAAAACACCAACAAATTCAACAACAACTTAAAAATTGAAAAACACCAACAAATTCAACAACAACCTCGAAATTGAAAAACTGCAACAAATTCAACAACAACCACAACATTGAAAAACAACAACAACCTCAACATTGAAAAACACCAACAAATTCAACAACAACCTCAACAATGAAAAACACCAACAAATTCAACAACAACCTCAACATTGAAAAACACCAACAAATTTAACAACAACCTCAACTTTGAAAAACAACAACAACCTCAACATGGAAAAACACCAACAAATTCAACAACAACCTCAACATTGAAAAACAACCACAACCTCAAAATTGAAAAACACCAACAAATTCAACAACAACCTCAACATTTAAAAACAACAACAACCTCAACATTGAAAAACACCAACAAATTCAGCAACAACCTCAACATTGAAAAACATCAACAACTTCAACATTGAAAAACACCAACAAGTTCAACAACAACCTCGAAATTGAAAAACAGCAACAAATTCAACAACAACCTCAACATTGAAAAACAACAACAACCTCAACATTGAAGAACACCAACAAATTCAACAACAACCTCAACATTAAAAAACAACAACAACCTCAACATTGAAAAACACCAACAAATTCAACAACAACCTCAACAATGAAAAACACCAACAAATTCAACAACAACCTCAACATTGAAAAACACCAACAAATTCAACAACAACCTCAACTTTGAAAAAAAACAACAACCTCAACATGGAAAAACACCAACAAATTCAACAACAACCTCAACATTGAAAAACAACAACAACCTCAACTTTGAAAAACACCAACAAATTCAACAACAACCTCAACATTTAAAAACAACAACAACCTCAACATTGAAAAACACCAACAAATTCAACAACAACCTCAACATTGAAAAACACAAACAAATTCAACAACAACTTCAACTTTGAAAAACACCAACAAATTCAACAACAACCTCGACATTGAAAAACACCAACAAATTCAACAACAACCTCAACATTGAAAAACTACAACAACCTCAACATTGAAAAACACCAACAAATACAACAACAACCTCAACATTGAAAAACAACAACAACCTCAACATTGAAAAACACCAACAAATTCAGCAACAACCTCAACATTGAAAAACATCAACAACTTCAACATTGAAAAACACCAACAAGTTCAACAACAACCTCGAAATTGAAAAACAGCAACAAATTCAACAACAACCTCAACATTGAAAAACAACAACAACCTCAACATTGAAGAACACCAACAAATTCAACAACAACCTCAACATTAAAAAACAACAACAACCTCAACATTGAAAAACACCAACAAATTCAACAACAACCTCAACAATGAAAAACACCAACAAATTCAACAACAACCTCAACATTGAAAAACACCAACAAATTCAACAACAACCTCAACTTTGAAAAAAAACAACAACCTCAACATGGAAAAACACCAACAAATTCAACAACAACCTCAACATTGAAAAACAACAACAACCTCAACTTTGAAAAACACCAACAAATTCAACAACAACCTCAACATTTAAAAACAACAACAACCTCAACATTGAAAAACACCAACAAATTCAACAACAACCTCAACATTGAAAAACACCAACAAATCCAACAACAACCTCAACATTGAAAAACACAAACAAATTCAACAACAACTTCAACATTGAAAAACACCAACAAATTCAACAACAACCTCGACATTGAAAAACACCAACAAATTCAACAACAATCTCAACATTGAAAAACTACAACAACCTCAACATTGAAAAACACCAACAAATACAACAACAACCTCAACATTGAAAAACAACAACAACCTCAACATTGAGAAAACACCAACAAATTCAAAAACAACCTTCAGCATTGAAAAACACCAACAAATTCAACTACAACCTCAACATTGCAAAACAACAACAACCTCAACATTGAAAAACACCAACAAATTCAGCAACAACCTCAACATTGAAAAACAACAACAACCTCAACATTGAAAAACACCAACAAATTCAACAACAACCTCAACATTTAAAAACAACAACAACCTCAACATTGAAAAACACCAACAAATTCAACAACAACCTCAACATTGAAAAACACCAATAAATTCAACAACAACTTCAACATTGAAAAACACCAACAAATTCAACAACAACCTCGACATTGAAAAACACCAAGAAATTCAACAACAACCTCAACATTGAAAAACTACAACAACCTCAACATTGAAAAACACCATCAAATACAACAACAACCTCAACATTGAAAAAGAACAACAACCTCAACATTGAAAAACACCAACAAATTCAACAACAACCTCAACATTGAAAAACAACAACAACCTCAACATTGAAAAACAACAACAACCTCAACATCGAAAAACACCAACAAATTCAACAACAACCTCAACATTAAAAAACAACAACAACCTCAACATTGAAAAACACCAACAAATTCAACAACAACTTAAAAATTGAAAAACACCAACAAATTCAACAACAACCTCGAAATTGAAAAACTGCAACAAATTCAACAACAACCACAACATTGAAAAACAACAACAACCTCAACATTGAAAAACACCAACAAATTCAACAACAACCTCAACAATGAAAAACACCAACAAATTCAACAACAACCTCAACATTGAAAAACACCAACAAATTTAACAACAACCTCAACTTTGAAAAACAACAACAACCTCAACATGGAAAAACACCAACAAATTCAACAACAACCTCAACATTGAAAAACAACCACAACCTCAAAATTGAAAAACACCAACAAATTCAACAACAACCTCAACATTTAAAAACAACAACAACCTCAACATTGAAAAACACCAACAAATTCAGCAACAACCTCAACATTGAAAAACATCAACAACTTCAACATTGAAAAACACCAACAAGTTCAACAACAACCTCGAAATTGAAAAACAGCAACAAATTCAACAACAACCTCAACATTGAAAAACAACAACAACCTCAACATTGAAGAACACCAACAAATTCAACAACAACCTCAACATTAAAAAACAACAACAACCTCAACATTGAAAAACACCAACAAATTCAACAACAACCTCAACAATGAAAAACACCAACAAATTCAACAACAACCTCAACATTGAAAAACACCAACAAATTCAACAACAACCTCAACTTTGAAAAAAAACAACAACCTCAACATGGAAAAACACCAACAAATTCAACAACAACCTCAACATTGAAAAACAACAACAACCTCAACTTTGAAAAACACCAACAAATTCAACAACAACCTCAACATTTAAAAACAACAACAACCTCAACATTGAAAAACACCAACAAATTCAACAACAACCTCAACATTGAAAAACACAAACAAATTCAACAACAACTTCAACTTTGAAAAACACCAACAAATTCAACAACAACCTCGACATTGAAAAACACCAACAAATTCAACAACAACCTCAACATTGAAAAACTACAACAACCTCAACATTGAAAAACACCAACAAATACAACAACAACCTCAACATTGAAAAACAACAACAACCTCAACATTGCGAAAACACCAGCAAATTCAAGAACAACCTTCAACATTGAAAAACACCAACAAATTCAACAACAACCTCAACATTGAAAAACAACAACAACCTCAACATTGAGAAACAACAACAACCTCAGCATTGAAAAACACCAACAAATTCAACAACAACCTCAACGTTGAAAAACAACAACAACCTCAACATTGAAAAACACCAACAAATTCAACAACAACTTCAACATTGAAAAACACCAACAAATTCAACAGCAACCTCGAAATTGAAAAACTGCAACAAATTCAACAACAACCTCAACATTGAAAAACAACAACAACCTCAACATTGAAAAACACCAACAAATTCAACAACAACCTCAACAATGAAAAACACCAACAAATTCAACAACAACCTCAACATTGAAAAACAGCAACAAATTTAACAACAACCTCAACTTTGAAAAACAACAACAACCTCAACTTGGAAAAACACCAACAAATTCAACAACAACCTCAACATTGTAAAACAACAACAACCTCAAAATTGAAAAACACCAACAAATTCAACAACAACCTCAACATTTAAAAACAATAACAACCTCAACATTGAAAAACACCAACAAATTCAACAACAACCTCGAAATTGAAAAACAGCAACAAATTCAACAACAACCTCAAAATTGAAAAACAACAACAACCTCAACATTGAACAACACCAACAAATTCAACAACAACCTCAACATTAAAAAACAACAACAACCTCAACATTGAAAAACACCAACAAATTCAACAACAACCTCAACATTGAAGAACACCAACAAATTTAACAACACCCTCAACTTTGAAAAACAACAACAACCTCAACATGGAAAAACACCAACAAATTCAACAACAACCTCAACATTGAAAAACAACAACAACCTCAACATTGAAAAACACCAACAAATTCAACAACAACCTCAACATTTAAAAACAACAACAACCTCAACATTGAAAAACACCAACAAATTCAAAAACAACCTCAACATTTAAAAACAACAACAACCTCAACATTGAAAAACACCAACAAATTCAACCACAACCTCAACATTGAAAAACACCAACAAATTCAACAACCTCAACATTGAACAACACCAACAAATTCAACAACATCTTCAACATTGAAAAACACCAACAAATTCAACAGCAATCTCGACATTGAAAAACATCAACAAATTCAACAACAACCTCAACATTGAAAAACGACAACAACCTCAACATTGAAAAACACCAACAAATTCAACAACAACCTCAACATTGAAAAACAACAACAACCTCAGCATTGAAAAACACCAACAAATTCAACAACAACCTCAACGTTGAAAAACACCAACAAATTCAACAACAACCTCAACATTGAAAAACAACAACAACCTCAACATTGAAAAACACCAACAAATTCAACAACAACCTCAACATTGAAAAACACCAACAAATTCAGCAACAACCTCAACATTGAAAAACAACAACAACCTCAACATTGAAAAACATCAACAAATTCAACAACAACTTCAACATTGAAAAACTACAACAAACTCAACATTGAAAAACACCAACAAATTGAACAACAACCTCAACATTGAAAAACAACAACAACCTCAGCATTGAAAAACACGAACAAATTCAACAACAACCTCAACATTGAAAAACACCAACAAATTCAACAACAACCTCAACATTGAAAAACAATAAAAACCTCAACATTGAAAAACACCAACAAATTCAACAACAACCTCAACATTGAAAAACACCAACAAATTCAGCAACAACCTCAACACTGAAAAACAACAACAACCTTAACATTGAAAAACACCAACAAATTCAACAACAACCTCAACATTGAAAAACAACAACAACCTCAACATTGAAAAACAGCAACAAATTCAACAACAACCTCAAAATTGAAAAACAACAACAACCTCAACATTGAAAAACACCAACAAATTCAACAACAACCTCAACATTGAAAAACAACAACAACCTCAACATTGAAATACACCAACAAGTTCAACAACAACCTCAACATTGAAAAACAACAACAACCTCAACATTGAAAAACACCAATAAATTCAACAACAACCTCAACATTGAAAATCACCAACAAATTCAACAACAACCTCGACATTGAAAAACACCAACAAATTCAACAACAACCTCAACATTGAAAAACTACAACAACCTCAACATTGAAAAACACCAACAAATACAACAACAACCTCAACATTGAAAAACAACAACAACCTCAACATTGAAAAACACCAACAAATTCAACAACAACCTCAACATTAAAAAACAACAACAACCTCAACATTGAAAAACACCAACAAATTTAAAAACAACTTCAACATTGAAAAACACCAACAAATTCAACAGCAACCTCGAAATTGAAAAACAGCAACAAATTCAACAACCACCTCAACATTGAAAAAGAACAACAACCTCAAAATTGAAGAACACCAACAAATTCAACAACAACCTCAACATTAAAAAACAACAACAACCTCAACATTGAAAAACACCAACAAATTCAACAACAACCTCAACAATGAAAAACACCAACAAATTTAACAACAACCTCAACTTTGAAAAACAACATCAACCTCAACATGGAAAAACACCAACAAATTCAACAACAACCTCAACACTGAAAAACAACAACAACCTCAAAATTGAAAAACACCAACAAATTCAACAACAACCTCAACATTGAAAAACAACAACAACCTCAACATTGAAAAACAGCAACAAATTCAACAACAACCTCAAAATTGAAAAACAACAACAACCTCAACATTGAAAAACACCAACAAATTCAACAACAACCTCAACATTGAAAAACAACAACAACCTCAACATTGAAAAACACCAACAAGTTCAACAACAACCTCAACATCGAAAAACAACAACAACCTCAACATTGAAAAACACCAACAAATTCAACAGCAACCTCAACAATGAAAAACACAAACAAATTCAACAACAACCTCAACATTGAAAAACACCAACAAATTTAACAACAACCTCAACTTTGAAAAACAACAACAACCTCAACATGGAAAAACACCAACAAATTCAACAACAACCTCAACATTGAAAAACAACAACAACCTCAAAATTGAAAAACACCAACAAGTTCAACAACAACCTCAACATTGAAAAACAACAAGAACCTCAACATTGAAAAACACCAACAAATTCAACAACAACTTCAACATTGAAAAACACCAACAAATTCAACAACAACCTCGACATTGAAAAACACCAACAAATTCAACAACAACCTCAACATTGAAAAAGAGCAACAACCTCAACATTGAAAAACACCAACAAATTCAACAACAACCTCAACATTGAAAAACAACAACAACCTCAACATTGAAAAACAACAACAACCTCAACATTGAAAAACACCAACAAATTCAACAACAACCTCAACATTAAAAAACAACAACAACCTCAACATTGAAAAACACCAACAAATTCAAAAACAACTTCAACATTGAAAAACACCAACAAATTCAACAACAACCTCGAAATTGAAAAACAGCAACAAATTCAACAACAACCTCAACATTGAAAAACAACAACAACCTCAACATTGAAGAACACCAACAAATTCAACAACAACCTCAACATTAAAAAACAACAACAACCTCAAGATTGAAAAACACCAACAAATTCAACAACACCTCAACAATGAAACACACCAACAAATTTAACAACAACCTCAACTTTGAAAAACAAAATCAACCTCAACATGGAAAAACACCAACAAATTCAACGACAACCTCAAAACTGAAAAACAACAACAACCTCAAAATTGAAAAACACCAACAAATTCAACAACAACCTCAACATTTAAAAACAACAACAACCTCAACATTGAAAAACACCAACAAATTCAACAACAACTTCAACATTGAAAAACACCAACAAATTCAACAACATCCTCGACATTGAAAAACACCAACAAATTCAACAACAACCTCAACATTGAAAAACTACAACAACCTCAACATTGAAAAACACCAACAAATACAACAACAACCTCAACATTGAAAAACAACAACAACCTCAACATTGAGAAAACACCAACAAATTCAACAACAACCTTCAGCATTGAAAAACACCAACAAATTCAACAACAACCTCAACATTGAAAAACAACAACAACCTCAACATTGAAAAACACCAACAAATTCAACAACAACCTCAACATTGAAAAACAACAACAACCTCAACATTGAAAAACACCAACAAGTTCAACAACAACCTCAACATTGACAAACAACAACAACCTCAACATTGAAAAACACCAACAAATTCAACAACAACCTCAACATTGAAAAACACCAACAAATTCAACAACAACTTCAACATTGAAAAACACCAACAAATTCAACAACAACCTCGACATTGAAAAACACCAACAAATTCAACAACAACCTCAACATTGAAAAACTACAACAACCTCAACATGAAAAACACCAACAAATACAACAACAACCTCAACATTGAAAAACAACAACAGCCTCAACATTGAAAAACACCAACAAATTCAACAACAACCTCAACATTAAAAAACAACAACAACCTCAACATTGAAAAACACCAACAAATTCAAAAACAACTTCAACATTGAAAAACACCAACAAATTCAACAACAACCTCGAAATTGAAAAACAGCAACAAATTCCACAACAACCTCAACATTGAAAAACAACAACAACCTCAACATTGAAGAACACCAACAAAGTCAACAACAACCTCAACATTAAAAAACAACAACCTCAACATTGAAAAACACCAACAACTTCAACAACAACCTCAACAATGAAAAACACCAACAAATTCAACTTTGAAAAACACCAACAAATTCAACAACAACCTCAACATTTGAAAACAACAACAACCTCAACATTGAAAAACACCAACAAATTCAACAACAACCTCAACATTGAAAAACACAAACAAATTCAACAACAACTTCAACTTTGAAAAACACCAACAAATTCAACAACAACCTCGACATTGAAAAACACCAACAAATTCAACAACAACCTCAACATTGAAAAACTACAACAACCTCAACATTGAAAAACACCAACAAATACAACAACAACCTCAACATTGAAAAACAACAACAACCTGAACATTGCGAAAACACCAACAAATTCAACAACAACCTTCAACATTGAAAAACACCAACAAATTCAACAACAACCTCAACATTGAAAAACAACAACAACCTCAACATTGAGAAACAACAACAACCTCAGCATTGAAAAACACCAACAAATTCAACAACAACCTCAACATTGAAAAACAACAACAACCTCAACATTGAAACACACCAACAAATTCAACAACAACTTCAACATTGAAAAACACCAACAAATTCAACAGCAACCTCGAAATTGAAAAACTGCAACAAATTCAACAACAACCTCAACATTGAAAAACAACAACAACCTCAACATTGAAAAACACCAACAAATTCAACAACAACCTCAACAGTGAAAAACACCAACAAATTCAACAACAACCTCAACATTGAAAAACACCAACAAATTTAACAACAACCTCAACTTTGAAAAACAACAACAAACTCAACATGGAAAAACACCAACAAATTCAACAACAACCTCAACATTGAAAAACAACAACAACCTCAACATTTAAAAACAACAACAACCTCAACATTGAAAAACACCAACAAATTCAACAACAACCTCGAAATTGAAAAACAGCCACAAATTCAACAACAACCTCAACATTGAAAAACAACAACAACCTCAACATTGAAGAACACCAACAAATTCAACAACAACCTCAACATTAAAAAACAACAACAACCTCCACATTGAAAAACACCAACAAATTCAACAACAACCTCAACAATGAAAAACACCAACAAATTCAACAACAACCTCAACATTGAAAAACACCAACAAATTTAACAACACCCTCAACTTTGAAAAACAACAACAACCTCAACATGGAAAAACACCAACAAATTCAACAACAACCTCAACATTTAAAAACAACAACAACCTCAACATTGAAAAACACCAACAAATTCAACAACAACCTCAACATTGAAAAACAACAACAACCTCAACATTGAAAAACACCAACAAATTCAACAACAACCTCAACATTTAAAAACAACAACAACCTCAACATTGAAAAACACCAACAAATTCAACAACAACCTCAACATTGAAAAACACCAACAAATTCAACAACCTCAACATTGAACAACACCAACAAATTCAACAACATCTTCAACATTGAAAAACACCAACAAATTCAAAAGCAATCTCGACATTGAAAAACATCAACAAATTCAACAACAACCTCAACATTGAAAAACGACAACAACCTCAACATTGAAAAACACCAACAAATTCAACAACAACCTCAACATTGAAAAACAACAACAACCTCAGCATTGAAAAACACCAACAAATTCAACAACAACCTCAACGTTGAAAAACACCAACAAATTCAACAACAACCTCAACATTGAAAAACAACAGCAACCTCAACATTGAAAAACACCAACAAATTCAACAACAACCTCAACATTGAAAAACACCAACAAATTCAGCAACAACCTCAACATTGAAAAACAACAACAACCTCAACATTGAAAAACATCAACAAATTCAACAACAACCTCAACATTGAAAAACTACAACAACCTCAACATTGAAAAACACCAACAAATTCAACAACAACCTCAACATTGAAAAACAACAACAACCTCAGCATTGAAAAACACGAACAAATTCAACAACAACCTCAACATTGAAAAACACCAACAAATTCAACAACAACCTCAACATTGAAAAACAATAAAAACCTCAACATTGAAAAACACCAACAAATTCAACAACAACCTCAACATTGAAAAACACCAACAAATTCAGCAACAACCTCAACATTGAAAAACAACAACAACCTCAACATTGAAAAACACCAACAAATTCAACAACAACCTCAACATTGAAAAACAACAACAACCTCAACATTGAAAAACAGCAACAAATTCAACAACAACCTCAACATTGAAAAACACCAACAAATTCAACAACAACCTCAACATTGAAAAACAACAACAACCTCAACATTGAAAAACACCAACAAGTTCAACAACAACCTCAACATTGACAAACAACAACAACCTCAACATTGAAAAACACCAACAAATTCAACAACAACCTCAACTTTGAAAAACACCAACAAATTCAACAACAACTTCAACATTGAAAAACACCAACAAATTCAACAACAACCTCGACATTGAAAAACACCAACAAATTCAACAACAACCTCAACATTGAAAAACTACAACAACCTCAACATGAAAAACACCAACAAATACAACAACAACCTCAACATTGAAAAACAACAACAACCTCAACATTGAAAAACACCAACAAATTCAACAACAACCTCAACATTAAAAAACAACAACAACCTCAACATTGAAAAACACCAACAAATTCAAAAACAACTTCAACATTGAAAAAAACCAACAAATTCAACAACAACCTCGAAATTGAAAAACAGCAACAAATTCAACAACCACCTCAACATTGAAAAAGAACAACAACCTCAAAATTGAAGAACACCAACAAATTCAACAACAACCTCAACATTAAAAAACAACAACAACCTCAACATTGAAAAACACCAACAAATTCAACAACAACCTCAACAATGAAAAACACCAACAAATTTAACAACAACCTCAACTTTGAAAAACAACATCAACGTCAACATGGAAAAACACCAACAAATTCAACAACAACCTCAACACTGAAAAACAACAACAACCTCAAAATTGAAAAACACCAACAAATTCAACAACAACCTCAACATTGAAAAACAACAACAACCTCAACATTGAAAAACAGCAACAAATTCAACAACAACCTCAAAATTGAAAAACAACAACAACCTCAACATTGAAAAACACCAACAAATTCAACAACAACCTCAACATTGAAAAACAACAACAACCTCAACAGTGAAAAACACCAACAAGTTCAACAACAACCTCAACATCGAAAAACAACAACAACCTCAACATTGAAAAACACCAACAAATTCAACAACAACCTCAACAATGAAAAACACAAACAAATTCAACAACAACCTCAACATTGAAAAGCACCAACAAATTTAACAACAACCTCAACATTGAAAAACACCAACAAATTCAACAACCTCAACATTGAACAACACCAACAAATTCAACAACATCTTCAACATTGAAAAACACCAACAAATTCAAAAGCAATCTCGACATTGAAAAACATCAACAAATTCAACAACAACCTCAACATTGAAAAACGACAACAACCTCAACATTGAAAAACACCAACAAATTCAACAACAACCTCAACATTGAAAAACAACAACAACCTCAGCATTGAAAAACACCAACAAATTCAACAACAACCTCAACGTTGAAAAACACCAACAAATTCAACAACAACCTCAACATTGAAAAACAACAGCAACCTCAACATTGAAAAACACCAACAAATTCAACAACAACCTCAACATTGAAAAACACCAACAAATTCAGCAACAACCTCAACATTGAAAAACAACAACAACCTCAACATTGAAAAACATCAACAAATTCAACAACAACCTCAACATTGAAAAACTACAACAACCTCAACATTGAAAAACACCAACAAATTCAACAACAACCTCAACATTGAAAAACAACAACAACCTCAGCATTGAAAAACACGAACAAATTCAACAACAACCTCAACATTGAAAAACACCAACAAATTCAACAACAACCTCAACATTGAAAAACAATAAAAACCTCAACATTGAAAAACACCAACAAATTCAACAACAACCTCAACATTGAAAAACACCAACAAATTCAGCAACAACCTCAACATTGAAAAACAACAACAACCTCAACATTGAAAAACACCAACAAATTCAACAACAACCTCAACATTGAAAAACAACAACAACCTCAACATTGAAAAACAGCAACAAATTCAACAACAACCTCAACATTGAAAAACACCAACAAATTCAACAACAACCTCAACATTGAAAAACAACAACAACCTCAACATTGAAAAACACCAACAAGTTCAACAACAACCTCAACATTGACAAACAACAACAACCTCAACATTGAAAAACACCAACAAATTCAACAACAACCTCAACTTTGAAAAACACCAACAAATTCAACAACAACTTCAACATTGAAAAACACCAACAAATTCAACAACAACCTCGACATTGAAAAACACCAACAAATTCAACAACAACCTCAACATTGAAAAACTACAACAACCTCAACATGAAAAACACCAACAAATACAACAACAACCTCAACATTGAAAAACAACAACAACCTCAACATTGAAAAACACCAACAAATTCAACAACAACCTCAACATTAAAAAACAACAACAACCTCAACATTGAAAAACACCAACAAATTCAAAAACAACTTCAACATTGAAAAAAACCAACAAATTCAACAACAACCTCGAAATTGAAAAACAGCAACAAATTCAACAACCACCTCAACATTGAAAAAGAACAACAACCTCAAAATTGAAGAACACCAACAAATTCAACAACAACCTCAACATTAAAAAACAACAACAACCTCAACATTGAAAAACACCAACAAATTCAACAACAACCTCAACAATGAAAAACACCAACAAATTTAACAACAACCTCAACTTTGAAAAACAACATCAACGTCAACATGGAAAAACACCAACAAATTCAACAACAACCTCAACACTGAAAAACAACAACAACCTCAAAATTGAAAAACACCAACAAATTCAACAACAACCTCAACATTGAAAAACAACAACAACCTCAACATTGAAAAACAGCAACAAATTCAACAACAACCTCAAAATTGAAAAACAACAACAACCTCAACATTGAAAAACACCAACAAATTCAACAACAACCTCAACATTGAAAAACAACAACAACCTCAACAGTGAAAAACACCAACAAGTTCAACAACAACCTCAACATCGAAAAACAACAACAACCTCAACATTGAAAAACACCAACAAATTCAACAACAACCTCAACAATGAAAAACACAAACAAATTCAACAACAACCTCAACATTGAAAAGCACCAACAAATTTAACAACAACCTCAACTTTGAAAAACAACAACAACCTCAACATGGAAAAACACCAACAAATTCAACAACATCCTCAACATTGAAAAACAACAACAACCTCAAAATTGAAAAACACCAACAAGTTCAACAACAACCTCAACATTGAAAAACAACAAGAACCTCAACATTGAAAAACACCAACAAATTCAACAACAACTTCAACATTGAAAAACACCAACAAATTCAACAACAACCTCGACATTGAAAAACACCAACAAATTCAACAACAACCTCAACATTGAAAAACTACAACAACCTCAACATTGAAAAACACCAACAAATACAACAACAACCTCAACATTGAAAAACAACAACAACCTCAACATTGAAAAACACCAACAAATTCAACAACAACCTCAACATTGAAAAACAACAACAACCTCAACATTGAAAAACAACAACAACCTCAACATTGAAAAACACCAACAAATTCAACAACAACCTCAACATTAAAAAACAACAACAACCTCAACATTGAAAAACACCAACAAATTCAAAAACAACTTAAACATTGAAAAACACCAACAAATTCAACAACAACCTCGAAATTGAAAAACAGCAACAAATTCAACAACCACCTCAACATTGAAAAAGAACAACAACCTCAACATTGAAGAACACCAACAAATTCAACAACAACCTCAACAATGAAAAACACCAACAAATTTAACAACAACCTCAACTTTGAAAAACAAAATCAACCTCAACATGGAAAAACACCAACAAATTCAACAACAACCTCAACACTGAAAAACAACAACAACCTCAAAATTGAAAAACACCAACAAATTCAACAACAACCTCAACATTTAAAAACAACAACAACCTCAACATTGAAAAACACCAACAAATTCAACAACAACTTCAACATTGAAAAACACCAACAAATTCAACAACATCCTCGACATTGAAAAACACCAACAAATTCAACAACAACCTCAACATTGAAAAACTACTACAACCTCAACATTGAAAAACACCAACAAATACAACAACAACCTCAACATTGAAAAACAACAACAACCTCAACATTGAGAAAACACCAACAAATTCAACAACAACCTTCAGCATTGAAAAACACCAACAAATTCAACAACAACCTCAACATTGAAAAACAACAACAACCTCAACATTGAAAAACACCAACAAATTCAACAACAACCTCAACATTGAAAAACAACAACAACCTCAACATGGAAAAACACCAACAAATTCAACAACAACCTCAACATTGAAAAACAACAACAACCTCAACAGTGAAAAACACCAACAAATTCAACAACAACCTCAACATTTAAAAACAACAACAACCTCAACATTGAAAAACACCAACAAATTCAACAATAACCTCAACATTGAAAAACACCAATAAATTCAACAACAACTTTAACATTGAAAAACACCAACAAATTCAACAACAACCTCGACATTGAAAAAGACCAAGAAATTCAACAACAACCTCAACATTGAAAAACTACAACAACCTCAACATTGAAAAACACCATCAAATACAACAACCTCAACATTGAAAAAGAACAACAACCTCAACATTGAAAAACACCAACAAATTCAACAACAACCTCAACATTAAAAAACAACAGCAACCTCAACATTGAAAAACACCAACAAATTCAACAACAACTTAAACATTGAAAAACACCAACAAATTCAACAACAACCTCGAAATTGAAAAACTGCAACAAATTCAACAACAACCTCAACGTTGAAAAACAACAACAACCTCAACATTGAAAAACACCAACAAATTCAACAACAACCTCAACAATGAAAAACACCAACTAATGCAAACAACAACCTCGACATTGAAAAACACCAATAAATTTAACAACAACCTCAACTTTGAAAAACAACAACAACCTCAACATGGAAAAACACCAAGAAATTCAACAACAACCTCAACATTGAAAAACAACAACAACCTCAAAATTGAAAAACACCAACAAATTCAACAACAACCTCAACATTTAAAAACAACAACAACCTCAACATTGAAAAACACCAACAAATTCAGCAACAACCTCAACATTGAAAAACATCAATAACTTCAACATTGAAAAACACCAACAAATTCAACAACAACCTCGAAATTGAAAAACAGCAACAAATTCAACAACAACCTCAACATTGAAAAACAACAACAACCTCAACATTGAAGAACACCAACAAATTCAACAACAACCTCAACATTAAAAAACAACAACAACCTCAACATTGAAAAACACCAACAACTTCAACAACATCCTCAACAATGAAAAACACCAACAAATTCAACAACAACCTCAACATTGAAAAACACCAACAAATTTAACAACAACCTCAACTTTGAAAAACAACAACAACCTCAACATGGAAAAACACCAACAAATTCAACAACAACCTCAACATTGAAAAACAACAACAACCTCAACATTGAAAAACACCAACAAATTCAACAACAACCTCAACATTTAAAAAGAACAACAACCTCAACATTGAAAAACACCAACAAATTCAACAACAACCTCAACATTGAAAAGCAACAACAACCTCAACATTGAAAAACACCAACAAATTCAACAACAACCTCAACATTTAAAAACAACAACAACCTCAACATTGAAAAACACCAACAAATTCAACAACAACCTCAACATTGAAAAACACCAACAAATTCAACAACCTCAACATGGAAAAACACCAACAAATTCAACAACAACCTCAACATTGAAAAACAACAACAACCTCAAAATTGAAAAACACCAACAAGTTCAACAACAACCTCAACATTGAAAAACAACAAGAACCTCAACATTGAAAAACACCAACAAATTCAACAACAACTTCAACATTGAAAAACACCAACAAATTCAACAACAACCTCGACATTGAAAAACACCAACAAATTCAACAACAACCTATACATTGAAAAACTACAACAACCTCAACATTGAAAAACACCAACAAATACAACAACAACCTCAACATTGAAAAACAACAACAACCTCAACATTGAAAAACACCAACAAATTCAACAACAACCTCAACATTGAAAAACAACAACAACCTCAACATTGAAAAACAACAACAACCTCAACATTGAAAAACACCAACAAATTCAACAACAACCTCAACATTAAAAAACAACAACAACCTCAACATTGAAAAACACCAACAAATTCAAAAACAACTTAAACATTGAAAAACACCAACAAATTCAACAACAACCTCGAAATTGAAAAACAGCAACAAATTCAACAACCACCTCAACATTGAAAAAGAACAACAACCTCAACATTGAAGAACACCAACAAATTCAACAACAACCTCAACATTAAAAAACAACAACCTCAACATTGAAAAACACCAACAAATTCAACAACAACCTCAACAATGAAAAACACCAACAAATTTAACAACAACCTCAACTTTGAAAAACAAAATCAACCTCAACATGGAAAAACACCAACAAATTCAACAACAACCTCAACACTGAAAAACAACAACAACCTCAAAATTGAAAAACGCCAACAAATTCAACAACAACCTCAACATTTAAAAACAACAACAACCTCAACATTGAAAAACACCAACAAATTCAACAACAACTTCAACATTGAAAAACACCAACAAATTCAACAACATCCTCGACATTGAAAAACACCAACAAATTCAACAACAACCTCAACATTGAAAAACTACTACAACCTCAACATTGAAAAACACCAACAAATACAACAACAACCTCAACATTGAAAAACAACAAAAACCTCAACATTGAGAAAACACCAACAAATTCAACAACAACCTTCAGCATTGAAAAACACCAACAAATTCAACAACAACCTCAACATTGAAAAACAACAACAACCTCAACATTGAAAAACACCAACAAATTCAACAACAAACTCAACATTGAAAAACAACAACAACCTCAACATGGAAAAACACCAACAAATTCAACAACAACCTCAACATTGAAAAACAACAACAACCTCAACAGTGAAAAACACCAACAAATTCAACAACAACCTCAACATTTAAAAACAACAACAACCTCAACATTGAAAAACACCAACAAATTCAACAATAACCTCAACATTGAAAAACACCAATAAATTCAACAACAACTTTAACATTGAAAAACACCAACAAATTCAACAACAACCTCGACATTGAAAAAGACCAAGAAATTCAACAACAACCTCAACATTGAAAAACTACAACAACCTCAACATTGAAAAACACCATCAAATACAACAACAACCTCAACATTGAAAAAGAACAACAACCTCAACATTGAAAAACACCAACAAATTCAACAACAACCTCAACATTAAAAAACAACAACAACCTCAACATTGAAAAACACCAACAAATTCAACAACAACTTAAACATTGAAAAACACCAACAAATTCAACAACAACCTCGAAATTGAAAAACTGCAACAAATTCAACAACAACCTCAACGTTGAAAAACAACAACAACCTCAACATTGAAAAACACCAACAAATTCAACAACAACCTCAACAATGAAAAACATCAATAACTTCAACATTGAAAAACACCAACAAATTCAACAACAACCTCGAAATTGAAAAACAGCAACAAATTCAACAACAACCTCAACATTGAAAAACAACAACAACCTCAACATTGAAGAACACCAACAAATTCAACAACAACCTCAACATTAAAAAACAACAACAACCTCAACATTGAAAAACACCAACAACTTCAACAACATCCTCAACAATGAAAAACACCAACAAATTCAACAACAACCTCAACATTGAAAAACACCAACAAACTTAACAACAACCTCAACTTTGAAAAACAACAACAACCTCAACATGGAAAAACACCAACAAATTCAACAACAACCTCAACATTGAAAAACAACAACAACCTCAACAGTGAAAAACACCAACAAATTCAACAACAACCTCAACATTTAAAAAGAACAACAACCTCAACATTGAAAAACACCAACAAATTCAACAACAACCTCAACATTGAAAAACAACAACAACCTCAACATTGAAAAACACCAACAAATTCAACAACAACCTCAACATTTAAAAACAACAACAACCTCAACATTGAAAAACACCAACAAATTCAACAACAACCTCAACATTGAAAAACACCAACAAATTCAACAACCTCAACATTGAACAACACCAACAACTTCAACAACAACCTCAACAATGAAAAACACCAACAAATTCAACAACAAACTCAACATTGAAAAACACCAACAAATTTAACAACCTCAACTTTGAAAAACAACAACAACCTCAACATGGAAAAACACCAACAAATTCAACAACAACCTCAACATTGAAAAACAACAACAACCTCAACATTGAAAAACACCAACAAATTCAACAACAACCTCAACATTTAAAAACAACAACAACCTCAACATTGAAAAACACCAACAAATTCAACAACAACCTCAACATTGAAAAACAACAACAACCTCAACATTGAAAAACACCAACAAATTCAACAACAACCTCAACATTTAAAAACAACAACAACCTCAACATTGAAAAACACCAACAAATTCAACAACAACCTCAACATTGAAAAACACCAACAAATTCAACAACCTCAACTTTGAACAACACCAACAAATTCAACAACATCTTCAACATTGAAAAACACCAACAAATTCAACAGCATTCTCGACATTGAAAAACATCAACAAATTCAACAACAACCTCAACATTGAAAAACAACAACAACCTCAACATTGAAAAACACCAACAAATTCAACAACAACCTCAACATTGAAAAACAACAACATCCTCAGCATTGAAAAACACCAACAAATTCAACAACAACCTCAACGTTGAAAAACACCAACAAATTCAACAACAACCTCAACATTGAAAAACAACAACAACCTCAACATTGAAAAACACCAACAAATTCAACAACAACCTCAACATTGAAAAACACCAACAAATTCAGCAACAACCTCAACATTGAAAAACAACAACAACCTCAACATTGAAAAATATCAACAAATTCAACAACAACCTCAACATTGAAAAACTACAACAACCTCAACATTGAAAAACACCAACAAATTCAACAACAACCTCAACATTGAAAAACAACAACAACCTCAGCATTGAAAAACACGAACAAATTCAACAACAACCTCAACATTGAAAAACACCAACAAATTCAACAACAACCTCAACATTGAAAAACAATAAAAACCTCAACATTGAAAAACACCAACAAATTCAACAACAACCTCAACATTGAAAAACACCAACAAATTCAGCAACAACCTCAACATTGAAAAACAACAACAACCTCAACATTGAAAAACACCAACAAATTCAACTTCAACCTCAACATTGAAAAACAACAACAACCTCAACATTGAAAAACAGCAACAAATTCAACAACAACCTCAAAATTGAAAAACAACAACAACCTCAACATTGAAAAACACCAACAAATTCAACAACAACCTCAACATTGAAAAACAACAACAACCTCAACATTGAAAAACACCAACAAGTTCAACAACAACCTCAACATTGAAAAACAACAACAAATTCAACAACAACCTCAACATTGAAAAACAACAACAACCTCAACATTGAAAAACACCAACAAATTCAACAACAACCTCAACAATGAAAAACACAAAGAAATTCAACAACAACCTCAACATTGAAAAACACGAACAAATTTAACAACAACTTCAACATTGAAAAACACCAACAAATTCAACAACAACCTCAACATTGAAAAACACCAACAAATTCAACAACAACCTCAACATTGAAAAACTACAACAACCTCAACATTGAAAAACACCAACAAATACAACAACAACCTCAACATTGAAAAACAACAACAACCTCAACATTGAGAAAACACCAACAAATTCAACAACAACCTTCAGCATTGAAAAACACCAACAAATTCAACTACAACCTCAACATTGAAAAACAACAACAACCTCAACATTGAAAAACACCAACAAATTCAACAACAACCTCAACATTGAAAAACAACAACAACCTCAACATTGAAAAACACCAACAAATTCAACAACAACCTCAACATTGAAAAACAACAACAACCTCAACAGTGAAAAACACCAACAAATTCAACAACAACCTCAACATTTAAAAACAACAACAACCTCAACATTGAAAAACACCAACAAATTCAACAACAACCTCAAATTGAAAAACACCAATAAATTCAACAACAACTTCAACATTGAAAAACACCAACAAATTCAACAACAACCTCGACATTGAAAAACACCAAGAAATTCAACAACA
Organism: Isurus oxyrinchus; assembly: GCA_026770705.1. Taxonomy (NCBI): domain Eukaryota; kingdom Metazoa; phylum Chordata; class Chondrichthyes; order Lamniformes; family Lamnidae; genus Isurus; species Isurus oxyrinchus. The sequence goes on along the minus strand of JANJGN010000300.1, from coordinate 428,632 downwards.
ACCTCAACATTGAAAAACTACAACAACCTCAACATTGAAAAACACCATCAAATACAACAACAACCTCAACATTGAAAAAGAACAACAACCTCAACATTGAAAAACACCAACAAATTCAACAACAACCTCAACATTGAAAAACAACAACAACCTCAACATTGAAAAACAACAACAACCTCAACATTGAAAAACACCAACAAATTCAATAACAACCTCAACATTAAAAAACAACAACAACCTCAACATTGAAAAACACCAACAAATTCAACAACAACTTAAACATTGAAAAACACCAACAAATTCAACAACAACCTCAACATTGAAAAACTGCAACAAATTCAACAACAACCTCAACATTGATAAACAACAACAACCTCAACATTGAAAAACACCAACAAATTCAACAACAACCTCAACAATGAAAAACACCAACAAATTCAACAACAACCTCAACATTGAAAAACACCAACAAATTTAACAACAACCTCAACTTTGAAAAACAACAACAACCTCAACATGGAAAAACACCAACAAATTCAACAACAACCTCAACATTGAAAAACAACAACAACCTCAAAATTGAAAAACACCAACAAATTCAACAACAACCTCAACATTTAAAAACAACAACAACCTCAACATTGAAAAACACCAACAAATTCAAAAACAACCTCAACATTGAAAAACAACAACAACCTCAACATTGAAAAACACCAACAAATTTAACAACAACTTCAACATTGAAAAACACCAACAAATTCAACAACAACCTCAACATTGAAAAACACCAACAAATTCAACAACAACCTCAACATTGAAAAACTACAACAACCTCAACATTGAAAAACACCAACAAATACAACAACAACCTCAACATTGAAAAACAACAACAACCTCAACATTGAGAAAACACCAACAAATTCAACAACAACCTTCAGCATTGAAAAACACCAACAAATTCAACTACAACCTCAACATTAAAAAACAACAACAACCTCAACATTGAAAAACACCAACAAATTCAACAACAACCTCAACATTGAAAAACAACAACAACCTCAACATTGAAAAACACCAACAAATTCAACAACAACCTCAACATTGAAAAACAACAACAACCTCAACAGTGAAAAACACCAACAAATTCAACAACAACCTCAACATTTAAAAACAACAACAACCTCAACATTGAAAAACACCAACAAATTCAACAACAACCTCAACATTGAAAAACACCAATAAATTCAACAACAACTTCAACATTGAAAAACACCAACAAATTCAACAACAACCTCGACATTGAAAAACACCAAGAAATTCAACAACAACCTCAACATTGAAAAACTACAACAACCTCAACATTGAAAAACACCATCAAATACAACAACAACCTCAACATTGAAAAAGAACAACAACCTCAACATTGAAAAACACCAACAAATTCAACAACAACCTCAACATTGAAAAACAACAACAACCTCAACATTGAAAAACAACAACAACCTCAACATTGAAAAACACCAACAAATTCAACAACAACCTCAACATTAAAAAACAACAACAACCTCAACATTGAAAAACACCAACAAATTCAACAACAACTTAAACATTGAAAAACACCAACAAATTCAACAACAACCTCGAAATTGAAAAACTGCAACAAATTCAACAACAACCTCAACATTGATAAACAACAACAACCTCAACATTGAAAAACACCAACAAATTCAACAACAACCTCAACAATGAAAAACACCAACAAATTCAACAACAACCTCAACATTGAAAAACACCAACAAATTTAACAACAACCTCAACTTTGAAAAACAACAACAACCTCAACATGGAAAAACACCAACAAATTCAACAACAACCTCAACATTGAAAAACAACAACAACCTCAAAATTGAAAAACACCAACAAATTCAACAACAACCTCAACATTTAAAAACAACAACAACCTCAACATTGAAAAACACCAACAAATTCAGCAACAACCTCAACAGTGAAAAACATCAACAACTTCAACATTGAAAAACACCAACAAATTCAACAACAACCTCGAAATTGAAAAACAGCAACAAATTCAACAACAACCTCAACATTGAAAAACAACAACAACCTGAACATTGAAGAACACCAACAAATTCAACAACAACCTCAACATTAAAAAACAACAACAACCTCAACATTGAAAAACACCAACAAATTCAACAACAACCTCAACAATGAAAAGCACCAACAAATTCAACAACAACCTCAACATTGAAAACCACGAACAAATTCAACAACAACCTCAACTTTGAAAAAAAACAACAACCTCAACATGGAAAAACACCAACAAATTCAACAACAACCTCAACATTGAAAAACAACAACAACCTCAACTTTGAAAAACACCAACAAATTCAACAACAACCTCAACATTTAAAAACAACAACAACCTCAACATTGAAAAACACCAACAAATTCAACAACAACCTCAACATTGAAAAACACAAACAAATTCAACAACAACTTCAACTTTGAAAAACACCAACAAATTCAACAACAACCTCGACATTGAAAAACACCAACAAATTCAACAACAACCTCAACATTGAAAAACTACAACAACCTCAACATTGAAAAACACCAACAAATACAACAACAACCTCAACATTGAAAAACAACAACAACCTCAACATTGCGAAAACACCAACAAATTCAACAAAAAATTCAACATTGAAAAACACCAACAAATTCAACAACAACCTCAACATTGAAAAACAACAACAACCTCAGCATTGAGAAACAACAACAACCTCAGCATTGAAAAACACCAACAAATTCAAAAACAACCTCAACATTGAAAAACAACAACAACCTCAACATTGAAAAACACCAACAAATTCAACAACAACTTCAACATTGAAAAACACCAACAAATTCAACAGCAACCTCGAAATTGAAAAACACCAACAAATTCAACAACAACCTCAACATTGAAAAACAACAACAACCTCAACAATGAAAAACAGCAACAAATTCAACAACAACTTAAACATTGAGAAACACCAACAAATTCAACAACAACCTCGAAATTGAAAAACTGCAACAAATTCAACAACAACCTCAACATTGAAAAACAACAACAACCTCAACATTGAAGAACACAAACAAATTCAACAACAACCTCAACATTAAAAAACAACAACAACCTCAACATTGAAAAACACCAACAAATTCAACAACAACCTCAACAATGAAAAACACCAACAAATTCAACAACAACCTCAACATTGAAAAACACCAACAAATTTAACAACAACCTCAACTTTGAAAAACAACAACAACCTCAACATGGAAAAACACCAACAAATTCAACAACAACCTCAACATTGAAAAACAAAAACAACCTCAAAATTGAAAAACACCAACAAATTCAACAACAACCTCAACATTTAAAAACAACAACAACCTCAACATTGAAAAACACCAACAAATTCAGCAACAACCTCAACATTGAAAAACATCAACAACTTCAACATTGAAAAACACCAACAAATTCAACAACAACCTCGAAATTGAAAAGCAGCAACAAATTCAACAACAACCTCAACATTGAAAAACAACAACAACCTGAACATTGAAGAACACCAACAAATTCAACAACAACCTCAACATTAAAAAACAACAACAACCTCAACATTGAAAAACACCAACAAATTCAACAACAACCTCAACAATGAAAAGCACCAACAAATTCAACAACAACCTCAACATTGAAAAACACGAACAAATTCAACAACAACCTCAACTTTGAAAAAAAACAACAACCTCAACATGGAAAAACACCAACAAATTCAACAACAACCTCAACATTGAAAAACAACAACAACCTCAACTTTGAAAAACACCAACAAATTCAACAACAACCTCAACATTTAAAAACAACAACAACCTCAACATTGAAAAACACCAACAAATTCAACAACAACCTCAACATTGAAAAACACAAACAAATTCAACAACAACTTCAACTTTGAAAAACACCAACAAATTCAACAACAACCTCGACATTGAAAAACACCAACAAATTCAACAACAACCTCAACATTGAAAAACTACAACAACCTCAACATTGAAAAACACCAACAAATACAACAACAACCTCAACATTGAAAAACAACAACAACCTCAACATTGCGAAAACACCAACAAATTCAACAAAAAATTCAACATTGAAAAACACCAACAAATTCAACAACAACCTCAATATTGAAAAACAACAACAACCTCAGCATTGAGAAACAACAACAACCTCAGCATTGAAAAACACCAACAAATTCAAAAACAACCTCAACATTGAAAAACAACAACAACCTCAACATTGAAAAACACCAACAAATTCAACAACAACTTCAACATTGAAAAACACCAACAAATTCAACAGCAACCTCGAAATTGAAAAACACCAACAAATTCAACAACAACCTCAACATTGAAAAACAACAACAACCTCAACAATGAAAAACACCAACAAATTCAACAACAACTTAAACATTGAAAAACACCAACAAATTCAACAACAACCTCGAAATTGAAAAACTGCAACAAATTCAACAACAACCTCAACATTGAAAAACAACAACAACCTCAACATTGAAGAACACAAACAAATTCAACAACAACCTCAACATTAAAAAACAACAACAACCTCAACATTGAAAAACACCAACAAATTCAACAACAACCTCAACAATGAAAAACACCAACAAATTCAACAACAACCTCAACATTGAAAAACACCAACAAATTTAACAACAACCTCAACTTTGAAAAACAACAACAACCTCAACATGGAAAAACACCAACAAATTCAACAACAACCTCAACATTGAAAAACAATAACAACCTCAAAATTGAAAAACAGCAACAAATTCAACAACAACCTCAACATTTAAAAACAACAACAACCTCGAAATTGAAAAAAAGCAACAAATTCAACAACAACCTCAACATTGAAAAACAACAACAACCTCAACATTGAACAACACCAACAAATTCAACAACAACCTCAACATTGAAAAACAACAACAACCTCAACATTGAAAAACACCAACAAATTCAACAACAACCTCAACAATGAAAAACACCAACAAATTCAACAACAACCTCAACATTGAAAAACACCAACAAATTTAACAACAACCTCAACTTTGAAAAACAACAACAACCTCAAAATGGAAAAACACCAACAAATTCAACAACAACCTCAACATTGAAAAACAACAACAACCTCAAAATTGAAAAACACCAACAAATTCAACAACAACCTCAACATTTAAAAACAACAACAACCTCAACATTGAAAAACACCAACAAATTCAACAACAACCTGAACATTGAAAAACACAAACAAATTCAACAACAACTTCAACATTGAAAAACAACAACAAATTCAACAACAACCTCGACATTGAAAAACACCAACAAATTCAACAACAACCTCAACATTGAAAAACTACAACAACCTCAACATTGAAAAACAACAACAAATACAACAACAACCTCAACATTGAAAAACAACAACAACCTTAACATTGAGAAAACACCAACAAATTCAACAACAACCTTCAACATTGAAAAACACCAACAAATTCAACAACAACCTCAACATTGTAAAACAATAACAACCTCAACATTGAAAAACAACAACAACCTCAACATTGAAAAACACCAACAAATTCAACAACAACCTCAACATTGAAAAACAACAACAACCTCAACATTGAAAAACACCAACAAATTCAACAACAACTTCAACATTGAAAAACACCAACAACTTCAACAACAACCTCGAAATTGAAAAACACCAACAAATTCAACAACAACCTCAACATTGAAAAACAAAAACAACCTCAACAATGAAAAACACCAACAAATTCAACAACAACCTCAAATTGAAAAACACCAATAAATTCAACAACAACTTCAACATTGAAAAACACCAACAAATTCAACAACAACCTCGACATTGAAAAACACCAAGAAATTCAACAACAACCTCAACATTGAAAAACTACAACAACCTCAACATTGAAAAACACCATCAAATACAACAACAACCTCAACATTGAAAAAGAACAACAACCTCAACATTGAAAAACACCAACAAATTCAACAACAACCTCAACATTGAAAAACAACAACAACCTCAACATTGAAAAACAACAACAACCTCAACATTGAAAAACACCAACAAATTCAATAACAACCTCAACATTAAAAAACAACAACAACCTCAACATTGAAAAACACCAACAAATTCAACAACAACTTAAACATTGAAAAACACCAACAAATTCAACAACAACCTCGAAATTGAAAAACTGCAACAAATTCAACAACAACCTCAACATTGATAAACAACAACAACCTCAACATTGAAAAACACCAACAAATTCAACAACAACCTCAACAATGAAAAACACCAACAAATTCAACAACAACCTCAACATTGAAAAACACCAACAAATTTAACAACAACCTCAACTTTGAAAAACAACAACAACCTCAACATGGAAAAACACCAACAAATTCAACAACAACCTCAACATTGAAAAACAACAACAACCTCAAAATTGAAAAACACCAACAAATTCAACAACAACCTCAACATTTAAAAACAACAACAACCTCAACATTGAAAAACACCAACAAATTCAAAAACAACCTCAACATTGAAAAACAACAACAACCTCAACATTGAAAAACACCAACAAATTTAACAACAACTTCAACATTGAAAAACACCAACAAATTCAACAACAACCTCAACATTGAAAAACACCAACAAATTCAACAACAACCTCAACATTGAAAAACTACAACAACCTCAACATTGAAAAACACCAACAAATACAACAACAACCTCAACATTGAAAAACAACAACAACCTCAACATTGAAAAACACCAACAAATTCAACAACAACCTTCAGCATTGAAAAACACCAACAAATTCAACTACAACCTCAACATTAAAAAACAACAACAACCTCAACATTGAAAAACACCAACAAATTCAACAACAACCTCAACATTGAAAAACAACAACAACCTCAACATTGAAAAACACCAACAAATTCAACAACAACCTCAACATTGAAAAACAACAACAACCTCAACAGTGAAAAACACCAACAAATTCAACAACAACCTCAACATTTAAAAACAACAACAACCTCAACATTGAAAAACACCAACAAATTCAACAACAACCTCAACATTGAAAAACACCAATAAATTCAACAACAACTTCAACATTGAAAAACACCAACAAATTCAACAACAACCTCGACATTGAAAAACACCAAGAAATTCAACAACAACCTCAACATTGAAAAACTACAACAACCTCAACATTGAAAAACACCATCAAATACAACAACAACCTCAACATTGAAAAAGAACAACAACCTCAACATTGAAAAACACCAACAAATTCAACAACAACCTCAACATTGAAAAACAACAACAACCTCAACATTGAAAAACAACAACAACCTCAACATTGAAAAACACCAACAAATTCAACAACAACCTCAACATTAAAAAACAACAACAACCTCAACATTGAAAAACACCAACAAATTCAACAACAACTTAAACATTGAAAAACACCAACAAATTCAACAACAACCTCGAAATTGAAAAACTGCAACAAATTCAACAACAACCTCAACATTGATAAACAACAACAACCTCAACATTGAAAAACACCAACAAATTCAACAACAACCTCAACAATGAAAAACACCAACAAATTCAACAACAACCTCAACATTGAAAAACACCAACAAATTTAACAACAACCTCAACTTTGAAAAACAACAACAACCTCAACATGGAAAAACACCAACAAATTCAACAACAACCTCAACATTGAAAAACAACAACAACCTCAAAATTGAAAAACACCAACAAATTCAACAACAACCTCAACATTTAAAAACAACAACAACCTCAACATTGAAAAACACCAACAAATTCAGCAACAACCTCAACAGTGAAAAACATCAACAACTTCAACATTGAAAAACACCAACAAATTCAACAACAACCTCGAAATTGAAAAACAGCAACAAATTCAACAACAACCTCAACATTGAAAAACAACAACAACCTGAACATTGAAGAACACCAACAAATTCAACAACAACCTCAACATTAAAAAACAACAACAACCTCAACATTGAAAAACACCAACAAATTCAACAACAACCTCAACAATGAAAAGCACCAACAAATTCAACAACAACCTCAACATTGAAAACCACGAACAAATTCAACAACAACCTCAACTTTGAAAAAAAACAACAACCTCAACATGGAAAAACACCAACAAATTCAACAACAACCTCAACATTGAAAAACAACAACAACCTCAACTTTGAAAAACACCAACAAATTCAACAACAACCTCAACATTTAAAAACAACAACAACCTCAACATTGAAAAACACCAACAAATTCAACAACAACCTCAACATTGAAAAACACAAACAAATTCAACAACAACTTCAACTTTGAAAAACACCAACAAATTCAACAACAACCTCGACATTGAAAAACACCAACAAATTCAACAACAACCTCAACATTGAAAAACTACAACAACCTCAACATTGAAAAACACCAACAAATACAACAACAACCTCAACATTGAAAAACAACAACAACCTCAACATTGCGAAAACACCAACAAATTCAACAAAAAATTCAACATTGAAAAACACCAACAAATTCAACAACAACCTCAACATTGAAAAACAACAACAACCTCAGCATTGAGAAACAACAACAACCTCAGCATTGAAAAACACCAACAAATTCAAAAACAACCTCAACATTGAAAAACAACAACAACCTCAACATTGAAAAACACCAACAAATTCAACAACAACTTCAACATTGAAAAACACCAACAAATTCAACAGCAACCTCGAAATTGAAAAACACCAACAAATTCAACAACAACCTCAACATTGAAAAACAACAACAACCTCAACAATGAAAAACAGCAACAAATTCAACAACAACTTAAACATTGAAAAACACCAACAAATTCAACAACAACCTCGAAATTGAAAAACTGCAACAAATTCAACAACAACCTCAACATTGAAAAACAACAACAACCTCAACATTGAAGAACACAAACAAATTCAACAACAACCTCAACATTAAAAAACAACAACAACCTCAACATTGAAAAACACCAACAAATTCAACAACAACCTCAACAATGAAAAACACCAACAAATTCAACAACAACCTCAACATTGAAAAACACCAACAAATTTAACAACAACCTCAACTTTGAAAAACAACAACAACCTCAACATGGAAAAACACCAACAAATTCAACAACAACCTCAACATTGAAAAACAAAAACAACCTCAAAATTGAAAAACACCAACAAATTCAACAACAACCTCAACATTTAAAAACAACAACAACCTCAACATTGAAAAACACCAACAAATTCAGCAACAACCTCAACATTGAAAAACATCAACAACTTCAACATTGAAAAACACCAACAAATTCAACAACAACCTCGAAATTGAAAAGCAGCAACAAATTCAACAACAACCTCAACATTGAAAAACAACAACAACCTGAACATTGAAGAACACCAACAAATTCAACAACAACCTCAACATTAAAAAACAACAACAACCTCAACATTGAAAAACACCAACAAATTCAACAACAACCTCAACAATGAAAAGCACCAACAAATTCAACAACAACCTCAACATTGAAAACCACGAACAAATTCAACAACAACCTCAACTTTGAAAAAAAACAACAACCTCAACATGGAAAAACACCAACAAATTCAACAACAACCTCAACATTGAAAAACAACAACAACCTCAACTTTGAAAAACACCAACAAATTCAACAACAACCTCAACATTTAAAAACAACAACAACCTCAACATTGAAAAACACCAACAAATTCAACAACAACCTCAACATTGAAAAACACAAACAAATTCAACAACAACTTCAACTTTGAAAAACACCAACAAATTCAACAACAACCTCGACATTGAAAAACACCAACAAATTCAACAACAACCTCAACATTGAAAAACTACAACAACCTCAACATTGAAAAACACCAACAAATACAACAACAACCTCAACATTGAAAAACAACAACAACCTCAACATTGCGAAAACACCAACAAATTCAACAAAAAATTCAACATTGAAAAACACCAACAAATTCAACAACAACCTCAACATTGAAAAACAACAACAACCTCAGCATTGAGAAACAACAACAACCTCAGCATTGAAAAACACCAACAAATTCAAAAACAACCTCAACATTGAAAAACAACAACAACCTCAACATTGAAAAACACCAACAAATTCAACAACAACTTCAACATTGAAAAACACCAACAAATTCAACAGCAACCTCGAAATTGAAAAACACCAACAAATTCAACAACAACCTCAACATTGAAAAACAACAACAACCTCAACAATGAAAAACAGCAACAAATTCAACAACAACTTAAACATTGAAAAACACCAACAAATTCAACAACAACCTCGAAATTGAAAAACTGCAACAAATTCAACAACAACCTCAACATTGAAAAACAACAACAACCTCAACATTGAAGAACACAAACAAATTCAACAACAACCTCAACATTAAAAAACAACAACAACCTCAACATTGAAAAACACCAACAAATTCAACAACAACCTCAACAATGAAAAACACCAACAAATTCAACAACAACCTCAACATTGAAAAACACCAACAAATTTAACAACAACCTCAACTTTGAAAAACAACAACAACCTCAACATGGAAAAACACCAACAAATTCAACAACAACCTCAACATTGAAAAACAAAAACAACCTCAAAATTGAAAAACACCAACAAATTCAACAACAACCTCAACATTTAAAAACAACAACAACCTCAACATTGAAAAACACCAACAAATTCAGCAACAACCTCAACATTGAAAAACATCAACAACTTCAACATTGAAAAACACCAACAAATTCAACAACAACCTCGAAATTGAAAAGCAGCAACAAATTCAACAACAACCTCAACATTGAAAAACAACAACAACCTGAACATTGAAGAACACCAACAAATTCAACAACAACCTCAACATTAAAAAACAACAACAACCTCAACATTGAAAAACACCAACAAATTCAACAACAACCTCAACAATGAAAAGCACCAACAAATTCAACAACAACCTCAACATTGAAAAACACGAACAAATTCAACAACAACCTCAACTTTGAAAAAAAACAACAACCTCAACATGGAAAAACACCAACAAATTCAACAACAACCTCAACATTGAAAAACAACAACAACCTCAACTTTGAAAAACACCAACAAATTCAACAACAACCTCAACATTTAAAAACAACAACAACCTCAACATTGAAAAACACCAACAAATTCAACAACAACCTCAACATTGAAAAACACAAACAAATTCAACAACAACTTCAACTTTGAAAAACACCAACAAATTCAACAACAACCTCGACATTGAAAAACACCAACAAATTCAACAACAACCTCAACATTGAAAAACTACAACAACCTCAACATTGAAAAACACCAACAAATACAACAACAACCTCAACATTGAAAAACAACAACAACCTCAACATTGCGAAAACACCAACAAATTCAACAAAAAATTCAACATTGAAAAACACCAACAAATTCAACAACAACCTCAATATTGAAAAACAACAACAACCTCAGCATTGAGAAACAACAACAACCTCAGCATTGAAAAACACCAACAAATTCAAAAACAACCTCAACATTGAAAAACAACAACAACCTCAACATTGAAAAACACCAACAAATTCAACAACAACTTCAACATTGAAAAACACCAACAAATTCAACAGCAACCTCGAAATTGAAAAACACCAACAAATTCAACAACAACCTCAACATTGAAAAACAACAACAACCTCAACAATGAAAAACACCAACAAATTCAACAACAACTTAAACATTGAAAAACACCAACAAATTCAACAACAACCTCGAAATTGAAAAACTGCAACAAATTCAACAACAACCTCAACATTGAAAAACAACAACAACCTCAACATTGAAGAACACAAACAAATTCAACAACAACCTCAACATTGAAAAACACCAACAAATTCAACAACAACCTCAACATTGTAAAACAATAACAACCTCAACATTGAAAAACAACAACAACCTCAACATTGAAAAACACCAACAAATTCAACAACAACCTCAACATTGAAAAACAACAACAACCTCAACATTGAAAAACACCAACAAATTCAACAACAACTTCAACATTGAAAAACACCAACAACTTCAACAACAACCTCGAAATTGAAAAACACCAACAAATTCAACAACAACCTCAACATTGAAAAACAAAAACAACCTCAACAATGAAAAACACCAACAAATTCAACAACAACCTCAAATTGAAAAACACCAATAAATTCAACAACAACTTCAACATTGAAAAACACCAACAAATTCAACAACAACCTCGACATTGAAAAACACCAAGAAATTCAACAACAACCTCAACATTGAAAAACTACAACAACCTCAACATTGAAAAACACCATCAAATACAACAACAACCTCAACATTGAAAAAGAACAACAACCTCAACATTGAAAAACACCAACAAATTCAACAACAACCTCAACATTGAAAAACAACAACAACCTCAACATTGAAAAACAACAACAACCTCAACATTGAAAAACACCAACAAATTCAATAACAACCTCAACATTAAAAAACAACAACAACCTCAACATTGAAAAACACCAACAAATTCAACAACAACTTAAACATTGAAAAACACCAACAAATTCAACAACAACCTCGAAATTGAAAAACTGCAACAAATTCAACAACAACCTCAACATTGATAAACAACAACAACCTCAACATTGAAAAACACCAACAAATTCAACAACAACCTCAACAATGAAAAACACCAACAAATTCAACAACAACCTCAACATTGAAAAACACCAACAAATTTAACAACAACCTCAACTTTGAAAAACAACAACAACCTCAACATGGAAAAACACCAACAAATTCAACAACAACCTCAACATTGAAAAACAACAACAACCTCAAAATTGAAAAACACCAACAAATTCAACAACAACCTCAACATTTAAAAACAACAACAACCTCAACATTGAAAAACACCAACAAATTCAAAAACAACCTCAACATTGAAAAACAACAACAACCTCAACATTGAAAAACACCAACAAATTTAACAACAACTTCAACATTGAAAAACACCAACAAATTCAACAACAACCTCAACATTGAAAAACACCAACAAATTCAACAACAACCTCAACATTGAAAAACTACAACAACCTCAACATTGAAAAACACCAACAAATACAACAACAACCTCAACATTGAAAAACAACAACAACCTCAACATTGAGAAAACACCAACAAATTCAACAACAACCTTCAGCATTGAAAAACACCAACAAATTCAACTACAACCTCAACATTAAAAAACAACAACAACCTCAACATTGAAAAACACCAACAAATTCAACAACAACCTCAACATTGAAAAACAACAACAACCTCAACATTGAAAAACACCAACAAATTCAACAACAACCTCAACATTGAAAAACAACAACAACCTCAACAGTGAAAAACACCAACAAATTCAACAACAACCTCAACATTTAAAAACAACAACAACCTCAACATTGAAAAACACCAACAAATTCAACAACAACCTCAACATTGAAAAACACCAATAAATTCAACAACAACTTCAACATTGAAAAACACCAACAAATTCAACAACAACCTCGACATTGAAAAACACCAAGAAATTCAACAACAACCTCAACATTGAAAAACTACAACAACCTCAACATTGAAAAACACCATCAAATACAACAACAACCTCAACATTGAAAAAGAACAACAACCTCAACATTGAAAAACACCAACAAATTCAACAACAACCTCAACATTGAAAAACAACAACAACCTCAACATTGAAAAACAACAACAACCTCAACATTGAAAAACACCAACAAATTCAACAACAACCTCAACTTTAAAAAACAACAACAACCTCAACATTGAAAAACACCAACAAATTCAACAACAACTTAAACATTGAAAAACACCAACAAATTCAACAACAACCTCGAAATTGAAAAACTGCAACAAATTCAACAACAACCTCAACATTGATAAACAACAACAACCTCAACATTGAAAAACACCAACAAATTCAACAACAACCTCAACAATGAAAAACACCAACAAATTCAACAACAACCTCAACATTGAAAAACACCAACAAATTTAACAACAACCTCAACTTTGAAAAACAACAACAACCTCAACATGGAAAAACACCAACAAATTCAACAACAACCTCAACATTGAAAAACAACAACAACCTCAAAATTGAAAAACACCAACAAATTCAACAACAACCTCAACATTTAAAAACAACAACAACCTCAACATTGAAAAACACCAACAAATTCAGCAACAACCTCAACAGTGAAAAACATCAACAACTTCAACATTGAAAAACACCAACAAATTCAACAACAACCTCGAAATTGAAAAACAGCAACAAATTCAACAACAACCTCAACATTGAAAAACAACAACAACCTGAACATTGAAGAACACCAACAAATTCAACAACAACCTCAACATTAAAAAACAACAACAACCTCAACATTGAAAAACACCAACAAATTCAACAACAACCTCAACAATGAAAAGCACCAACAAATTCAACAACAACCTCAACATTGAAAACCACGAACAAATTCAACAACAACCTCAACTTTGAAAAAAAACAACAACCTCAACATGGAAAAACACCAACAAATTCAACAACAACCTCAACATTGAAAAACAACAACAACCTCAACTTTGAAAAACACCAACAAATTCAACAACAACCTCAACATTTAAAAACAACAACAACCTCAACATTGAAAAACACCAACAAATTCAACAACAACCTCAACATTGAAAAACACAAACAAATTCAACAACAACTTCAACTTTGAAAAACACCAACAAATTCAACAACAACCTCGACATTGAAAAACACCAACAAATTCAACAACAACCTCAACATTGAAAAACTACAACAACCTCAACATTGAAAAACACCAACAAATACAACAACAACCTCAACATTGAAAAACAACAACAACCTCAACATTGCGAAAACACCAACAAATTCAACAAAAAATTCAACATTGAAAAACACCAACAAATTCAACAACAACCTCAACATTGAAAAACAACAACAACCTCAGCATTGAGAAACAACAACAACCTCAGCATTGAAAAACACCAACAAATTCAAAAACAACCTCAACATTGAAAAACAACAACAACCTCAACATTGAAAAACACCAACAAATTCAACAACAACTTCAACATTGAAAAACACCAACAAATTCAACAGCAACCTCGAAATTGAAAAACACCAACAAATTCAACAACAACCTCAACATTGAAAAACAACAACAACCTCAACAATGAAAAACAGCAACAAATTCAACAACAACTTAAACATTGAAAAACACCAACAAATTCAACAACAACCTCGAAATTGAAAAACTGCAACAAATTCAACAACAACCTCAACATTGAAAAACAACAACAACCTCAACATTGAAGAACACAAACAAATTCAACAACAACCTCAACATTAAAAAACAACAACAACCTCAACATTGAAAAACACCAACAAATTCAACAACAACCTCAACAATGAAAAACACCAACAAATTCAACAACAACCTCAACATTGAAAAACACCAACAAATTTAACAACAACCTCAACTTTGAAAAAGAACAACAACCTCAACATGGAAAAACACCAACAAATTCAACAACAACCTCAACATTGAAAAACAAAAACAACCTCAAAATTGAAAAACACCAACAAATTCAACAACAACCTCAACATTTAAAAACAACAACAACCTCAACATTGAAAAACACCAACAAATTCAGCAACAACCTCAACATTGAAAAACATCAACAACTTCAACATTGAAAAACACCAACAAATTCAACAACAACCTCGAAATTGAAAAGCAGCAACAAATTCAACAACAACCTCAACATTGAAAAACAACAACAACCTGAACATTGAAGAACACCAACAAATTCAACAACAACCTCAACATTAAAAAACAACAACAACCTCAACATTGAAAAACACCAACAAATTCAACAACAACCTCAACAATGAAAAGCACCAACAAATTCAACAACAACCTCAACATTGAAAAACACGAACAAATTCAACAACAACCTCAACTTTGAAAAAAAACAACAACCTCAACATGGAAAAACACCAACAAATTCAACAACAACCTCAACATTGAAAAACAACAACAACCTCAACTTTGAAAAACACCAACAAATTCAACAACAACCTCAACATTTAAAAACAACAACAACCTCAACATTGAAAAACACCAACAAATTCAACAACAACCTCAACATTGAAAAACACAAACAAATTCAACAACAACTTCAACTTTGAAAAACACCAACAAATTCAACAACAACCTCGACATTGAAAAACACCAACAAATTCAACAACAACCTCAACATTGAAAAACTACAACAACCTCAACATTGAAAAACACCAACAAATACAACAACAACCTCAACATTGAAAAACAACAACAACCTCAACATTGCGAAAACACCAACAAATTCAACAAAAAATTCAACATTGAAAAACACCAACAAATTCAACAACAACCACGAAATTGAAAAACAACAACAACCTCAGCATTGAGAAACAACAACAACCTCAGCATTGAAAAACACCAACAAATTCAAAAACAACCTCAACATTGAAAAACAACAACAACCTCAACATTGAAAAACACCAACAAATTCAACAACAACTTCAACATTGAAAAACACCAACAAATTCAACAGCAACCTCGAAATTGAAAAACACCAACAAATTCAACAACAACCTCAACATTGAAAAACAACAACAACCTCAACAATGAAAAACACCAACAAATTCAACAACAACTTAAACATTGAAAAACACCAACAAATTCAACAACAACCTCGAAATTGAAAAACTGCAACAAATTCAACAACAACCTCAACATTGAAAAACAACAACAACCTCAACATTGAAGAACACAAACAAATTCAACAACAACCTCAACATTAAAAAACAACAACAACCTCAACATTGAAAAACACCAACAAATTCAACAACAACCTCAACAATGAAAAACACCAACAAATTCAACAACAACCTCAACATTGAAAAACACCAACAAATTTAACAACAACCTCAACTTTGAAAAACAACAACAACCTCAACATGGAAAAACACCAACAAATTCAACAACAACCTCAACATTGAAAAACAATAACAACCTCAAAATTGAAAAACAGCAACAAATTCAACAACAACCTCAACATTTAAAAACAACAACAACCTCGAAATTGAAAAAAAGCAACAAATTCAACAACAACCTCAACATTGAAAAACAACAACAACCTCAACATTGAACAACACCAACAAATTCAACAACAACCTCAACATTGAAAAACAACAACAACCTCAACATTGAAAAACACCAACAAATTCAACAACAACCTCAACAATGAAAAACACCAACAAATTCAACAACAACCTCAACATTGAAAAACACCAACAAATTTAACAACAACCTCAACTTTGAAAAACAACAACAACCTCAAAATGGAAAAACACCAACAAATTCAACAACAACCTCAACATTGAAAAACAACAACAACCTCAAAATTGAAAAACACCAACAAATTCAACAACAACCTCAACATTTAAAAACAACAACAACCTCAACATTGAAAAACACCAACAAATTCAACAACAACCTGAACATTGAAAAACACAAACAAATTCAACAACAACTTCAACATTGAAAAACAACAACAAATTCAACAACAACCTCGACATTGAAAAACACCAACAAATTCAACAACAACCTCAACATTGAAAAACTACAACAACCTCAACATTGAAAAACAACAACAAATACAACAACAACCTCAACATTGAAAAACAACAACAACCTTAACATTGAGAAAACACCAACAAATTCAACAACAACCTTCAACATTGAAAAACACCAACAAATTCAACAACAACCTCAACATTGTAAAACAATAACAACCTCAACATTGAAAAACAACAACAACCTCAACATTGAAAAACACCAACAAATTCAACAACAACCTCAACATTGAAAAACAACAACAACCTCAACATTGAAAAACACCAACAAATTCAACAACAACTTCAACATTGAAAAACACCAACAACTTCAACAACAACCTCGAAATTGAAAAACACCAACAAATTCAACAACAACCTCAACATTGAAAAACAAAAACAACCTCAACAATGAAAAACACCAACAAATTCAACAACAACCTCAACATTGGAAAACAACAACAACCTCAACATGGAAAAACGCCAACAAATTCAACAATAACCTCCACATTTAAAAACACCAACAAATTCAACAACAACCTCAACATTGAAAAACAACAACAACCTCAACATTGAAAAACACCAACAATTTCAACAACAACCTCAACATTGAAAAACACCAACAAATTCAACAACAACCTCAACATTGAAAAACAACAACAACCTCAACATTGAAAAACAACAACAACCTCAACATTGAAAAACACCAACAAATTCAACAACAACCTCAACATTAAAAAACAACAACAACCTCAACATTGAAAAACACCAACAAATTCAACAACAACTTAAACATTGAAAAACACCAACAAATTCAACAACAACCTCGAAATTGAAAAACTGCAACAAATTCAACAACAACCTCAACATTGATAAACAACAACAACCTCAACATTGAAAAACACCAACAAATTCAACAACAACCTCAACAATGAAAAACACCAACAAATTCAACAACAACCTCAACATTGAAAAACACCAACAAATTTAACAACAACCTCAACTTTGAAAAACAACAACAACCTCAACATGGAAAAACACCAACAAATTCAACAACAACCTCAACATTGAAAAACAACAACAACCTCAAAATTGAAAAACACCAACAAATTCAACAACAACCTCAACATTTAAAAACAACAACAACCTCAACATTGAAAAACACCAACAAATTCAGCAACAACCTCAACAGTGAAAAACATCAACAACTTCAACATTGAAAAACACCAACAAATTCAACAACAACCTCGAAATTGAAAAACAGCAACAAATTCAACAACAACCTCAACATTGAAAAACAACAACAACCTGAACATTGAAGAACACCAACAAATTCAACAACAACCTCAACATTAAAAAACAACAACAACCTCAACATTGAAAAACACCAACAAATTCAACAACAACCTCAACAATGAAAAGCACCAACAAATTCAACAACAACCTCAACATTGAAAACCACGAACAAATTCAACAACAACCTCAACTTTGAAAAAAAACAACAACCTCAACATGGAAAAACACCAACAAATTCAACAACAACCTCAACATTGAAAAACAACAACAACCTCAACTTTGAAAAACACCAACAAATTCAACAACAACCTCAACATTTAAAAACAACAACAACCTCAACATTGAAAAACACCAACAAATTCAACAACAACCTCAACATTGAAAAACACAAACAAATTCAACAACAACTTCAACTTTGAAAAACACCAACAAATTCAACAACAACCTCGACATTGAAAAACACCAACAAATTCAACAACAACCTCAACATTGAAAAACTACAACAACCTCAACATTGAAAAACACCAACAAATACAACAACAACCTCAACATTGAAAAACAACAACAACCTCAACATTGCGAAAACACCAACAAATTCAACAAAAAATTCAACATTGAAAAACACCAACAAATTCAACAACAACCTCAACATTGAAAAACAACAACAACCTCAGCATTGAGAAACAACAACAACCTCAGCATTGAAAAACACCAACAAATTCAAAAACAACCTCAACATTGAAAAACAACAACAACCTCAACATTGAAAAACACCAACAAATTCAACAACAACTTCAACATTGAAAAACACCAACAAATTCAACAGCAACCTCGAAATTGAAAAACACCAACAAATTCAACAACAACCTCAACATTGAAAAACAACAACAACCTCAACAATGAAAAACAGCAACAAATTCAACAACAACTTAAACATTGAAAAACACCAACAAATTCAACAACAACCTCGAAATTGAAAAACTGCAACAAATTCAACAACAACCTCAACATTGAAAAACAACAACAACCTCAACATTGAAGAACACAAACAAATTCAACAACAACCTCAACATTAAAAAACAACAACAACCTCAACATTGAAAAACACCAACAAATTCAACAACAACCTCAACAATGAAAAACACCAACAAATTCAACAACAACCTCAACATTGAAAAACACCAACAAATTTAACAACAACCTCAACTTTGAAAAAGAACAACAACCTCAACATGGAAAAACACCAACAAATTCAACAACAACCTCAACATTGAAAAACAAAAACAACCTCAAAATTGAAAAACACCAACAAATTCAACAACAACCTCAACATTTAAAAACAACAACAACCTCAACATTGAAAAACACCAACAAATTCAGCAACAACCTCAACATTGAAAAACATCAACAACTTCAACATTGAAAAACACCAACAAATTCAACAACAACCTCGAAATTGAAAAGCAGCAACAAATTCAACAACAACCTCAACATTGAAAAACAACAACAACCTGAACATTGAAGAACACCAACAAATTCAACAACAACCTCAACATTAAAAAACAACAACAACCTCAACATTGAAAAACACCAACAAATTCAACAACAACCTCAACAATGAAAAGCACCAACAAATTCAACAACAACCTCAACATTGAAAAACACGAACAAATTCAACAACAACCTCAACTTTGAAAAAAAACAACAACCTCAACATGGAAAAACACCAACAAATTCAACAACAACCTCAACATTGAAAAACAACAACAACCTCAACTTTGAAAAACACCAACAAATTCAACAACAACCTCAACATTTAAAAACAACAACAACCTCAACATTGAAAAACACCAACAAATTCAACAACAACCTCAACATTGAAAAACACAAACAAATTCAACAACAACTTCAACTTTGAAAAACACCAACAAATTCAACAACAACCTCGACATTGAAAAACACCAACAAATTCAACAACAACCTCAACATTGAAAAACTACAACAACCTCAACATTGAAAAACACCAACAAATACAACAACAACCTCAACATTGAAAAACAACAACAACCTCAACATTGCGAAAACACCAACAAATTCAACAAAAAATTCAACATTGAAAAACACCAACAAATTCAACAACAACCACGAAATTGAAAAACAACAACAACCTCAGCATTGAGAAACAACAACAACCTCAGCATTGAAAAACACCAACAAATTCAAAAACAACCTCAACATTGAAAAACAACAACAACCTCAACATTGAAAAACACCAACAAATTCAACAACAACTTCAACATTGAAAAACACCAACAAATTCAACAGCAACCTCGAAATTGAAAAACACCAACAAATTCAACAACAACCTCAACATTGAAAAACAACAACAACCTCAACAATGAAAAACACCAACAAATTCAACAACAACTTAAACATTGAAAAACACCAACAAATTCAACAACAACCTCGAAATTGAAAAACTGCAACAAATTCAACAACAACCTCAACATTGAAAAACAACAACAACCTCAACATTGAAGAACACAAACAAATTCAACAACAACCTCAACATTAAAAAACAACAACAACCTCAACATTGAAAAACACCAACAAATTCAACAACAACCTCAACAATGAAAAACACCAACAAATTCAACAACAACCTCAACATTGAAAAACACCAACAAATTTAACAACAACCTCAACTTTGAAAAACAACAACAACCTCAACATGGAAAAACACCAACAAATTCAACAACAACCTCAACATTGAAAAACAATAACAACCTCAAAATTGAAAAACAGCAACAAATTCAACAACAACCTCAACATTTAAAAACAACAACAACCTCGAAATTGAAAAAAAGCAACAAATTCAACAACAACCTCAACATTGAAAAACAACAACAACCTCAACATTGAACAACACCAACAAATTCAACAACAACCTCAACATTGAAAAACAACAACAACCTCAACATTGAAAAACACCAACAAATTCAACAACAACCTCAACAATGAAAAACACCAACAAATTCAACAACAACCTCAACATTGAAAAACACCAACAAATTTAACAACAACCTCAACTTTGAAAAACAACAACAACCTCAAAATGGAAAAACACCAACAAATTCAACAACAACCTCAACATTGAAAAACAACAACAACCTCAAAATTGAAAAACACCAACAAATTCAACAACAACCTCAACATTTAAAAACAACAACAACCTCAACATTGAAAAACACCAACAAATTCAACAACAACCTGAACATTGAAAAACACAAACAAATTCAACAACAACTTCAACATTGAAAAACAACAACAAATTCAACAACAACCTCGACATTGAAAAACACCAACAAATTCAACAACAACCTCAACATTGAAAAACTACAACAACCTCAACATTGAAAAACAACAACAAATACAACAACAACCTCAACATTGAAAAACAACAACAACCTTAACATTGAGAAAACACCAACAAATTCAACAACAACCTTCAACATTGAAAAACACCAACAAATTCAACAACAACCTCAACATTGTAAAACAATAACAACCTCAACATTGAAAAACAACAACAACCTCAACATTGAAAAACACCAACAAATTCAACAACAACCTCAACATTGAAAAACAACAACAACCTCAACATTGAAAAACACCAACAAATTCAACAACAACTTCAACATTGAAAAACACCAACAACTTCAACAACAACCTCGAAATTGAAAAACACCAACAAATTCAACAACAACCTCAACATTGAAAAACAAAAACAACCTCAACAATGAAAAACACCAACAAATTCAACAACAACCTCAACATTGGAAAACAACAACAACCTCAACATGGAAAAACGCCAACAAATTCAACAATAACCTCCACATTTAAAAACACCAACAAATTCAACAACAACCTCAACATTGAAAAACAACAACAACCTCAACATTGAAAAACACCAACAATTTCAACAACAACCTCAACATAGAAAAAGACCAACAAATTCAACAACAACCTCCACACTGAAAAACAACAACAACCTCAAATTTGAAAAACACCAACAATTTCAACAACAACCTCAACATTTAAAAACAACAACAACATCAACATTGAAAAACACCAACAAATTCAACAACAACCTCAACATTGAAAAACACAAACAAATTCAACAACAACTTCAACATTGAAAAACACCAACAAATTCAACAACAACCTCGACATTGATAAACACCAACAAATTCAACAACAACCTCAACATTGAAAAATTACAACAACCTCAACATTGAAAAACACCAACAAATACAACAACAACCTCAACATTGAAAAACAACAACAACCTCAACATTGAGAAAACACCAACAAATTCAACAACAACCTTCAGCATTGAAAAACACCAACAAATTCAACAACAACCTCAACAATGAAAAGCACCAACAAATTCAACAACAACCTCAACATTGAAAAAGACCAACAAATTTAACAACAACCTCAACATTGAAAAACACCAACAATTTCAGCAACAACCTCAACATTGAAAAACAACAACAACATCAACATTGAAAAACACCAACAAATTCAACAACAACCTCAACATTGAAAAACAACAACAACCTCAACATTGAAAAACACCAACAAATTCAACAACAACCTCAAAATTGAAAAACAACAACAACCTCAACATTGAAAAACACCAACAAATTCAACAACAACTTCAACATTGAAAAACACCAACAAATTCAACAACAACCTCGAAATTGAAAAACACCAACAAATTCAACAACAACCTCAACATTGAAAAACAACAACAACCTCAACATTGAAAAACACCAACAAGTTCAACAACAACCTCAACATTGAAAAACAACAACAACCTCAACATTGAAAAACACCAACAAATTCAACAACAACCTCAACAATGAAAAACACCAACAAATTCAACAACAACCTCAACATTGAAAATCACCAACAAATTTAACAACAACCTCAACTTTGAAAAACAACAACAACCTCAACACGGAAAAACACCATAAATTCAACAACAACCTCAACATTGAAAAACAACAACAACCTCAACATTGAAAAACACCAACAATTTCAACAACAACCTCAACATAGAAAAAGACCAACAAATTTAACAACAACCTCAACTTTGAAAAACAACATCAACCTCAACATGGAAAAACACCAACAAATTCAACAACAACCTCAACACTGAAAAACAACAACAACCTCAAAATTGAAAAACACCAACATTTTCAACAACAACCTCAACATTTAAAAACAACAACAACCTCAACATTGAAAAACACCAACAAATTCAACAACAACCTCAACATTGAAAAACACAAACAAATTCAACAACAACTTCAACATTGAAAAACACCAACAAATTCAACAACAACCTCGACATTGAAAAACACCAACAAATTCAACAACAACCTCAACATTGAAAAATTACAACAACCTCAACATTGAAAAACACCAACAAATACAACAACAACCTCAACATTGAAAAACAACAACAACCTCAACATTGAGAAAACACCAACAAATTCAACAACAACCTTCAGCATTGAAAAACACCAACAAATTCAACAACAACCTCAACAATGAAAAACACCAACAAATTCAACAACAACCTCAACATTGAAAAGGACCAACAAATTTAACAACAACCTCAACATTGAAAAACACCAACAATTTCAGCAACAACCTCAACATTGAAAAACAACAACAACATCAACATTGAAAAACACCAACAAATTCAACAACAACCTCAAAATTGAAAAACAACAACAACCTCAACATTGAAAAACACCAACAAATTCAACAACAACCTCAAAATTGAAAAACAACAACAACCTCAACATTGAAAAACACCAACAAATTCAACAACAACTTCAACATTGAAAAACACCAACAAATTCAACAACAACCACGAAATTGAAAAACACCAACAAATTCAACAACAACCTCAACATTGAAAAACAACAACAACCTCAACATTGAAAAACACCAACAAGTTCAACAACAACCTCAACATTGAAAAACAACAACAACCTCAACATTGAAAAACACCAACAAATTCAACAACAACCTCAACAATGAAAAACACCAACAAATTCAACAACAACCTCAACATTAAAAAACACCAACAAATTTAACAGCAACCTCAACTTTGAAAAACAACAACAACCTCAACATGGAAAAACACCAACAAATTCAACAACAACCTCAACATTGAAAAACAACAACAACCTCAAAATTGAAAAACACCAACAAATTCAACAACAACCTCAACATTTAAAAACAAAAACAACCTCAACATTGAAAAACACCAACAAATTCAACAACAACCTCGACATTGAAAAACACCAACAAATTCAACAACAACCTCAACATTGAAAAACTACAACAACCTCAACATTGAAAACCACCAACAAATACAACAACAACCTCAACATTGAAAAAGAACAACAACCTCAACATTGAAAAACAGCAACAAATTCAACAACAACCTCAACATTGAAAAACAACAACAACCTCAACATTGAAAAACAACAACAACCTCAACATTGAAAAACACCAACAAATTCAACAACAACCTCAAAATTAAAAAACAACAACAACCTCAACATTGATAAACACCAGTAATTCAAAAACAACTTCAACATTGAAAAACACCAACAAATTGAACAACAACCTCGAAATTCAAAACAGCAACAAATTCAACAACAACCTCAACATTGAAAAAGAACAACAACCTCAACATTGAAGAACACCAACAAATTCAACAACAACCGCAACATTAAAAAAAACCAACAACCTCAACATTGAAAAACACCAACAAATTCAACAACAACCTCAACAATGATAAACACCAACAAATTCAACAACAACCTCGAAATTGAAAAACACCAACAAATTTAGCAACAACCTGAACTTTGAAAAACAACATCAACCTCAACATGGAAAAACACCAACAAATTCAACAACAACCTCAACACTGAAAAACAACAACAACCTCAACATTGAAAAACACCAACAAATTCAACAACAACCTCAACATTCAAAAACAACAACAGCCTCAACAAAGAAAAACACCAACAAATTCAACAACAACCTCAACATTGAAAAGCACAAACAAATTCAACAACAACTTCAACGTTGAAAAACACCAACAAATTCAACAACAACCTCGACATTGAAAAACACCAACAAATTCAACAACAACCTCAACATTGAAAAACTACAACAACCTCAACATTGAAAAACACCAACAAAGACAACAACAACCTCAACATTGAAAAACAACAACAACCTCAACATTGAGAAAACACCAACAAATTCAACAAGAACCTTCAGCATTGAAAAACACCAACAAATTCAACAACAACCTCAACATTGAAAAACAACAACAACCTCAACATTGAAAAACACCAACAAATTCAACAACAACCTCAACATTGAAAAACAACAACAACCTCAACATTGAAAAACACCAACAAATTCAACAACAACCTCAACATTGAAAAACACCAACAAATTCAACAACAACTTCAACATTGAAAAACACCAACAAATTCAACAACAACCTCGACATTGAAAAACACCAAGAAATTCAACAACAACCTCAACATTGAAAAACTACAACAACCTCAACATTGAAAAACACCATCAAATACAACAACAACCTCAACATTGAAAAAGAACAACAACCTCAACATTGAAAAACACCAACAAATTCAACAACAACATTAACATTGAAAAACACCAACAACCTCAACATTGAAAAACAACAACAACCTCAACATTGAAAAACACCAACAAATTCAACAACAACCTCAACATTGAAAAACAACAACAACCTCAACATTGAAAAACACCAACAAATTCAACAACAACTTCAACATTGAAAAACACCAACAAATTCAACAACAACCTCGAAATTGAAATACAGCAACAAATTCAAGAACAACGTCAACATTGAAAAACAACAACAACCTCAACATTGAAGAACACCAACAAATTCAACAACAACCTCAACATTAAAAAACAACAACCTCAACATTGAAAAACACCAACAAATTCAACAACAACCTCAACATTGAAAAACACCAACAAATTTAACAACAACCTCAACTTTGAAAAACAACAACAACCTCAACATGGAAAAACACCAACAAATTCAACAACAACCTCAACATTGAAAAACAACAACAACCTCAAAATTGAAAAACACCAACAAATTCAACAACAACCTCAACATTTAAAAACAACAACAACCTCAACATTGAAAAACAGCAACAAATTCAACAACAACCTCAACATTGAAAAGCACAAACAAATTCAACAACAACTTCAACATTGAAAAACACCAACAAATTCAACAACAACCTCGACATTGAAAAACACCAACAAATTCAACAACAACCTCAACATTGAAAAACTACAACAACCTCAACATTGAAAAACACCAACAAATACAACAACAACCTCAACATTGAAAAACAACAACAACCTCAACATTGAGAAAACACCAACAAATTCAACAACAACCTTCAACATTGAAAAACACCAACAAATTCAACAACAACCTCGACATTGAAAAACAACAACAACCTCAACATTGAAAAAAAACAACAACCTCAACATTGAAAAACACCAACAAATTCAACAACAACCTCAACATTGAAAAACAACAACAACCTCAACATTGAAAAACACCAACAAATTCAACAACAACTTCAACATTGAAAAACACCAACAAATTCAACAACAACCTCGAAATTGAAAAACATCAACAAATTCAACAACAACCTCAACATTGAAAAACAACAACAACCTCAACAATGAAAAACACCAACAAATTCAACAACAACCTCAACATTGAAAAACAACAACAACCTCAACATTGAAAAACGCCAACAAATTCAACAATAACCTCAACATTTAAAAACACCGACAAATTCAACAACAACCTCAACATTGAAAAACAACAAAATCCTCAACATTGAAAAACACCAACAAATTCAACAACAACCTCAACATTGAAAAAGACCAACAAATTCAACAACAACTTCAACATTGAAAAACACCAACAAATTCAACAACAACCTCGACATTGAAAAACTACAACAACCTCAATATTGAAAAACACCAACAAATACAACAACAACCTCATCTTTGAAAAACAACAACAACCTCAACATTGAGAAAACACCAACAAATTCAACAACAACCTTCAGCATTGAAAAACACCAACAAATTCAACAACAACCTCAACATTGAAAAACAACAACAACCTCAACATTGAAAAACACCAACAAATTCAACAACAACCTCAACATTGAAAAACACAAACAAATTCAACAACTTCAGCATTGAAAAACACCAACAAATTCAACAACAACCTCAACATTGAAAAACACCAACAAATTCAACAACAACCTCAACATTGAAAAACTACAACAACCTCAACATTGAAAAACACCAACAAATACAACAACAACCTCAACATTGAAAAACAACAACAAACTCAACATTGAGAAAACACCAACAAATTCGACAATAACCTTCAGCATTGAAAAACACCAACAAATGCAACAACAACCTCAACAATGAAAAACACCAACAAATTCAACAACAACCTCAACATTGAAAAAGACCAACAAATTTAACAACAACCTCAACTTTGAAAAACAACATCAACCTCAACATGGAAAAACACCAACAAATTCAACAACAACCTCAACACTGAAAAACAACAACAACCTTCAGCATTGAAAAACACCAACAAATTCAACAACAACCTCAACATTCAAAAACAACAACAGCCTCAACATTGAAAAACACCAACAAATTCAACAACAACCTCAACATTGAAAAACACAAACAAATTCAACAACAACTTCAACATTGAAAAACACCAACAAATTCAACAACAACCTCGACTTTGAAAAACACCAACAAATTCAACAACAACCTCAACATTGAAAAACTACAACAACCTCAACATTGAAAAACACCAACAAAGACAACAACAACCTCAACATTGAAAAACAACAACAACCACAACATTGAGAAAACACCAACAAATTCAACAAGAACCTTCAGCATTGAAAAACACCAAC
The DNA here is from genome assembly GCA_026770705.1 of Isurus oxyrinchus. Classification (NCBI taxonomy): domain Eukaryota; kingdom Metazoa; phylum Chordata; class Chondrichthyes; order Lamniformes; family Lamnidae; genus Isurus; species Isurus oxyrinchus. Next base: position 399,044 of record JANJGN010000300.1, on the reverse strand, counting down.
AAATTCAACAACAACCTCAACATTGAAAAACAACAACAACCTCAACATTGAAAAACACCAACAAATTCAACAACAACCTCAACATTGAAAAACAACAACAACCTCAACATTGAAAAACACCAACAAATTCAACAACAACCTCAACATTGAAAAACTACAACAACCTCAACATTGAAAAACACCAACAAATTCAACAACAACCTCAACATTTAAAAACAACAACAACCTCAACATTGAAAAACACCAACAAATTCAACAACAACCTCAACATTGAAAAACACCAACAAATTCAACAACAACTTCAACATTGAAAAACACCAACAAATTCAACAACAACCTCGACATTGAAAAACACCAAGAAATTCAACAACAACCTCAACATTGAAAAACTACAACAACCTCAACATTGAAAAACACCATCAAATACAACAACAACTCAACATTGAAAAAGAACAACAACCTCAACATTGAAAAACACCAACAAATTCAACAACAACCTTAACATTGAAAAACACCAACAACCTCAACATTGAAAAACAACAACAACCTCAACATTGAAAAACACCAACAAATTCAACAACAACCTCAACATTAAAAAACAACAACAACCTCAACATTGAAAAACACCAACAAATTCAACAACAACTTCAACATTGAAAAAGACCAACAAATTCAACAACAACCTCGAAATTGAAAAACAGCAACAAATTCAAGAACAACGTCAACATTGAAAAGCAACAACAACATCAACATTGAAGAACACCAACAAATTCAACAACAACCTCAACATTAAAAAACAACAACAACCTCAACATTGAAAAACACCAACAAATTCAACAACAACCTCAACATTGAAAAACACCAACAAATTTAACAACAACCTCAACTTTGAAAAACAACAACAACCTCAACATGGAAAAACACCAACAAATTCAACAACAACCTCGACATTGAAAAACACCAACAAATTCAGCAACAACCTCAACATTGAAAAACTACAACAACCTCAAAATTGAAAAACACCAACAAATACAACAACAACCTCACCATTGAAAACGAACAACAACCTCAACATTGAAAAACACCAGCAAATTCAACAAGAACCTCAACATTGAAAAACGACAACAAATTCAACAACAACCTCAACATTGAAAAACACCAACAAATTTAACAACAACCTCAACTTTGAAAAACAACAACAACCTCAAAATTGAAAAACACCAACAAATTCAACAACAACCTCAACATTTAAAAACAACAACAACCTCAACATTGAAAAACAGCAACAAATTCAACAACAACCTCAACATTGAAAAACACAAACAAATTCAAATACAACTTCAACATTGAAAAACACCAACAAATTCAACAACAACCTCGACATTGAAAAACACCAACAAATTCAACAACAACCTCAACATTGAAAAACTACAACAACCTCAACATTGAAAAACACCAACAAATACAACAACAACCTCAACATTGAAAAACAACAACAACCTCAACATTGAGAAAACACCAACAAATTCAACAACAACCTCGACATTGAAAAACAACAACAACCTCAACATTGAAAAAAAACAACAACCTCAACATTGAAAAACACCAACAAATTCAACAACAACCTCAACATTGAAAAACAACAACAACCTCAACATTGAAAAACACCAACAAATTCAACAACAACTTCAACATTGAAAAACACCAACAAATTCAACAACAACCTCGAAATTGAAAAACATCAACAAATTCAACAACAACCTCAACATTGAAAAACAACAACAACCTCAACAATGAAAAACACCAACACATTCAACAACAACCTCAACATTGAAAAACAACAACAACCTCAACATTGAAAAACGCCAACAAATTCAACAATAACCTCAACATTTAAAAACACCAACAAATTCAACAACAACCTCAACATTGAAAAACAACAAAATCCTCAACATTGAAAAACACCAACAAATTCAACAACAACCTCAACATTGAAAAAGACCAACAAATTTAACAACAACCTCAACTTTGAAAAACAACATCAACCTCAACATGGAAAAATACCAACAAATTCAACAACAACCTCAACACTGAAAAACAACAACAACCTCAAAATTGAAAAACACCAACAAATTGAACAACAACCTCAACATTTAAAAAGAACAACAACCTCAACATTGAAAAACACCAACAAATTCAACAACAACCTCAACATTGAAAAACACAAACAAATTCAACAACAACTTCAACATTGAAAAACACCAACAAATTCAACAACAAACTCGACATTGAAAAACACCAAAAAATTCAACAACAACCTCAACATTGAAAAACTGCAACAAACTGAACATTGAAAAACACCAACAAATACAACAACAACCTCAACATTGAAAAACAACAACAACCTCAACATTGAGAAAACACCAACAAATTCAACAACAACCTTCAGCATTGAAAAACACCAACAAATTCAACAACAACCTCAACAATGAAAAACACCAACAAATTCAACAACAACCTCAACATTGAAAAAGACCAACAAATTTAACAACAACCTCAACTTTGAAAAACAACATCAATCTCAACATGGAAAAACACCAACAAATTCAACAACAACCTCAACACTGAAAAACAACAACAACCTCAAAATTGAAAAACACCAACAAATTCAACAACAACCTCAACATTGAAAAACACAAACAAATTCAACAACAACTTCAACATTGAAAAACACCAACAAATTCAACAACAACCTCGACATTGAAAAACTACAACAACCTCAAAATTGAAAAACACCAACAAATACAACAACAACCTCAACATTGAAAAACAACAACAACCTCAACATTGAGAAAACACCAACAAATTCAACAACAACCTTCAGCATTGAAAAACACCAACAAATTCAACAACAACCTCAACATTGAAAAACAACAACAACCTCAACATTGAAAAACACTAACAAATTCAACAACAACCTCAACATTTAAAAACAACAACAACCTCAACATTGAAAAACACCAACAAATTCAACAACAACCTCAACATTGAAAAACACAAACAAATTCAACAACAACTTCAACATTAAAAAACACCAACAAATTCAACAACAACCTCGACATTGAAAAACACCAACAAATTCAACAACAACCTCAACATTGAAAAACTACAACAACGTCAACATTGAAAAACACCAACAAATACAACAACAACCTCAACATTGAAAAACAACAACAACCTCAACATTGAGAAAACAACAACAAATTCAACAATAACCTTCAGCATTGAAAAACACCAACAAATGCAACAACAACCTCAACAATGAAAAACACCAACAAATTCAACAACAACCTCAACATTGAAAAAGACCAACAAATTTAACAACAACCTCAACTTTGAAAAACAACATCAACCTCAACATGGAAAAACACCAACAAATTCAACAACAACCTCAACACTGAAAAACAACAACAACCTCAAAATTGAAAAACATCAACAAATTCAACAACAACCTCAAAATTGAAAAACATAAACAAATTCAACAACAACTTCAACATTGAAAAACACCAACAAATTCAACAACAACCTCGACATTGAAAAACACCAGCAAATTCAACAACAACCTCAACATTGAAAAACACCAACAAATACAACAACAACCTCAACATTGAAAAACAACAACAACCTCAACATTGAGAAAACACTCACAAATTCAACAACAACCTTCAGCATTGAAAAACACCAACAAATTCAACAACAACCTCAACATTGAAAAACAACAACAACCTCAACATTGAAAAACTCCAACAAATTCAACAACAACCTCAACATTTAAAAACAACAACAACAACCTCAACATTGAAAAACAACAACAAATTCAACAACAACCTCAACATTGAAAAACACCAACAAATTCAACAACAACTTCAACATTGAAAAACACCAACAAATTCAACAACAACCTCGACATTGAAAAACACCAAGAAATTCAACAACAACCTCAACATTGAAAACCTACAACAACCTCAACATTGAAAAACACCATCAAATACAACAACAACCTCAAAATTGAAAAAGAACAACAACCTCAACATTGAAAAACACCAACCAATTCAACAACAACCTCAACATTGAAAAACAACAACAACCTCAACATTGAAAAACAACAACAACCTCAACGTTGAAAAACACCAACAAATTCAACACCAACCTCAACATTAAAAAACAGCAACAACCTCAACATTGAAAAACACCAACAAATTCAACAACAACCTCAACAATGAAAAACACCAACAAATTCAACAACAACCTCAACATTGAAAAACACCAACAAATTTAACAACATCCTCAACTTTGAAAAACAACAACAACCTCAACATGGAAAAACACCAACAAATTCAACAACAACCTCAACATTGAAAAACAACAACAACCTCAAAATTGAAAAACACCAACAAATTCAACAACAACCTCAACATTTAAAAACAACAACAACCTCAACATTGAAAAACAGCAACAAATTCAACAACAACCTCAACATTGAAAAACAGAATCAAATTCAACAACAACTTCAACAATGAAAAACACCAACAAATTCAACAACAACCTCGACATTGAAAAACAGCAACAAATTCAACAACAACCTCAACATTGAAAAACTACAGCATCCTCAACATTGAAAAACACCAACAAATTCAACAACAACCTCAACATTGAAAAACACAAACAAATTCAACAACAACCTCGACATTGAAAAACTACAACAACCTCAAAATTGAAAAACACCAACAAATACAACAACAACCTCAACATTGAAAAACAACAACAACCTCAACATTGAGAAAACACCAACAAATTCAACAACAACCTTCAGCATTGAAAAACACCAACAAATTCAACAACAACCTCAACATTTAAAAACAACAACAACCTCAACATTGAAATACACTAACAAATTCAACAACAACCTCAACATTTAAAAACAACAACAACCTCAACATTGAAAAACACCAACAAATTCTACAACAACCTCAACATTGAAAAACACAAACAAATTCAACAACAACTTCAACATTGAAAAACACCAACAAATTCAACAACAACCTCGACATTGAAAAACACCAACAAATTCAACAACAACCTCAACATTGAAAAACTACAACAACCTCAACATTGAAAAACACCAACAAATACAACAACAACCTCAACATTGAAAAACAACAACAACCTCAACATTGAGAAAACACCAACAAATTCAACAATAACCTTCAGCATTGAAAAACAACAACAAATGCAACAACAACCTCAACAATGAAAAACACCAACAAATTCAACAACAACCTCAACATTGAAAAAGACCAACAAATTTAACAACAACCTCAACTTTGAAAAACAACATCAACCTCAACATGGAAAAACACCAACAAATTCAACAACAACCTCAACACTGAAAAACAACAACAACCTCAAAATTGAAAAACATCAACAAATTCAACAACAACCTCAACATTGAAAAACACAAACAAATTCAACAACAACTTCAACATTGAAAAACATCAACAAATTCAACAACAACCTCGACATTGAAGAACACCAGCAAATTCAACAACAACCTCAACATTGAAAAACACCAACAAATACAACAACAACCTCAACATTGAAAAACAACAACAACCTCAACATTGAGAAAACACTCACAAATTCAACAACAACCTTCAGCATTGAAAAACACCAACAAATTCAACAACAACCTCAACATTGAAAAACAACAACAACCTCAACATTGAAAAACACCAACAAATTCAACAACAACCTCAACATTTAAAAACAACAACAACAACCTCAACATTGAAAAACAACAACAAATTCAACAACAACCTCAACATTGAAAAACACCAACAAATTCAACAACAACTTCAACATTGAAAAACACCAACAAATTCAACAACAACCTCGACATTGAAAAACACCAAGAAATTCAACAACAACCTCAACATTGAAAACCTACAACAACCTCAACATTGAAAAACACCATCAAATACAACAACAACCTCAAAATTGAAAAAGAACAACAACCTCAACATTGAAAAACACCAACCAATTCAACAACAACCTCAACATTGAAAAACAACAACAGCCTCAACATTGAAAAACAACAACAACCTCAACGTTGAAAAACACCAACAAATTCAACAACAACTTCAACATTGAAAAACACCAACAAATTCAACAACAACCTCGAAATTGAAAAACAATAACAACCTCAACATTGAAGAACACCAACAAATTCAACAACAACCTCAACATTAAAAAACAACAACAACCTCAACATTGAAAAACACCAACAAATTCAACAACAACCTCAACAATGAAAAACACCAACAAATTCAACAACAACCTCAACATTGAAAAACACCAACAAATTTAACAACAACCTCAACTTTGAAAAACAACAACAACCTCAACATGGAAAAACACCAGCAAATTCAACAACAACCTCAACATTGAAAAACAACAACAACCTCAAAATTGAAAAACACCAACAAATTCAACAACAACCTCAACATTTAAAAACAACAACAACCTCAACATTGAAAAACAGGAACAAATTCAACAACAACCTCAACATTGAAAAACAGAAAAAAATTCAACAACAACTTCAACAATGAAAAACACCAACAAATTCAACAACAACCTCGACATTGAAAAACAGCAACAAATTCAACAACAACCTCAACATTGAAAAACTACAACATCCTCAACATTGAAAAACACCAACAAATACAAGAACAACCTCAACATTAAAAAACAACAACAACCTCAACATTGAAAAACACCAACAAATTCAACAACAACTTCAACATTGAAAAACACCAACAAATTCAACAACAACCTCGAAATTGAAAAACAGCCACAAATTCAAGAACAACGTCAACATTGAAAAACAACAACAACCTCAACATTGAAGAACACCAACAAATTCAACAACAACCTCAACATTAAAAAACAACAACAACCTCAACATTGAAAAACACCAACAAATTCAACAACAACCTCAACATTGAAAAACACCAACAAATTTAACAACAACCTCAACTTTGAAAAACAACAACAACCTCAACATGGAAAAACACCAACAAATTCAACAACAACCTCAACATTGAAAAACAACAACAACCTCAAAAATGAAAAACACCAACAAATTCAACAACAACCTCAACATTTAAAAACAACAACAACCTCAACATTGAAAAACAGCAACAAATTCAACAACAACCTCAACATTGAAAAACACAAACAAATTCAAGAACAACTTCAACATTGAAAAACACCAACAAATTCAACAACAACCTCGACATTGAAAAACACCAACAAATTCAACAACAACCTCAACATTGAAAAACTACAACAACCTCAACATTGAAAAACACCAACAAATACAACAACAACCTCAACATTGAAAAACAACAACAACCTCAACATTGAGAAAACACCAACAAATTCAACAACAACCTTCAACACTGAAAAACACCAACAAATTCAACAACAACCTCGACATTGAAAAACAACAACAACCTCTACATTGAAAAACAACAACAACCTCAACATTGAAAAACACCAACATATTCAACACCAACCTCAACATTGAAAAACAACAACAACCTCAACATTGAAAAACACCAACAAATTCAACAACAACTTCAACATTGAAAAACACCAACAAATTCAACAACAACCTCGAAATTGAAAAACACCAACAAATTCAACAACAACCTCAACATTGAAAAACAACAACAATCTCAACAATGAAAAACACCAACAAATTCAACAACAACCTCAACATTGAAAAACAACAACAACCTCAACATTGAAAAACGCCAACAAATTCAACAATAACCTCAACATTTAAAAGCACCAACAAATTCAACAACAACCTCAACATTGAAAAACAACAACAACCTCAACATTGAAAAACACAAACAAATTCAACAACAACTTCAACATTGAAAAACACCAACAAATTCAACAACAACCTCAACACTGAAAAACAACAACAACCTCAAAATTGAAAAACACCAACAAATTCAACAACAACCTCAACATTGAAAAACACAAACAAATTCAACAACAACTTCAACATTGAAAAACACCAACAAATTCAACAACTTCAAAATAGAAAAAAACCAACAAATTCAACAACAACCTCGACATTGAAAAACACCAACAAATTCAACAACAACCTCAACATTGAAAAACACCAACAAATTCAACAACAACCTCAACATTTAAAAACGCCAACAAATTCAACAACGACCTCAACATTGTAAAACACCAACAAATTCAACAACAACCTCAACATTGAAAAACAACAACAACCTCAACATTGAGAAACACCAACAAATTCAACAACAACCTCAACATTGAGAAACAACAACAACCTCAACATTGAAAAACACCAACAAATTCAACAACAACCTGAACATTGAAAAACACCAACAAATTCAACAACAACCTCAGCATTGAAAAACAACAACAACCTCAACATTGAAAAACACGAACAAATTCAACAACCACCTCAACATTGAAAAACAACAACAACCTCAACATTCAAAAACACCAACAAATTCAACAACAACTTCAACATTGAAAAACACCAACAAATTCAACAACAACCTCCATATTGAAAAACGCCATCAAATTCAACAACAACCTCAACATTGAAAAACAACAACAACCTCAACATTGAAAAACACCAACAAATTCAACAACAACCTCAACATTGAAAAACACCAAGAAATTCAACAACAACCTCAACATTGAAAAACACCAACAAATTCAACAACAACCTCAACATTGAAAAATACAAACAAATTCAACACCAACCTCAATATTGAAAAACACATACAAATTCAACAACAACCTCAATATTGAAAAACAACAACAACCTCAACATTGAAAAACACCAACAAATTCAACAACAACCTCAACATTGAAAAACAACAACAAATTCAACAACAACCTCAACATTGAAAAACAACAACAACCTCAACATTGAAAACCACCAACAATTTCAACAGCAACCTCAACATTGAAAAACACCATCAAATTCAACAACAACCTCAACATTGAAAAACACCAACAAATTCAACAACATCCTCAACATTGAAAAACAGCAAGAACCTCAACATGGACGAACACCAACAAAATCAACAACAACCTCAATATTGAAAAACAACAACAACCTCAACATTGAAAAACACCAACAAATTCAACAACAACCTCAACATTGAAAAACACCAACAAATTCAACAACAACCTCAACATTGAAAAACAACAACAACCTCAACATTGAAAAACACCAACAAATTCAACAACAACCTCAACATTGAAAAACAACACCAACCTCAACATAGAAAAACACCAACAAATTCAACTAGAACCTCAACATTGAAAAACACCAACAAATTCAACAACAACCTCAACATTGAAAAACAACAACAACCTCAACATTGAAAAACACCAACAAATTCAACAACCACTTCAACATTGAAAAACACCAACAAATTCAACAACAACCTCGAAATTGAATACAACCAACAAGTTCAACAACAACCTCAACATTGAAAAACAACAATAACCTCAAGATTGAAAAACACCAACAAATTCAACAACAACCTCAACATTGAAAAACACCAACAAATTCAACAACAACCTCAGCAATGAAAAACACCAACAAATTCAACAACAACCTCAACATTGAAAAACACCAACAAATTTAACAACAACCTCAACATTGAAAAACACCAACAAATTTAAAAACAACCTCAACTTTGAAAAACAACAACAACCTCAACATGGAAAAACACCAACAAATTCAACAACAACCTCAACATTGAAAAACTTCACCAACCTCAAAATTGAAAAACACCAACAAATTCAACAACAACCTCAACATTTAAAAACAACAACAACCTCAACATTGAAAAACACCAACAAATTCAACAACAACCTGAACATTGAAAAACACCAACAAATTCAACAACAACCTCAGCATTGAAAAACAACAACAACCTCAACATTGAAAAACACCAACAAATTCAACAACAAATTCAACATTGAAAAACACCAACAAATTCAACAACAACCTCGATATTGAAAAACGCCATCAAATTCAACAACAACCTCAACATTGAAAAACAACAACAACCTCAACATTGAAAAACACCAACAAATTCAACAACAACCTCAACATTGAAAAACACCAACAAATTCAACAACAACCTCAACATTGAAAAACAACAACAACCTCAACATTGAAAAACACCAACAAATTCAACAACAACCTCAACATTGAAAAACAACACCAACCTCAACATAGAAAAACACCAACAAATTCAACCAGAACCTCAACATTGAAAAACACCAACAAATTCAACAGCAACCTCAACATTGAAAAACAACAACAACCTCAACATTGAAAAACACCAACAAATTCAACAACCACTTCAACATTGAAAAACACCAACAAATTCAACAACAACCTCGAAATTGAAAACCACCAACAAGTTCAACAACAACCTCAACATTGAAAAACAACAATAACCTCAAGATTGAAAAACACCAACAAATTCAACAACAACCTCAACATTGAAAAACAAGAACAACCTCAACATTGAAAAACACCAACAAATTCAACAACAACCTCAGCAATGAAAAACACCAACAAATTCAACAACAACCTCAACATTGAAAAACACCAACAAATTTAACAACAACCTCAACATTGAAAAACACCAACAAATTTAAAAACAACCTCAACTTTGAAAAACAACAACAACCTCAGCATGGAAAAACACCAACAAATTCAACAACAACCTCAACATTGAAAAACTTCACCAACCTCAAAATTGAAAAACACCAACAAATTCAACAACAACCTCAACATTTAAAAACAACAACCTCAACATTGAAAAACACCAACAAATTCAACAACAACCTCGAAATTGAAAAACAGCAACAAATTCAAGAACAACGTCAACATTGAAAAACAACAACAACCTCAACATTGAAGAACACCAACAAATTCAACAACAACCTCAACATTAAAAAACAACAACAACCTCAACATTGAAAAACACCAACAAATTCAACAACAACCTCAACATTGAAAAACACCAACAAATTTAACAACAACCTCAACTTTGAAAAACAACAACAACCTCAACATGGAAAAACACCAACAAATTCAACAACAACCTCAACATTGAAAAACAACAACAACCTCAAAAATGAAAAACACCAACAAATTCAACAACAACCTCAACATTTAAAAACAACAACAACCTCAACATTGAAAAACAGCAACAAATTCAACAACAACCTCAACATTGAAAAACACAAACAAATTCAAGAACAACTTCAACATTGAAAAACACCAACAAATTCAACAACAACCTCGACATTGAAAAACACCAACAAATTCAACAACAACCTCAACATTGAAAAACTACAACAACCTCAACATTGAAAAACACCAACAAATACAACAACAACCTCAACATTGAAAAACAACAACAACCTCAACATTGAGAAAACACCAACAAATTCAACAACAACCTTCAACATTGAAAAACACCAACAAATTCAACAACAACCTCGACATTGAAAAACAACAACAACCTCTACATTGAAAAACAACAACAACCTCAACATTGAAAAACACCAACATATTCAACACCAACCTCAACATTGAAAAACAACAACAACCTCAACATTGAAAAACACCAACAAATTCAACAACAACTTCAACATTGAAAAACACCAACAAATTCAACAACAACCTCGAAATTGAAAAACACCAACAAATTCAACAACAACCTCAACATTGAAAAACAACAACAATCTCAACAATGAAAAACACCAACAAATTCAACAACAACCTCAACATTGAAAAACAACAACAACCTCAACATTGAAAAACGCCAACAAATTCAACAATAACCTCAACATTTAAAAGCACCAACAAATTCAACAACAACCTCAACATTGAAAAACAACAACAACCTCAACATTGAAAAACACAAACAAATTCAACAACAACTTCAACATTGAAAAACACCAACAAATTCAACAACAACCTCAACACTGAAAAACAACAACAACCTCAAAATTGAAAAACACCAACAAATTCAACAACAACCTCAACATTGAAAAACACAAACAAATTCAACAACAACTTCAACATTGAAAAACACCAACAAATTCAACAACTTCAAAATAGAAAAAAACCAACAAATTCAACAACAACCTCGACATTGAAAAACACCAACAAATTCAACAACAACCTCAACATTGAAAAACACCAACAAATTCAACAACAACCTCAACATTTAAAAACGCCAACAAATTCAACAACGACCTCAACATTGTAAACCACCAACAAATTCAACAACAACCTCAACATTGAAAAACAACAACAACCTCAACATTGAGAAACACCAACAAATTCAACAACAACCTCAACATTGAGAAACAACAACAACCTCAACATTGAAAAACACCAACAAATTCAACAACAACCTGAACATTGAAAAACACCAACAAATTCAACAACAACCTCAGCATTGAAAAACAACAACAACCTCAACATTGAAAAACACCAACAAATTCAACAACCACCTCAACATTGAAAAACAACAACAACCTCAACATTCAAAAACACCATCAAATTCAACAACAACTTCAACATTGAAAAACACCAACAAATTCAACAACAACCTCGATATTGAAAAACGCCATCAAATTCAACAACAACCTCAACATTGAAAAACAACAACAACCTCAACATTGAAAAACACCAACAAATTCAACAACAACCTCAACATTGAAAAACACCAAGAAATTCAACAACAACCTCAACATTGAAAAACACCAACAAATTCAACAACAACCTCAACATTGAAAAATAGAAACAAATTCAACACCAACCTCAACATTGAAAAACAACAACAATCTCAACAATGAAAAACACCAACAAATTCAACAACAACCTCAACATTGAAAAACAACAACAACCTCAACATTGAAAAACGCCAACAAATTCAACAATAACCTCAACATTTAAAAGCACCAACAAATTCAACAACAACCTCAACATTGAAAAACAACAACAACCTCAACATTGAAAAACACAAACAAATTCAACAACAACTTCAACATTGAAAAACACCAACAAATTCAACAACAACCTCAACACTGAAAAACAACAACAACCTCAAAATTGAAAAACACCAACAAATTCAACAACAACCTCAACATTGAAAAACACAAACAAATTCAACAACAACTTCAACATTGAAAAACACCAACAAATTCAACAACTTCAAAATAGAAAAAAACCAACAAATTCAACAACAACCTCGACATTGAAAAACACCAACAAATTCAACAACAACCTCAACATTGAAAAACACCAACAAATTCAACAACAACCTCAACATTTAAAAACGCCAACAAATTCAACAACGACCTCAACATTGTAAACCACCAACAAATTCAACAACAACCTCAACATTGAAAAACAACAACAACCTCAACATTGAGAAACACCAACAAATTCAACAACAACCTCAACATTGAGAAACAACAACAACCTCAACATTGAAAAACACCAACAAATTCAACAACAACCTGAACATTGAAAAACACCAACAAATTCAACAACAACCTCAGCATTGAAAAACAACAACAACCTCAACATTGAAAAACACCAACAAATTCAACAACCACCTCAACATTGAAAAACAACAACAACCTCAACATTCAAAAACACCATCAAATTCAACAACAACTTCAACATTGAAAAACACCAACAAATTCAACAACAACCTCGATATTGAAAAACGCCATCAAATTCAACAACAACCTCAACATTGAAAAACAACAACAACCTCAACATTGAAAAACACCAACAAATTCAACAACAACCTCAACATTGAAAAACACCAAGAAATTCAACAACAACCTCAACATTGAAAAACACCAACAAATTCAACAACAACCTCAACATTGAAAAATAGAAACAAATTCAACACCAACCTCAATATTGAAAAACACATACCAATTCAACAACAACCTCAATATTGAAAAACAACAACAACCTCAACATTGAAAAACACCAACAAATTCAACAACAACCTCAACATTGAAAAACAACAACAAATTCAACAACAACCTCAACATTGAAAAACAACAACAACCTCAACATTGAAAACCACCAACAATTTCAACAGCAACCTCAACATTGAAAAACACCAACAAATTCAACAACAACCTCAACATTGAAAAACACCAACAAATTCAACAACATCCTCAACATTGAAAAACAGCAAGAACCTCAACATGGACGAACACCAACAAAATCAACAACAACCTCAATATTGAAAAACAACAACAACCTCAACATTGAAAAACACCAACAAATTCAACAACAACCTCAACATTGAAAAACACCAACAAATTCAACAACAACCTCAACATTGAAAAACAACATCAACCTCAACATTGAAAAACACCAACAAATTCAACAACAACCTCAACATTGAAAAACAACACCAACCTCAACATAGAAAAACACCAACAAATTCAACCAGAACCTCAACATTGAAAAACACCAACAAATTCAACAACAACCTCAACATTGAAAAACAACAACAACCTCAACATTGAAAAACACCAACAAATTCAACAACCACTTCAACATTGAAAAACACCAACAAATTCAACAACAACCTCGAAATTGAAAACAACCAACAAGTTCAACAACAACCTCAACATTGAAAAACAACAATAACCTCAAGATTGAAAAACACCAACAAATTCAACAACAACCTCAACATTGAAAAACACCAACAAATTCAACAACAACCTCAGCAATGAAAAACACCAACAAATTCAACAACAACCTCAACATTGAAAAACACCAACAAATTTAACAACAACCTCAACATTGAAAAACACCAACAAATTTAAAAACAACCTCAACTTTGAAAAACAACAACAACCTCAACATGGAAAAACACCAACAAATTCAACAACAACCTCAACATTGAAAAACTTCACCAACCTCAAAATTGAAAAACACCAACAAATTCAACAACAACCTCAACATTTAAAAACAACAACAACCTCAACATTGAAAAACACCAACAAATTCAACAACAACCTGAACATTGAAAAACACCAACAAATTCAACAACAACCTCAGCATTGAAAAACAACAACAACCTCAACATTGAAAAACACCAACAAATTCAACAACCACCTCAACATTGAAAAACAACAACAACCTCAACATTCAAAAACACCAACAAATTCAACAACAACTTCAACATTGAAAAACACCAACAAATTCAACAACAACCTCGATATTGAAAAACGCCATCAAATTCAACAACAACCTCAACATTGAAAAACAACAACAACCTCAACATTGAAAAACACCAACAAATTCAACAACAACCTCAACATTGAAAAACACCAACAAATTCAACAACAACCTCAACATTGAAAAACAACAACAACCTCAACATTGAAAAACACCAACAAATTCAACAACAACCTCAACATTGAAAAACAACACCAACCTCAACATAGAAAAACACCAACAAATTCAACCAGAACCTCAACATTGAAAAACACCAACAAATTCAACAGCAACCTCAACATTGAAAAACAACAACAACCTCAACATTGAAAAACACCAACAAATTCAACAACCACTTCAACATTGAAAAACACCAACAAATTCAACAACAACCTCGAAATTGAAAACCACCAACAAGTTCAACAACAACCTCAACATTGAAAAACAACAATAACCTCAAGATTGAAAAACACCAACAAATTCAACAACAACCTCAACATTGAAAAACAAGAACAACCTCAACATTGAAAAACACCAACAAATTCAACAACAACCTCAGCAATGAAAAACACCAACAAATTCAACAACAACCTCAACATTGAAAAACACCAACAAATTTAACAACAACCTCAACATTGAAAAACACCAACAAATTTAAAAACAACCTCAACTTTGAAAAACAACAACAACCTCAACATGGAAAAACACGTCAAATTCAACAACAACCTCAACATTGAAAAACTTCACCAACCTCAAAATTGAAAAACACCAACAAATTCAACAACAACCTCAACATTTAAAAACAACAACCTCAACATTGAAAAACACCAACAAATTCAACAACAACCTGAACATTGAAAAACACCAACAAATTCAACAACAACCTCAGCATTGAAAAACAACAACAACCTCAACATTGAAAAACACCAACAAATTCAACAACCACCTCAACATTGAAAAACAAC
Organism: Isurus oxyrinchus; assembly: GCA_026770705.1. Taxonomy (NCBI): domain Eukaryota; kingdom Metazoa; phylum Chordata; class Chondrichthyes; order Lamniformes; family Lamnidae; genus Isurus; species Isurus oxyrinchus. The sequence goes on along the minus strand of JANJGN010000300.1, from coordinate 382,655 downwards.
AACAACCTCAACATTCAAAAACACCAGCAAATTCAACAACAACTTCAACATTGAAAAACACCAACAAATTCAACAACAACCTCGATATTGAAAAACGCCATCAAATTCAACAACAACCTCAACATTGAAAAACAACAACAACCTCAACATTGAAAAACACCAACAAATTCAACAACAACCTCAACATTGAAAAACACCAAGAAATTCAACAACAACCTCAAGATTGAAAAACACCAACAAATTCAACAACAACCTCAACATTGAAAAACACCAACAAATTCAACACCAACCTCAACATTGAAAAACACATACAAATTCAACAACAACCTCAATATTGAAAAACAACAACAACCTCAACATTGAAAAACACCAACAAATTCAACAACAACCTCAACATTGAAAAACAACAACAAATTCAACAACAACCTCAACATTGAAAAACAACAACAACCTCAACATTGAAAACCACCAACAATTTCAACAGCAACCTCAACATTGAAAAACACCAACAAATTCAACAACAACCTCAACATTGAAAAACACCAACAAATTCAACAACATCCTCAACATTGAAAAACAACAAGAACCTCAACATGGACGAACACCAACGACATCAACAACAACCTCATTATCGAAAAAGAACAACAACCTCAACATTGAAAAACACCAACAAATTCAACAACAACCTCAACATTGAAAAACACCAACAAATTCAACAACAACCTCAACATTGAAAAACAACAACAACCTCAACATTGAAAAACACCAACAAATTCAACAACAACCTCAACATTGAAAAACAACACCAACCTCAACATAGAAAAACACCAACAAATTCAACCAGAACCTCAACATTGAAAAACACCAACAAATTCAACAACAACCTCAGCATTGAAAAACAACAACAACCTCAACATTGAAAAACGCCAACAAATTCAACAACAACCTCAACATTGAAAAACAACAACAACCTCAACATTCAAAAACACCAACAAATTCAACAACAACTTCAACATTGAAAAACACCAACAAATTCAACAACAACCTCAACATTGAAAAACAACAACAACCTCAACATTGAAAAACACCAACAAATTCAACAACAACCTCAACATTGAAAAACACCAAGAAATTCAACAACAACCTCAAGATTGAAAAACACCAACAAATTCAACAACAACCTCAACATTGAAAAACACCAACAAATTCAACACCAACCTCAACATTGAAAAACACATACAAATTCAACAACAACCTCAATATTGAAAAACAACAACAACCTCAACATTGAAAAACACCAACAAATTCAACAACAACCTCAACATTGAAAAACAACAACAAATTCAACAACAACCTCAACATTGAAAAACAACAACAACCTCAACATTGAAAACCACCAACAATTTCAACAGCAACCTCAACATTGAAAAACACCAACAAATTCAACAACAACCTCAACATTGAAAAACACCAACAAATTCAAGAACATCCTCAACATTGAAAAACAACAAGAACCTCATCATGGACGAACACCAACGACATCAACAACAACCTCATTATCGAAAAAGAACAACAACCTCAACATTGAAAAACACCAACAAATTCAACAACAACCTCAACATTGAAAAACACCAACAAATTCAACAACAACCTCAACATTGAAAAACAACAACAACCTCAACATTGAAAAACACCAACAAATTCAACAACAACCTCAACATTGAAAAACAACACCAACCTCAACATAGAAAAACACCAACAAATTCAACCAGAACCTCAACATTGAAAAACACCAACAAATTCAACAACAACCTCAGCATTGAAAAACAACAACAACCTCAACATTGAAAAACACCAACAAATTCAACAACAACCTCAACATTGAAAAACAACAACAACCTCAACATCCAAAAACACCAACAAATTCAACAACAACTTCAACATTGAAAAACACCAACAAATTCAACAACAACCTCAACATTGAAAAACAACAACAACCTCAACATTGAAAAACACCAACAAATTCAACAACAACCTCAACATTGAAAAACACCAACAAATTCAACCACAACCTCAACATTGAAAAACACCAACAAATTCAACAACAACCTCAACATTGAAAAAAAACAACAACCTCAACATTGATAAATACAAACAAATTCAACACCAACCTCAACATTGAAAAACACAAAGAAATTCAATAACAACCTCAATATTGAAAAACAACAACCAGCTCAACATTGAAAAACACCAACAAATTCAACAACAACCTCAAGATTGAAAAACACCAACAAATTCAACAACAACCTCAACATTGAAAATCAACAACAACCTCAACATTTAAAACCACCAACAATTTCAACACGAAACTCAACATTGAAAAACAACAACAACCTCAACATTGAAAACCACCAACAATTTCAACAACAACCTCAACATTGAAAACCACCAACAATTTCAACAGCAACCTCAACATTGAAAAACAACAACAACCTCAAGATTGAAAACCACCTACAATTTCAACAACAACCTCAACATTGAAAAACACCAACAAATTCAACAACTTCAACATTCAAAAACACCAACAAATTCAACAACCACTTCAACATTGAAAAACACCAACAAATTCAACAACAACCTCGAAATTGAAAACAACCAACAAGTTCAACAACAACCTCAACATTGAAAAACAACAATAACCTCAAGATTGAAAAACACCAACAAATTCAACAACAACCTCAACATTGAAAAACACCAACAAATTCAACAACAACCTCAGCAATGAAAAACACCAACAAATTCAACAACAACCTCAACATTGAAAAACACCAACAAATTTAACAACAACCTCAACATTGAAAAACACCAACAAATTTAAAAACAACCTCAACTTTGAAAAACAACAACAACCTCAACATGGAAAAACACCAACAAATTCAACAACAACCTCAACATTGAAAAACTTCACCAACCTCAAAATTGAAAAACACCAACAAATTCAACAACAACCTCAACATTTAAAAACAACAACAACCTCAACATTGAAAAACACCAACAAATTCAACAACAACCTGAACATTGAAAAACACCAACAAATTCAACAACAACCTCAGCATTGAAAAACAACAACAACCTCAACATTGAAAAACACCAACAAATTCAACAACCACCTCAACATTGAAAAACAACAACAACCTCAACATTCAAAAACACCAACAAATTCAACAAGAACTTCAACATTGAAAAACACCAACAAATTCAACAACAACCTCGATATTGAAAAACGCCATCAAATTCAACAACAACCTCAACATTGAAAAACAACAACAACCTCAACATTGAAAAACACCAACAAATTCAACAACAACCTCAACATTGAAAAACACCAACAAATTCAACAACAACCTCAACATTGAAAAACAACAACAACCTCAACATTGAAAAACACCAACAAATTCAACAACAACCTCAACATTGAAAAACAACACCAACCTCAACATAGAAAAACACCAACAAATTCAACCAGAACCTCAACATTGAAAAACACCAACAAATTCAACAGCAACCTCAACATTGAAAAACAACAACAACCTCAACATTGAAAAACACCAACAAATTCAACAACCACTTCAACATTGAAAAACACCAACAAATTCAACAACAACCTCGAAATTGAAAACCACCAACAAGTTCAACAACAACCTCAACATTGAAAAACAACAATAACCTCAAGATTGAAAAACACCAACAAATTCAACAACAACCTCAACATTGAAAAACAAGAACAACCTCAACATTGAAAAACACCAACAAATTCAACAACAACCTCAGCAATGAAAAACACCAACAAATTCAACAACAACCTCAACATTGAAAAACACCAACAAATTTAACAACAACCTCAACATTGAAAAACACCAACAAATTTAAAAACAACCTCAACTTTGAAAAACAACAACAACCTCAACATGGAAAAACACGTCAAATTCAACAACAACCTCAACATTGAAAAACTTCACCAACCTCAAAATTGAAAAACACCAACAAATTCAACAACAACCTCAACATTTAAAAACAACAACCTCAACATTGAAAAACACCAACAAATTCAACAACAACCTGAACATTGAAAAACACCAACAAATTCAACAACAACCTCAGCATTGAAAAACAACAACAACCTCAACATTGAAAAACACCAACAAATTCAACAACCACCTCAACATTGAAAAACAACAACAACCTCAACATTCAAAAACACCAACAAATTCAACAACAACTTCAACATTGAAAAACACCAACAAATTCAACAACAACCTCGATATTGAAAAACGCCATCAAATTCAACAACAACCTCAACATTGAAAAACAACAACAACCTCAACATTGAAAAACACCAACAAATTCAACAACAACCTCAACATTGAAAAACACCAAGAAATTCAACAACAACCTCAAGATTGAAAAACACCAACAAATTCAACAACAACCTCAACATTGAAAAACACCAACAAATTCAACACCAACCTCAACATTGAAAAACACATACAAATTCAACAACAACCTCAATATTGAAAAACAACAACAACCTCAACATTGAAAAACACCAACAAATTCAACAACAACCTCAACATTGAAAAACAACAACAAATTCAACAACAACCTCAACATTGAAAAACAACAACAACCTCAACATTGAAAACCACCAACAATTTCAACAGCAACCTCAACATTGAAAAACACCAACAAATTCAACAACAACCTCAACATTGAAAAACACCAACAAATTCAACAACATCCTCAACATTGAAAAACAACAAGAACCTCAACATGGACGAACACCAACGACATCAACAACAACCTCATTATCGAAAAAGAACAACAACCTCAACATTGAAAAACACCAACAAATTCAACAACAACCTCAACATTGAAAAACACCAACAAATTCAACAACAACCTCAACATTGAAAAACAACAACAACCTCAACATTGAAAAACACCAACAAATTCAACAACAACCTCAACATTGAAAAACAACACCAACCTCAACATAGAAAAACACCAACAAATTCAACCAGAACCTCAACATTGAAAAACACCAACAAATTCAACAACAACCTCAGCATTGAAAAACAACAACAACCTCAACATTGAAAAACACCAACAAATTCAACAACAACCTCAACATTGAAAAACAACAACAACCTCAACATTCAAAAACACCAACAAATTCAACAACAACTTCAACATTGAAAAACACCAACAAATTCAACAACAACCTCAACATTGAAAAACAACAACAACCTCAACATTGAAAAACACCAACAAATTCAACAACAACCTCAACATTGAAAAACACCAAGAAATTCAACAACAACCTCAAGATTGAAAAACACCAACAAATTCAACAACAACCTCAACATTGAAAAACACCAACAAATTCAACACCAACCTCAACATTGAAAAACACATACAAATTCAACAACAACCTCAATATTGAAAAACAACAACAACCTCAACATTGAAAAACACCAACAAATTCAACAACAACCTCAACATTGAAAAACAACAACAAATTCAACAACAACCTCAACATTGAAAAACAACAACAACCTCAACATTGAAAACCACCAACAATTTCAACAGCAACCTCAACATTGAAAAACACCAACAAATTCAACAACAACCTCAACATTGAAAAACACCAACAAATTCAACAACATCCTCAACATTGAAAAACAACAAGAACCTCAACATGGACGAACACCAACGACATCAACAACAACCTCATTATCGAAAAAGAACAACAACCTCAACATTGAAAAACACCAACAAATTCAACAACAACCTCAACATTGAAAAACACCAACAAATTCAACAACAACCTCAACATTGAAAAACAACAACAACCTCAACATTGAAAAACACCAACAAATTCAACAACAACCTCAACATTGAAAAACAACACCAACCTCAACATAGAAAAACACCAACAAATTCAACCAGAACCTCAACATTGAAAAACACCAACAAATTCAACAACAACCTCAGCATTGAAAAACAACAACAACCTCAACATTGAAAAACGCCAACAAATTCAACAACAACCTCAACATTGAAAAACAACAACAACCTCAACATTCAAAAACACCAACAAATTCAACAACAACTTCAACATTGAAAAACACCAACAAATTCAACAACAACCTCAACATTGAAAAACAACAACAACCTCAACATTGAAAAACACCAACAAATTCAACAACAACCTCAACATTGAAAAACACCAAGAAATTCAACAACAACCTCAAGATTGAAAAACACCAACAAATTCAACAACAACCTCAACATTGAAAAACACCAACAAATTCAACACCAACCTCAACATTGAAAAACACATACAAATTCAACAACAACCTCAATATTGAAAAACAACAACAACCTCAACATTGAAAAACACCAACAAATTCAACAACAACCTCAACATTGAAAAACAACAACAAATTCAACAACAACCTCAACATTGAAAAACAACAACAACCTCAACATTGAAAACCACCAACAATTTCAACAGCAACCTCAACATTGAAAAACACCAACAAATTCAACAACAACCTCAACATTGAAAAACACCAACAAATTCAAGAACATCCTCAACATTGAAAAACAACAAGAACCTCATCATGGACGAACACCAACGACATCAACAACAACCTCATTATCGAAAAAGAACAACAACCTCAACATTGAAAAACACCAACAAATTCAACAACAACCTCAACATTGAAAAACACCAACAAATTCAACAACAACCTCAACATTGAAAAACAACAACAACCTCAACATTGAAAAACACCAACAAATTCAACAACAACCTCAACATTGAAAAACAACACCAACCTCAACATAGAAAAACACCAACAAATTCAACCAGAACCTCAACATTGAAAAACACCAACAAATTCAACAACAACCTCAGCATTGAAAAACAACAACAACCTCAACATTGAAAAACACCAACAAATTCAACAACAACCTCAACATTGAAAAACAACAACAACCTCAACATCCAAAAACACCAACAAATTCAACAACAACTTCAACATTGAAAAACACCAACAAATTCAACAACAACCTCAACATTGAAAAACAACAACAACCTCAACATTGAAAAACACCAACAAATTCAACAACAACCTCAACATTGAAAAACACCAACAAATTCAACCACAACCTCAACATTGAAAAACACCAACAAATTCAACAACAACCTCAACATTGAAAAAAAACAACAACCTCAACATTGATAAATACAAACAAATTCAACACCAACCTCAACATTGAAAAACACAAAGAAATTCAATAACAACCTCAATATTGAAAAACAACAACCAGCTCAACATTGAAAAACACCAACAAATTCAACAACAACCTCAAGATTGAAAAACACCAACAAATTCAACAACAACCTCAACATTGAAAATCAACAACAACCTCAACATTTAAAACCACCAACAATTTCAACACGAAACTCAACATTGAAAAACAACAACAACCTCAACATTGAAAACCACCAACAATTTCAACAACAACCTCAACATTGAAAACCACCAACAATTTCAACAGCAACCTCAACATTGAAAAACAACAACAACCTCAAGATTGAAAACCACCTACAATTTCAACAACAACCTCAACATTGAAAAACACCAACAAATTCAACAACTTCAACATTCAAAAACACCAACAAATTCAACAACCACTTCAACATTGAAAAACACCAACAAATTCAACAACAACCTCGAAATTGAAAACAACCAACAAGTTCAACAACAACCTCAACATTGAAAAACAACAATAACCTCAAGATTGAAAAACACCAACAAATTCAACAACAACCTCAACATTGAAAAACACCAACAAATTCAACAACAACCTCAGCAATGAAAAACACCAACAAATTCAACAACAACCTCAACATTGAAAAACACCAACAAATTTAACAACAACCTCAACATTGAAAAACACCAACAAATTTAAAAACAACCTCAACTTTGAAAAACAACAACAACCTCAACATGGAAAAACACCAACAAATTCAACAACAACCTCAACATTGAAAAACTTCACCAACCTCAAAATTGAAAAACACCAACAAATTCAACAACAACCTCAACATTTAAAAACAACAACAACCTCAACATTGAAAAACACCAACAAATTCAACAACAACCTGAACATTGAAAAACACCAACAAATTCAACAACAACCTCAGCATTGAAAAACAACAACAACCTCAACATTGAAAAACACCAACAAATTCAACAACCACCTCAACATTGAAAAACAACAACAACCTCAACATTCAAAAACACCAACAAATTCAACAAGAACTTCAACATTGAAAAACACCAACAAATTCAACAACAACCTCGATATTGAAAAACGCCATCAAATTCAACAACAACCTCAACATTGAAAAACAACAACAACCTCAACATTGAAAAACACCAACAAATTCAACAACAACCTCAACATTGAAAAACACCAACAAATTCAACAACAACCTCAACATTGAAAAACAACAACAACCTCAACATTGAAAAACACCAACAAATTCAACAACAACCTCAACATTGAAAAACAACACCAACCTCAACATAGAAAAACACCAACAAATTCAACCAGAACCTCAACATTGAAAAACACCAACAAATTCAACAGCAACCTCAACATTGAAAAACAACAACAACCTCAACATTGAAAAACACCAACAAATTCAACAACCACTTCAACATTGAAAAACACCAACAAATTCAACAACAACCTCGAAATTGAAAACCACCAACAAGTTCAACAACAACCTCAACATTGAAAAACAACAATAACCTCAAGATTGAAAAACACCAACAAATTCAACAACAACCTCAACATTGAAAAACAAGAACAACCTCAACATTGAAAAACACCAACAAATTCAACAACAACCTCAGCAATGAAAAACACCAACAAATTCAACAACAACCTCAACATTGAAAAACACCAACAAATTTAACAACAACCTCAACATTGAAAAACACCAACAAATTTAAAAACAACCTCAACTTTGAAAAACAACAACAACCTCAACATGGAAAAACACGTCAAATTCAACAACAACCTCAACATTGAAAAACTTCACCAACCTCAAAATTGAAAAACACCAACAAATTCAACAACAACCTCAACATTTAAAAACAACAACCTCAACATTGAAAAACACCAACAAATTCAACAACAACCTGAACATTGAAAAACACCAACAAATTCAACAACAACCTCAGCATTGAAAAACAACAACAACCTCAACATTGAAAAACACCAACAAATTCAACAACCACCTCAACATTGAAAAACAACAACAACCTCAACATTCAAAAACACCAACAAATTCAACAACAACTTCAACATTGAAAAACACCAACAAATTCAACAACAACCTCGATATTGAAAAACGCCATCAAATTCAACAACAACCTCAACATTGAAAAACAACAACAACCTCAACATTGAAAAACACCAACAAATTCAACAACAACCTCAACATTGAAAAACACCAAGAAATTCAACAACAACCTCAAGATTGAAAAACACCAACAAATTCAACAACAACCTCAACATTGAAAAACACCAACAAATTCAACACCAACCTCAACATTGAAAAACACATACAAATTCAACAACAACCTCAATATTGAAAAACAACAACAACCTCAACATTGAAAAACACCAACAAATTCAACAACAACCTCAACATTGAAAAACAACAACAAATTCAACAACAACCTCAACATTGAAAAACAACAACAACCTCAACATTGAAAACCACCAACAATTTCAACAGCAACCTCAACATTGAAAAACACCAACAAATTCAACAACAACCTCAACATTGAAAAACACCAACAAATTCAACAACATCCTCAACATTGAAAAACAACAAGAACCTCAACATGGACGAACACCAACGACATCAACAACAACCTCATTATCGAAAAAGAACAACAACCTCAACATTGAAAAACACCAACAAATTCAACAACAACCTCAACATTGAAAAACACCAACAAATTCAACAACAACCTCAACATTGAAAAACAACAACAACCTCAACATTGAAAAACACCAACAAATTCAACAACAACCTCAACATTGAAAAACAACACCAACCTCAACATAGAAAAACACCAACAAATTCAACCAGAACCTCAACATTGAAAAACACCAACAAATTCAACAACAACCTCAGCATTGAAAAACAACAACAACCTCAACATTGAAAAACACCAACAAATTCAACAACAACCTCAACATTGAAAAACAACAACAACCTCAACATTCAAAAACACCAACAAATTCAACAACAACTTCAACATTGAAAAACACCAACAAATTCAACAACAACCTCAACATTGAAAAACAACAACAACCTCAACATTGAAAAACACCAACAAATTCAACAACAACCTCAACATTGAAAAACACCAACAAATTCAACCACAACCTCAACATTGAAAAACACCAACAAATTCAACAACAACCTCAACATTGAAAAAAAACAACAACCTCAACAATGATAAATACAAACAAATTCAACACCAACCTCAACATTGAAAAACACAAAGAAATTCAATAACAACCTCAATATTGAAAAACAACAACCAGCTCAACATTGAAAAACACCAACAAATTCAACAACAACCTCAAGATTGAAAAACACCAACAAATTCAACAACAACCTCAACATTGAAAATCAACAACAACCTCAACATTTAAAACCACCAACAATTTCAACACGAAACTCAACATTGAAAAACAACAACAACCTCAACATTGAAAACCACCAACAATTTCAACAACAACCTCAACATTGAAAACCACCAACAATTTCAACAGCAACCTCAACATTGAAAAACAACAACAACCTCAAGATTGAAAACCACCTACAATTTCAACAACAACCTCAACATTGAAAAATACCAACAAATTCAACAACTTCAACATTGAAAAACACCAACAAATTCAACAACAACCTCGAAATTGAAAAACACCAACAAATTCAACAACAACCTCAACATTGAAAAACAACAACAACCTCAACTTTGAAAAACACCAACAAATTCAACAACAACCTCAACATTGAAAAACAACAACAAACTCAACATTGAAAAACACCAAAAAATTCAACAACAACCTCAACATTGAAAAACAACACCAACCTCAACATAGAAAAACACCGAAAAATTCAACCAGAACCTCAACATTGAAAAACACCAACAAATTCAACAACAACCTCAGCATTGAAAAACAACAACAACCTCAACATTGAAAAACAACAACAAATTCAACAACAACCTCAACATTGAAAAAAACAACAACCTCAACATTCAAAAAAACCAACAAATTCAACAACAACTTCAACATTTAAAAACACCAACAAATTCAACAACAACCTCGACATTGAAAAACGCCATCACATTCAACAACAACCTCAACATTGAAAAACAACAACAACCTCAACATTGAAAATCACCACCAAATTCAACAACAACCTCAACATTGAAAAACAACAACAAATTCAACAACCTCAACATTGAAAAACACCAACAAATTCAACAACAACCTCAACATTGAAAAACAACAACAACGTCAACATTGAAAAATAAGAACAAATTCAACACCAACCTCAACATTGAAAAACACAAACAAATTCAACAACAACCTCAATATTGAAAAACACTAACAAATTCAACAACAACTTCAACATTGAAAAACACCAACAAATTCAACAACAACCTCGACATTGAAAAACACCAACAAATTCAACAACAACCTCAACATTGAAAAACTCCAACAACCTCAACATTGAAAAACAGGAACAAATACAGCAACAACCTCAACATTGAAAAACAACAACAACCTCAACATTGAAAAACAGCAACAAATTCAACAACAACCTCAACATTGAAAAACACCAACAAATTCAACAACAACCTCAAAATTGAAAAACAACAACAACCTCAACATTGAAAAACAACAATAACCTCAACATTGAAAAACACCAACAAATTCAACAACAACCTAAACATTGAAAAACAACATCAACCTCAACATTGAAAAAAACCAACAAATTCAACAACAACCTCAACATTGAAAAACAACAACAACCTCAACATTGAAAAACACCAACAAATTCAACAACAACCTCGAAATTGAAAACCACCAACAAGTTCAACAACAACCTCAACATTGAAAAACACCAACAAATTTAAAAACAACCTCAACTTTGAAAAACAACAACAACCTCAACATGGAAAAACACCAACAAATTCAACAACAACCTCAACATTGAAAAACTTCACCAACCTCAAAATTGAAAAACACCAACAAATTCAACAACAACCTCAACATTGAAAAACAACAACCTCAACATTGAAAAACACCAACAAATTCAACAACAACCTGAACATTGAAAAACACCAACAAATTCAACAACAACCTCAGCATTGAAAAACAACAACAACCTCAACATTGAAAAACACCAACAAATTCAACAACCACCTCAACATTGAAAAACAACAACAACCTCAACATTCAAAAACACCAACAAATTCAACAACAACTTCAACATTGAAAAACACCAACAAATTCAACAACAACCTCGATATTGAAAAACGCCATCAAATTCAACAACAACCTCAACATTGAAAAACAACAACAACCTCAACATTGAAAAACACCAACAAATTCAACAACAACCTCAACATTGAAAAACACCAAGAAATTCAACAACAACCTCAACATTTATAAACACCAACAAATTCAACAACAACCTCAACATTGAAAAACACCAACAAATTCAACACCAACCTCAACATTGAAAAACACATACAAATTCAACAACAACCTCAATATTGAAAAACAACAACAACCTCAACATTGAAAAACACCAACAAATTCAACAACAACCTCAACATTGAAAAACAACAACAAATTCCACAACAACCTCAACATTGAAAAACAACAACAACCTCAACATTGAAAACCACCAACAATTTCAACAGCAACCTCAACATTGAAAAACACCAACAAATTCAACAACAACCTCAACATTGAAAAACACCAACAAATTCAACAACATCCTCAACATTGAAAAACAACAAGAACCTCAACATGGACGAACACCAACGACATCAACAACAACCTCAATATTGAAAAAGAACAACAACCTCAACATTGAAAAACACCAACAAATTCAACAACAACCTCAACATTGAAAAACACCAACAAATTCAACAACAACCTCAACATTGAAAAACAACAACAACCTCAACATTGAAAAACACCAACAAATTCAACAACAACCTCAACATTGAAAAACAACACCAACCTCAACATAGAAAAACACCAACAAATTCAACCAGAACCTCAACATTGAAAAACACCAACAAATTCAACAACAACCTCAGCATTGAAAAACAACAACAACCTCAACATTGAAAAACACCAACAAATTCAACAACAACCTCAACATTGAAAAACAACAACAACCTCAACATTCAAAAACACCAACAAATTCAACAACAACTTCAACATTGAAAAACACCAACAAATTCAACAACAACCTCAACATTGAAAAACAACAACAACCTCAACATTGAAAAACACCAACAAATTCAACAACAACCTCAACATTGAAAAACACCAACAAATTCAACCACAACCTCAACATTGAAAAACACCAACAAATTCAACAACAACCTCAACATTGAAAATCAACAACAACCTCAACATTGATAAATACAAACAAATTCAACACCAACCTCAACATTGAAAAACACAAAGAAATTCAACAACAACCTCAATATTGAAAAACAACAACCAGCTCAACATTGAAAAACACCAACAAATTCAACAACAACCTCAAGATTGAAAAACACCAACAAATTCAACAACAACCTCAACATTGAAAATCAACAACAACCTCAACATTTAAAACCACCAACAATTTCAACACGAAACTCAACATTGAAAAACAACAACAACCTCAACATTGAAAACCACCAACAATTTCAACAACAACCTCAACATTGAAAACCACCAACAATTTCAACAGCAACCTCAACATTGAAAAACAACAACAACCTCAAGATTGAAAACCACCTACAATTTCAACAACAACCTCAACATTGAAAAATACCAACAAATTCAACAACTTCAACATTGAAAAACACCAACAAATTCAACAACAACCTCGAAATTGAAAAACACCAACAAATTCAACAACAACCTCAACATTGAAAAACAACAACAACCTCAACTTTGAAAAACACCAACAAATTCAACAACAACCTCAACATTGAAAAACAACAACAAACTCAACATTGAAAAACACCAAAAAATTCAACAACAACCTCAACATTGAAAAACAACACCAACCTCAACATAGAAAAACACCGAAAAATTCAACCAGAACCTCAACATTGAAAAACACCAACAAATTCAACAACAACCTCAGCATTGAAAAACAACAACAACCTCAACATTGAAAAACAACAACAAATTCAACAACAACCTCAACATTGAAAAAAACAACAACCTCAACATTCAAAAAAACCAACAAATTCAACAACAACTTCAACATTTAAAAACACCAACAAATTCAACAACAACCTCGACATTGAAAAACGCCATCACATTCAACAACAACCTCAACATTGAAAAACAACAACAACCTCAACATTGAAAATCACCACCAAATTCAACAACAACCTCAACATTGAAAAACAACAACAAATTCAACAACCTCAACATTGAAAAACACCAACAAATTCAACAACAACCTCAACATTGAAAAACAACAACAACGTCAACATTGAAAAATAAGAACAAATTCAACACCAACCTCAACATTGAAAAACACAAACAAATTCAACAACAACCTCAATATTGAAAAACACTAACAAATTCAACAACAACTTCAACATTGAAAAACACCAACAAATTCAACAACAACCTCGACATTGAAAAACACCAACAAATTCAACAACAACCTCAACATTGAAAAACTCCAACAACCTCAACATTGAAAAACAGGAACAAATACAGCAACAACCTCAACATTGAAAAACAACAACAACCTCAACATTGAAAAACAGCAACAAATTCAACAACAACCTCAACATTGAAAAACACCAACAAATTCAACAACAACCTCAAAATTGAAAAAAAACAACAACCTCAACATTGAAAAACAACAATAACCTCAACATTGAAAAACACCAACAAATTCAACAACAACCTAAACATTGAAAAACAACATCAACCTCAACATTGAAAAAAACCAACAAATTCAACAACAACCTCAACATTGAAAAACAACAACAACCTCAACATTGAAAAACACCAACAAATTCAACAACAACCTCGAAATTGAAAACCACCAACAAGTTCAACAACAACCTCAACATTGAAAAACACCAACAAATTTAAAAACAACCTCAACTTTGAAAAACAACAACAACCTCAACATGGAAAAACACCAACAAATTCAACAACAACCTCAACATTGAAAAACTTCACCAACCTCAAAATTGAAAAACACCAACAAATTCAACAACAACCTCAACATTGAAAAACAACAACCTCAACATTGAAAAACACCAACAAATTCAACAACAACCTGAACATTGAAAAACACCAACAAATTCAACAACAACCTCAGCATTGAAAAACAACAACAACCTCAACATTGAAAAACACCAACAAATTCAACAACCACCTCAACATTGAAAAACAACAACAACCTCAACATTCAAAAACACCAACAAATTCAACAACAACTTCAACATTGAAAAACACCAACAAATTCAACAACAACCTCGATATTGAAAAACGCCATCAAATTCAACAACAACCTCAACATTGAAAAACAACAACAACCTCAACATTGAAAAACACCAACAAATTCAACAACAACCTCAACATTGAAAAACACCAAGAAATTCAACAACAACCTCAACATTTATAAACACCAACAAATTCAACAACAACCTCAACATTGAAAAACACCAACAAATTCAACACCAACCTCAACATTGAAAAACACATACAAATTCAACAACAACCTCAATATTGAAAAACAACAACAACCTCAACATTGAAAAACACCAACAAATTCAACAACAACCTCAACATTGAAAAACAACAACAAATTCCACAACAACCTCAACATTGAAAAACAACAACAACCTCAACATTGAAAACCACCAACAATTTCAACAGCAACCTCAACATTGAAAAACACCAACAAATTCAACAACAACCTCAACATTGAAAAACACCAACAAATTCAACAACATCCTCAACATTGAAAAACAACAAGAACCTCAACATGGACGAACACCAACGACATCAACAACAACCTCAATATTGAAAAAGAACAACAACCTCAACATTGAAAAACACCAACAAATTCAACAACAACCTCAACATTGAAAAACACCAACAAATTCAACAACAACCTCAACATTGAAAAACAACAACAACCTCAACATTGAAAAACACCAACAAATTCAACAACAACCTCAACATTGAAAAACAACACCAACCTCAACATAGAAAAACACCAACAAATTCAACCAGAACCTCAACATTGAAAAACACCAACAAATTCAACAACAACCTCAGCATTGAAAAACAACAACAACCTCAACATTGAAAAACACCAACAAATTCAACAACAACCTCAACATTGAAAAACAACAACAACCTCAACATTCAAAAACACCAACAAATTCAACAACAACTTCAACATTGAAAAACACCAACAAATTCAACAACAACCTCAACATTGAAAAACAACAACAACCTCAACATTGAAAAACACCAACAAATTCAACAACAACCTCAACATTGAAAAACACCAACAAATTCAACCACAACCTCAACATTGAAAAACACCAACAAATTCAACAACAACCTCAACATTGAAAATCAACAACAACCTCAACATTGATAAATACAAACAAATTCAACACCAACCTCAACATTGAAAAACACAAAGAAATTCAACAACAACCTCAATATTGAAAAACAACAACCAGCTCAACATTGAAAAACACCAACAAATTCAACAACAACCTCAAGATTGAAAAACACCAACAAATTCAACAACAACCTCAACATTGAAAATCAACAACAACCTCAACATTTAAAACCACCAACAATTTCAACACGAAACTCAACATTGAAAAACAACAACAACCTCAACATTGAAAACCACCAACAATTTCAACAACAACCTCAACATTGAAAACCACCAACAATTTCAACAGCAACCTCAACATTGAAAAACAACAACAACCTCAACATTGAAAACCACCTACAATTTCAACAACAACCTCAACATTGAAAAACACCAACAAATTCAACAACTTCAACATTGAAAAACACCAACAAATTCAACAACAACCTCGAAATTGAAAAACACCAACATATTGAAAAACAACAACAACCTCAACATTGAAAAACAACAACAAATTCAACAACAACCTCAACATTGAAAAACACCAACAAATTCAACAACAACCTCAACATTGAAAAACAACAACAACCTCAACATTGAAAAACACCAACAAATTCAACAACAACCTCAACAATGAAAAACACCAACAAATTCCACAACAACCTCAACATTGAAAAACACCAACAAATTAAACAACAACCTCAACTTTGAAAAACAACAACAACCTCAACATGGAAAAACACCAACAAATTCAACAACAACCTCAACATTGAAAAGCAACAACAACCTCAAAATTGAAAAACACCAACAAATTCAACAACAACCTCAACATTGAAAAATAACAACAACCTCAACATTGAAAAACACCAACAAATTCAACAACTTCAAAATAGAAAAAAACCAACAAATTCAACAACAACCTCGACATTGAAAAACACCAACAAATTCAACAACAACCTCAACATTTAAAAACGCCAACAAATTCAACAACGACCTCAACATTGTAAAACACCAACAAATTCAACAACAACCTCAACATTGAAAAACAACAACAACCTCAACATTGAGAAACACCAACAAATTCAACAACAACCTCAACATTGAAAAACAACAACCTCAACATTGAAAAACACCAACAAATTCAACAACAACCTGAACATTGAAAAACACCAACAAATTCAACAACAACCTCAGAATTGAAAAACAACAACAACCTCAACATTGAAAAATACCAACAAATTCAACAACCACCTCAACATTGAAAAACAACAACAACCTCAACATTCAAAAGCACCAACAAATTCAACAACAACTTCAACATTGAAAAACACCAACAAATTCAACAACAACCTCGATATTGAAAAACGCCATCAAATTCAACAACAACCTCAACATTGAAAAACAACAACAACCTCAACATTCAAAAACACCAACAAATTCAACAACAACCTCAACTTTGAAAAACACCAAGAAATTCAACAACAACCTCAACATTGAAAAACACCAACAAATTCAACAACAACCTCAACATTGAAAAACAACAACAACCTCAACATTGAAAAATACCAACAAATTCAACACCAACCTCAACATTGAAAAACACAAACAAATTCAACAACAACCTCAATATTGAAAAACAACAACAACCTCAACATTGAAAAACACCAACAAATTCAACAACAACCTCAACATTGAAAAACACCAACAAATTCAACAACAACCTCAACATTGAAAAACAACAACAACCTCAACATTGAAAACCACCAACAATTTCAACAGCAACCTCAACATTGAAAAACACCAACAAATTCAACAACAACCTCAACATTGAAAAACACCAACAAATTCAACAACATCCTCAACATTGAAAAACAACAAGAACCTCAACATGGACGAACACCAACAACATCAACAACAACCTCAATATTGAAAAACAACAGCAAACTCAACATTGAAAAACACCAACAAATTCAACAACAACCTCAACATTGAAAAACACCAACAAATTCAACAACAACCTCAACATTGAAAAACAACAACAACCTCAACATTGAAAAACACCAACAAATTCAACAACAACCTCAACATTGAAAAACAACACCAACCTCAACATAGAAAAACACCAACAAATTCAACCAGAACCTCAACATTGAAAAACACCAACAAATTCAACAACAACCTCAGCTTTGAAAAACAACAACAACCTCAACATTGAAAAACACCAACAAATTCAACAACAACCTCAACATTGAAAAACAACAACAACCTCAACATTCAAAAACACCAACAAATTCAACAACAACTTCAACATTGAAAAACAACAACAAATTCAACAACAACCTCAACATTGAAAAACAACAACAACCTCAACATTGAAAAACACCAACAAATTCAACAACAACCTCAACATTGAAAAACACCAACAAATTCAACCACAACCCCAACATTGAAAAACACCAACAAATTCAACAACAACCTCAACATTGAAAAACAACAACAACCTCAACATTGATAAATACAAACAAATTCAACACCAACCTCAACATTGAAAAACACAAAGAAATTCAACAACAACCTCAATATTGAAAAACAACAACCAGCTCAACATTGAAAAACACCAACAAATTCAACAACAACCTCAAGATTGAAAAACACCAACAAATTCAACAACAACCTCAACATTGAAAATCAACAACAACCTCAACATTGAAAACCACCAACAATTTCAACAGCAACCTCAACATTGAAAAACAACAACAACCTCAACATTGAAAACCACCAACAATTTCAACAACAACCTCAACATTGAAAACCACCAACAATTTCAACAGCAACCTCAACATTGAAAAACAACAACAACCTCAACATTGAAAAACATCAACAAATTCAACAACTTCAACATTGAAAAACACCAACAAATTCAACAACAACCTCGAAATTGAAAAACACCAACAAATTCAACAACAACCTCAACATTGAAAAACAACAATAACCTCAACTTTGAAAAACACCAACAAATTCAACAACAACCTCAACATTGAAAAACAACAACAACCTCAGCATTGAAAAACACCAACAAATTCAACAACAACCTCAACAACGAAAAACACCAACAAATTCAACAACAACCTCAACATTGAAAAACACCAACAAATTTAACAACAACCTCAACTTTGAAAAACAACAACAACCTCAAAATGGAAAAACACCAACAAATTCAACAACAACCTCAACATTGAAAAACACCAAAAAATTCAACAACAACTTCAACATTGAAAAACACCAACAAATTCAACAACAACCTCGACATTGAAAAACACCAACAAATTCAACAACGACCTCAACATTGAAAAACTACAAGAACCTCAACATTGAAAAACAGGAACAAATACAGCAACAACCTCAACATTGAAAAACAACAACAACCTCAACATTGAAAAACAGCAACAAATTCAACAACAACCTCAACATTGAAAAACACCAACAAATTCAACAACAACCTCAAAATTGAAAAACAACAACAACCTCAACATTGAAAAACAACAATAACCTCAACATTGAAAAACACCAACAAATTCAACAACAATCTAAACATTGAAAAACAACATCAACCTCAACATTGAAAAAAACCAACAAATTCAACAACAACCTCAACATTGAAAAACAACAACAACCTCAACATTGAAAAACACCAACAAATTCAACAACAACCTCGAAATTGAAAACCACCAACAAGTTCAACAACAACCTCAACATTGAAAAACACCAACAAATTTAAAAACAACCTCAACTTTGAAAAACAACAACAACCTCAACATGGAAAAACACCAACAAATTCAACAACAACCTCAACATTGAAAAACTTCACCAACCTCAAAATTGAAAAACACCAACAAATTCAACAACAACCTCAACATTGAAAAACAACAACCTCAACATTGAAAAACACCAACAAATTCAACAACAACCTGAACATTGAAAAACACCAACAAATTCAACAACAACCTCAGCATTGAAAAACAACAACAACCTCAACATTGAAAAACACCAACAAATTCAACAACCACCTCAACATTGAAAAACAACAACAACCTCAACATTCAAAAACACCAACAAATTCAACAACAACTTCAACATTGAAAAACACCAACAAATTCAACAACAACCTCGATATTGAAAAACGCCATCAAATTCAACAACAACCTCAACATTGAAAAACAACAACAACCTCAACATTGAAAAACACCAACAAATTCAACAACAACCTCAACATTGAAAAACACCAAGAAATTCAACAACAACCTCAACATTGAAAAACACCAACAAATTCAACAACAACCTCAACATTGAAAAACACCAACAAATTCAACACCAACCTCAACATTGAAAAACACATACAAATTCAACAACAACCTCAATATTGAAAAACAACAACAACCTCAACATTGAAAAACACCAACAAATTCAACAACAACCTCAACATTGAAAAACAACAACAAATTCAACAACAACCTCAACATTGAAAAACAACAACAACCTCAACATTGAAAACCACCAACAATTTCAACAGCAACCTCAACATTGAAAAACACCAACAAATTCAACAACAACCTCAACATTGAAAAACACCAACAAATTCAACAACATCCTCAAGATTGAAAAACAACAAGAACCTCAACATGGACGAACACCAACGACATCAACAACAACCTCAATATTGAAAAAGAACAACAACCTCAACATTGAAAAACACCAACAAATTCAACAACAACCTCAACATTGAAAAACACCAACAAATTCAACAACAACCTCAACATTGAAAAACAACAACAACCTCAACATTGAAAAACACCAACAAATTCAACAACAACCTCAACATTGAAAAACAACACCAACCTCAACATAGAAAAACACCAACAAATGCAACCAGAACCTCAACATTGAAAAACACCAACAAATTCAACAACAACCTCAGCATTGAAAAACAACAACAACCTCAACATTGAAAAACACCAACAAATTCAACAACAACCTCAACATTGAAAAACAACAACAACCTCAACATTCAAAAACACCAACAAATTCAACAA
Organism: Isurus oxyrinchus; assembly: GCA_026770705.1. NCBI lineage: Eukaryota > Metazoa > Chordata > Chondrichthyes > Lamniformes > Lamnidae > Isurus > Isurus oxyrinchus. Next base: position 360,497 of record JANJGN010000300.1, on the reverse strand, counting down.
CAACTTCAACATTGAAAAACACCAACAAATTCAACAACAACCTCAACATTGAAAAACAACAACAACCTCAACATTGAAAAACACCAACAAATTCAACAACAACCTCAACATTGAAAAACACCAACAAATTCAACCACAACCTCAACATTGAAAAACACCAACAAATTCAACAACAACCTCAACATTGAAAATCAACAACAACCTCAACATTGATAAATACAAACAAATTCAACACCAACCTCAACATTGAAAAACACAAAGAAATTCAACAACAACCTCAATATTGAAAAACAACAACCAGCTCAACATTGAAAAACACCAACAAATTCAACAACAACCTCAAGATTGAAAAACACCAACAAATTCAACAACAACCTCAACATTGAAAATCAACAACAACCTCAACATTTAAAACCACCAACAATTTCAACACGAAACTCAACATTGAAAAACAACACCAACCTCAACATTGAAAACCACCAACAATTTCAACAACAACCTCAACATTGAAAACCACCAACAATTTCAACAGCAACCTCAACATTGAAAAACAACAACAACCTCAACATTGAAAACCACCTACAATTTCAACAACAACCTCAACATTGAAAAACACCAACAAATTCAACAACTTCAACATTGAAAAACACCAACAAATTCAACAACAACCTCGAAATTGAAAAACACCAACATATTGAAAAACAACAACAACCTCAACATTGAAAAACAACAACAAATTCAACAACAACCTCAACATTGAAAAACACCAACAAATTCAACAACAACCTCAACATTGAAAAACAACAACAACCTCAACATTGAAAAACACCAACAAATTCAACAACAACCTCAACAATGAAAAACACCAACAAATTCCACAACAACCTCAACATTGAAAAACACCAACAAATTAAACAACAACCTCAACTTTGAAAAACAACAACAACCTCAACATGGAAAAACACCAACAAATTCAACAACAACCTCAACATTGAAAAGCAACAACAACCTCAAAATTGAAAAACACCAACAAATTCAACAACAACCTCAACATTGAAAAATAACAACAACCTCAACATTGAAAAACACCAACAAATTCAACAACTTCAAAATAGAAAAAAACCAACAAATTCAACAACAACCTCGACATTGAAAAACACCAACAAATTCAACAACAACCTCAACATTTAAAAACGCCAACAAATTCAACAACGACCTCAACATTGTAAAACACCAACAAATTCAACAACAACCTCAACATTGAAAAACAACAACAACCTCAACATTGAGAAACACCAACAAATTCAACAACAACCTCAACATTGAAAAACAACAACCTCAACATTGAAAAACACCAACAAATTCAACAACAACCTGAACATTGAAAAACACCAACAAATTCAACAACAACCTCAGAATTGAAAAACAACAACAACCTCAACATTGAAAAATACCAACAAATTCAACAACCACCTCAACATTGAAAAACAACAACAACCTCAACATTCAAAAGCACCAACAAATTCAACAACAACTTCAACATTGAAAAACACCAACAAATTCAACAACAACCTCGATATTGAAAAACGCCATCAAATTCAACAACAACCTCAACATTGAAAAACAACAACAACCTCAACATTCAAAAACACCAACAAATTCAACAACAACCTCAACTTTGAAAAACACCAAGAAATTCAACAACAACCTCAACATTGAAAAACACCAACAAATTCAACAACAACCTCAACATTGAAAAACAACAACAACCTCAACATTGAAAAATACCAACAAATTCAACACCAACCTCAACATTGAAAAACACAAACAAATTCAACAACAACCTCAATATTGAAAAACAACAACAACCTCAACATTGAAAAACACCAACAAATTCAACAACAACCTCAACATTGAAAAACACCAACAAATTCAACAACAACCTCAACATTGAAAAACAACAACAACCTCAACATTGAAAACCACCAACAATTTCAACAGCAACCTCAACATTGAAAAACACCAACAAATTCAACAACAACCTCAACATTGAAAAACACCAACAAATTCAACAACATCCTCAACATTGAAAAACAACAAGAACCTCAACATGGACGAACACCAACAACATCAACAACAACCTCAATATTGAAAAACAACAGCAAACTCAACATTGAAAAACACCAACAAATTCAACAACAACCTCAACATTGAAAAACACCAACAAATTCAACAACAACCTCAACATTGAAAAACAACAACAACCTCAACATTGAAAAACACCAACAAATTCAACAACAACCTCAACATTGAAAAACAACACCAACCTCAACATAGAAAAACACCAACAAATTCAACCAGAACCTCAACATTGAAAAACACCAACAAATTCAACAACAACCTCAGCTTTGAAAAACAACAACAACCTCAACATTGAAAAACACCAACAAATTCAACAACAACCTCAACATTGAAAAACAACAACAACCTCAACATTCAAAAACACCAACAAATTCAACAACAACTTCAACATTGAAAAACAACAACAAATTCAACAACAACCTCAACATTGAAAAACAACAACAACCTCAACATTGAAAAACACCAACAAATTCAACAACAACCTCAACATTGAAAAACACCAACAAATTCAACCACAACCCCAACATTGAAAAACACCAACAAATTCAACAACAACCTCAACATTGAAAAACAACAACAACCTCAACATTGATAAATACAAACAAATTCAACACCAACCTCAACATTGAAAAACACAAAGAAATTCAACAACAACCTCAATATTGAAAAACAACAACCAGCTCAACATTGAAAAACACCAACAAATTCAACAACAACCTCAAGATTGAAAAACACCAACAAATTCAACAACAACCTCAACATTGAAAATCAACAACAACCTCAACATTGAAAACCACCAACAATTTCAACAGCAACCTCAACATTGAAAAACAACAACAACCTCAACATTGAAAACCACCAACAATTTCAACAACAACCTCAACATTGAAAACCACCAACAATTTCAACAGCAACCTCAACATTGAAAAACAACAACAACCTCAACATTGAAAAACACCAACAAATTCAACAACATCAACATTGAAAAACACCAACAAATTCAACAACAACCTCGAAATTGAAAAACACCAACAAATTCAACAACAACCTCAACATTGAAAAACAACAATAACCTCAACTTTGAAAAACACCAACAAATTCAACAACAACCTCAACATTGAAAAACAACAACAACCTCAGCATTGAAAAACACCAACAAATTCAACAACAACCTCAACAACGAAAAACACCAACAAATTCAACAACAACCTCAACATTGAAAAACACCAACAAATTTAACAACAACCTCAACTTTGAAAAACAACAACAACCTCAAAATGGAAAAACACCAACAAATTCAACAACAACCTCAACATTGAAAAACACCAAAAAATTCAACAACAACTTCAACATTGAAAAACACCAACAAATTCAACAACAACCTCGACATTGAAAAACACCAACAAATTCAACAACGACCTCAACATTGAAAAACTACAAGAACCTCAACATTGAAAAACACCAACAAATACAACAACAACCTCAACATTGAAAAACAACAACAACCTCAACATTGAAAAACACCAACAAATTCAACAACAACCTCAACATTGAAAAGCAACAACAACCTCAACATTGAAAAACAACAACAACCTCAACATTGAAAAACACCAACAAATTCAAGAACAACCTCAACATTGAAAAACAACAACAACCTCAACATTGAAAAACACCAACAAATTCAACAACAACTTCAACATTGAAAAACACCAACAAATTCAACAACAACCTCGAAATTGAAAAACACCAACAAATTCAACAACAACCTCAACATTGAAAAACAACAACAACCTCAACATTGAAAAACACCAACAAATTCAACAACAACCTCAAAATTGAAAAACAACAACAACCTCAACATTGAAAAACACCAACAAATTCAACAACAACCTCAACATTGAAAAACAACAACAACCTCAACATTGAAAAACACCAACAAATTCAACAACAACCTCAACAATGAAAAACACCAACAAATTCAACAATAACCTCAACATTGAAAAACACCAAAAAATTTAACAACAACCTCAACTTTGAAAAACAACAACAACCTCAACATGGAAAAACACCAACAAATTCAACAACAACCTCAACATTGAAAAACAACAACAACCTCAAAGTTGAAAAACACCAACAAATTCAACAACAACCTCAACATTTAAAAACAACAACAACCTCAACATTGAAAAACACCAACAAATTCAACAATAACCTCAACATTGAAAAACACCAACAAATTCAAAAACAACTTCAACATTGAAAAACACCAACAAATTCAACAACAACCTCAACATTGAAAAACTACAACAACTTCAACATTGAAAAACACCAAGAAATTCAGCAACAACCTCAACATTGAAAAACACCAACAAATTCAACAACAACCTCAACATTTGAAAACACCAACAAATTCAACAACAACCTCAACATTGAAAAACTACAACAACCTCAACATTGAGAAACACCAACAAATACAACAACAACCTCAACATTGAAAAACACCAACAAATTCAACAACAACCTCAACATTGAAAAACAACAACAACCTCAACATTGAAAAACACCAACAAATTCAACAACAACCTGAACATTGAAAAACACCAACAAATTCAACAACAACCTCAACATTGAAAAACAACACCAACCTCAACATAGAAAAACACCAACAAATTCAACAACAACCTGAACATTGAAAAACACCAACAAATTCAACACCAACCTCAACATTGAAAAACAACAACAACCTCAACATTCAAAAACACCAACAAATTCAATAACAACTTCAACATTGAAAAACACCAACAAATTCAACAACAACCTCGACATTGAAAAACGCCATCAAATTCAACAACAACCTCAACATTGAAAAACAACAACAACCTCAACATTGAAAAACACCAACAAATTCAACAACAACCTCAACATTGAAAAACACCAAGAAATTCAACAACAACCTCAACATTGAAAAACACCAACAAATTCAACAACAACCTCAACATTGAAAAACAACAACAACCTCAACATTGAAAAATACAAACAAATTCAACACTAACCTCAACATTGAAAAACACAAACAAATTCAACAACAACCTCAATATTGAAAAACAACAACAACCTCAGCATTGAAAAACACCAACAAATTCAACAACAACCTCAACATTGAAAAACACCAACAAATTCAACAACAACCTCAACATTGAAAAACAACAACAACCTCAACATTGAAAACCACCAACAATTTCAACAGCAACGTCAACATTGAAAAACACCAACAAATTCAACAACAACCTCAACATTGAAATACACCAACAAATTCAACAACATCCTCAACATTGAAAAACAACAAGAACCTCAACATGGACGAACACCAACAAAATCAACAACAACCTCAATATTGAAAAACAACAACAACCTCAACATTGAAAAACACCAACACATTCAACAACAACCTCAACATTGAAAAACACCAACAAATTCAACAACAACCTCAACAATGAAAAACACCAACAAATGCCACAACAACCTCAACATTGAAAAACACCAACAAATTAAACAACAACCTCAACTTTGAAAAACAACAACAACCTCAACATGGAAAAACACCAACAAATTCAACAACAACCTCAACATTGAAAAACAACAACAACCTCAACATTGAAAAACACCAACAAATTCAACAACAACTTCAAAATAGAAAAAAACCAACAAATTCGACAACAACCTCGACATTGAAAAACACCAACAAATTCAACAACAACCTCAACATTGAAAAACACCAACAAATTCAACAACAACCTCAACATTTAAAAACGCCAACAAATTCAACAACGACCTCAACATTGTTAAACACCAACAAATTCAACAGCAACATCAACATTGAAAAACAACAACAAACTCAACATTGAGAAACACCATCAAATTCAACAACAACCTCAACATTGAAAAACAACAACAACCTCAACATTGAAAAACACCAACAAATTCAACAACAACCTGAACATTGAAAAACACCAAGAAATTCAACAACAACCTCAGCTTTGAAAAACAACAACAACCTCAACATTGAAAAACAGCAACAAATTCAACAACAACCTCAACATTGAAAAACAACAACAACCTCAACATTCAAAAACACCAACAAATTCAACAACAACTTCAACATTGAAAAACACCAACAAACTCAACAACAACCTCGACATTGAAAAACGCCATCAAATTCAACAACAACCTCAACATTGAAAAACAACAACAACCTCAACATTGAAAAACACCAACAAATTCAACAACAACCTCAACATTGAAAAACAACAACAACCTCAACATTGAAAAATACAAACAAATTCAACACCAACCTCAACATTGAAAAACACAAACAAATTCAACAACAACCTCAATATTGAAAAACAACAACAACCTCAACATTGAAAAGCACCAACAAATTCAACAACAGCCTCAACATTGAAAAACACCAACAAATTCAACAACAACCTCAACATTGAAAAACAACAACAACCTCAACATTGAAAACCACCAACAATTTTAACAGCAACCTCAACATTGAAAATCACCAACAAATTCAACAACATCCTCAACATTGAAAAACAACAAGAACCTCAACATGGACGAACACCAACAAAATCAACAACAACCTCAATATTGAAAAACAACAACAACCTCAACATTGAAAAACACCAACAAATTCAACAACAACCTCAACATTGAAAAACACCAACAAATTCAACAAAAACCTCAACATTGAAAAACAACAACAACCTCAACATTGAAAAACACCAACAAATTCAACAACAACCTCAACATTGAAAAACAACACCAACCTCAACATAGAAAAACACCAGCAAATTCAACCAGAACCTTAACATTGAAAAACACCAACAAATTCAACAACAACCTCAGCATTGAAAAACAACAACAACCTCAACATTCAAAAACACCAACAAATTCAACAACAACTTCAACATTGAAAAACACCAACAAATTCAACAACAACGTCAACATTGAAAAACAACAACAACCTCAACATTGAAAAACACCAACAAATTCAACAACAACCTCAACATTGAAAAACAACAACAACCTCAACATTGAAAAACACCAACAAATTCAACAACAACCTCAACATTGAAAAACAACAACAACCTCAACATTGAAAAACACCAACAAATTCAACAACAACCTCAACAATGAAAAACACCAACAAATGCCACAACAACCTCAACATTGAAAAACACCAACAAATTAAACAACAACCTCAACATTGAAAAACAACAACAACCTCAACATGGAAAAACACCAACAAATTCAACAACAACCTCAACATTGAAAAACAACAACAACCTCAAAATTGAAAAACACCAACAAATTCAGCAACAACCTCAACATTGAAAAACAACAACAACCTCAACATTGAAAAACACCAACAAATTCAACAACAACTTCAAAATAGAAAAAAACCAACAAATTCGACAACAACCTCGACATTGAAAAACACCAACAAATTCAACAACAACCTCAACATTGAAAAACACCAACAAATTCAACAACAACCTCAACATTTAAAAACGGCAAAAAATTCAACAACGACCTCAACATTGTAAAACACCAACAAATTCAACAGCAACATCAACATTGAAAAACAACAACAACCTCAACATTGAGAAACACCAACAAATTCAACAACAACCTCAACATTGAAAAACAACAACAACCTCAACATTGAAAAACACCAACAAATTCAACAACAACCTGAACATTGAAAAACACCAAGAAATTCAACAACAACCTCAGCTTTGAAAAACAACAACAACCTCAACATTGAAAAACAGCAACAAATTCAACAACAACCTCAACATTGAAAAACAACAACAACCTCAACATTCAAAAACACCAACAAATTCAACAACAACTTCAACATTGAAAAACACCAACAAACTCAACAACAACCTCGACATTGAAAAACGCCATCAAATTCAACAACAACCTCAACATTGAAAAACAACAACAACCTCAACATTGAAAAACACCAACAAATTCAACAACAACCTCAACATTGAAAAACAACAACAACCTCAACATTGAAAAATACAAACAAATTCAACACCAACCTCAACATTGAAAAACACAAACAAATTCAACAACAACCTCAATATTGAAAAACAACAACAACCTCAACATTGAAAAGCACCAACAAATTCAACAACAGCCTCAACATTGAAAAACACCAACAAATTCAACAACAACCTCAACATTGAAAAAGAACAACAACCTCAACATTGAAAACCACCACCAATTTTAACAGCAACCTCAACATTGAAAAACACCAACAAATTCAACAACATCCTCAACATTGAAAAACAACAAGAACCTCAACATGGACGAACACCAACAAAATCAACAACAACCTCAATATTGAAAAACAACAACAACCTCAACATTGAAAAACACCACCAATTCAACAACAACCTCAACATTGAAAAACACCAACAAATTCAACAAAAACCTCAACATTGAAAAACAACAACAACCTCAACATTGAAAAACACCAACAAATTCAACAACAACCTCAACATTGAAAAACAACACCAACCTCAACATAGAAAAACACCAGCAAATTCAACCAGAACCTTAACATTGAAAAACACCAACAAATTCAACAACAACCTCAGCATTGAAAAACAACAACAACCTCAACATTCAAAAACACCAACAAATTCAACAACAACTTCAACATTGAAAAACACCAACAAATTCAACAACAACGTCAACATTGAAAAACAACAACAACCTCAACATTGAAAAACACCAACAAATTCAACAACAACCTCAACATTGAAAAACAACAACAACCTCAACATTGAAAAACACCAACAAATTCAACAACAACCTCAACATTGAAAAACAACAACAAGCTCAACATTGAAAAACACCAACAAATTCAACAACAACCTCAACAATGAAAAACACCAACAAATGCCACAACAACCTCAACATTGAAAAACACCAACAAATTAAACAACAACGTCAACATTGATAAACAACAACAACCTCAACATTGAAAAACACCAACAAATTCAACAACAACCTCAACATTGAAAAACAACAACAACCTCAACATTGAAAAACACCAACAAATTCAACAACAACCTCAACATTGAAAAACAACAACAACCTCAACATTGAAAAACACCAACAAATTCAACAACAACCTCAACAATGAAAAACACCAACAAATGCCACAACAACCTCAACATTGAAAAACACCAACAAATTAAACAACAACGTCAACATTGAAAAACAACAACAACCTCAACATGGAAGAACACCAACAAATTCAAGAACAACCTCAACATTGAAAAACAACAACAACCTCAAAATTGAAAAACACCAACAAATTCAGCAACAACCTCAACATTGAAAAACAACAACAACCTCAACATTGAAAAACACCAACAAATTCAACAACAACTTCAAAATAGAAAAAAACCAACAAATTCGACAACAACCTCGACATTGAAAAACACCAACAAATTCAACAACAACCTCAACATTGAAAAACACCAACAAATTCAACAACAACCTCAACATTTAAAAACGCCAACAAATTCAACAACGACCTCAACATTGTAAAACACCAACAAATTCAACAGCAACATCAACATTGAAAAACAACAACAACCTCAACATTGAGAAACACCAACAAATTCAACAACAACCTCAACATTGAAAAACAACAACAACCTCAACATTGAAAAACACCAACAAATTCAACAACAACCTGAACATTGAAAAACACCAAGAAATTCAACAACAACCTCAGCTTTGAAAAACAACAACAACCTCAACATTGAAAAACAGCAACAAATTCAACAACAACCTCAACATTGAAAAACAACAACAACCTCAACATTCAAAAACACCAACAAATTCAACAACAACTTCAACATTGAAAAACACCAACAAACTCAACAACAACCTCGACATTGAAAAACGCCATCAAATTCAACAACAACCTCAACATTGAAAAACAACAACAACCTCAACATTGAAAAACACCAACAAATTCAACAACAACATCAACATTGAAAAACAACAACAACCTCAACATTGAAAAATACAAACAAATTCAACACCAACCTCAACATTGAAAAACACAAACAAATTCAACAACAACCTCAATATTGAAAAACAACAACAACCTCAATATTGAAAAACACCAACAAATTCAACAACAGCCTCAACATTGAAAAACACCAACAAATTCAACAACAACCTCAACATTGAAAAACAACAACTACCTCAACATTGAAAACCACCAACAATTTTAACAGCATCCTCAACATTGAAAAACACGAACAAATTCAACAACATCCTCAACATTGAAAAACAACAAGAACCTCAACATGGACGAACACCAACAAAATCAACAACAACCTCAATATTGAAAAACAACAACAACCTCAACATTGAAAAACACCAACAAATTCAACAACAACCTCAACATTGAAAAACACCAACAAATTCAACAAAAACCTCAACATTGAAAAACAACAACAACCTCAACATTGAAAAACACCAACAAATTCAACAACAACCTCAACATTGAAAAACAACACCAACCTCAACATAGAAAAACACCAACAAATTCAACCAGAACCTTAACATTGAAAAAGACCAACAAATTCAACAACAACCTCAGCATTGAAAAACAACAACAACCTCAACATTCAAAAACACCAACAAATTCAACAACAACCTCAACATTGAAAAACAACAACAACCTCAACATTGAAAAACACCAACAAATTCAACAACAACCTCAACATTGAAAAACAACAACAACCTCAACATTCAAAAACACCAACAAATTCAACAACAACCTGAACATTGAAAAACACCAACAAATTCAACAACAACCTGCACATTGAAAAACAACAACAACCTCAACATTGAAAAACACCAACAAATTCAACAACAACCTCAACATTGAAAAACACCAACAAATTCAAAAACAACCTCAACATTGAAAAACACCAACAAATTCAACAACAACCACAACATTTAAAAACGCCAACAAATTCAACAACGACCTCAACATTGTAAAACACCAACAAATTCAACAACATCAACATTGAAAAACAACAACAACCTCAACATTGAGAAACACCAACAAATTCAACAACAACCTCAACATTGAAAAACAACAACAACCTCAACATTGAAAAACACCAACAAATTCAACAGCAACCTGAACATTGAAAAACACCAACAAATTCAACAACAACCTCAGCATTGAAAAACAACAACAACCTCAACATTGAAAAACGCCAACAAATTCAACAACAACCTCAACATTGAAAAACAACAACAACCTCAACATTCAAAAACACCAACAAATTCAACAACAACTTCAACATTGAAAAACACCAACAAATTCAACAACAACCTCGACATTGAAAAACGCCATCGAATTCAGCAACAACCTCAACATTGAAAAACAACAACAACCTCAACATTGAAAAACACCAACAAATTCAACAACAACCTCAACATTGAAAAACACCAAGAAATTCAACAACAACCTCAACATTGAAAAACACCAACAAATTCAACAACAACCTCAACATTGAAAAACAACAACAACCTCAACAGTGAAAAATACAAACAAATTCAACAACAACCTCAAGATTGAAAAACACAAACAAATTCAACAACAACCTCAATATTGATAAACAACAACAACCGCAACATTGAAAAACACCAACAAATTCAAGAACAGCCTCAACATTGAAAAACACCAACAAATTCAACAACAACCTCAACATTGAAAAACAACAACAACCTCAACATTGAAAACCACCAACAATTTTAACAGCAACCTCAACATTGAAAAACACCAACAAATTCAACAACATCCTCAACATTGAAAAACAAGAAGAACCTCAACATGGACGAACACCAACAAAATCAACAGCAACCTCAATATTGAAAAACAACAACAACCTCAACATTTAAAAAAACCAACAAATTCAACAACAACCTCAACATTGAAAAACACCAACAAATTGAACAAAAACCTCAACATTGAAAAACAACAACAACCTCAACATTGAAAAACACCAACAAATTCAACAACAACCTCAACATTGAAAAACAACACCAACCTCAACATTGAAAAACACCAACAAATTCAACCAGAACCTTAGCATTGAAAAACACCAACAAATTCAACAACAACCTCAGCATTGAAAAACAACAACAACCTCAATATTCAAAAACACCAACAAATTCAACAACAACTTCAACATTGAAAAACACCAACAAATTCAACAACAACCTCAACATTGAAAAACAACAACAACCTCAACATTGAAAAACACCAACAAATTCAACAACAACCTCAACATTGAAAAACAACAACAACCTCAACATTCAAAAACACCAACAAATTCAACAACAACTTCAACATTGAAAAACACCAACAAATTCAACAAAAACCTCAACATTGAAAAACAACAACAACCTCAACATTGAAAAACACCAACAAATTCAACAACAACCTCAACATTGAAAAACACCAACAAATTCAACAACAACCTCAACATTGAAAAACACCAACAAATTCAACAACAACCTCAACATTGAAAAACAACAACAACCTCAACATTGATAAATACAAACAAATTCAACACCAACCTCAACATTGAAAAACACAAACAAATTCAACAACAACCTCAATATTGAAAAACAACAACAGCCTGAACATTGAAAAACACCAACAAATTCAACAACAACCGCAAGATTGAAAAACACCAACAAATTCAACAACAACCTCAACATTGAAAATCAACAACAACCTCAACATTGAAAACCACCAACAATTTCAACAGCAACCTCAACATTGAAAAACAACAACAACCTCAACATTGAAAACCACCAACAATTTCAACAACAACCTCAACATTGAAAAACACCAACAAATTCAACAACTTCAACATTGAAAAACACCAACAAATTCAACAACAACCTCGAAATTGAAAAACACCAACAAATTCAACAACAACCTCAACATTGAAAAACAACAACAACCTCAACTTTGAAAAACACCAACAAATTCAACAACAGCCTCAACATTGAAAAACAACAACAACCTCAACATTGAAAAACACCAACAAATTCAACAACAACCTCAACATTGAAAATCAACAACAACCTCAAATTTGCAAAACACCAACAAATTCAACAACAACCTCAACATTTAGAAACAACAACAACCTCAACATTGAAAAACACCAACAAATTCAACAACAACCTCAACATTGAAAAACACCAAAACATTCAACAACAACTTCAACATTGAAAAACACCAACAAATTCAACAACAACCTCCACATTGAAAAACACCAACAAATTCAACAACAACCTCAACATTGAAAAACTACAACAACCTCAAATTGAAAAACACCAACAAATACAACAACAACCTCAACATTTAAAAACAACAACAACCTCAACATTGAAAAACACCAACAAATTCAACAACAACCTCAACATTGAAAAACAACAACAACCTCAACATTGAAAAACAACAACAACCTCAACATTGAAAAACACCAACAAATTCAACAACAACATCAACATTGAAAAACAACAACAACCTCAACATTGAAAAACACCAACAAATTCAACAACAACTTCAACATTGAAAAACACCAACAAATTCAACAACAACCTCGAAATTGAAAAACACCAACAAATTCAACAACAACCTCAACATTGAAAAACAACAACAACCTCAACATTGAAAAACACCAACAAATTCAACAACAACCTCAACATTGAAAAACAACAACAACCTCAACATTGAAAAACACCAACAAATTCAACAACAACCTCAACAATGAAAATCACCAACAAATTCAACAACAAACTCAACATTGAAAAACACCAACAAATTTAACAACAACCTCAACTTTGAAAAACAACAACAACCTCAACATTGAAAAACACCAACAAATTCAACAACAACCTCAACATTGAAAAACACCAACAAATTCAACAACAACTTCAACATTGAAAAACACCAACAAATTCAACAACAACCTCAACATTTGAAAACACCAACAAATTCAGCAACAACCTCAACATTGAAAAACTACAACAACCTCAACATTGAGAAACACCAACAAATACAACAACAACCTCAACATTGAGAAACAACAACAACCTCAACATTGAAAAACACCAACAAATTCAACAACAACCTCAACATTGAAAAACAAAAACAACCTCAACATTGAAAAACAACAACAACCTCAACATTGAAAAACACCAACAAATTCAACAACAACCTCAACATTGAAAAACAACAACAACCTCAACATTGAAAAACACCAACAAATTCAACAACAACTTCAACATTGAAAAACACCAACAAATTCAACAACAGCCTCGAAATTGAAAAACAGCAACAAATTCAACAACAACCTGAACATTGAAAAACAACAATAACCTCAACATTGAAAAACACCAACAAATTCAACAACAACCTCAACATTGAAAAACAACAACAACCTCAACATTGAAAAACAACAACAAATTCAACAACAACCTCAACAATGAAAAACACCAACAAATTCAACAACAACCTCAACATTGAAAAACTACAAGAACCTCAACATTGAAAAATACCAACAATTACAACAACAACCTCAACATTGAAAAACAACAACAACCTCAACATTGAAAAACACCAACAAATTCAACAACAACCTCAACATTGAAAAACAAGAACAACCTCAACATTGAAAAACAACAACAACCTCAACATTCAAAAACACCAACAAATTCAACAACAACTTCAACATTGAAAACACCAACAAATTCAACAACAACGTCGACAGTGAAAAACGCCATCAAATTCAACAACAACCTCAACATTGAAAAACAACAACAACCTCAACATTGAAAAACACCAACAAATTCAACAACAACCTCAACATTGAAAAACACCAAGAAATTCAACAACAACCTCAACATTGAAAAACACCAACAAATTCAACAACAACCTCAACATTGAAAAACAACACCAACCTCAACATTGAAAAACACAAACAAATTGAACAACAACCTCAATATTGAAAGACAACAACAACCTCAACATTGAAAAACACCAACAAATTCAACAACAACCTCAACATTGAAAAACACCAACAAATTCAACAACAACCTCATCATTGAAAAACAACAACAACCTCAACATTGAAAACCACCAACAATTTCAACAGCAACCTCAACATTGAAAAACACCAACAAATTCAACAACAACCTCAACATTGAAAAACACCAACAAATTCAACAACATCCTCAACATTGAAAAACCACAAGAACCTCAAAATGGACGAACACCAACAAAATCAACAACAACCTCAATATTGATAAACAACAACAACCTCAACATTGAAAAACACCAACAAATTCAACAACAACCTCAACATTCAAAAACAACAACAACCTCAACATTGAAAACCACCAACAATTTTAACAGCAACCTCAACATTGAAAAACACCAACAAATTCAACAACATCCTCAACATTGAAAAACAAGAAGAACCTCAACATGGACGAACACCAACAAAATCAACAGCAACCTCAATATTGAAAAACAACAACAACCTCAACATTTAAAAAAACCAACAAATTCAACAACAACCTCAACATTGAAAAACACCAACAAATTGAACAAAAACCTCAACATTGAAAAACAACAACAACCTCAACATTGAAAAACACCAACAAATTCAACAACAACCTCAACATTGAAAAACAACACCAACCTCAACATAGAAAAACACCAACAAATTCAACCAGAACCTTAGCATTGAAAAACACCAACAAATTCAACAACAACCTCAGCATTGAAAAACAACAACAACCTCAATATTCAAAAACACCAACAAATTCAACAACAACTTCAACATTGAAAAACACCAACAAATTCAACAACAACCTCAACATTGAAAAACAACAACAACCTCAACATTGAAAAACACCAACAAATTCAACAACAACCTCAACATTGAAAAACAACAACAACCTCAACATTCAAAAACACCAACAAATTCAACAACAACTTCAACATTGAAAAACACCAACAAATTCAACAAAAACCTCAACATTGAAAAACAACAACAACCTCAACATTGAAAAACACCAACAAATTCAACAACAACCTCAACATTGAAAAACACCAACAAATTCAACAACAACCTCAACATTGAAAAACACCAACAAATTCAACAACAACCTCAACATTGAAAAACAACAAGAACCTCAACATTGATAAATACAAACAAATTCAACACCAACCTCAACATTGAAAAACACAAACAAATTCAACAACAACCTCAATATTGAAAAACAACAACAGCCTGAACATTGAAAAACACCAACAAATTCAACAACAACCGCAAGATTGAAAAACACCAACAAATTCAACAACAACCTCAACATTGAAAATCAACAACAACCTCAACATTGAAAACCACCAACAATTTCAACAGCAACCTCAACATTGAAAAACAACAACAACCTCAACATTGAAAACCACCAACAATTTCAACAACAACCTCAACATTGAAAAACACCAACAAATTCAACAACTTCAACATTGAAAAACACCAACAAATTCAACAACAACCTCGAAATTGAAAAACACCAACAAATTCAACAACAACCTCAACATTGAAAAACAACAACAACCTCAACTTTGAAAAACACCAACAAATTCAACAACAGCCTCAACATTGAAAAACAACAACAACCTCAACATTGAAAAACACCAACAAATTCAACAACAACCTCAACATTGAAAATCAACAACAACCTCAAATTTGCAAAACACCAACAAATTCAACAACAACCTCAACATTTAGAAACAACAACAACCTCAACATTGAAAAACACCAACAAATTCAACAACAACCTCAACATTGAAAAACACCAAAACATTCAACAACAACTTCAACATTGAAAAACACCAACAAATTCAACAACAACCTCCACATTGAAAAACACCAACAAATTCAACAACAACCTCAACATTGAAAAACTACAACAACCTCAAATTGAAAAACACCAACAAATACAACAACAACCTCAACATTTAAAAACAACAACAACCTCAACATTGAAAAACACCAACAAATTCAACAACAACCTCAACATTGAAAAACAACAACAACCTCAACATTGAAAAACAACAACAACCTCAACATTGAAAAACACCAACAAATTCAACAACAACATCAACATTGAAAAACAACAACAACCTCAACATTGAAAAACACCAACAAATTCAACAACAACTTCAACATTGAAAAACACCAACAAATTCAACAACAACCTCGAAATTGAAAAACACCAACAAATTCAACAACAACCTCAACATTGAAAAACAACAACAACCTCAACATTGAAAAACACCAACAAATTCAACAACAACCTCAACATTGAAAAACAACAACAACCTCAACATTGAAAAACACCAACAAATTCAACAACAACCTCAACAATGAAAATCACCAACAAATTCAACAACAAACTCAACATTGAAAAACACCAACAAATTTAACAGCAACCTCAACTTTGAAAAACAACAACAACCTCAACATTGAAAAACACCAACAAATTCAACAACAACCTCAACATTGAAAAACACCAACAAATTCAACAACAACTTCAACATTGAAAAACACCGACAAATTCAACAACAACCTCAACATTTGAAAACACCAACAAATTCAGCAACAACCTCAACATTGAAAAACTACAACAACCTCAACATTGAGAAACACCAACAAATACAACAACAACCTCAACATTGAGAAACAACAACAACCTCAACATTGAAAAACACCAACAAATTCAACAACAACCTCAACATTGAAAAACAACAACAACCTCAACATTGAAAAACAACAACAACCTCAACATTGAAAAACACCAACAAATTCAACAACAACCTCAACATTGAAAAACAACAACAACCTCAACATTGAAAAACACCAACAAATTCAACAACAACTTCAACATTGAAAAACACCAACAAATTCAACAACAGCCTCGAAATTGAAAAACAGCAACAAATTCAACAACAACCTGAACATTGAAAAACAACAATAACCTCAACATTGAAAAACACCAACAAATTCAACAACAACCTCAACATTGAAAAACAACAACAACCTCAACATTGAAAAACAACAACAAATTCAACAACAACCTCAACAATGAAAAACACCAACAAATTCAACAACAACCTCAACATTGAAAAACTACAAGAACCTCAACATTGAAAAATACCAACAATTACAACAACAACCTCAACATTGAAAAACAACAACAACCTCAACATTGAAAAACACCAACAAATTCAACAACAACCTCAACATTGAAAAACAAGAACAACCTCAACATTGAAAAACAACAACAACCTCAACATTCAAAAACACCAACAAATTCAACAACAACTTCAACATTGAAAACACCAACAAATTCAACAACAACGTCGACAGTGAAAAACGCCATCAAATTCAACAACAACCTCAACATTGAAAAACAACAACAACCTCAACATTGAAAAACACCAACAAATTCAACAACAACCTCAACATTGAAAAACACCAAGAAATTCAACAACAACCTCAACATTGAAAAACACCAACAAATTCAACAACAACCTCAACATTGAAAAACAACACCAACCTCAACATTGAAAAACACAAACAAATTGAACAACAACCTCAATATTGAAAGACAACAACAACCTCAACATTGAAAAACACCAACAAATTCAACAACAACCTCAACATTGAAAAACACCAACAAATTCAACAACAACCTCATCATTGAAAAACAACAACAACCTCAACATTGAAAACCACCAACAATTTCAACAGCAACCTCAACATTGAAAAACACCAACAAATTCAACAACAACCTCAACATTGAAAAACACCAACAAATTCAACAACATCCTCAACATTGAAAAACCACAAGAACCTCAAAATGGACGAACACCAACAAAATCAACAACAACCTCAATATTGATAAACAACAACAACCTCAACATTGAAAAACACCAACAAATTCAACAACAACCTCAGCATTGAAAAACAACAACAACCTCAACATTCAAAAACACCAACAAATTCAACAACAACCTCAACATTGAAAAACAACAACAACCTCAACATTGAAAAACACCAACAAATTCAACAACAACCTCAACATTGAAAAACAACAACAACCTCAACATTCAAAAACACCAACAAATTCAACAACAACCTGAACATTGAAAAACACCAACAAATTCAACAACCTGCACATTGAAAAACAACAACAACCTCAACATTGAAAAACACCAACAAATTCAACAACAACCTCAACATTGAAAAACACCAACAAATTCAACAACAACCTCAACATTGAAAAACACCAACAAATTCAACAACAACCACAACATTTAAAAACGCCAACAAATTCAACAACGACCTCAACATTGTAAAACACCAACAAATTCAACAACATCAACATTGAAAAACAACAACAACCTCAACATTGAGAAACACCAACAAATTCAACAACAACCTCAACATTGAAAAACAACAACAACCTCAACATTGAAAAACACCAACAAATTCAACAGCAACCTGAACATTGAAAAACACCAACAAATTCAACAACAACCTCAGCATTGAAAAACAACAACAACCTCAACATTGAAAAACGCCAACAAATTCAACAACAACCTCAACATTGAAAAACAACAACAACCTCAACATTCAAAAACACCAACAAATTCAACAACAACTTCAACATTGAAAAACACCAACAAATTCAACAACAACCTCGACATTGAAAAACGCCATCGAATTCAGCAACAACCTCAACATTGAAAAACAACAACAACCTCAACATTGAAAAACACCAACAAATTCAACAACAACCTCAACATTGAAAAAGACCAAGAAATTCAACAACAACCTCAACATTGAAAAACACCAACAAATTCAACAACAACCTCAACATTGAAAAACAACAACAACCTCAACAGTGAAAAATACAGACAAATTCAACACCAACCTCAACATTGAAAAACACAAACAAATTCAACAACAACCTCAATATTGAAAAACAACAACAACCGCAACATTGAAAAACACCAACAAATTCAAGAACAGCCTCAACATTGAAAAACACCAACAAATTCAACAACAACCTCAACATTGAAAAACAACAACAACCTCAACATTGAAAACCACCAACAATTTTAACAGCAACCTCAACATTGAAAAACACCAACAAATTCAACAACATCCTCAACATTGAAAAACAAGAAGAACCTCAACATGGACGAACACCAACAAAATCAACAGCAACCTCAATATTGAAAAACAACAACAACCTCAACATTTAAAAAAACCAACAAATTCAACAACAACCTCAACATTGAAAAACACCAACAAATTGAACAAAAACCTCAACATTGAAAAACAACAACAACCTCAACATTGAAAAACACCAACAAATTCAACAACAACCTCAACATTGAAAAACAACACCAACCTCAACATAGAAAAACACCAACAAATTCAACCAGAACCTTAGCATTGAAAAACACCAACAAATTCAACAACAACCTCAGCATTGAAAAACAACAACAACCTCAACATTCAAAAACACCAACAAATTCAACAACAACTTCAACATTGAAAAACACCAACAAATTCAACAACAACCTCAACATTGAAAAACAACAACAACCTCAACATTGAAAAACACCAACAAATTCAACAACAACCTCAACATTGAAAAACAACAACAACCTCAACATTCAAAAACACCAACAAATTCAACAACAACTTCAACATTGAAAAACACCAACAAATTCAACAAAAACCTCAACATTGAAAAACAACAACAACCTCAACATTGAAAAACACCAACAAATTCAACAACAACCTCAACATTGAAAAACACCAACAAATTCAACAACAACCTCAACATTGAAAAACACCAACAAATTCAACAACAACCTCAACATTGAAAAACAACAACAACCTCAACATTGATAAATACAAACAAATTCAACACCAACCTCAACATTGAAAAACACAAACAAATTCAACAACAACCTCAATATTGAAAAACAACAACAGCCTGAACATTGAAAAACACCAACAAATTCAACAACAACCGCAAGATTGAAAAACACCAACAAATTCAACAACAACCTCAACATTGAAAATCAACAACAACCTCAACATTGAAAACCACCAACAATTTCAACAGCAACCTCAACATTGAAAAACAACAACAACCTCAACATTGAAAACCACCAACAATTTCAACAACAACCTCAACATTGAAAAACACCAACAAATTCAACAACTTCAACATTGAAAAACACCAACAAATTCAACAACAACCTCGAAATTCAAAAACACCAACAAATTCAACAACAACCTCAACATTGAAAAACAACAACAACCTCAACATTGAAAAACAACAACAAATTCAACAACAACCTCAACAATGAAAAACACCAACAAATTCAACAACAACCTCAACATTGAAAAACTACAAGAACCTCAACATTGAAAAATACCAACAATTACAACAACAACCTCAACATTGAAAAACAACAACAACCTCAACATTGAAAAACACCAACAAATTCAACAACAACCTCAACATTGAAAAACAAGAACAACCTCAACATTGAAAAACAACAACAACCTCAACATTCAAAAACACCAACAAATTCAACAACAACTTCAACATTGAAAACACCAACAAATTCAACAACAACGTCGACAGTGAAAAACGCCATCAAATTCAACAACAACCTCAACATTGAAAAACAACAACAACCTCAACATTGAAAAACACCAACAAATTCAACAACAACCTCAACATTGAAAAACACCAAGAAATTCAACAACAACCTCAACATTGAAAAACACCAACAAATTCAACAACAACCTCAACATTGAAAAACAACACCAACCTCAACATTGAAAAACACAAACAAATTGAACAACAACCTCAATATTGAAAGACAACAACAACCTCAACATTGAAAAACACCAACAAATTCAACAACAACCTCAACATTGAAAAACACCAACAAATTCAACAACAACCTCATCATTGAAAAACAACAACAACCTCAACATTGAAAACCACCAACAATTTCAACAGCAACCTCAACATTGAAAAACACCAACAAATTCAACAACAACCTCAACATTGAAAAACACCAACAAATTCAACAACATCCTCAACATTGAAAAACCACAAGAACCTCAAAATGGACGAACACCAACAAAATCAACAACAACCTCAATATTGATAAACAACAACAACC
Organism: Isurus oxyrinchus; assembly: GCA_026770705.1. NCBI lineage: Eukaryota > Metazoa > Chordata > Chondrichthyes > Lamniformes > Lamnidae > Isurus > Isurus oxyrinchus. The sequence goes on along the minus strand of JANJGN010000300.1, from coordinate 337,909 downwards.
TCAACATTGAAAAACACCAACAAATTCAACAACAACCTCAGCATTGAAAAACAACAACAACCTCAACATTCAAAAACACCAACAAATTCAACAACAACCTCAACATTGAAAAACAACAACAACCTCAACATTGAAAAACACCAACAAATTCAACAACAACCTCAACATTGAAAAACAACAACAACCTCAACATTCAAAAACACCAACAAATTCAACAACAACCTGAACATTGAAAAACACCAACAAATTCAACAACCTGCACATTGAAAAACAACAACAACCTCAACATTGAAAAACACCAACAAATTCAACAACAACCTCAACATTGAAAAACACCAACAAATTCAACAACAACCTCAACATTGAAAAACACCAACAAATTCAACAACAACCACAACATTTAAAAACGCCAACAAATTCAACAACGACCTCAACATTGTAAAACACCAACAAATTCAACAACATCAACATTGAAAAACAACAACAACCTCAACATTGAGAAACACCAACAAATTCAACAACAACCTCAACATTGAAAAACAACAACAACCTCAACATTGAAAAACACCAACAAATTCAACAGCAACCTGAACATTGAAAAACACCAACAAATTCAACAACAACCTCAGCATTGAAAAACAACAACAACCTCAACATTGAAAAACGCCAACAAATTCAACAACAACCTCAACATTGAAAAACAACAACAACCTCAACATTCAAAAACACCAACAAATTCAACAACAACTTCAACATTGAAAAACACCAACAAATTCAACAACAACCTCGACATTGAAAAACGCCATCGAATTCAGCAACAACCTCAACATTGAAAAACAACAACAACCTCAACATTGAAAAACACCAACAAATTCAACAACAACCTCAACATTGAAAAAGACCAAGAAATTCAACAACAACCTCAACATTGAAAAACACCAACAAATTCAACAACAACCTCAACATTGAAAAACAACAACAACCTCAACAGTGAAAAATACAGACAAATTCAACACCAACCTCAACATTGAAAAACACAAACAAATTCAACAACAACCTCAATATTGAAAAACAACAACAACCGCAACATTGAAAAACACCAACAAATTCAAGAACAGCCTCAACATTGAAAAACACCAACAAATTCAACAACAACCTCAACATTGAAAAACAACAACAACCTCAACATTGAAAACCACCAACAATTTTAACAGCAACCTCAACATTGAAAAACACCAACAAATTCAACAACATCCTCAACATTGAAAAACAAGAAGAACCTCAACATGGACGAACACCAACAAAATCAACAGCAACCTCAATATTGAAAAACAACAACAACCTCAACATTTAAAAAAACCAACAAATTCAACAACAACCTCAACATTGAAAAACACCAACAAATTGAACAAAAACCTCAACATTGAAAAACAACAACAACCTCAACATTGAAAAACACCAACAAATTCAACAACAACCTCAACATTGAAAAACAACACCAACCTCAACATAGAAAAACACCAACAAATTCAACCAGAACCTTAGCATTGAAAAACACCAACAAATTCAACAACAACCTCAGCATTGAAAAACAACAACAACCTCAACATTCAAAAACACCAACAAATTCAACAACAACTTCAACATTGAAAAACACCAACAAATTCAACAACAACCTCAACATTGAAAAACAACAACAACCTCAACATTGAAAAACACCAACAAATTCAACAACAACCTCAACATTGAAAAACAACAACAACCTCAACATTCAAAAACACCAACAAATTCAACAACAACTTCAACATTGAAAAACACCAACAAATTCAACAAAAACCTCAACATTGAAAAACAACAACAACCTCAACATTGAAAAACACCAACAAATTCAACAACAACCTCAACATTGAAAAACACCAACAAATTCAACAACAACCTCAACATTGAAAAACACCAACAAATTCAACAACAACCTCAACATTGAAAAACAACAACAACCTCAACATTGATAAATACAAACAAATTCAACACCAACCTCAACATTGAAAAACACAAACAAATTCAACAACAACCTCAATATTGAAAAACAACAACAGCCTGAACATTGAAAAACACCAACAAATTCAACAACAACCGCAAGATTGAAAAACACCAACAAATTCAACAACAACCTCAACATTGAAAATCAACAACAACCTCAACATTGAAAACCACCAACAATTTCAACAGCAACCTCAACATTGAAAAACAACAACAACCTCAACATTGAAAACCACCAACAATTTCAACAACAACCTCAACATTGAAAAACACCAACAAATTCAACAACTTCAACATTGAAAAACACCAACAAATTCAACAACAACCTCGAAATTCAAAAACACCAACAAATTCAACAACAACCTCAACATTGAAAAACAACAACAACCTCAACTTTGAAAAACACCAACAAATTCAACAACAGCCTCAACATTGAAAAACAACAACAACCTCAACATTGAAAAACACCAACAAATTCAACAACAACCTCAACATTGAAAATCAACAACAACCTCAAATTTGCAAAACACCAACAAATTCAACAACAACCTCAACATTTAGAAACAACAACAACCTCAACATTGAAAAACACCAACAAATTCAACAACAACCTCAACATTGAAAAACACCAAAAAATTCAACAACAACTTCAACATTGAAAAACACCAACAAATTCAACAACAACCTCCACATTGAAAAACACCAACAAATTCAACAACAACCTCAACATTGAAAAACTACAACAACCTCAACATTGAAAAACACCAACAAATACAACAACAACCTCAACATTTAAAAACAACAACAACCTCAACATTGAAAAACACCAACAAATTCAACAACAACCTCAACATTGAAAAACAACAACAACCTCAACATTGAAAAACAACAACAACCTCAACATTGAAAAACACCAACAAATTCAACAACAACATCAACATTGAAAAACAACAACAACCTCAACATTGAAAAACACCAACAAATTCAACAACAACTTCAACATTGAAAAACACCAACAAATTCAACAACAACCTCGAAATTGAAAAACACCAACAAATTCAAAAACATCCTCAACATTGAAAAACAACAACAACCTCAACATTGAAAAACACCAACAAATTCAACAACAACCTCAACATTGAAAAACAACAACAACCTCAACATTGAAAAACACCAACAAATTCAACAACAACCTCAACAATGAAAATCACCAACAAATTCAACAACAAACTCAACATTGAAAAACACCAACAAATTTAACAACAACCTCAACTTTGAAAAACAACAACAACCTCAACATTGAAAAACACCAACAAATTCAACAACAACCTCAACATTGAAAAACACCAACAAATTCAACAACAACTTCAACATTGAAAAACACCAACAAATTCAACAACAACCTCAACATTTGAAAACACCAACAAATTCAGCAACAACCTCAACATTGAAAAACTACAACAACCTCAACATTGAGAAACACCAACAAATACAACAACAACCTCAACATTGAGAAACAACAACAACCTCAACATTGAAAAACACCAACAAATTCAACAACAACCTCAACATTGAAAAACAACAACAACCTCAACATTGAAAAACAACAACCTCAACATTGAAAAACACCAACAAATTCAACAACAACCTCAACATTGAAAAACAACAACAACCTCAACATTGAAAAACACCAACAAATTCAACAACAACTTCAACATTGAAAAACACCAACAAATTCAACAACAGCCTCGAAATTGAAAAACAGCAACAAATTCAACAACAACCTGAACATTGAAAAACAACAATAACCTCAACATTGAAAAACACCAACAAATTCAACAACAACCTCAACATTGAAAAACAACAACAACCTCAACATTGAAAAACAACAACAAATTCAACAACAACCTCAACAATGAAAAACACCAACAAATTCAACAACAACCTCAACATTGAAAAACTACAAGAACCTCAACATTGAAAAATACCAACAAATACAACAACAACCTCAACATTGAAAAACAACAACAACCTCAACATTGAAAAACACCAACAAATTCAACAACAACCTCAACATTGAAAAACAAGAACAACCTCAACATTGAAAAACAACAACAACCTCAACATTCAAAAACACCAACAAATTCAACAACAACTTCAACATTGAAAACACCAACAAATTCAACAACAACGTCGACAGTGAAAAACGCCATCAAATTCAACAACAAACTCAACATTGAAAAACAACAACAACCTCAACATTGAAAAACACCAACAAATTCAACAACAACCTCAACATTGAAAAACACCAAGAAATTCAACAACAACCTCAACATTGAAAAACACCAACAAATTCAACAACAACCTCAACATTTAAAAACAACAACAACCTCAACATTGAAAAACACCAACAAATTCAACAACAACCTCAACATTGAAAAACAACAACAACCTCAACATTGAAAAACAACAACAACCTCAACATTGAAAAACACCAACAAATTCAACAACAACATCAACATTGAAAAACAACAACAACCTCAACATTGAAAAACACCAACAAATTCAACAACAACTTCAACATTGAAAAACACCAACAAATTCAACAACAACCTCGAAATTGAAAAACACCAACAAATTCAACAACAACCTCAACATTGAAAAACAACAACAACCTCAACATTGAAAAACACCAACAAATTCAACAACAACCTCAACATTGAAAAACAACAACAACCTCAACATTGAAAAACACCAACAAATTCAACAACAACCTCAACAATGAAAATCACCAACAAATTCAACAACAAACTCAACATTGAAAAACACCAACAAATTTAACAGCAACCTCAACTTTGAAAAACAACAACAACCTCAACATTGAAAAACACCAACAAATTCAACAACAACCTCAACATTGAAAAACACCAACAAATTCAACAACAACTTCAACATTGAAAAACACCGACAAATTCAACAACAACCTCAACATTTGAAAACACCAACAAATTCAGCAACAACCTCAACATTGAAAAACTACAACAACCTCAACATTGAGAAACACCAACAAATACAACAACAACCTCAACATTGAGAAACAACAACAACCTCAACATTGAAAAACACCAACAAATTCAACAACAACCTCAACATTGAAAAACAACAACAACCTCAACATTGAAAAACAACAACAACCTCAACATTGAAAAACACCAACAAATTCAACAACAACCTCAACATTGAAAAACAACAACAACCTCAACATTGAAAAACACCAACAAATTCAACAACAACTTCAACATTGAAAAACACCAACAAATTCAACAACAGCCTCGAAATTGAAAAACAGCAACAAATTCAACAACAACCTGAACATTGAAAAACAACAATAACCTCAACATTGAAAAACACCAACAAATTCAACAACAACCTCAACATTGAAAAACAACAACAACCTCAACATTGAAAAACAACAACAAATTCAACAACAACCTCAACAATGAAAAACACCAACAAATTCAACAACAACCTCAACATTGAAAAACTACAAGAACCTCAACATTGAAAAATACCAACAATTACAACAACAACCTCAACATTGAAAAACAACAACAACCTCAACATTGAAAAACACCAACAAATTCAACAACAACCTCAACATTGAAAAACAAGAACAACCTCAACATTGAAAAACAACAACAACCTCAACATTCAAAAACACCAACAAATTCAACAACAACTTCAACATTGAAAACACCAACAAATTCAACAACAACGTCGACAGTGAAAAAAGCCATCAAATTCAACAACAACCTCAACATTGAAAAACAACAACAACCTCAACATTGAAAAACACCAACAAATTCAACAACAACCTCAACATTGAAAAACACCAAGAAATTCAACAACAACCTCAACATTGAAAAACACCAACAAATTCAACAACAACCTCAACATTGAAAAACAACACCAACCTCAACATTGAAAAACACAAACAAATTGAACAACAACCTCAATATTGAAAGACAACAACAACCTCAACATTGAAAAACACCAACAAATTCAACAACAACCTCAACATTGAAAAACACCAACAAATTCAACAACAACCTCATCATTGAAAAACAACAACAACCTCAACATTGAAAACCACCAACAATTTCAACAGCAACCTCAACATTGAAAAACACCAACAAATTCAACAACAACCTCAACATTGAAAAACACCAACAAATTCAACAACATCCTCAACATTGAAAAACCACAAGAACCTCAAAATGGACGAACACCAACAAAATCAACAACATCCTCAATATTGATAAACAACAACAACCTCAACATTGAAAAACACCAACAAATTCAACAACAGCCTCAGCATTGAAAAACAACAACAACCTCAACATTCAAAAACACCAACAAATTCAACAACAACCTCAACATTGAAAAACAACAACAACCTCAACATTGAAAAACACCAACAAATTCAACAACAACCTCAACATTGAAAAACAACAACAACCTCAACATTCAAAAACACCAACAAATTCAACAACAACCTGAACATTGAAAAGCACCAACAAATTCAACAACCTGCACATTGAAAAACAACAACAACCTCAACATTGAAAAACACCAACAAATTCAACAACAACCTCAACATTGAAAAACACCAACAAATTCAACAACAACCTCAACATTGAAAAACACCAACAAATTCAACAACAACCACAACATTTAAAAACGCCAACAAATTCAACAACGACCTCAACATTGTAAAACACCAACAAATTCAACAACATCAACATTGAAAAACAACAACAACCTCAACATTGAGAAACACCAACAAATTCAACAACAACCTCAACATTGAAAAACAACAACAACCTCAACACTGAAAAACACCAACAAATTCAACAGCAACCTGAACATTGAAAAACACCAACAAATTCAACAACAACCTCAGCATTGAAAAACAACAACAACCTCAACATTGAAAAACGCCAACAAATTCAACAACAACCTCAACATTGAAAAACAACAACAACCTCAACATTCAAAAACACCAACAAATTCAACAACAACTTCAACATTGAAAAACACCAACAAATTCAACAACAACCTCGACATTTAAAAACGCCATCGAATTCAGCAACAACCTCAACATTGAAAAACAACAACAACCTCAACATTGAAAAACACCAACAAATTCAACAACAACCTCAACATTGAAAAAGACCAAGAAATTCAACAACAACCTCAACATTGAAAAACACCAACAAATTCAACAACAACCTCAACATTGAAAAACAACAACAACCTCAACAGTGAAAAATACAGACAAATTCAACACCAACCTCAACATTGAAAAACACAAACAAATTCAACAACAACCTCAATATTGAAAAACAACAACAACCGCAACATTGAAAAACACCAACAAATTCAAGAACAGCCTCAACATTGAAAAACACCAACAAATTCAACAACAACCTCAACATTGAAAAACAACAACAACCTCAACATTGAAAACCACCAACAATTTTAACAGCAACCTCAACATTGAAAAACACCAACAAATTCAACAACATCCTCAACATTGAAAAACAAGAAGAACCTCAACATGGACGAACACCAACAAAATCAACAGCAACCTCAATATTGAAAAACAACAACAACCTCAACATTTAAAAAAACCAACAAATTCAACAACAACCTCAACATTGAAAAACACCAACAAATTGAACAAAAACCTCAACATTGAAAAACAACAACAACCTCAACATTGAAAAACACCAACAAATTCAACAACAACCTCAACATTGAAAAACAACACCAACCTCAACATAGAAAAACACCAACAAATTCAACCAGAACCTTAGCATTGAAAAACACCAACAAATTCAACAACAACCTCAGCATTGAAAAACAACAACAACCTCAACATTCAAAAACACCAACAAATTCAACAACAACTTCAACATTGAAAAACACCAACAAATTCAACAACAACCTCAACATTGAAAAACAACAACAACCTCAACATTGAAAAACACCAACAAATTCAACAACAACCTCAACATTGAAAAACAACAACAACCTCAACATTCAAAAACACCAACAAATTCAACAACAACTTCAACATTGAAAAACACCAACAAATTCAATAAAAACCTCAACATTGAAAAACAACAACAACCTCAACATTGAAAAACACCAACAAATTCAACAACAACCTCAACATTGAAAAACACCAACAAATTCAACAACAACCTCAACATTGAAAAACACCAACAAATTCAACAACAACCTCAACATTGAAAAACAACAACAACCTCAACATTGATAAATACAAACAAATTCAACACCAACCTCAACATTGAAAAACACAAACAAATTCAACAACAACCTCAATATTGAAAAACAACAACAGCCTGAACATTGAAAAACACCAACAAATTCAACAACAACCGCAAGATTGAAAAACACCAACAAATTCAACAACAACCTCAACATTGAAAATCAACAACAACCTCAACATTGAAAACCACCAACAATTTCAACAGCAACCTCAACATTGAAAAACAACAACAACCTCAACATTGAAAACCACCAACAATTTCAACAACAACCTCAACATTGAAAAACACCAACAAATTCAACAACTTCAACATTGAAAAACACCAACAAATTCAACAACAACCTCGAAATTGAAAAACACCAACAAATTCAACAACAACCTCAACATTGAAAAACAACAACAACCTCAACTTTGAAAAACACCAACAAATTCAACAACAGCCTCAACATTGAAAAACAACAACAACCTCAACATTGAAAAACACCAACAAATTCAACAACAACCTCAACATTGAAAATCAACAACAACCTCAAATTTGCAAAACACCAACAAATTCAACAACAACCTCAACATTTAGAAACAACAACAACCTCAACATTGAAAAACACCAACAAATTCAACAACAACCTCAACATTGAAAAACACCAAAAAATTCAACAACAACTTCAACATTGAAAAACACCAACAAATTCAACAACAACCTCCACATTGAAAAACACCAACAAATTCAACAACAACCTCAACATTGAAAAACTACAACAACCTCAACATTGAAAAACACCAACAAATACAACAACAACCTCAACATTTAAAAACAACAACAACCTCAACATTGAAAAACACCAACAAATTCAACAACAACCTCAACATTGAAAAACAACAACAACCTCAACATTGAAAAACAACAACAACCTCAACATTGAAAAACACCAACAAATTCAACAACAACATCAACATTGAAAAACAACAACAACCTCAACATTGAAAAACACCAACAAATTCAACAACAACTTCAACATTGAAAAACACCAACAAATTCAACAACAACCTCGAAATTGAAAAACACCAACAAATTCAACAACAACCTCAACATTGAAAAACAACAACAACCTCAACATTGAAAAACACCAACAAATTCAACAACAACCTCAACATTGAAAAACAACAACAACCTCAACATTCAAAAACACCAACAAATTCAACAACAACTTCAACAATGAAAAACACCAACAAATTCAACAAAAACCTCAACATTGAAAAACAACAACAACCTCAACATTGAAAAACACCAACAAATTCAACAACAACCTCAACATTGAAAAACACCAACAAATTCAACAACAACCTCAACATTGAAAAACACCAACAAATTCAACAACAACCTCAACATTGAAAAACAACAACAACCTCAACATTGATAAATACAAACAAATTCAACACCAACCTCAACATTGAAAAACACAAACAAATTCAACAACAACCTCAATATTGAAAAACAACAACAGCCTGAACATTGAAAAACACCAACAAATTCAACAACAACCGCAAGATTGAAAAACACCAACAAATTCAACAACAACCTCAACATTGAAAATCAACAACAACCTCAACATTGAAAACCACCAACAATTTCAACAGCAACCTCAACATTGAAAAACAACAACAACCTCAACATTGAAAACCACCAACAATTTCAACAACAACCTCAACATTGAAAAACACCAACAAATTCAACAACTTCAACATTGAAAAACACCAACAAATTCAACAACAACCTCGAAATTCAAAAACACCAACAAATTCAACAACAACCTCAACATTGAAAAACAACAACAACCTCAACTTTGAAAAACACCAACAAATTCAACAACAGCCTCAACATTGAAAAACAACAACAACCTCAACATTGAAAAACACCAACAAATTCAACAACAACCTCAACATTGAAAATCAACAACAACCTCAAATTTGCAAAACACCAACAAATTCAACAACAACCTCAACATTTAGAAACAACAACAACCTCAACATTGAAAAACACCAACAAATTCAACAACAACCTCAACATTGAAAAACACCAAAAAATTCAACAACAACTTCAACATTGAAAAACACCAACAAATTCAACAACAACCTCCACATTGAAAAACACCAACAAATTCAACAACAACCTCAACATTGAAAAACTACAACAACCTCAACATTGAAAAACACCAACAAATACAACAACAACCTCAACATTTAAAAACAACAACAACCTCAACATTGAAAAACACCAACAAATTCAACAACAACCTCAACATTGAAAAACAACAACAACCTCAACATTGAAAAACAACAACAACCTCAACATTGAAAAACACCAACAAATTCAACAACAACATCAACATTGAAAAACAACAACAACCTCAACATTGAAAAACACCAACAAATTCAACAACAACTTCAACATTGAAAAACACCAACAAATTCAACAACAACCTCGAAATTGAAAAACACCAACAAATTCAACAACAACCTCAACATTGAAAAACAACAACAACCTCAACATTGAAAAACACCAACAAATTCAACAACAACCTCAACATTGAAAAACAACAACAACCTCAACATTGAAAAACACCAACAAATTCAACAACAACCTCAACAATGAAAATCACCAACAAATTCAACAACAAACTCAACATTGAAAAACACCAACAAATTTAACAACAACCTAAACTTTGAAAAACAACAACAACCTCAACATTGAAAAACACCAACAAATTCAACAACAACCTCAACATTGAAAAACACCAACAAATTCAACAACAACTTCAACATTGAAAAACACCAACAAATTCAACAACAACCTCAACATTTGAAAACACCAACAAATTCAGCAACAACCTCAACATTGAAAAACTACAACAACCTCAACATTGAGAAACACCAACAAATACAACAACAACCTCAACATTGAGAAACAACAACAACCTCAACATTGAAAAACACCAACAAATTCAACAACAACCTCAACATTGAAAAACAACAACAACCTCAACATTGAAAAACAACAACCTCAACATTGAAAAACACCAACAAATTCAACAACAACCTCAACATTGAAAAACAACAACAACCTCAACATTGAAAAACACCAACAAATTCAACAACAACTTCAACATTGAAAAACACCAACAAATTCAACAACAGCCTCGAAATTGAAAAACAGCAACAAATTCAACAACAACCTGAACATTGAAAAACAACAATAACCTCAACATTGAAAAACACCAACAAATTCAACAACAACCTCAACATTGAAAAACAACAACAACCTCAACATTGAAAAACAACAACAAATTCAACAACAACCTCAACAATGAAAAACACCAACAAATTCAACAACAACCTCAACATTGAAAAACTACAAGAACCTCAACATTGAAAAATACCAACAAATACAACAACAACCTCAACATTGAAAAACAACAACAACCTCAACATTGAAAAACACCAACAAATTCAACAACAACCTCAACATTGAAAAACAAGAACAACCTCAACATTGAAAAACAACAACAACCTCAACATTCAAAAACACCAACAAATTCAACAACAACTTCAACATTGAAAACACCAACAAATTCAACAACAACGTCGACAGTGAAAAACGCCATCAAATTCAACAACAAACTCAACATTGAAAAACAACAACAACCTCAACATTGAAAAACACCAACAAATTCAACAACAACCTCAACATTGAAAAACACCAAGAAATTCAACAACAACCTCAACATTGAAAAACACCAACAAATTCAACAACAACCTCAACATTTAAAAACAACAACAACCTCAACATTGAAAAACACCAACAAATTCAACAACAACCTCAACATTGAAAAACAACAACAACCTCAACATTGAAAAACAACAACAACCTCAACATTGAAAAACACCAACAAATTCAACAACAACATCAACATTGAAAAACAACAACAACCTCAACATTGAAAAACACCAACAAATTCAACAAAAACTTCAACATTGAAAAACACCAACAAATTCAACAACAACCTCGAAATTGAAAAACACCAACAAATTCAACAACAACTTCAACATTGAAAAACAACAACAACCTCAACATTGAAAAACACCAACAAATTCAACAACAACCTCAACATTGAAAAACAACAACAACCTCAACATTGAAAAACACCAAAAAATTCAACAACAACCTCAACAATGAAAATCACCAACAAATTCAACAACAAACTCAACATTGAAAAACACCAACAAATTTAACAGCAACCTCAACTTTGAAAAACAACAACAACCTCAACATTGAAAAACACCAACAAATTCAACAACAACCTCAACATTGAAAAACACCAACAAATTCAACAACAACTTCAACATTGAAAAACACCGACAAATTCAACAACAACCTCAACATTTGAAAACACCAACAAATTCAGCAACAACCTCAACATTGAAAAACTACAACAACCTCAACATTGAGAAACACCAACAAATACAACAACAACCTCAACATTGAGAAACAACAACAACCTCAACATTGAAAAACACCAACAAATTCAACAACAACCTCAACATTGAAAAACAACAACAACCTCAACATTGAAAAACAACAACAACCTCAACATTGAAAAACACCAACAAATTCAACAACAACCTCAACATTGAAAAACAACAACAACCTCAACATTGAAAAACACCAACAAATTCAACAACAACTTCAACATTGAAAAACACCAACAAATTCAACAACAGCCTCGAAATTGAAAAACAGCAACAAATTCAACAACAACCTGAACATTGAAAAACAACAATAACCTCAACATTGAAAAACACCAACAAATTCAACAACAACCTCAACATTGAAAAACAACAACAACCTCAACATTGAAAAACACCAACAAATTCAACAACAACCTCAACATTGAAAAACAACAACAACCTCAACATTCAAAAACACCAACAAATTCAACAACAACCTGAACATTGAAAAGCACCAACAAATTCAACAACCTGCACATTGAAAAACAACAACAACCTCAACATTGAAAAACACCAACAAATTCAACAACAACCTCAACATTGAAAAACACCAACAAATTCAACAACAACCTCAACATTGAAAAACACCAACAAATTCAACAACAACCACAACATTTAAAAACGCCAACAAATTCAACAACGACCTCAACATTGTAAAACACCAACAAATTCAACAACATCAACATTGAAAAACAACAACAACCTCAACATTGAGAAACACCAACAAATTCAACAACAACCTCAACATTGAAAAACAACAACAACCTCAACACTGAAAAACACCAACAAATTCAACAGCAACCTGAACATTGAAAAACACCAACAAATTCAACAACAACCTCAGCATTGAAAAACAACAACAACCTCAACATTGAAAAACGCCAACAAATTCAACAACAACCTCAACATTGAAAAACAACAACAACCTCAACATTCAAAAACACCAACAAATTCAACAACAACTTCAACATTGAAAAACACCAACAAATTCAACAACAACCTCGACATTTAAAAACGCCATCGAATTCAGCAACAACCTCAACATTGAAAAACAACAACAACCTCAACATTGAAAAACACCAACAAATTCAACAACAACCTCAACATTGAAAAAGACCAAGAAATTCAACAACAACCTCAACATTGAAAAACACCAACAAATTCAACAACAACCTCAACATTGAAAAACAACAACAACCTCAACAGTGAAAAATACAGACAAATTCAACACCAACCTCAACATTGAAAAACACAAACAAATTCAACAACAACCTCAATATTGAAAAACAACAACAACCGCAACATTGAAAAACACCAACAAATTCAAGAACAGCCTCAACATTGAAAAACACCAACAAATTCAACAACAACCTCAACATTGAAAAACAACAACAACCTCAACATTGAAAACCACCAACAATTTTAACAGCAACCTCAACATTGAAAAACACCAACAAATTCAACAACATCCTCAACATTGAAAAACAAGAAGAACCTCAACATGGACGAACACCAACAAAATCAACAGCAACCTCAATATTGAAAAACAACAACAACCTCAACATTTAAAAAAACCAACAAATTCAACAACAACCTCAACATTGAAAAACACCAACAAATTGAACAAAAACCTCAACATTGAAAAACAACAACAACCTCAACATTGAAAAACACCAACAAATTCAACAACAACCTCAACATTGAAAAACAACACCAACCTCAACATAGAAAAACACCAACAAATTCAACCAGAACCTTAGCATTGAAAAACACCAACAAATTCAACAACAACCTCAGCATTGAAAAACAACAACAACCTCAACATTCAAAAACACCAACAAATTCAACAACAACTTCAACATTGAAAAACACCAACAAATTCAACAACAACCTCAACATTGAAAAACAACAACAACCTCAACATTGAAAAACACCAACAAATTCAACAACAACCTCAACATTGAAAAACAACAACAACCTCAACATTCAAAAACACCAACAAATTCAACAACAACTTCAACATTGAAAAACACCAACAAATTCAATAAAAACCTCAACATTGAAAAACAACAACAACCTCAACATTGAAAAACACCAACAAATTCAACAACAACCTCAACATTGAAAAACACCAACAAATTCAACAACAACCTCAACATTGAAAAACACCAACAAATTCAACAACAACCTCAACATTGAAAAACAACAACAACCTCAACATTGATAAATACAAACAAATTCAACACCAACCTCAACATTGAAAAACACAAACAAATTCAACAACAACCTCAATATTGAAAAACAACAACAGCCTGAACATTGAAAAACACCAACAAATTCAACAACAACCGCAAGATTGAAAAACACCAACAAATTCAACAACAACCTCAACATTGAAAATCAACAACAACCTCAACATTGAAAACCACCAACAATTTCAACAGCAACCTCAACATTGAAAAACAACAACAACCTCAACATTGAAAACCACCAACAATTTCAACAACAACCTCAACATTGAAAAACACCAACAAATTCAACAACTTCAACATTGAAAAACACCAACAAATTCAACAACAACCTCGAAATTGAAAAACACCAACAAATTCAACAACAACCTCAACATTGAAAAACAACAACAACCTCAACTTTGAAAAACACCAACAAATTCAACAACAGCCTCAACATTGAAAAACAACAACAACCTCAACATTGAAAAACACCAACAAATTCAACAACAACCTCAACATTGAAAATCAACAACAACCTCAAATTTGCAAAACACCAACAAATTCAACAACAACCTCAACATTTAGAAACAACAACAACCTCAACATTGAAAAACACCAACAAATTCAACAACAACCTCAACATTGAAAAACACCAAAAAATTCAACAACAACTTCAACATTGAAAAACACCAACAAATTCAACAACAACCTCCACATTGAAAAACACCAACAAATTCAACAACAACCTCAACATTGAAAAACTACAACAACCTCAACATTGAAAAACACCAACAAATACAACAACAACCTCAACATTTAAAAACAACAACAACCTCAACATTGAAAAACACCAACAAATTCAACAACAACCTCAACATTGAAAAACAACAACAACCTCAACATTGAAAAACAACAACAACCTCAACATTGAAAAACACCAACAAATTCAACAACAACATCAACATTGAAAAACAACAACAACCTCAACATTGAAAAACACCAACAAATTCAACAACAACTTCAACATTGAAAAACACCAACAAATTCAACAACAACCTCGAAATTGAAAAACACCAACAAATTCAACAACAACCTCAACATTGAAAAACAACAACAACCTCAACATTGAAAAACACCAACAAATTCAACAACAACCTCAACATTGAAAAACAACAACAACCTCAACATTCAAAAACACCAACAAATTCAACAACAACTTCAACAATGAAAAACACCAACAAATTCAACAAAAACCTCAACATTGAAAAACAACAACAACCTCAACATTGAAAAACACCAACAAATTCAACAACAACCTCAACATTGAAAAACACCAACAAATTCAACAACAACCTCAACATTGAAAAACACCAACAAATTCAACAACAACCTCAACATTGAAAAACAACAACAACCTCAACATTGATAAATACAAACAAATTCAACACCAACCTCAACATTGAAAAACACAAACAAATTCAACAACAACCTCAATATTGAAAAACAACAACAGCCTGAACATTGAAAAACACCAACAAATTCAACAACAACCGCAAGATTGAAAAACACCAACAAATTCAACAACAACCTCAACATTGAAAATCAACAACAACCTCAACATTGAAAACCACCAACAATTTCAACAGCAACCTCAACATTGAAAAACAACAACAACCTCAACATTGAAAACCACCAACAATTTCAACAACAACCTCAACATTGAAAAACACCAACAAATTCAACAACTTCAACATTGAAAAACACCAACAAATTCAACAACAACCTCGAAATTCAAAAACACCAACAAATTCAACAACAACCTCAACATTGAAAAACAACAACAACCTCAACTTTGAAAAACACCAACAAATTCAACAACAGCCTCAACATTGAAAAACAACAACAACCTCAACATTGAAAAACACCAACAAATTCAACAACAACCTCAACATTGAAAATCAACAACAACCTCAAATTTGCAAAACACCAACAAATTCAACAACAACCTCAACATTTAGAAACAACAACAACCTCAACATTGAAAAACACCAACAAATTCAACAACAACCTCAACATTGAAAAACACCAAAAAATTCAACAACAACTTCAACATTGAAAAACACCAACAAATTCAACAACAACCTCCACATTGAAAAACACCAACAAATTCAACAACAACCTCAACATTGAAAAACTACAACAACCTCAACATTGAAAAACACCAACAAATACAACAACAACCTCAACATTTAAAAACAACAACAACCTCAACATTGAAAAACACCAACAAATTCAACAACAACCTCAACATTGAAAAACAACAACAACCTCAACATTGAAAAACAACAACAACCTCAACATTGAAAAACACCAACAAATTCAACAACAACATCAACATTGAAAAACAACAACAACCTCAACATTGAAAAACACCAACAAATTCAACAACAACTTCAACATTGAAAAACACCAACAAATTCAACAACAACCTCGAAATTGAAAAACACCAACAAATTCAACAACAACCTCAACATTGAAAAACAACAACAACCTCAACATTGAAAAACACCAACAAATTCAACAACAACCTCAACATTGAAAAACAACAACAACCTCAACATTGAAAAACACCAACAAATTCAACAACAACCTCAACAATGAAAATCACCAACAAATTCAACAACAAACTCAACATTGAAAAACACCAACAAATTTAACAACAACCTAAACTTTGAAAAACAACAACAACCTCAACATTGAAAAACACCAACAAATTCAACAACAACCTCAACATTGAAAAACACCAACAAATTCAACAACAACTTCAACATTGAAAAACACCAACAAATTCAACAACAACCTCAACATTTGAAAACACCAACAAATTCAGCAACAACCTCAACATTGAAAAACTACAACAACCTCAACATTGAGAAACACCAACAAATACAACAACAACCTCAACATTGAGAAACAACAACAACCTCAACATTGAAAAACACCAACAAATTCAACAACAACCTCAACATTGAAAAACAACAACAACCTCAACATTGAAAAACAACAACCTCAACATTGAAAAACACCAACAAATTCAACAACAACCTCAACATTGAAAAACAACAACAACCTCAACATTGAAAAACACCAACAAATTCAACAACAACTTCAACATTGAAAAACACCAACAAATTCAACAACAGCCTCGAAATTGAAAAACAGCAACAAATTCAACAACAACCTGAACATTGAAAAACAACAATAACCTCAACATTGAAAAACACCAACAAATTCAACAACAACCTCAACATTGAAAAACAACAACAACCTCAACATTGAAAAACAACAACAAATTCAACAACAACCTCAACAATGAAAAACACCAACAAATTCAACAACAACCTCAACATTGAAAAACTACAAGAACCTCAACATTGAAAAATACCAACAAATACAACAACAACCTCAACATTGAAAAACAACAACAACCTCAACATTGAAAAACACCAACAAATTCAACAACAACCTCAACATTGAAAAACAAGAACAACCTCAACATTGAAAAACAACAACAACCTCAACATTCAAAAACACCAACAAATTCAACAACAACTTCAACATTGAAAACACCAACAAATTCAACAACAACGTCGACAGTGAAAAACGCCATCAAATTCAACAACAAACTCAACATTGAAAAACAACAACAACCTCAACATTGAAAAACACCAACAAATTCAACAACAACCTCAACATTGAAAAACACCAAGAAATTCAACAACAACCTCAACATTGAAAAACACCAACAAATTCAACAACAACCTCAACATTTAAAAACAACAACAACCTCAACATTGAAAAACACCAACAAATTCAACAACAACCTCAACATTGAAAAACAACAACAACCTCAACATTGAAAAACAACAACAACCTCAACATTGAAAAACACCAACAAATTCAACAACAACATCAACATTGAAAAACAACAACAACCTCAACATTGAAAAACACCAACAAATTCAACAAAAACTTCAACATTGAAAAACACCAACAAATTCAACAACAACCTCGAAATTGAAAAACACCAACAAATTCAACAACAACTTCAACATTGAAAAACAACAACAACCTCAACATTGAAAAACACCAACAAATTCAACAACAACCTCAACATTGAAAAACAACAACAACCTCAACATTGAAAAACACCAAAAAATTCAACAACAACCTCAACAATGAAAATCACCAACAAATTCAACAACAAACTCAACATTGAAAAACACCAACAAATTTAACAGCAACCTCAACTTTGAAAAACAACAACAACCTCAACATTGAAAAACACCAACAAATTCAACAACAACCTCAACATTGAAAAACACCAACAAATTCAACAACAACTTCAACATTGAAAAACACCGACAAATTCAACAACAACCTCAACATTTGAAAACACCAACAAATTCAGCAACAACCTCAACATTGAAAAACTACAACAACCTCAACATTGAGAAACACCAACAAATACAACAACAACCTCAACATTGAGAAACAACAACAACCTCAACATTGAAAAACACCAACAAATTCAACAACAACCTCAACATTGAAAAACAACAACAACCTCAACATTGAAAAACAACAACAACCTCAACATTGAAAAACACCAACAAATTCAACAACAACCTCAACATTGAAAAACAACAACAACCTCAACATTGAAAAACACCAACAAATTCAACAACAACTTCAACATTGAAAAACACCAACAAATTCAACAACAGCCTCGAAATTGAAAAACAGCAACAAATTCAACAACAACCTGAACATTGAAAAACAACAATAACCTCAACATTGAAAAACACCAACAAATTCAACAACAACCTCAACATTGAAAAACAACAACAACCTCAACATTGAAAAACAACAACAAATTCAACAACAACCTCAACAATGAAAAACACCAACAAATTCAACAACAACCTCAACATTGAAAAACTACAAGAACCTCAACATTGAAAAATACCAACAATTACAACAACAACCTCAACATTGAAAAACAACAACAACCTCAACATTGAAAAACACCAACAAATTCAACAACAACCTCAACATTGAAAAACAAGAACAACCTCAACATTGAAAAACAACAACAACCTCAACATTCAAAAACACCAACAAATTCAACAACAACTTCAACATTGAAAACACCAACAAATTCAACAACAACGTCGACAGTGAAAAACGCCATCAAATTCAACAACAACCTCAACATTGAAAAACAACAACAACCTCAACATTGAAAAACACCAACAAATTCAACAACAACCTCAACATTGAAAAACACCAAGAAATTCAACAACAACCTCAACATTGAAAAACACCAACAAATTCAACAACAACCTCAACATTGAAAAACAACACCAACCTCAACATTGAAAAACACAAACAAATTGAACAACAACCTCAATATTGAAAGACAACAACAACCTCAACATTGAAAAACACCAACAAATTCAACAACAACCTCAACATTGAAAAACACCAACAAATTCAACAACAACCTCATCATTGAAAAACAACAACAACCTCAACATTGAAAACCACCAACAATTTCAACAGCAACCTCAACATTGAAAAACACCAACAAATTCAACAACAACCTCAACATTGAAAAACACCAACAAATTCAACAACATCCTCAACATTGAAAAACCACAAGAACCTCAAAATGGACGAACACCAACAAAATCAACAACAACCTCAATATTGATAAACAACAACAACCTCAACATTGAAAAACACCAACAAATTCAACAACAACCTCAGCATTGAAAAACAACAACAACCTCAACATTCAAAAACACCAACAAATTCAACAACAACCTCAACATTGAAAAACAACAACAACCTCAACATTGAAAAACACCAACAAATTCAACAACAACCTCAACATTGAAAAACAAGAACAACCTCAACATTGAAAAACAACAACAACCTCAACATTCAAAAACACCAACAAATTCAACAACAACTTCAACATTGAAAACACCAACAAATTCAACAACAACGTCGACAGTGAAAAACGCCATCAAATTCAACAACAACCTCAACATTGAAAAACAACAACAACCTCAACATTGAAAAACACCAACAAATTCAACAACAACCTCAACATTGAAAAACACCAAGAAATTCAACAACAACCTCAACATTGAAAAACACCAACAAATTCAACAACAACCTCAACATTGAAAAACAACACCAACCTCAACATTGAAAAACACAAACAAATTGAACAACAACCTCAATATTGAAAGACAACAACAACCTCAACATTGAAAAACACCAACAAATTCAACAACAACCTCAACATTGAAAAACACCAACAAATTCAACAACAACCTCATCATTGAAAAACAACAACAACCTCAACATTGAAAACCACCAACAATTTCAACAGCAACCTCAACATTGAAAAACACCAACAAATTCAACAACAACCTCAACATTGAAAAACACCAACAAATTCAACAACATCCTCAACATTGAAAAACCACAAGAACCTCAAAATGGACGAACACCAACAAAATCAACAACAACCTCAATATTGATAAACAACAACAACCTCAACATTGAAAAACACCAACAAATTCAACAACAACCTCAGCATTGAAAAACAACAACAACCTCAACATTCAAAAACACCAACAAATTCAACAACAACCTCAACATTGAAAAACAACAACAACCTCAACATTGAAAAACACCAACAAATTCAACAACAACCTCAACATTGAAAAACAACAACAACCTCAACATTCAAAAACACCAACAAATTCAACAACAACCTGAACATTGAAAAACACCAACAAATTCAACAACCTGCACATTGAAAAACAACAACAACCTCAACATTGAAAAACACCAACAAATTCAACAACAACCTCAACATTGAAAAACACCAACAAATTCAACAACAACCTCAACATTGAAAAACACCAACAAATTCAACAACAACCACAACATTTAAAAACGCCAACAAATTCAACAACGACCTCAACATTGTAAAACACCAACAAATTCAACAACATCAACATTGAAAAACAACAACAACCTCAACATTGAGAAACACCAACAAATTCAACAACAACCTCAACATTGAAAAACAACAACAACCTCAACATTGAAAAACACCAACAAATTCAACAGCAACCTGAACATTGAAAAACACCAACAAATTCAACAACAACCTCAGCATTGAAAAACAACAACAACCTCAACATTGAAAAACGCCAACAAATTCAACAACAACCTCAACATTGAAAAACA
This sequence comes from Isurus oxyrinchus, assembly GCA_026770705.1. Classification (NCBI taxonomy): domain Eukaryota; kingdom Metazoa; phylum Chordata; class Chondrichthyes; order Lamniformes; family Lamnidae; genus Isurus; species Isurus oxyrinchus. The sequence continues at coordinate 315,379 of JANJGN010000300.1, read as the reverse complement.
ACAACAACCTCAACATTCAAAAACACCAACAAATTCAACAACAACTTCAACATTGAAAAACACCAACAAATTCAACAACAACCTCGACATTGAAAAACGCCATCGAATTCAGCAACAACCTCAACATTGAAAAACAACAACAACCTCAACATTGAAAAACACCAACAAATTCAACAACAACCTCAACATTGAAAAAGACCAAGAAATTCAACAACAACCTCAACATTGAAAAACAACAACAAATTCAACAACAACCTCAACATTGAAAAACAACAACAACCTCAACAGTGAAAAATACAGACAAATTCAACACCAACCTCAACATTGAATAACACAAACAAATTCAACAACAACCTCAATATTGAAAAACAACAACAACCGCAACATTGAAAAACACCAACAAATTCAAGAACAGCCTCAACATTGAAAAACACCAACAAATTCAACAACAACCTCAACATTGAAAAACAACAACAACCTCAACATTGAAAACCACCAACAATTTTAACAGCAACCTCAACATTGAAAAACACCAACAAATTCAACAACATCCTCAACATTGAAAAACAAGAAGAACCTCAACATGGACGAACACCAACAAAATCAACAGCAACCCCAATATTGAAAAACAACAACAACCTCAACATTTAAAAAAACCAACAAATTCAACAACAACCTCAACATTGAAAAACACCAACAAATTGAACAAAAACCTCAACATTGAAAAACAACAACAACCTCAACATTGAAAAACACCAACAAATTCAACAACAACCTCAACATTGAAAAACAACACCAACCTCAACATAGAAAAACACCAACAAATTCAACCAGAACCTTAGCATTGAAAAACACCAACAAATTCAACAACAACCTCAGCATTGAAAAACAACAACAACCTCAACATTCAAAAACACCAACAAATTCAACAACAACTTCAACATTGAAAAACACCAACAAATTCAACAACAACCTCAACATTGAAAAACAACAACAACCTCAACATTGAAAAACACCAACAAATTCAACAACAACCTCAACATTGAAAAACAACAACAACCTCAACATTCAAAAACACCAACAAATTCAACAACAACTTCAACATTGAAAAACACCAACAAATTCAACAAAAACCTCAACATTGAAAAACAACAACAACCTCAACATTGAAAAACACCAACAAATTCAACAACAACCTCAACATTGAAAAACACCAACAAATTCAACAACAACCTCAACATTGAAAAACACCAACAAATTCAACAACAACCTCAACATTGAAAAACAACAACAACCTCAACATTGATAAATACAAACAAATTCAACACCAACCTCAACATTGAAAAACACAAACAAATTCAACAACAACCTCAATATTGAAAAACAACAACAGCCTGAACATTGAAAAACACCAACAAATTCAACAACAACCGCAAGATTGAAAAACACCAACAAATTCAACAACAACCTCAACATTGAAAATCAACAACAACCTCAACATTGAAAACCACCAACAATTTCAACAGCAACCTCAACATTGAAAAACAACAACAACCTCAACATTGAAAACCACCAACAATTTCAACAACAACCTCAACATTGAAAAACACCAACAAATTCAACAACTTCAACATTGAAAAACACCAACAAATTCAACAACAACCTCGAAATTGAAAAACACCAACAAATTCAACAACAACCTCAACATTGAAAAACAACAACAACCTCAACTTTGAAAAACACCAACAAATTCAACAACAGCCTCAACATTGAAAAACAACAACAACCTCAACATTGAAAAACACCAACAAATTCAACAACAACCTCAACATTGAAAATCAACAACAACCTCAAATTTGCAAAACACCAACAAATTCAACAACAACCTCAACATTTAGAAACAACAACAACCTCAACATTGAAAAACACCAACAAATTCAACAACAACCTCAACATTGAAAAACACCAAAAAATTCAACAACAACTTCAACATTGAAAAACACCAACAAATTCAACAACAACCTCCACATTGAAAAACACCAACAAATTCAACAACAACCTCAACATTGAAAAACTACAACAACCTCAACATTGAAAAACACCAACAAATACAACAACAACCTCAACATTTAAAAACAACAACAACCTCAACATTGAAAAACACCAACAAATTCAACAAAAACCTCAACATTGAAAAACAACAACAACCTCAACATTGAAAAACAACAACAACCTCAACATTGAAAAACACCAACAAATTCAACAACAACATCAACATTGAAAAACAACAACAACCTCAACATTGAAAAACACCAACAAATTCAACAACAACTTCAACATTGAAAAACACCAACAAATTCAACAACAACCTCGAAATTGAAAAACACCAACAAATTCAACAACAACCTCAACATTGAAAAACAACAACAACCTCAACATTGAAAAACACCAACAAATTCAACAACAACCTCAACATTGAAAAACAACAACAACCTCAACATTGAAAAACACCAACAAATTCAACAACAACCTCAACAATGAAAATCACCAACAAATTCAACAACAAACTCAACATTGAAAAACACCAACAAATTTAACAACAACCTCAACTTTGAAAAACAACAACAACCTCAACATTGAAAAACACCAACAAATTCAACAACAACCTCAACATTGAAAAACACCAACAAATTCAACAACAACTTCAACATTGAAAAACACCAACAAATTCAACAACAACCTCAACATTTGAAAACACCAACAAATTCAGCAACAACCTCAACATTGAAAAACTACAACAACCTCAACATTGAGAAACACCAACAAATACAACAACAACCTCAACATTGAGAAACAACAACAACCTCAACATTGAAAAACACCAACAAATTCAACAACAACCTCAACATTGAAAAACAACAACAACCTCAACATTGAAAAACAACAACAACCTCAACATTGAAAAACACCAACAAATTCAACAACAACCTCAACATTGAAAAACAACAACAACCTCAACATTGAAAAACACCAACAAATTCAACAACAACTTCAACATTGAAAAACACCAACAAATTCAACAACAGCCTCGAAATTGAAAAACAGCAACAAATTCAACAACAACCTGGACATTGAAAAACAACAATAACCTCAACATTGAAAAACACCAACAAATTCAACAACAACCTCAACATTGAAAAACAACAACAACCTCAACATTGAAAAACAACAACAAATTCAACAACAACCTCAACAATGAAAAACACCAACAAATTCAACAACAACCTCAACATTGAAAAACTACAAGAACCTCAACATTGAAAAATACCAACAAATACAACAAGAACCTCAACATTGAAAAACAACAACAACCTCAACATTGAAAAACACCAACAAATTCAACAACAACCTCAACATTGAAAAACAAGAACAACCTCAACATTGAAAAACAACAACAACCTCAACATTCAAAAACACCAACAAATTCAACAACAACTTCAACATTGAAAACACCAACAAATTCAACAACAACGTCGACAGTGAAAAACGCCATCAAATTCAACAACAAACTCAACATTGAAAAACAACAACAACCTCAACATTGAAAAACACCAACAAATTCAACAACAACCTCAACATTGAAAAACACCAAGAAATTCAACAACAACCTCAACATTGAAAAACACCAACAAATTCAACAACAACCTCAACATTGAAAAACAACACCAACCTCAACATTGAAAAACACAAACAAATTCAACAACAACCTCAATATTGAAAGACAACAACAACCTCAACATTGAAAAACACCAACAAATTCAACAACAACCTCAACATTGAAAAACACCAACAAATTCAACAACAGCCTCAACATTGAAAAACAACAACAACCTCAACATTGAAAACCACCAACAATTTCAACAGCAACCTCAACATTGAAAAACACCAACAAATTCAACAACAACCTCAACATTGAAAAACACCAACAAATTCAACAACATCCTCAACATTGAAAAACCACAAGAACCTCAAAATGGACGAACACCAACAAAATCAACAACAACCTCAATATTGATAAACAACAACAACCTCAACATTGAAAAACACCAACAAATTCAACAACAACCTCAACATTGAAAAACACCAACAAATTCAACAACAACCTCAACATTGAAAAACAACAACAACCTCAACATTTAAAAATACCAACAAATTCAACAACAACCTCAACAATGAAAAACACCAACAAATTCAACAACAACCTCAATATTGAAAAACACCAACAAATTAAACAACAACCTCAACTTTGAAAAACAACAACAACCTCAACATGGAAAAACACCAACAAATACAACAACAACCTCAACATTGAAAAACAACAACAACCTCAAAATTGAAAAACACCAACAAATTCAACAACAACCTCAACATTGAAAAACAACAACAACCTCAACATTGAAAAACACCAACAAATTCAACAACAACTTCAAAATAGAAAAAAACCAACAAATTCAACAACAACCTCGACATTGAAAAACACCAACAAATTCAACAACAACCTCAACATTGAAAAACACCAACAAATTCAACATCAACCTCAACATTTAAAAACGCCAACAAATTCAACAACGACCTCAACATTGTAAAACACCAACAAATTCAACAACAACCTCAACATTGAAAAACAACAACAACCTCAACATTGAGAAACACCAACAAAATCAACAACAAGCTCAATATTGAAAAACAACAACAACCTCAACATTGAAAAACACCAACAAATTCAACAACAACCTCAACATTGAAAAACACCAACAAATTCAACAACAACCTCAACATTGAAAAACAACAACAACCTCAACATTGAAAAACACCAACAAATTCAACAACAACCTCAACATTGAAAAACAACACCAACCTCAACATAGAAAAACACCAACAAATTCAACCAGAACCTCAATATTGAAAAACACCAACAAATTCAACAACAACCTCAGCATTGAAAAACAACAACAACCTCAACATTGAAAAACACCAACAAATTCAACAACAACCTCAACATTGAAAAACAACAACAACCTCAACATTCAAAAACACCAACAAATTCAACAAAAACTTCAACATTGAAAAACACCAACAAATTCAACAACAACCTCAACATTGAAAAACAACAACAACCTCAACATTGAAAAACACCAACAAATTCAACAACAACCTCAACATTGAAAAACACCAACAAATTCAACAACAACCTCAACATTGAAAAACACCAACAAATTCAACAACAACCTCAACATTGAAAAACAACAACTACCTCAACATTGATAAATACAAACAAATTCAACACCAACCTCAACATTGAAAAACACAAACAAATTCAACAACAACCTCAATATTGAAAAACAACAACAACCTCAACATTGAAAAACACCAACAAATTCAACAACAACCGCAAGATTGAAACACACCAACAAATTCAACAACAACCTCAACATTGAAAATCAACAACAACCTCAACATTGAAAACCACCAACAATTTCAACAGCAACCTCAACATTGAAAAACAACAACTACCTCAACATTGAAAACCACCAACAATTTCAACAACAACCTCAACATTGAAAAACACCAACAAATTCAACAACTTCAACATTGAAAAACACCAACAAATTCAACAACAACCTCGAAATTGAAAAACACCAACAAATTCAACATCAACCTCAACATTGAAAAACAACAACAACCTCAACTTTGAAAAACACCAACAAATTCAACAACAACCTCAACATTGAAAAACAACAACAACCTCAACATTGAAAGACACCAACAAATTCAACAACAACCTCAACATTGAAAAACACCAACAAATTTAACAACAACCTAAACTTTGAAAAACAACAACAACCTCAACATGGAAAAACACCAACAAATTCAACAACAACCTCAACATTGAAAAACACCAACATATTCAACAACAACCTCAACATTTAAAAACAACAACAACCTCAACATTGAAAAACACCAACAAATTCAACAACAACCTCAACATTGAAAAACAACAACAACCTCAACATTGAAAAACAACAACAACCTCAACATTGAAAAACACCAACAAATTCAACAACAACCTCAACATTGAAAAACAACAACAACCTCAACATTGAAAAACACCAACAAATTCAACAACAACTTCAACATTGAAAAACACCAACAAATTCAACAACAACCTCGAAATTGAAAAACACCAACAAATTCAACAACAACCTCAACATTGAAAAACAAGAACAACCTCAACATTGAAAAACACCAACAAATTCAACAACAACCTCAACATTGAAAAACAACAACAACCTCAACATTGAAAAACACCAACAAATTCAACAACAACCTCAACAATGAAAATCACCAACAAATTCAACAACAACCTCAACATTGAAAAACACCAACAAATTTAACAACAACCTCAACTTTGAAAAACAACAACAACCTCAACATGGAAACACACCAACAAATTCAGCAACAACCTCAACATTCAAAAACAACAACAACCTCAACATTGAGAAACACCAACAAATTCAACAACAACCTGAACATTGAAAAACAACAACAACCTCAACATTGAAAAACACCAACAAATTCAACAACAACCTCAACATTGAAAAACACCAACAAATTCAACAACAACCTCAACATTGAAAAACACCAACAAATTTAACAACAACCTCAACTTTGAAAAACAACAACAACCTCAACATGGAAAAACACCAACAAATTCAACAACAACCTCAACATTGAAAAAAAACAAAAACCTCAAAATTGAAAAACACCAACAAATTCAACAACAACCTCAACATTTAAAAACAACAACAACCTCAACATTGAAAAACACCAACAAATTCAACAACAACCTCAACATTGAAAAACACCAACAAATTCAACAACAACTTCAACATTGAAAAACACCAACAAATTCAACAACAACCTCAACATTTGAAAACACCAACAAATTCAGCAACAACCTCAACATTGAAAAACTACAACAACCTCAACATTGAGAAACACCAACAAATACAACAACAACCTCAACATTGAGAAACAACAACAACCTCAACATTGAAAAACACCAACAAATTCAACAACAACCTCAACATTGAAAAACAACAACAACCTCAACATTGAAAAACAACAACAACCTCAACATTGAAAAACACCAACAAATTCAACAACAACCTCAACATTGAAAAACAACAACAACCTCAACATTGAAAAACACCAACAAATTCAACAACAACTTCAACATTGAAAAACACCAACAAATTCAACAACAGCCTCGAAATTGAAAAACAGCAACAAATTCAACAACAACCTGAACATTGAAAAACAACAATAACCTCAACATTGAAAAACACCAACAAATTCAACAACAACCTCAACATTGAAAAACAACAACAACCTCAACATTGAAAAACAACAACAAATTCAACAACAACCTCAACAATGAAAAACACCAACAAATTCAACAACAACCTCAACATTGAAAAACTACAAGAACCTCAACATTGAAAAATACCAACAAATACAACAACAACCTCAACATTGAAAAACAACAACAACCTCAACATTGAAAAACACCAACAAATTCAACAACAACCTCAACATTGAAAAACAACAACAACCTCAACATTGAAAAACAACAACAACCACAACATTCAAAAACACCAACAAATTCAACAACAACTTCAACATTGAAAACACCAACAAATTCAACAACAACGTCGACAGTGAAAAACGCCATCAAATTCAACAACAACCTCAACATTGAAAAACAACAACAACCTCAACATTGAAAAACACCAACAAATTCAACAACAACCTCAACATTGAAAAACACCAAGAAATTCAACAACAACCTCAACATTGAAAAACACCAACAAATTCAACAACAACCTCAACATTGAAAAACAACACCAACCTCAACATTGAAAAACACAAACAAATTCAACAACAACCTCAATATTGAAAGACAACAACAACCTCAACATTGAAAAACACCAACAAATTCAACAACAACCTCAACATTGAAAAACACAAACAAATTCAACAACAACCTCAACATTGAAAAACAACAACAACCTCAACATTGAAAACCACCAACAATTTCAACAGCAACCTCAACATTGAAAAACACCAACAAATTCAACAACAACCTCAACATTGAAAAACACCAACAAATTCAACAACATCCTCAACATTGAAAAACAACAAGAACCTCAAAATGGACGAACACCAACAAAATCAACAACAACCTCAATATTGATAAACAACAACAACCTCAACATTGAAAAACACCAAGAAATTCAACAACAACCTCAACATTGAAAAACACCAACAAATTCAACAACAACCTCAACATTGAAAAACAACAACAACCTCAACATTTAAAAATACCAACAAATTCAACAACAACCTCAACAATGAAAAACACCAACAAATTCAACAACAACCTCAATATTGAAAAACACCAACAAATTAAACAACAACCTCAACTTTGAAAAACAACAACAACCTCAACATGGAAAAACACCAACAAATACAACAACAACCTCAACATTGAAAAACAACAACAACCTCAAAATTGAAAAACACCAACAAATTCAACAACAACCTCAACATTGAAAAACAACAACAACCTCAACATTGAAAAACACCAACAAATTCAACATCAACTTCAAAATAGAAAAAAACCAACAAATTCAACAACAACCTCGACATTGAAAAACACCAACAAATTCAACAACAACCTCAACATTGAAAAACACCAACAAATTCAACAACAACCTCAACATTTAAAAACGCCAACAAATTCAACAACGACCTCAACATTGTAAAACACCAACAAATTCAACAACAACCTCAACATTGAAAAACAACAACAACCTCAACATTGAAAAACACCAACAAATTCAACAACAACCTCAACATTGAAAAACACCAACAAATTCAACAACAACCTCAACATTGAAAAACAACAACAACCTCAACATTGAAAAACACCAACAAATTCAACAACAACCTCAACATTGAAAAACAACACCAACCTCAACATAGAAAAACACCAACAAATTCAACCAGAACCTCAACATTGAAAAACACCAACAAATTCAACAACAACCTCAGCATTGAAAAACAACAACAACCTCAACATTGAAAAACACCAACAAATTCAACAACAACCTCAACATTGAAAAACAACAACAACCTCAACATTCAAAAACCCCAACAAATTCAACAAAAACTTCAACATTGAAAAACACCAACAAATTCAACAACAACCTCAACATTGAAAAACAACAACAACCTCAACATTGAAAAACACCAACAAATTCAACAACAACCTCAACATTGAAAAACACCAACAAATTCAACAACAACCTCAACATTGAAAAACAACAACAACCTCAACATTGATAAATACAAACAAATTCAACACCAACCTCAACATTGAAAAACACAAACAAATTCAACAACAACCTCAATATTGAAAAACAACAACAACCTCAACATTGAAAAACACCAACAAATTCAACAACAACCGCAAGATTGAAACACACCAACAAATTCAACAACAACCTCAACATTGAAAATCAACAACAACCTCAACATTTAAAACCACCAACAATTTCAACAGCAACCTCAACATTGAAAAACAACAACAACCTCAACATTGAAAACCACCAACAATTTCAACAACAACCTCAACATTGAAAAACACCAACAAATTCAACAACTTCAACATTGAAAAACACCAACAAATTCAAGAACAACCTCGAAATTGAAAAACACCAACAAATTCAACATCAACCTCAACATTGAAAAACAACAACAACCTCAACTTTGAAAAACACCAACAAATTCAACAACAACCTCAACATTGAAAAACAACAACAACCTCAACATTGAAAGACACCAACAAATTCAACAACAACCTCAACATTGAAAAACACCAACAAATTTAACAACAACCTAAACTTTGAAAAACAACAACAACCTCAACATGGAAAAACACCAACAAATTCAACAACAACCTCAGCATTGAAAAACACCAACATATTCAACAACAACCTCAACATTGAAAAACAACAACAACCTCAACATTGAAAAATACCAACAAATTCAACAACAACCTCAACAATGAAAAACACCAACAAATTCAACAACAACCTCAACATTGAAAAACAGCAACAAATTAAACAACAACCTCAACTTTGAAAAACAACAACAACCTCAACATGGAAAAACACCAACAGATTCAACAACAACCTCAACATTGAAAAACAACAACAACCTCAAAATTGAAAAACACCAACAAATTCAACAACAACCTCAACATTGAAAAACACCAACAAATTCAACAACATCCTCAACATGGAAAAACAACAAGAACCTCAAAATGGACGACCACCAACAAAATCAACAACAACCTCAATATTGATAAACAACAACAACCTCAACATTGAAAAACACCAACAAATTCAACAACAACCTCAACATTGAAAAACACCAACAAATTCAACAACAACCTCAACATTGAAAAACAACAACAACCTCAACATTTAAAAATACCAACAAATTCAACAACAACCTCAACAATGAAAAACACCAACAAATTCAACAACAACCTCAATATTGAAAAACACCAACAAATTAAACAACAACCTCAACTTTGAAAAACAACAACAACCTCAACATGGAAAAACACCAACAAATACAACAACAACCTCAACATTGAAAAACAACAACAACCTCAAAATTGAAAAACACCAACAAATTCAACAACAACCTCAACATTGAAAAACAACAACAACCTCAACATTGAAAAACACCAACAAATTCAACATCAACTTCAAAATAGAAAAAAACCAAAAAATTCAACAACAACCTCGACATTGAAAAACACCAACAAATTCAACAACAACCTCAACATTGAAAAACACCAACAAATTCAACAACAACCTCAACATTTAAAAACGCCAACAAATTCAACAACGACCTCAACATTGTAAAACACCAACAAATTCAACAACAACCTCAACATTGAAAAACAACAACAACCTCAACATTGAAAAACACCAACAAATTCAACAACAACCTCAACATTGAAAAACACCAACAAATTCAACAACAACCTCAACATTGAAAAACAACAACAACCTCAACATTGAAAAACACCAACAAATTCAACAACAACCTCAACATTGAAAAACAACACCAACCTCAACATAGAAAAACACCAACAAATTCAACCAGAACCTCAACATTGAAAAACACCAACAAATTCAACAACAACCTCAGCATTGAAAAACAACAACAACCTCAACATTGAAAAACACCAACAAATTCAACAACAACCTCAACATTGAAAAACAACAACAACCTCAACATTCAAAAACACCAACAAATTCAACAAAAACTTCAACATTGAAAAACACCAACAAATTCAACAACAACCTCAACATTGAAAAACAACAACAACCTCAACATTGAAAAAAACCAACAAATTCAACAACAACCTCAACATTGAAAAACACCAACAAATTCAACAACAACCTCAACATTGAAAAACACCAACAAATTCAACAACAACCTCAACATTGAAAAACAACAACAACCTCAACATTGATAAATACAAACAAATTCAACACCAACCTCAACATTGAAAAACACAAACAAATTCAACAACAACCTCAATATTGAAAAACAACAACAACCTCAACATTGAAAAACACCAACAAATTCAACAACAACCGCAAGATTGAAGCACACCAACAAATTCAACAACAACCTCAACATTGAAAATCAACAACAACCTCAACATTGAAAACCACCAACAATTTCAACGGCAACCTCAACATTGAAAAACAACAACAACCTCAACATTGAAAACCACCAACAATTTCAACAACAACCTCAACATTGAAAAACACCAACAAATTCAACAACTTCAACATTGAAAAACACCAACAAATTCAAGAACAACCTCGAAATTGAAAAACACCAACAAATTCAACATCAACCTCAACATTGAAAAACAACAACAACCTCAACTTTGAAAAACACCAACAAATTCAACAACAACCTCAACATTGAAAAACAACAACAACCTCAACATTGAAAGACACCAACAAATTCAACAACAACCTCAACATTAAAAAACAACAACAACCTCAACATTGAAAAACACCAACAAATTCAACAACAACCTCAACATTGATAAACACCAACAAATTCAACAACAACCTCAACATTTAAAAACGCCAACAAATTCAACAACGACCTCAACATTGTAAAACACCAGCAAATTCAACAACATCCTCAACATTGAAAAACAACAACATCCTCAACATTGAGAAACACCAACAAAATCAACAACAACCTCAATATTGAAAAACAACAACAACCTCAACATTGAAAAACACCAACAAATTCAACAACAACCTCAACATTGAAAAACACCAACAAATTCAACAACAACCTCAACATTGAAAAACAACAACATCCTCAACATGGAAAAACACCAACAAATACAACAACAACCTCAACATTGAAAAACAACAACAACCTCAAAATTGAAAAACACCAACAAATTCAAAAACAACCTCAACATTGAAAAACACCAACAAATTCAACAACAACCTCAACATTGAAAAACAACACCAACCTCAACATAGAAAAACACCAACAAATTCAACCAGAACCTCAACATTGAAAAACACCAACAAATTCAACAACAACCTCAGCATTGAAAAACAACAACAACCTCAACATTGAAAAACACCAACAAATTCAACAACAACCTCAACATTGAAAAACAACAACAACCTCAACATTCAAAAACACCAACAAATTCAACAAAAACTTCAACATTGAAAAACACCAACAAATTCAACAACAACCTCAACATTGAAAAACAACAACAACCTCAACATTGAAAAACACCAACAAATTCAACAACAACCTCAACATTGAAAAACACCAACAAATTCAACAACAACCTCAACATTGAAAAACACCAACAAATTCAACAACAACCTCAACATTGAAAAACAACAACAACCTCAACATTGATAAATACAAACAAATTCAACACCAACCTCAACATTGAAAAACACAAACAAATTCAACAACAACCTCAATATTGAAAAACAACAACAACCTCAACATTGAAAAACACCAACAAATTCAACAACAACCGCAAGATTGAAACACACCAACAAATTCAACAACAACCTCAACATTGAAAATCAACAACAACCTCAACATTGAAAACCACCAACAATTTCAACAGCAACCTCAACATTGAAAAACAACAACAACCTCAACATTGAAAACCACCAACAATTTCAACAACAACCTCAACATTGAAAAACACCAACAAATTCAACAACTTCAACATTGAAAAACACCAACAAATTCAAGAACAACCTCGAAATTGAAAAACACCAACAAATTCAACATCAACCTCAACATTGAAAAACAACAACAACCTCAACTTTGAAAAACACCAACAAATACAACAACAACCTCAACATTGAAAAACAACAACAACCTCAACATTGAAAGACACCAACAAATTCAACAACAACCTCAACATTGAAAAACACCAACAAATTTAACAACAACCTAAACTTTGAAAAACAACAACAACCTCAACATGGAAAAACACCAACAAATTCAACAACAACCTCAACATTGAAAAACACCAACATATTCAACAACAACCTCAACATTGAAAAACAACAACAACCTCAACATTGAAAAATACCAACAAATTCAACAACAACCTCAACAATGAAAAACACCAACAAATTCAACAACAACCTCAACATTGAAAAACAGCAACAAATTAAACGACAACCTCAACTTTGAAAAACAACAACAACCTCAACATGGAAAAACACCAACAAATTCAACAACAACCTCAACATTGAAAAACAACAACAACCTCAAAATTGAAAAACACCAACAAATTCAACAACAACCTCAACATTGAAAAACACCAACAAATTCAACAACATCCTCAACATTGAAAAACAACAAGAACCTCAAAATGGACGAACACCAACAAAATCAACAACAACCTCAATATTGATAAACAACAACAACCTCAACATTGAAAAACACCAACAAATTCAACAACAACCTCAACATTGAAAAACACCAACAAATTCAACAACAACCTCAACATTGAAAAACAACAACAACCTCAACATTTAAAAATACCAACAAATTCAACAACAACCTCAACAATGAAAAACACCAACAAATTCAACAACAACCTCAATATTGAAAAACACCAACAAATTAAACAACAACCTCAACTTTGAAAAACAACAACAACCTCAACATGGAAAAACACCAACAAATACAACAACAACCTCAACATTGAAAAACAACAACAACCTCAAAATTGAAAAACACCAACAAATTCAACAACAACCTCAACATTGAAAAACAACAACAACCTCAACATTGAAAAACACCAACAAATTCAACATCAACTTCAAAATAGAAAAAAACCAACAAATTCAACAACAACCTCGACATTGAAAAACACCAACAAATTCAACAACAACCTCAACATTGAAAAACACCAACAAATTCAACAACAACCTCAACATTTAAAAACGCCAACAAATTCAACAACGACCTCAACATTGTAAAACACCAACAAATTCAACAACAACCTCAACATTGAAAAACAACAACAACCTCAACATTGAAAAACACCAACAAATTCAACAACAACCTCAACATTGAAAAACACCAACAAATTCAACAACAACCTCAACATTGAAAAACAACAACAACCTCAACATTGAAAAACACCAACAAATTCAACAACAACCTCAACATTGAAAAACAACACCAACCTCAACATAGAAAAACACCAACAAATTCAACCAGAACCTCAACATTGAAAAACACCAACAAATTCAACAACAACCTCAGCATTGAAAAACAACAACAACCTCAACATTGAAAAACACCAACAAATTCAACAACAACCTCAACATTGAAAAACAACAACAACCTCAACATTCAAAAACACCAAAAAATTCAACAAAAACTTCAACATTGAAAAACACCAACAAATTCAACAACAACCTCAACATTGAAAAACAACAACAACCTCAACATTGAAAAACACCAACAAATTCAACAACAACCTCAACATTGAAAAACACCAACAAATTCAACAACAACCTCAACATTGAAAAACACCAACAAATTCAACAACAACCTCAACATTGAAAAACAACAACAACCTCAACATTGATAAATACAAACAAATTCAACACCAACCTCAACATTGAAAAACACAAACAAATTCAACAACAACCTCAATATTGAAAAACAACAACAACCTCAACATTGAAAAACACCAACAAATTCAACAACAACCGCAAGATTGAAACACACCAACAAATTCAACAACAACCTCAACATTGAAAATCAACAACAACCTGAACATTGAAAACCACCAACAATTTCAACAGCAACCTCAACATTGAAAAACAACAACAACCTCAACATTGAAAACCACCAACAATTTCAACAACAACCTCAACATTGAAAAACACCAACAAATTCAACAACTTCAACATTGAAAAACACCAACAAATTCAACAACAACCTCGAAATTGAAAAACACCAACAAATTCAACATCAACCTCAACATTGAAAAACAACAACAACCTCAACTTTGAAAAACACCAACAAATTCAACAACAACCTCAACATTGAAAAACAACAACAACCTCAACATTGAAAGACACCAACAAATTCAACAACAACCTCAACATTGAAAAACACCAACAAATTTAACAACAACCTAAACTTTGAAAAACAACAACAACCTCAACATGGAAAAACACCAACAAATTCAACAACAACCTCAACATTGAAAAACACCAACATATTCAACAACAACCTCAACATTGAAAAACAACAACAACCTCAACATTGAAAAATACCAACAAATTCAACAACAACCTCAACAATGAAAAACACCAACAAATTCAACAACAACCTCAACATTGAAAAACAGCAACAAATTAAACAACAACCTCAACTTTGAAAAACAACAACAACCTCAACATGGAAAAACACCAACAAATTCAACAACAACCTCAACATTGAAAAACAACAACAACCTCAAAATTGAAAAACACCAACAAATTCAACAACAACCTCAACATTGAAAAACAACAACAATCTCAACATTGAAAAACACCAACAAATTCAACAACAACTTCAAAATAGAAAAAAACCAACAAATTCAACAACAACCTCGACATTGAAAAACACCAACAAATTCAACAACAACCTCAACATTGAAAAACACCAACAAATTCAACAGCAACCTCAACATTTAAAAACGCCAACAAATTCAACAACGACCACAACATTGTAAAACACCAACAAATTCAACAACAACCTCAACATTGAAAAACAACAAAAACCTCAACATTGAAAAACACCAACAAATTCAACAACAACCTCAACATTGAAAAACACCAAGAAATTCAACAACAACCTCAACATTGAAAAACACCAACAAATTCAACAACAACCTCAACATTGAAAAACAACACCAACCTCAACATTGAAAAACACAAACAAATTCAACAACAACCTCAATATTGAAAGACAAAAACAACCTCAACATTGAAAAACAGCAACAAATTCGACAACAGCCTCAACATTAAAAAACACCAACAAATTCAACAACAACCTCAACATTGAAAAACAACAACAACCTCAACATTGAAAACCACCAACAATTTCAACAGCAACCTCAACATTGAAAAACACCAACAAATTCAACAACAACCTCAACATTGAAAAACACCAACGAATTCAACAACATCCTCAACATTGAAAAACAACAACAACCTCAAAATTGAAAAACACCAACAAATTCAACAACAACCTCAACATTGAAAAACAACAACAACCTCAACATTGAAAAACACCAACAAATTCAACAACAACTTCAAAATAGAAAAAAACCAACAAATTCAACAACAACCTCGACATTGAAAAACACCAACAAATTCAACAACAACCTCAACATTGAAAAACACCAACAAATTCAACAACAACCTCAACATTTAAAAACGCCAACAAATTCAACAACGACCTCAACATTGTAAAACACCAACAAATTCAACAAGAACCTCAACATTGAGAAACACCAACAAAATCAACAACAACCTCAATATTGAAAAACAACAACATCCTCAACATTGAAAAACACCAACAAATTCAACAACAACCTCAACATTGAAAAACACCAACAAATTCAACAAGAACCTCAACATTGATAAACACCAACAAATTCAACAACAACCTCAACATTTAAAAACGCCAACAAATTCAACAACGACCTCAACATTGTAAAACACCAACAAATTCAACAACATCCTCAACAATGAAAAACAACAACATCCTCAACATTGAGAAACACCAACAAAATCAACAACAACCTCAAAATTGAAAAACAACAACAACCTCAACATTGAAAAACACCAACAAATTCAACAACAACCTCAACATTGAAAAACACCAACAAATTCAACAACAACCTCAACATTGAAAAACAACAACAACCTCAACATGGAAAAACACCAACAAATACAACAACAACCTCAACATTGAAAAACAACAACAACCTCAACATTGAAAAACACCAACAAATTCAACAACAACCTCAACATTGAAAAACACCAACAAATTCAACAACAACCTCAACATTGAAAAACAGCAACAAATTCAACAACAACCTCAACATTGAAAAACAACAACAACCTCAACATTGATAAATACAAACAAATTCAACACCAACCTCAACATTGAAAAACACAAACAAATTCAACAACAACCTCAATATTGAAAAACAACAACAACCTCAACATTGAAAAACACCAACAAATTCAACAACAACCGCAAGATTGAAACACACCAACAAATTCAACAACAACCTCAACATTGAAAATCAACAACAACCTCAACATTGAAAACCACCAACAATTTCAACAGCAACCTCAACATTGAAAAACAACAACAACCTCAACATTGAAAACCACCAACAATTTCAACAACAACCTCAACATTGAAAAACACCAACAAATTCAACAACTTCAACATTGAAAAACACCAACAAATTCAAGAACAACCTCGAAATTGAAAAACACCAACAAATTCAACATCAACCTCAACATTGAAAAACAACAACAACCTCAACTTTGAAAAACACCAACAAATACAACAACAACCTCAACATTGAAAAACAACAACAACCTCAACATTGAAAGACACCAACAAATTCAACAACAACCTCAACATTGAAAAACACCAACAAATTTAACAACAACCTAAACTTTGAAAAACAACAACAACCTCAACATGGAAAAACACCAACAAATTCAACAACAACCTCAACATTGAAAAACACCAACATATTCAACAACAACCTCAACATTGAAAAACAACAACAACCTCAACATTGAAAAATACCAACAAATTCAACAACAACCTCAACAATGAAAAACACCAACAAATTCAACAACAACCTCAACATTGAAAAACAGCAACAAATTAAACGACAACCTCAACTTTGAAAAACAACAACAACCTCAACATGGAAAAACACCAACAAATTCAACAACAACCTCAACATTGAAAAACAACAACAACCTCAAAATTGAAAAACACCAACAAATTCAACAACAACCTCAACATTGAAAAACACCAACAAATTCAACAACATCCTCAACATTGAAAAACAACAAGAACCTCAAAATGGACGAACACCAACAAAATCAACAACAACCTCAATATTGATAAACAACAACAACCTCAACATTGAAAAACACCAACAAATTCAACAACAACCTCAACATTGAAAAACACCAACAAATTCAACAACAACCTCAACATTGAAAAACAACAACAACCTCAACATTTAAAAATACCAACAAATTCAACAACAACCTCAACAATGAAAAACACCAACAAATTCAACAACAACCTCAATATTGAAAAACACCAACAAATTAAACAACAACCTCAACTTTGAAAAACAACAACAACCTCAACATGGAAAAACACCAACAAATACAACAACAACCTCAACATTGAAAAACAACAACAACCTCAAAATTGAAAAACACCAACAAATTCAACAACAACCTCAACATTGAAAAACAACAACAACCTCAACATTGAAAAACACCAACAAATTCAACATCAACTTCAAAATAGAAAAAAACCAACAAATTCAACAACAACCTCGACATTGAAAAACACCAACAAATTCAACAACAACCTCAACATTGAAAAACACCAACAAATTCAACAACAACCTCAACATTTAAAAACGCCAACAAATTCAACAACGACCTCAACATTGTAAAACACCAACAAATTCAACAACAACCTCAACATTGAAAAACAACAACAACCTCAACATTGAAAAACACCAACAAATTCAACAACAACCTCAACATTGAAAAACACCAACAAATTCAACAACAACCTCAACATTGAAAAACAACAACAACCTCAACATTGAAAAACACCAACAAATTCAACAACAACCTCAACATTGAAAAACAACACCAACCTCAACATAGAAAAACACCAACAAATTCAACCAGAACCTCAACATTGAAAAACACCAACAAATTCAACAACAACCTCAGCATTGAAAAACAACAACAACCTCAACATTGAAAAACACCAACAAATTCAACAACAACCTCAACATTGAAAAACAACAACAACCTCAACATTCAAAAACACCAAAAAATTCAACAAAAACTTCAACATTGAAAAACACCAACAAATTCAACAACAACCTCAACATTGAAAAACAACAACAACCTCAACATTGAAAAACACCAACAAATTCAACAACAACCTCAACATTGAAAAACACCAACAAATTCAACAACAACCTCAACATTGAAAAACACCAACAAATTCAACAACAACCTCAACATTGAAAAACAACAACAACCTCAACATTGATAAATACAAACAAATTCAACACCAACCTCAACATTGAAAAACACAAACAAATTCAACAACAACCTCAATATTGAAAAACAACAACAACCTCAACATTGAAAAACACCAACAAATTCAACAACAACCGCAAGATTGAAACACACCAACAAATTCAACAACAACCTCAACATTGAAAATCAACAACAACCTGAACATTGAAAACCACCAACAATTTCAACAGCAACCTCAACATTGAAAAACAACAACAACCTCAACATTGAAAACCACCAACAATTTCAACAACAACCTCAACATTGAAAAACACCAACAAATTCAACAACTTCAACATTGAAAAACACCAACAAATTCAACAACAACCTCGAAATTGAAAAACACCAACAAATTCAACATCAACCTCAACATTGAAAAACAACAACAACCTCAACTTTGAAAAACACCAACAAATTCAACAACAACCTCAACATTGAAAAACAACAACAACCTCAACATTGAAAGACACCAACAAATTCAACAACAACCTCAACATTGAAAAACACCAACAAATTTAACAACAACCTAAACTTTGAAAAACAACAACAACCTCAACATGGAAAAACACCAACAAATTCAACAACAACCTCAACATTGAAAAACACCAACATATTCAACAACAACCTCAACATTGAAAAACAACAACAACCTCAACATTGAAAAATACCAACAAATTCAACAACAACCTCAACAATGAAAAACACCAACAAATTCAACAACAACCTCAACATTGAAAAACAGCAACAAATTAAACAACAACCTCAACTTTGAAAAACAACAACAACCTCAACATGGAAAAACACCAACAAATTCAACAACAACCTCAACATTGAAAAACAACAACAACCTCAAAATTGAAAAACACCAACAAATTCAACAACAACCTCAACATTGAAAAACAACAACAATCTCAACATTGAAAAACACCAACAAATTCAACAACAACTTCAAAATAGAA
The DNA here is from genome assembly GCA_026770705.1 of Isurus oxyrinchus. Taxonomy (NCBI): domain Eukaryota; kingdom Metazoa; phylum Chordata; class Chondrichthyes; order Lamniformes; family Lamnidae; genus Isurus; species Isurus oxyrinchus. The sequence continues at coordinate 294,297 of JANJGN010000300.1, read as the reverse complement.
AAAAACCAACAAATTCAACAACAACCTCGACATTGAAAAACACCAACAAATTCAACAACAACCTCAACATTGAAAAACACCAACAAATTCAACAGCAACCTCAACATTTAAAAACGCCAACAAATTCAACAACGACCTCAACATTGTAAAACACCAACAAATTCAACAACAACCTCAACATTGAAAAACAACAAAAACCTCAACATTGAAAAACACCAACAAATTCAACAACAACCTCAACATTGAAAAACACCAAGAAATTCAACAACAACCTCAACATTGAAAAACACCAACAAATTCAACAACAACCTCAACATTGAAAAACAACACCAACCTCAACATTGAAAAACACAAACAAATTCAACAACAACCTCAATATTGAAAGACAAAAACAACCTCAACATTGAAAAACAGCAACAAATTCGACAACAGCCTCAACATTAAAAAACACCAACAAATTCAACAACAACCTCAACATTGAAAAACAACAACAACCTCAACATTGAAAACCACCAACAATTTCAACAGCAACCTCAACATTGAAAAACACCAACAAATTCAACAACAACCTCAACATTGAAAAACACCAACGAATTCAACAACATCCTCAACATTGAAAAACAACAACAACCTCAAAATTGAAAAACACCAACAAATTCAACAACAACCTCAACATTGAAAAACAACAACAACCTCAACATTGAAAAACACCAACAAATTCAACAACAACTTCAAAATAGAAAAAAACCAACAAATTCAACAACAACCTCGACATTGAAAAACACCAACAAATTCAACAACAACCTCAACATTGAAAAACACCAACAAATTCAACAACAACCTCAACATTTAAAAACGCCAACAAATTCAACAACGACCTCAACATTGTAAAACACCAACAAATTCAACAAGAACCTCAACATTGAGAAACACCAACAAAATCAACAACAACCTCAATATTGAAAAACAACAACATCCTCAACATTGAAAAACACCAACAAATTCAACAACAACCTCAACATTGAAAAACACCAACAAATTCAACAAGAACCTCAACATTGATAAACACCAACAAATTCAACAACAACCTCAACATTTAAAAACGCCAACAAATTCAACAACGACCTCAACATTGTAAAACACCAACAAATTCAACAACATCCTCAACAATGAAAAACAACAACATCCTCAACATTGAGAAACACCAACAAAATCAACAACAACCTCAAAATTGAAAAACAACAACAACCTCAACATTGAAAAACACCAACAAATTCAACAACAACCTCAACATTGAAAAACACCAACAAATTCAACAACAACCTCAACATTGAAAAACAACAACAACCTCAACATGGAAAAACACCAACAAATACAACAACAACCTCAACATTGAAAAACAACAACAACCTCAAAATTGAAAAACACCAACAAATTCAACAACAACCTCAACATTGAAAAACACCAACAAATTCAACAACAACCTCAACATTGAAAAACAACAACAACCTCAACTTTGAAAAACACCAACAAATTCAACAACAACCTCAACATTGAAAAACAACACCAACCTCAACATAGAAAAACACCAACAAATTCAACCAGAACCTCAACATTGAAAAACACCAACAAATTCAACAACAACCTCAGCATTGAAAAACAACAACAACCTCAACATTGAAAAACACCAACAAATTCAACAACAACCTCAACATTGAAAAACAACAACAACCTCAACATTCAAAAACACCAACAAATTCAACAAAAACTTCAACATTGAAAAACACCAACAAATTCAACAACAACCTCAACATTGAAAAACAACAACAACCTCAACATTGAAAAACACCAACAAATTCAACAACAACCTCAACATTGAAAAACACCAACAAATTCAACAACAACCTCAACATTGAAAAACACCAACAAATTCAACAACAACCTCAACATTGAAAAACAACAACAACCTCAACATTGATAAATACAAACAAATTCAACACCAACCTCAACATTGTAACACACCAACAAATTCAGCAACATCCTCAACATTGAAAAACAACAACATCCTCAACATTGAGAAACACCAACAAAATCAACAACAACCTCAATATTGAAAAACAACAAGAACCTCAACATTGAAAAACACCCACAAATTCAACAACAACCTCAACATTGAAAAACACCAACAAATTCAACAACAACCTCAACAATGAAAAACAACAACAACCTCAACATGGAAAAACACCAACAAATACAACAACAACCTCAACATTGAAAAACAACAACAACCTCAAAATTGAAAAACACCAACAAATTCAACAACAACCTCAACATTGAAAAACAACAACAACCTCAACATTGAAAAACACCAACAAATTCAACAACAACTTCAAAATAGAAAAAAACCAACAAATTCAACAACAACCTCGACATTGAAAAACACCAACAAATTCAACAACAACCTCAACATTGAAAAACACCAACAAATTCAACAACAACCTCAACATTTAAAAACGCCAACAAATTCAACAACGACCTCAACATTGTAAAACACCAACAAATTCAACAAGAACCTCAACATTGAGAAACACCAACAAAATCAACAACAACCTCAATATTGAAAAACAACAACATCCTCAACATTGAAAAACACCAACAAATTCAACAACAACCTCAACATTGAAAAACACCAACAAATTCAACAACAACCTCAACATTGATAAACACCAACAAATTCAACAACAACCTCAACATTTAAAAACGCCAACAAATTCAACAACGACCTCAACATTGTAAAACACCAACAAAATCAACAACATCCTCAACAATGAAAAACAACAACATCCTCAACATTGAGAAACACCAACAAAATCAACAACAACCTCAAAATTGAAAAACAACAACAACCTCAACATTGAAAAACACCAACAAATTCAACAACAACCTCAACATTGAAAAACACCAACAAATTCAACAACAACCTCAACATTGAAAAACAACAACAACCTCAACATGGAAAAACACCAACAAATACATCAACAACCTCAACATTGAAAAACAACAACAACCTCAAAATTGAAAAACACCAACAAATTCAACAACAACCTCAACATTGAAAAACACCAACAAATTCAACAACAACCTCAACATTGAAAAACAACAACAACCTCAACTTTGAAAAACACCAACAAATTCAACAACAACCTCAACATTGAAAAACAACACCAACCTCAACATAGAAAAACACCAACAAATTCAACCAGAACCTCAACATTGAAAAACACCAACAAATTCAACAACAACCTCAGCATTGAAAAACAACAACAACCTCAACATTGAAAAACACCAACAAATTCAACAACAACCTCAACATTGAAAAACAACAACAACCTCAACATTCAAAAACACCAACAAATTCAACAAAAACTTCAACATTGAAAAACACCAACAAATTCAACAACAACCTCAACATTGAAAAACAACAACAACCTCAACATTGAAAAACACCAACAAATTCAACAACAACCTCAACATTGAAAAACACCAACAAATTCAACAACAACCTCAACATTGAAAAACACCAACAAATTCAACAACAACCTCAACATTGAAAAACAACAACAACCTCAACATTGATAAATACAAACAAATTCAACACCAACCTCAACATTGAAAAACACAAACAAATTCAACAACAACCTCAATATTGAAAAACAACAACAACCTCAACATTGAAAAACACCAACAAATTCAACAACAACCGCAAGATTGAAACACACCAACAAATTCAACAACAACCTCAACATTGAAAATCAACAACAACCTCAACATTGAAAACAACCAACAATTTCAACAGCAACCTCAGCATTGAAAAACAACAACAACCTCAACATTGAAAACCACCAACAATTTCAACAACAACCTCAACATTGAAAAACACCAACAAATTCAACAACTTCAACATTGAAAAACACCAACAAATTCAACAACAACCTCGAAATTGAAAAACACCAACAAATTCAACATCAACCTCAACATTGAAAAACAACAACAACCTCAACTTTGAAAAACACCAACAAATTCAACAACAACCTCAACATTGAAAAACAACAACAACCTCAACATTGAAAGACACCAACAAATTCAACAACAACCTCAACATTGAAAAACACCAACAAATTCAACAACAACCTCAACATTGAAAAACAACAACAACCTCAACATGGAAAAACACCAACAAATACAACAACAACCTCAACATTGAAAAACAACAACAACCTCAAAATTGAAAAACACCAACAAATTCAACAACAACCTGAACATTGAAAAACAACAACAACCTCAACATTGAAAAACACCAACAAATTCAACAACAACTTCAAAATAGAAAAAAAGCCAACAAATTCAACAACAACCTCGACATTGAAAAACACCAACAAATTCAACAACAACCTCAACATTGAAAAACACCAACAAATTCAACAACAACCTCAACATTTAAAAACGCCAACAAATTCAACAACGACCTCAACATTGTAAAACACCAACAAATTCAACAAGAACCTCAACATTGAGAAACACCAACAAAATCAACAACAACCTCAATATTGAAAAACAACAACAACCTCAACATTGAAAAACACCAACAAATTCAACAACAACCTCAACATTGAAAAACATCAACAAATTCAACAACAACCTCAACATTGATAAACACCAACAAATTCAACAACAACCTCAACATTTAAAAACGCCAACAAATTCAACAACGACCTCAACATTGTAAAACACCAGCAAATTCAACAACATCCTCAACATTGAAAAACAACAACATCCTCAACATTGAGAAACACCAACAAAATCAACAACAACCTCAATATTGAAAAACAACAACAACCTCAACATTGAAAAACACCAACAAATTCAACAACAACCTCAACATTGAAAAACACCAACAAATTCAACAACAACCTCAACATTGAAAAACAACAACAACCTCAACATGGAAAAAACACCAACAAATACAACAACAACTTCAAAATAGAAAAAAACCAACAAATTCAACAACAACCTCGACATTGAAAAACACCAACAAATTCAACAACAACCTCAACATTGAAAAACACCAACAAATTCAACAACAACCTCAACATTGATAAACACCAACAAATTCAACAACAACCTCAACATTTAAAAACGCCAACAAATTCAACAACGACCTCAACATTGTAAAACGCCAACAAATTCAACAACATCCTCAACAATGAAAAACAACAACATCCTCAACATTGAGAAACACCAACAAAATCAACAACAACCTCAAAATTGAAAAACAACAACAACCTCAACATTGAAAAACACCAACAAATTCAACAACAACCTCAACATTGAAAAACACCAACAAATTCAACAACAACCTCAACATTGAAAAACAACAACAACCTCAACATGGAAAAACACCAACAAATACAACAACAACCTCAACATTGAAAAACAACAACAACCTCAAAATTGAAAAACACCAACAAATTCAACAACAACCTCAACATTGAAAAACACCAACAAATTCAACAACAACCTCAACATTGAAAAACAACAACAACCTCAACTTTGAAAAACACCAACAAATTCAACAACAACCTCAACATTGAAAAACAACACCAACCTCAACATAGAAAAACACCAACAAATTCAACCAGAACCTCAACATTGAAAAACACCAACAAATTCAACAACAACCTCAGCATTGAAAAACAACAACAACCTCAACATTGAAAAACACCAACAAATTCAACAACAACCTCAACATTGAAAAACAACAACAACCTCAACATTCAAAAACACCAACAAATTCAACAAAAACTTCAACATTGAAAAACACCAACAAATTCAACAACAACCTCAACATTGAAAAACAACAACAACCTCAACATTGAAAAACACCAACAAATTCAACAACAACCTCAACATTGAAAAACACCAACAAATTCAACAACAACCTCAACATTGAAAAACACCAACAAATTCAACAACAACCTCAACATTGAAAAACAACAACAACCTCAACATTGATAAATACAAACAAATTCAACACCAACCTCAACATTGAAAAACACAAACAAATTCAACAACAACCTCAATATTGAAAAACAACAACAACCTCAACATTGAAAAACACCAACAAATTCAACAACAACCGCAAGATTGAAACACACCAAAAAATTCAACAACAACCTCAACATTGAAAATCAACAACAACCTCAACATTGAAAACAACCAACAATTTCAACAGCAACCTCAGCATTGAAAAACAACAACAACCTCAACATTGAAAACCACCAACAATTTCAACAACAACCTCAACATTGAAAAACACCAACAAATTCAACAACTTCAACATTGAAAAACACCAACAAATTCAACAACAACCTCGAAATTGAAAAACACCAACAAATTCAACATCAACCTCAACATTGAAAAACAACAACAACCTCAACTTTGAAAAACACCAACAAATTCAACAACAACCTCAACATTGAAAAACAACAACAACCTCAACATTGAAAGACACCAACAAATTCAACAACAACCTCAACATTGAAAAACACCAACAAATTCAACAACAACCTCAACATTGAAAAACAACAACAACCTCAACATGGAAAAACACCAACAAATACAACAACAACCTCAACATTGAAAAACAACAACAACCTCAAAATTGAAAAACACCAACAAATTCAACAACAACCTGAACATTGAAAAACAACAACAACCTCAACATTGAAAAACACCAACAAATTCAACAACAACTTCAAAATAGAAAAAAAGCCAACAAATTCAACAACAACCTCGACATTGAAAAACACCAACAAATTCAACAACAACCTCAACATTGAAAAACACCAACAAATTCAACAACAACCTCAACATTTAAAAACGCCAACAAATTCAACAACGACCTCAACATTGTAAAACACCAACAAATTCAACAAGAACCTCAACATTGAGAAACACCAACAAAATCAACAACAACCTCAATATTGAAAAACAACAACAACCTCAACATTGAAAAACACCAACAAATTCAACAACAACCTCAACATTGAAAAACATCAACAAATTCAACAACAACCTCAACATTGATAAACACCAACAAATTCAACAACAACCTCAACATTTAAAAACGCCAACAAATTCAACAACGACCTCAACATTGTAAAACACCAGCAAATTCAACAACATCCTCAACATTGAAAAACAACAACATCCTCAACATTGAGAAACACCAACAAAATCAACAACAACCTCAATATTGAAAAACAACAACAACCTCAACATTGAAAAACACCAACAAATTCAACAACAACCTCAACATTGAAAAACACCAACAAATTCAACAACAACCTCAACATTGAAAAACAACAACAACCTCAACATGGAAAAACACCAACAAATACAACAACAACCTCAACATTGAAAAACAACAACAACCTCAAAATTGAAAAACACCAACAAATTCAACAACAACCTCAACATTGAAAAACACCAACAAATTCAACAACAACCTCAACATTGAAAAACAACAACAACCTCAACTTTGAAAAACACCATCAAATTCAACAACAACCTCAACATTGAAAAACAACACCAACCTCAACATAGAAAAACACCAACAAATTCAACCAGAACCTCAACATTGAAAAACACCAACAAATTCAACAACAACCTCAGCATTGAAAAACAACAACAACCTCAACATTGAAAAACACCAACAAATTCAACAACAACCTCAACATTGAAAAACAACAACAACCTCAACATTCAAAAACACCAACAAATTCAACAAAAACTTCAACATTGAAAAACACCAACAAATTCAACAACAACCTCAACATTGAAAAACAACAACAACCTCAACATTGAAAAACACCAACAAATTCAACAACAACCTCAACATTGAAAAACACCAACAAATTCAACAACAACCTCAACATTGAAAAACACCAACAAATTCAACAACAACCTCAACATTGAAAAACAACAACAACCTCAACATTGATAAATACAAACAAATTCAACACCAACCTCAACATTGTAACACACCAACAAATTCAACAACATCCTCAACATTGAAAAACAACAACATCCTCAACATTGAGAAACACCAACAAAATCAACAACAACCTCAATATTGAAAAACAACAACAACCTCAACATTGAAAAACACCCACAAATTCAACAACAACCTCAACATTGAAAAACACCAACAAATTCAACAACAACCTCAACAATGAAAAACAACAACAACCTCAACATGGAAAAACACCAACAAATACAACAACAACCTCAACATTGAAAAACAACAACAACCTCAAAATTGAAAAACACCAACAAATTCAACAACAACCTCAACATTGAAAAACAACAACAACCTCAACATTGAAAAACACCAACAAATTCAACAACAACTTCAAAATAGAAAAAAACCAACAAATTCAACAACAACCTCGACATTGAAAAACACCAACAAATTCAACAACAACCTCAACATTGAAAAACACCAACAAATTCAACAACAACCTCAACATTTAAAAACGCCAACAAATTCAACAACGACCTCAACATTGTAAAACACCAACAAATTCAACAAGAACCTCAACATTGAGAAACACCAACAAAATCAACAACAACCTCAATATTTTAAAACAACAACATCCTCAACATTGAAAAACACCAACAAATTCAACAACAACCTCAACATTGAAAAACACCAACAAATTCAACAACAACCTCAACATTGATAAACACCAACAAATTCAACAACGACCTCAACATTGTAAAACACCAACAAATTCAACAAGAACCTCAACATGGAAAAACACCAACAAATACAACAACAACCTCAACATTGAAAAACAACAACAACCTCAAAATTGAAAAACACCAACAAATTCAACAACAACCTCAACATTGAAAAACACCAACAAATTCAACAACAACCTCAACATTGAAAAACAACAACAACCTCAACTTTGAAAAACACCAACAAATTCAACAACAACCTCAACATTGAAAAACAACACCAACCTCAACATAGAAAAACACCAACAAATTCAACCAGAACCTCAACATTGAAAAACACCAACAAATTCAACAACAACCTCAGCATTGAAAAACAACAACAACCTCAACATTGAAAAACACCAACAAATTCAACAACAACCTCAACATTGAAAAACAACAACAACCTCAACATTCAAAAACACCAACAAATTCAACAAAAACTTCAACATTGAAAAACACCAACAAATTCAACAACAACCTCAACATTGAAAAACAACAACAACCTCAACATTGAAAAACACCAACAAATTCAACAACAACCTCAACATTGAAAAACACCAACAAATTCAACAACAACCTCAACATTGAAAAACACCAACAAATTCAACAACAACCTCAACATTGAAAAACAACAACAACCTCAACATTGATAAATACAAACAAATTCAACACCAACCTCAACATTGAAAAACACAAACAAATTCAACAACAACCTCAATATTGAAAAACAACAACAACCTCAACATTGAAAAACACCAACAAATTCAACAACAACCGCAAGATTGAAACACACCAAAAAATTCAACAACAACCTCAACATTGAAAATCAACAACAACCTCAACATTGAAAACAACCAACAATTTCAACAGCAACCTCAGCATTGAAAAACAACAACAACCTCAACATTGAAAACCACCAACAATTTCAACAACAACCTCAACATTGAAAAACACCAACAAATTCAACAACTTCAACATTGAAAAACACCAACAAATTCAACAACAACCTCGAAATTGAAAAACACCAACAAATTCAACATCAACCTCAACATTGAAAAACAACAACAACCTCAACTTTGAAAAACACCAACAAATTCAACAACAACCTCAACATTGAAAAACAACAACAACCTCAACATTGAAAGACACCAACAAATTCAACAACAACCTCAACATTGAAAAACACCAACAAATTCAACAACAACCTCAACATTGAAAAACAACAACAACCTCAACATGGAAAAACACCAACAAATACAACAACAACCTCAACATTGAAAAACAACAACAACCTCAAAATTGAAAAACACCAACAAATTCAACAACAACCTGAACATTGAAAAACAACAACAACCTCAACATTGAAAAACACCAACAAATTCAACAACAACTTCAAAATAGAAAAAAAGCCAACAAATTCAACAACAACCTCGACATTGAAAAACACCAACAAATTCAACAACAACCTCAACATTGAAAAACACCAACAAATTCAACAACAACCTCAACATTTAAAAACGCCAACAAATTCAACAACGACCTCAACATTGTAAAACACCAACAAATTCAACAAGAACCTCAACATTGAGAAACACCAACAAAATCAACAACAACCTCAATATTGAAAAACAACAACAACCTCAACATTGAAAAACACCAACAAATTCAACAACAACCTCAACATTGAAAAACATCAACAAATTCAACAACAACCTCAACATTGATAAACACCAACAAATTCAACAACAACCTCAACATTTAAAAACGCCAACAAATTCAACAACGACCTCAACATTGTAAAACACCAGCAAATTCAACAACATCCTCAACATTGAAAAACAACAACATCCTCAACATTGAGAAACACCAACAAAATCAACAACAACCTCAATATTGAAAAACAACAACAACCTCAACATTGAAAAACACCAACAAATTCAACAACAACCTCAACATTGAAAAACACCAACAAATTCAACAACAACCTCAACATTGAAAAACAACAACAACCTCAACATGGAAAAACACCAACAAATACAACAACAACCTCAACATTGAAAAACAACAACAACCTCAAAATTGAAAAACACCAACAAATTCAACAACAACCTCAACATTGAAAAACACCAACAAATTCAACAACAACCTCAACATTGAAAAACAACAACAACCTCAACTTTGAAAAACACCATCAAATTCAACAACAACCTCAACATTGAAAAACAACACCAACCTCAACATAGAAAAACACCAACAAATTCAACCAGAACCTCAACATTGAAAAACACCAACAAATTCAACAACAACCTCAGCATTGAAAAACAACAACAACCTCAACATTGAAAAACACCAACAAATTCAACAACAACCTCAACATTGAAAAACAACAACAACCTCAACATTCAAAAACACCAACAAATTCAACAAAAACTTCAACATTGAAAAACACCAACAAATTCAACAACAACCTCAACATTGAAAAACAACAACAACCTCAACATTGAAAAACACCAACAAATTCAACAACAACCTCAACATTGAAAAACACCAACAAATTCAACAACAACCTCAACATTGAAAAACACCAACAAATTCAACAACAACCTCAACATTGAAAAACAACAACAACCTCAACATTGATAAATACAAACAAATTCAACACCAACCTCAACATTGTAACACACCAACAAATTCAACAACATCCTCAACATTGAAAAACAACAACATCCTCAACATTGAGAAACACCAACAAAATCAACAACAACCTCAATATTGAAAAACAACAACAACCTCAACATTGAAAAACACCCACAAATTCAACAACAACCTCAACATTGAAAAACACCAACAAATTCAACAACAACCTCAACAATGAAAAACAACAACAACCTCAACATGGAAAAACACCAACAAATACAACAACAACCTCAACATTGAAAAACAACAACAACCTCAAAATTGAAAAACACCAACAAATTCAACAACAACCTCAACATTGAAAAACAACAACAACCTCAACATTGAAAAACACCAACAAATTCAACAACAACTTCAAAATAGAAAAAAACCAACAAATTCAACAACAACCTCGACATTGAAAAACACCAACAAATTCAACAACAACCTCAACATTGAAAAACACCAACAAATTCAACAACAACCTCAACATTTAAAAACGCCAACAAATTCAACAACGACCTCAACATTGTAAAACACCAACAAATTCAACAAGAACCTCAACATTGAGAAACACCAACAAAATCAACAACAACCTCAATATTTTAAAACAACAACATCCTCAACATTGAAAAACACCAACAAATTCAACAACAACCTCAACATTGAAAAACACCAACAAATTCAACAACAACCTCAACATTGATAAACACCAACAAATTCAACAACGACCTCAACATTGTAAAACACCAACAAATTCAACAAGAACCTCAACATGGAAAAACACCAACAAATACAACAACAACCTCAACATTGAAAAACAACAACAACCTCAAAATTGAAAAACACCAACAAATTCAACAACAACCTCAACATTGAAAAACACCAACAAATTCAACAACAACCTCAACATTGAAAAACAACAACAACCTCAACTTTGAAAAACACCAACAAATTCAACAACAACCTCAACATTGAAAAACAACACCAACCTCAACATAGAAAAACACCAACAAATTCAACCAGAACCTCAACATTGAAAAACACCAACAAATTCAACAACAACCTCAGCATTGAAAAACAACAACAACCTCAACATTGAAAAACACCAACAAATTCAACAACAACCTCAACATTGAAAAACAACAACAACCTCAACATTCAAAAACACCAACAAATTCAACAAAAACTTCAACATTGAAAAACACCAACAAATTCAACAACAACCTCAACATTGAAAAACAACAACAACCTCAACATTGAAAAACACCAACAAATTCAACAACAACCTCAACATTGAAAAACACCAACAAATTCAACAACAACCTCAACATTGAAAAACACCAACAAATTCAACAACAACCTCAACATTGAAAAACAACAACAACCTCAACATTGATAAATACAAACAAATTCAACACCAACCTCAACATTGAAAAACACAAACAAATTCAACAACAACCTCAATATTGAAAAACAACAACAACCTCAACATTGAAAAACACCAACAAATTCAACAACAACCGCAAGATTGAAACACACCAACAAATTCAACAACAACCTCAACATTGAAAATCAACAACAACCTCAACATTGAAAACAACCAACAATTTCAACAGCAACCTCAGCATTGAAAAACAACAACAACCTCAACATTGAAAACCACCAACAATTTCAACAACAACCTCAACATTGAAAAACACCAACAAATTCAACAACTTCAACATTGAAAAACACCAACAAATTCAACAACAACCTCGAAATTGAAAAACACCAACAAATTCAACATCAACCTCAACATTGAAAAACAACAACAACCTCAACTTTGAAAAACACCAACAAATTCAACAACAACCTCAACATTGAAAAACAACAACAACCTCAACATTGAAAGACACCAACAAATTCAACAACAACCTCAACATTGAAAAACACCAACAAATTCAACAACAACCTCAACATTGAAAAACAACAACAACCTCAACATGGAAAAACACCAACAAATACAACAACAACCTCAACATTGAAAAACAACAACAACCTCAAAATTGAAAAACACCAACAAATTCAACAACAACCTGAACATTGAAAAACAACAACAACCTCAACATTGAAAAACACCAACAAATTCAACAACAACTTCAAAATAGAAAAAAAGCCAACAAATTCAACAACAACCTCGACATTGAAAAACACCAACAAATTCAACAACAACCTCAACATTGAAAAACACCAACAAATTCAACAACAACCTCAACATTTAAAAACGCCAACAAATTCAACAACGACCTCAACATTGTAAAACACCAACAAATTCAACAAGAACCTCAACATTGAGAAACACCAACAAAATCAACAACAACCTCAATATTGAAAAACAACAACAACCTCAACATTGAAAAACACCAACAAATTCAACAACAACCTCAACATTGAAAAACATCAACAAATTCAACAACAACCTCAACATTGATAAACACCAACAAATTCAACAACAACCTCAACATTTAAAAACGCCAACAAATTCAACAACGACCTCAACATTGTAAAACACCAGCAAATTCAACAACATCCTCAACATTGAAAAACAACAACATCCTCAACATTGAGAAACACCAACAAAATCAAAAACAACCTCAATATTGAAAAACAACAACAACCTCAACATTGAAAAACACCAACAAATTCAACAACAACCTCAACATTGAAAAACACCAACAAATTCAACAACAACCTCAACATTGAAAAACAACAACAACCTCAACATGGAAAAACACCAACAAATACAACAACAACCTCAACATTGAAAAACAACAACAACCTCAAAATTGAAAAACACCAACAAATTCAACAACAACCTCAACATTGAAAAACACCAACAAATTCAACAACAACCTCAACATTGAAAAACAACAACAACCTCAACTTTGAAAAACACCAACAAATTCAACAACAACCTCAACATTGAAAAACAACACCAACCTCAACATAGAAAAACACCAACAAATTCAACCAGAACCTCAACATTGAAAAACACCAACAAATTCAACAACAACCTCAGCATTGAAAAACAACAACAACCTCAACATTGAAAAACACCAACAAATTCAACAACAACCTCAACATTGAAAAACAACAACAACCTCAACATTCAAAAACACCAACAAATTCAACAAAAACTTCAACATTGAAAAACACCAACAAATTCAACAACAACCTCAACATTGTAAAACAACAACAACCTCAACATTGAAAAACACCAACAAATTCAACAACAACCTCAACATTGAAAAACACCAACAAATTCAACAACAACCTCAACATTGAAAAACACCAACAAATTCAACAACAACCTCAACATTGAAAAACAACAACAACCTCAACATTGATAAATACAAACAAATTCAACACCAACCTCAACATTGTAACACACCAACAAATTCAACAACATCCTCAACATTGAAAAACAACAACATCCTCAACATTGAGAAACACCAACAAAATCAACAACAACCTCAATATTGAAAAACAACAACAACCTCAACATTGAAAAACACCCACAAATTCAACAACAACCTCAACATTGAAAAACACCAACAAATTCAACAACAACCTCAACAATGAAAAACAACAACAACCTCAACATGGAAAAACACCAACAAATACAACAACAACCTCAACATTGAAAAACAACAACAACCTCAAAATTGAAAAACACCAACAAATTCAACAACAACCTCAACATTGAAAAACAACAACAACCTCAACATTGAAAAACACCAACAAATTCAACAACAACTTCAAAATAGAAAAAAACCAACAAATTCAACAACAACCTCGACATTGAAAAACACCAACAAATTCAACAACAACCTCAACATTGAAAAACACCAACAAATTCAACAACAACCTCAACATTTAAAAACGCCAACAAATTCAACAACGACCTCAACATTGTAAAACACCAACAAATTCAACAAGAACCTCAACATTGAGAAACACCAACAAAATCAACAACAACCTCAATATTTTAAAACAACAACATCCTCAACATTGAAAAACACCAACAAATTCAACAACAACCTCAACATTGAAAAACACCAACAAATTCAACAACAACCTCAACATTGATAAACACCAACAAATTCAACAACAACCTCAACATTTAAAAACGCCAACAAATTCAACAACGACCTCAACATTGTAAAACACCAACAAATTCAACAACATCCTCAACAATGAAAAACAACAACATCCTCAACATTGAGAAACACCAACAAAATCAACAACAACCTCAAAATTGAAAAACAACAACAACCTCAACATTGAAAAACACCAACAAATTCAACAACAACCTCAACATTGAAAAACAACAACAACCTCAACATGGAAAAACACCAACAAATACAACAACAACCTCAACATTGAAAAACAACAACAACCTCAAAATTGAAAAACACCAACAAATTCAACAACAACCTCAACATTGAAAAACACCAACAAATTCAACAACAACCTCAACATTGAAAAACAACAACAACCTCAACTTTGAAAAACACCAACAAATTCAACAACAACCTCAACATTGAAAAACAACACCAACCTCAACATAGAAAAAAACCAACAAATTCAACCAGAACCTCAACATTGAAAAACACCAACAAATTCAACAACAACCTCAGCATTGAAAAACAACAACAACCTCAACATTGAAAAACACCAACAAATTCAACAACAACCTCAACATTGAAAAACAACAACAACCTCAACATTCAAAAACACCAACAAATTCAACAAAAACTTCAACATTGAAAAACACCAACAAATTCAACAACAACCTCAACATTGAAAAACAACAACAACCTCAACATTGAAAAACACCAACAAATTCAACAACAACCTCAACATTGAAAAACACCAACAAATTCAACAACAACCTCAACATTGAAAAACACCAACAAATTCAACAACAACCTCAACATTGAAAAACAACAACAACCTCAACATTGATAAATACAAACAAATTCAACACCAACCTCAACATTGAAAAACACAAACAAATTCAACAACAACCTCAATATTGAAAAACAACAACAACCTCAACATTGAAAAACACCAACAAATTCAACAACAACCGCAAGATTGAAACACACCAACAAATTCAACAACAACCTCAACATTGAAAATCAACAACAACCTCAACATTGAAAACAACCAACAATTTCAACAGCAACCTCAGCATTGAAAAACAACAACAACCTCAACATTGAAAACCACCAACAATTTCAACAACAACCTCAACATTGAAAAACACCAACAAATTCAACAACTTCAACATTGAAAAACACCAACAAATTCAACAACAACCTCGAAATTGAAAAACACCAACAAATTCAACATCAACCTCAACATTGAAAAACAACAACAACCTCAACTTTGAAAAACACCAACAAATTCAACAACAACCTCAACATTGAAAAACAACACCAACCTCAACATAGAAAAACACCAACAAATTCAACCAGAACCTCAACATTGAAAAACACCAACAAATTCAACAACAACCTCAGCATTGAAAAACAACAACAACCTCAACATTGAAAAACACCAACAAATTCAACAACAACCTCAACATTGAAAAACAACAACAACCTCAACATTCAAAAACACCAACAAATTCAACAAAAACTTCAACATTGAAAAACACCAACAAATTCAACAACAACCTCAACATTGAAAAACAACAACAACCTCAACATTGAAAAACACCAACAAATTCAACAACAACCTCAACATTGAAAAACACCAACAAATTCAACAACAACCTCAACATTGAAAAACACCAACAAATTCAACAACAACCTCAACATTGAAAAACAACAACAACCTCAACATTGATAAATACAAACAAATTCAACACCAACCTCAACATTGTAACACACCAACAAATTCAACAACATCCTCAACATTGAAAAACAACAACATCCTCAACATTGAGAAACACCAACAAAATCAACAACAACCTCAATATTGAAAAACAACAACAACCTCAACATTGAAAAACACCCACAAATTCAACAACAACCTCAACATTGAAAAACACCAACAAATTCAACAACAACCTCAACAATGAAAAACAACAACAACCTCAACATGGAAAAACACCAACAAATACAACAACAACCTCAACATTGAAAAACAACAACAACCTCAAAATTGAAAAACACCAACAAATTCAACAACAACCTCAACATTGAAAAACAACAACAACCTCAACATTGAAAAACACCAACAAATTCAACAACAACTTCAAAATAGAAAAAAACCAACAAATTCAACAACAACCTCGACATTGAAAAACACCAACAAATTCAACAACAACCTCAACATTGAAAAACACCAACAAATTCAACAACAACCTCAACATTTAAAAACGCCAACAAATTCAACAACGACCTCAACATTGTAAAACACCAACAAATTCAACAAGAACCTCAACATTGAGAAACACCAACAAAATCAACAACAACCTCAATATTTTAAAACAACAACATCCTCAACATTGAAAAACACCAACAAATTCAACAACAACCTCAACATTGAAAAACACCAACAAATTCAACAACAACCTCAACATTGATAAACACCAACAAATTCAACAACAACCTCAACATTTAAAAACGCCAACAAATTCAACAACGACCTCAACATTGTAAAACACCAACAAATTCAACAACATCCTCAACAATGAAAAACAACAACATCCTCAACATTGAGAAACACCAACAAAATCAACAACAACCTCAAAATTGAAAAACAACAACAACCTCAACATTGAAAAACACCAACAAATTCAACAACAACCTCAACATTGAAAAACACCAACAAATTCAACAACAACTTCAATATTGAAAAACAACAACAACCTCAACATTGAAAAACACCAACAAATTCAACAACAACCGCAAGATTGAAAAACACCAACAAATTCAACAACAACCTCAACATTGAAAATCAACAACAACCTCAACATTGAAAACCACCAACAAATTAAACAGCAACCTCAACATTGAAAAACAACAACAACCTCAACATTGAAAACCACCAACAATTTCAACAACAACCTCAACATTGAAAAACACCAACAAATTCAACAACTTCAACATTGAAAAACACCAACAAATTCAACAACAACCTCGAAATTGAAAAACACCAACAAATTCAACAACAACCTCAACATTGAAAAACAACAACAACCTCAATTTTGAAAAACACCAACAAATTCAACAACAACCTCAACATTGAAAAACAACAACAACCTCAACATTGAAAAAACACCAACAAATTCAACAACAACCTCAACATTGAAAAACACCAACAAATTTAACAACAACCTAAACTTTGAAAAACAACAACAACCTCAACATGGAAAAACAGCAACAAATTCAACAACAACCTCAACATTGAAAAACAACAACAACCTCAAATTTGCAAAACACCAACAAATTCAACAACAACCTCAACATTTAAAAACAACAACAACCTCAACATTGAAAAACACCAACAAATTCAACAACAACCTCAACATTGAAAAACACCAAAAAATTCAACAACAACTTCAACATTGAAAAACACCAACAAATTCAACAACAACCTCGACATTGAAAAACACCAACAAATTCAACAACAACCTCAAAATTGAAAAACTACAACAACCTCAACATTGAAAAACACCAACAAATACAACAACAACCTCAACATTGAAAAACAACAACAACCTCAACATTGAAAAACACCAACAAATTCAACAACAACCTCAACATTGAAAAACAACAACAACCTCAACATTGAAAAACAACAACAACCTCAACATTGAAAAACACCAACAAATTCAACAACAACCTCAACATTGAAAAACAACAACAACCTCAACATTGAAAAACACCAACAAATTCAACAACAACTTCAACATTGAAAAACACCAACAAATTCAACAACAACCTCGAAATTGAAAAACACCAACAAATTCAACAACAACCTCAACATTGAAAAACAACAACAACCTCAACATTGAAAAACACCAACAAATTCAACAACCTCAATATTGAAAAACAGCAACAACCTCAACATTGAAAAACACCAACAAATTCAACAACAACCTCAACAATGAAAAACACCACCAAATTCAACAACAACCTCAACATTGAAAAACACCAACAAATTTAACAACAACCTCAACTTTGAAAAACAACAACAACCTCAACATGGAAACACACCAACAAATTCAGCAACAACCACAACATTGAAAAACAACAACAACCTCAACATTGAAAAACACCAACAAATTCAACAACAACCTCAACATTGAAAAACAACAACAACCTCAACATGGAAAAACACCAACAAATTCAACAACAACCTCAACAATGAAAAACACCAACAAATTCAACAACAACCTCAACATTGAAAAACACCAACAAATTTAACAACAACCTCAACTTTGAAAAACAACAACAACCTCAACATGGAAACACACCAACAAATTCAGCAACAACCTCAACATTGAAAAACAACAACAACCTCAACATTGAAAAACACCAACAAATACAGCAACAACCTCAACATTGAAAAACAACAACAACCTCAACATTGAAAAACACCAACAAATTCAACAACAACCTCAACATTGAAAAACAACAACAACCTCAACATGGAAAAACACCAACAAATTCAACAACAACCTCAACAATGAAAAACACCAACAAATTCAACAACAACCTCAACATTTAAAAACAACAACAACCTCAACATTGAAAAACACCAACAAATTCAACAACAACCTCAACATTGAAAAACACCAACAAATTGAACAACAACTTCAACATTGAAAAACACCAACAAATTCAACAACAACATCAACATTTGAAAACACCAACAAATTCAACAACAACCTTAACATTGAAAAACAACAACAACCTCAACATTGAAAAACACCAACAAATTCAACAACAACCTCAACATTGAAAAACCACAACAACCTCAACATTGAAAAACAACAACAACCTCAACATTCAAAAACACCATCAAATTCAACAACAACTTCAACATTGAAAAACACCAACAAATTCAACAACAACCTCAACATTGAAAAACGCCATCAAATTCAACAACAACCTCAACATTGAAAAACAACAACAACCTCAACATTGAAAAACACCAACAAATTCAACAACAACCTCAACATTGAAAAACACCAAGAAATTCAACAACAACCTCAACATTGAAAAACACCAACAAATTCAACAACAATCTCAACATTGAAAAACAACAACAACCTCAACATTGAAAAATACAAACAAATTCAACACCAACCTCAACATTGAAAAACACAAACAAATTCAACAACAACCTCAATATTGAAAAACAACAACAACCTCAACATTGAAAAACACCAACAAATTCAACAACAACCTCAACATTGAAAAACACCAACAAATTCAACAACAACCTCAACATTGAAAAACAGCAACAACCTCAACTTTGAAAACCACCAACAATTTCAACAGCAACCTCAACATTGAAAAACACCAACAAATTCAACAACAACCTCAACATTGAAAAACACCAACAAATTCAACAACATCCTCAACATTGAAAAACAACAAGAACCTCAAAATGGACGAAAACCAACAAAATCAACAACAACCTCAATATTGATAAACAACAACAACCTCAACATTGAAAAACACCAACAAATTCAACAACAACCTCAACATTGAAAAACACCAACAAATTCAACAAAGGAGCAGCTGATCTTACAAGCAGAGAATGTCGATAAACTGGAAGATTTTACAAATATGGGGAATGAGAAATATCTGCAGATAGAGAAAATGCTAGAATATCTTCAATTGCTAGGTTTTGATATTTTGTTATCCGCATCGAACCACGTTTGTTTAAATTGAGGGATATGGAGATATTGATTGTGCAGTTAACGCAGAGAATTTTGAATCTGCAGAATTTGATGAATTACAAGAAAGTGAATACTTTTGCTTGACATAGAAGCCAGAGCTGTTGAAAATTATAGGAATGGAGATATTGAAGGCATAATTAAACAAGTAACATTGAAAAATGTGTAGTTTGTTAGAAATAGTTCTATTTGTGTATTACAACAAGAAAAATTATTGGAGATGTAGAAATTGATTGAATTGAAGAAAGTTGTACAATCAGTGAACGAGCAGATGATACAAAGATGGAATTTGATGAAAATAGCAGATTTTGCAGTTTACGAATATGTGATATCTGCTTATAGAGAAAATGCTTCAATATGTGTTATTGCTAGAACTGGAAAGTTTCATAGATACAGATTGCCAAGTTTGCTAAAACTGAAGAAATGGAGAAATTGAAGTTGCAAAGAATGCAGGCAAGCTGCAAATCAGCTCAATCTAAGAATTTACTGAAAAATAAGATTTTGCTCGATGCAGAGAACTAACTCTTACTAAATAGATACTGTAATTTAGAAATTGTAAGTTCAGTTGAATCATAACTATGTCTAGATGTGTGGAGCGAAAGAAATAAAGACACTTGTTTAGATAGGCAGAGGAAATTAATAGAGATAGTGAAGTTGTTGGAAAGTAAGAAACTTTTATATGGAGAGAAGCAGCAGATCTTACAAGCAGAGAATGTCGATGAACTGGAAGATTTTACAAATATGGGGAATGAGAAATATCTGCAGATAGAGAAAATGCTAGAATATCTTCAATTGCTAGGTTTTGATATTTTGTCATCCGCATCGAACCAGGTTTGTTGAAATTGAAGCATATGGAGATATTGATTGTGCAGTTAACGCAGAGAATTTTGAATCTGCAGAATTTGATGAATTACAAGAAAGTGAATACTTTTGCTTGACATAGAAACCAATTCTGTTGAAAAATATAGGAATGGAGATATCGAAGGCATAATTGACCAAAGAACATTGAAAAATGAGTAGTTTGTTAGAAATAGTTTTATTAATGTAGTTCAACAATAATAATTATTGGAGATGTTGAAATTGATTGAATTGAAGAAAGTTGTACAATCAGTGAACGAGCACATGATACAAAGATAGAATTTGATGAAAATAGCAGATTTTGCAAAGTTTACGAATATGAGATATCTGCTTATAGAGAAAATGCTTCAATATGTGTTATTGCTAGAACTGGAAAGTTTCATAGATACAGATTGCCAAGTTTGCTGAAACTGAAGAAATGGAGAAATTGAAGTTGCAAAGAATGCAGGCAAGCTGCAAATCAGCTCAATCTAAGAATTTACTAAAAAATAAGATTTTGCTCGATGCAGAGAACTAACTCTTACTAAATAAGAAATTGTAAGTTCAGTTGAATCATAACTATGTCGAGATGTGTGGAGCGAAAGAAATAGAGACACTTGTTTAGATAGGCAGAGGAAATTAATAGAGATAGTGAAGTTGTTGGAAAGTAAGAAACTTGTATATGGAGAGGAGCAGCAGATCCTACAAGCAGAGAATGTCGATAAACTGGAAGATTTTACAAAAATGGGGAATGAGAAATATCTGCAGATAGAGAAAATGCTAGAATATCATCAATTGCTAGGTTTTGATATTTTGTTATCCGCATCGAACCAGGTTTGTTTAAATCGAGGGATATGGAGATATTGATTGTGCAGTTAACGCAGAGAATTTTGAATCTGCAGAATTTGATGAATTACAAGAAAGTGAATACTTTTGCTTGACATAGAAACCAATTCTGTTGAAAAATATAGGAATGGAGATATCGAAGGCATAATTGACCAAAGAACATTGAAAAATGAGTAGTTTGTTAGAAATAGTTTTATTAATGTAGTTCAACAATAATAATTATTGGAGATGTAGAAATTGATTGAATTGAAGAAAGTTGTACAATCTGTGAACGAGCAGATGATACAAAGATAGAATTTGATGAAAATAGCAGATTTTGCAAAGTTTACGAATATGAGATATCTGCTTATAGAGAAAATGCTTCAATATGTGTTATTGCTAGAACTGGAAAGTTTCATAGATACAGATTGCCAAGTTTGCTGAAACTGAAGAAATGGAGAAATTGAAGTTGCAAAGAATGCAGGCAAGCTGCAAATCAGCTCAATCTAAGAATTTACTGAAAAATAAGATTTTGCTCGATGCAGAGAACTAACTCTTACTAAATAAGAAATTGTAAGTTCAGTTGAATCATAACTATGTCTAGATGTGTGGAGCGAAAGAAATAAAGACACTTGTTTAGATAGGCAGAGGAAATTAATAGAGATAGTGAAGTTGTTGGAAAGTAAGAAACTTTTATATGGAGAGAAGCAGCAGATCTTACAAGCAGAGAATGTCGATAAACTGGAAGATTTTACAAATATGGGGAATGAGAAATATCTGCAGATAGAGAAAATGCTAGAATATCTTCAATTGCTAGGTTTTGATATTATGTTATCCGCATCAAACCAGGTTTGTTTAAATTGAAGGATATGGAGATATTGATTGTGCAGTTAACGCAGAGAATTTTGAATCTGCAGAATTTGATGAATTACAAGAAAGTGAATACATTTGCTTGACATAGAAACCAATTCTGTTGAAAAATATAGGAATGGAGATATCGAAGGCATAATTGACCAAAGAACATTGAAAAATTAGTAGTTTGTTAGAAATAGTTTTATTAATGTAGTTCAACAATAATAATTATTGGAGATGTAGAAATTGATTGAATTGAAGAAAGTTGTACAATCAGTGAACGAGCAGATGATACAAAGATAGAATTTGATGAAAATAGCAGATTTTGCAAAGTTTACGAATATGAGATATCTGCTTATAGAGAAAATGCTTCAATATGTGTTATTGCTAGAACTGGAAAGTTTCATAGATACAGATTGCCAAGTTTGCTGAAACTGAAGAAATGGAGAAATTGAAGTTGCAAAGAATGCAGGCAAGCTGCAAATCAGCTCAATCTAAGAATTTACTGAAAAATAAGATTTTGCTCGATGCAGAGAACTACCTCCTACTAAATAGATACTGTAATTTAGAAATTGTAAGTTCAGTTGAATCATAACTATGTCTAGATGTGTGGAGCGAAAGAAATAAAGACACTTGTTTAGATAGGCAGAGGAAATTAATAGAGATAGTGAAGTTGCTGGAAAGTAAGAAACTTTTATATGGAGAGAAGCAGCAGATCTTACAAGCAGAGAATGTCGAAAAACTGGAAGATTTTACAAATATGGGGAATGAGAAATATCTGCAGATAGAGAAAATGCTAGAATATCTTCAATTGCTAGGTTTTGATATTTTGTTATCCGCATCGAACCAGGTTTGTTTAAATTGAGGGATATGGAGATATTGATTGTGCAGTTAACGCAGAGAATTTTGAATCTGCAGAATTTGATGAATTACAAGAAAGTGAATACTTTTGCTTGACATAGAAGCCAGAGCTGTTGAAAATTATAGGAATGGAGATATTGAAGGCATAATTGACCAAAGAACATTGAAAAATGAGTAGTTTGTTAGAAATAGTTTTATTAATGTAGTTCAACAATAATAATTATTGGAGATGTTGAAATTGATTGAATTGAAGAAAGTTGTACAATCAGTGAACGAGCAGATGATACAAAGATAGAATTTGATGAAAATAGCAGATTTTGCAAAGTTTACGAATATGAGATATCTGCTTATAGAGAAAATGCTTCAATATGTGTTATTGCTAGAACTGGAAAGTTTCATAGATACAGATTGCCAAGTTTGCTGAAACTGAAGAAATGGAGAAATTGAAGTTGCAAAGAATGCAGGCAAGCTGCAAATCAGCTCTATCTAAGAATTTACTGAAAAATAAGATTTTGCTCGATGCAGAGAACTAACTCTTACTAAATAAGAAATTGTAAGTTCAGTTGAATCATAACTATGTCGAGAAGTGTGGAGCGAAAGAAATAGAGACACTTGTTTAGATAGGCAGAGGAAATTAATAGAGATAGTGAAGTTGTTGGAAAGTAAGAAACTTGTATATGGAGAGGAGCAGCAGATCCTACAAGCAGAGAATGTCGATAAACTGGAAGATTTTACAAATATGGGGAATGAGAAATATCTGCAGATAGAGAAAATGCTAGAATATAATCAATTGCTAGGTTTTGATATTTTGTTATCCGCATCGAACCAGGTTTGTTTAAATTGAGGGATATGGAGATATTGATTGTGCAGTTAACGCAGAGAATTTTGAATCTGCAGAATTTGATGAATTACAAGAAAGTGAATACTTTTGCTTGACATAGAAACCAATTCTGTTGAAAAATATAGGAATGGAGATATCGAAGGCATAATTGACCAAAGAACATTGAAAAATGAGTAGTTTGTTAGAAATAGTTTTATTAATGTAGTTCAACAATAATAGTTATTGGAGATGTCGAAATTGATTGAATTGAAGAAAGTTGTACAATCAGTGAACGAGCAGATGATACAAAGATAGAATTTGATGAAAATAGCAGATTTTGCAAAGTTTACGAATATGAGATATCTGCTTATAGAGAAAATGCTTCAATATGTGTTATTGCTAGAACTGGAAAGTTTCATAGATACAGATTGCCAAGTTTGCTGAAACTGAAGAAATGGAGAAATTGAAGATGCAAAGAATGCAGGCAAGCTGCAAATCAGCTCAATCTAAGAATTTACTGAAAAATAAGATTTTGCTCGATGCAGAGAACTAACTCTCACTAAATAAGAAATTGTAAGTTCAGTTGAATCATAACTATGTCGAGATGTGTGGAGCGAAAGAAATAGAGACACTTGTTTAGATAGGCAGAGAAAATTAATAGAGATAGTGAAGTTGTTGGAAAGTAAGAAACTTGTATATGGAGAGGAGCAGCAGATCCTACAAGCAGAGAATGTCGATAAACTGGAAGATTTTACAAATATGGGGAATGAGAAATATCTGCAGATAGAGAAAATGCTAGAATATAATCAATTGCTAGGTTTTGATATTTTGTTATCCGCATCGAACCAGGTTTGTTTAAATTGAGGGATATGGAGATATTGATTGTGCAGTTAACGCAGAGAATTTTGAATCTGCAGAATTTGATGAATTACAAGAAAGTGAATACTTTTGCTTGACATAGAAGCCAGAGCTGTTGCAAATTATAGGAATGGAGATACTGAAGGCATAATTAAACAAATAACATTGAAAAATGTGTAGTTTGTTAGAAATAGTTCTATTTGTGTATTACAACAAGAAAAATTATTGGAGATGTAGAAATTGATTGAATTGAAGAAAGTTGTACAATCAGTGAACGAGCAGATGATACAAAGATAGAATTTGATGAAAATAGCAGATTTTGCAAAGTTTACGAATATGAGATATCTGCTTATAGAGAAAATGCTTCAATATGTGTTATTGCTAGAACTGGAAAGTTTCATTGATACAGATTGCCAAGTTTGCTGAAACTGAAGAAATGGAGAAATTGAAGTTGCAAAGAATGCAGGCAAGCTGCAAATCAGCTCAATCTAAGAATTTACTGAAAAATAAGATTTTGCTCGATGCAGAGAACTAACTCTTACTAAATAGATACTGTAATTCAGAAATTGTAAGTTCAGTTGAATCATAACTATGTCTAGATGTGTGGAGCGAAAGAAATAGAGACACTTGTTTAGATAGGCAGAGGAAATTAATAGAGATAGTGAAGTTGTTGGAAAGTAAGAAACTTGTATATCGAGAGGAGCAGCAGATCTTACAAGCAGAGAATGTCGATAAACTGGAAGATTTTACAAATATGGGGAATGAGAAATATCTGCAGATAGAGAAAATGCTAGAATATCATCAATTGCTAGGTTTTGATATTTTGTTATCCGCATCGAACCAGGTTTGTTTAAATTGAGGGATATGGAGATATTGATTGTGCAGTTAACGCAGAGAATTTGGAATCTGCAGAATTTGATGAATTACAAAAAAGTGAATACTTTTGCTTGACATAGAAGCCAGAGCTGTTGAAAATTATAGGAATGGAGATATTGAAGGCATAATTGACCAAAGAACATTGAAAAATGAGTAGTTTGTTAGAAATAGTTTTATTAATGTAGTTCAACAATAATTATTGGAGATGTTGAAATTGATTGAATTGAAGAAAGTTGTACAATCAGTGAACGAGCAGATGATACAAAGATAGAATTTGATGAAAATAGCAGATTTTGCAAAGTTTACGAATATGAGATATCTGCTTATAGAGAAAATGCTTCAATATGTGTTATTGCTAGAACTGGAAAGTTTCATAGATACAGATTGCCAAGTTTGCTGAAACTGAAGAAATGGAGAAATTGAAGTTGCAAAGAATGCAGGCAAGCTGCAAATCAGCTCAATCTAAGAATTTACTGAAAAATAAGATTTTGCTCGATGCAGAGAACTAACTCTCACTAAATAAGAAATTGTAAGTTCAGTTGAATCATAACTATGTCGAGATGTGTGGAGCGAAAGAAATAGAGACACTTGTTTAGATAGGCAGAGAAAATTAATAGAGATAGTGAAGTTGTTGGAAAGTAAGAAACTTGTATATGGAGAGGAGGAGCAGATCCTACAAGCAGAGAATGTCGATAAACTGGAAGATTTTACAAATATGGGGAATGAGAAATATCTGCAGATAGAGAAAATGCTAGAATATAATCAATTGCTAGGTTTTGATATTTTGTTATCCGCATCGAACCAGGTTTGTTTAAATTGAGGGATATGGAGATATTGATTGTGCAGTTAACGCAGAGAATTTTGAATCTGCAGAATTTGATGAATTACAAGAAAGTGAATACTTTTGCTTGACATAGAAGCCAGAGCTGTTGCAAATTATAGGAATGGAGATACTGAAGGCATAATTAAACAAATAACATTGAAAAATGTGTAGTTTGTTAGAAATAGTTCTATTTGTGTATTACAACAAGAAAAATTATTGGAGATGTAGAAATTGATTGAATTGAAGAAAGTTGTACAATCAGTGAACGAGCAGATGATACAAAGATAGAATTTGATGAAAATAGCAGATTTTGCAAAGTTTACGAATATGAGATATCTGCTTATAGAGAAAATGCTTCAATATGTGTTATTGCTAGAACTGGAAAGTTTCATTGATACAGATTGCCAAGTTTGCTGAAACTGAAGAAATGGAGAAATTGAAGTTGCAAAGAATGCAGGCAAGCTGCAAATCAGCTCAATCTAAGAATTTACTGAAAAATAAGATTTTGCTCGATGCAGAGAACTAACTCTTACTAAATAGATACTGTAATTCAGAAATTGTAAGTTCAGTTGAATCATAACTATGTCTAGATGTGTGGAGCGAAAGAAATAGAGACACTTGTTTAGATAGGCAGAGGAAATTAATAGAGATAGTGAAGTTGTTGGAAAGTAAGAAACTTGTATATCGAGAGGAGCAGCAGATCTTACAAGCAGAGAATGTCGATAAACTGGAAGATTTTACAAATATGGGGAATGAGAAATATCTGCAGATAGAGAAAATGCTAGAATATCATCAATTGCTAGGTTTTGATATTTTGTTATCCGCATCGAACCAGGTTTGTTTAAATTGAGGGATATGGAGATATTGATTGTGCAGTTAACGCAGAGAATTTGGAATCTGCAGAATTTGATGAATTACAAAAAAGTGAATACTTTTGCTTGACATAGAAGCCAGAGCTGTTGAAAATTATAGGAATGGAGATATTGAAGGCATAATTGACCAAAGAACATTGAAAAATGAGTAGTTTGTTAGAAATAGTTTTATTAATGTAGTTCAACATAATAATTATTGGAGATGTTGAAATTGATTGAATTGAAGAAAGTTGTACAATCAGTGAACGAGCAGATGATACAAAGATAGAATTTGATGAAAATAGCAGATTTTGCAAAGTTTACGAATATGAGATATCTGCTTATAGAGAAAATGCTTCAATATGTGTTATTGCTAGAACTGGAAAGTTTCATAGATACAGATTGCCAAGTTTGCTGAAACTGAAGAAATGGAGAAATTGAAGTTGCAAAGAATGCAGGCAAGCTGCAAATCAGCTCAATCTAAGAATTTACTGAAAAATAAGATTTTGCTCGATGCAGAGAACTAACTCTCACTAAATAAGAAATTGTAAGTTCAGTTGAATCATAACTATGTCGAGATGTGTGGAGCGAAAGAAATAGAGACACTTGTTTAGATAGGCAGAGAAAATTAATAGAGATAGTGAAGTTGTTGGAAAGTAAGAAACTTGTATATGGAGAGGAGCAGCAGATCCTACAAGCAGAGAATGTCGATAAACTGGAAGATTTTACAAATATGGGGAATGAGAAATATCTGCAGATAGAGAAAATGCTAGAATATAATCAATTGCTAGGTTTTGATATTTTGTTATCCGCATCGAACCAGGTTTGTTTAAATTGAGGGATATGGAGATATTGATTGTGCAGTTAACGCAGAGAATTTTGAATCTGCAGAATTTGATGAATTACAAGAAAGTGAATACTTTTGCTTGACATAGAAGCCAGAGCTGTTGCAAATTATAGGAATGGAGATACTGAAGGCATAATTAAACAAATAACATTGAAAAATGTGTAGTTTGTTAGAAATAGTTCTATTTGTGTATTACAACAAGAAAAATTATTGGAGATGTAGAAATTGATTGAATTGAAGAAAGTTGTACAATCAGTGAACGAGCAGATGATACAAAGATAGAATTTGATGAAAATAGCAGATTTTGCAAAGTTTACGAATATGAGATATCTGCTTATAGAGAAAATGCTTCAATATGTGTTATTGCTAGAACTGGAAAGTTTCATTGATACAGATTGCCAAGTTTGCTGAAACTGAAGAAATGGAGAAATTGAAGTTGCAAAGAATGCAGGCAAGCTGCAAATCAGCTCAATCTAAGAATTTACTGAAAAATAAGATTTTGCTCGATGCAGAGAACTAACTCTTACTAAATAGATACTGTAATTCAGAAATTGTAAGTTCAGTTGAATCATAACTATGTCTAGATGTGTGGAGCGAAAGAAATAGAGACACTTGATTAGATAGGCAGAGGAAATTAATAGAGATAGTGAAGTTGTTGGAAAGTAAGAAACTTGTATATCGAGAGGAGCAGCAGATCTTACAAGCAGAGAATGTCGATAAACTGGAAGATTTTACAAATATGGGGAATGAGAAATATCTGCAGATAGAGAAAATGCTAGAATATCATCAATTGCTAGGTTTTGATATTTTGTTATCCGCATCGAACCAGGTTTGTTTAAATTGAGGGATATGGAGATATTGATTGTGCAGTTAACGCAGAGAATTTGGAATCTGCAGAATTTGATGAATTACAAAAAAGTGAATACTTTTGCTTGACATAGAAGCCAGAGCTGTTGAAAATTATAGGAATGGAGATATTGAAGGCATAATTGACCAAAGAACATTGAAAAATGAGTAGTTTGTTAGAAATAGTTTTATTAATGTAGTTCAACAATAATAATTATTGGAGATGTTGAAATTGATTGAATTGAAGAAAGTTGTACAATCAGTGAACGAGCAGATGATACAAAGATAGAATTTGATGAAAATAGCAGATTTTGCAAAGTTTACGAATATGAGATATCTGCTTATAGAGAAAATGCTTCAATATGTGTTATTGCTAGAACTGGAAAGTTTCATAGATACAGATTGCCAAGTTTGCTGAAACTGAAGAAATGGAGAAATTGAAGTTGCAAAGAATGCAGGCAAGCTGCAAATCAGCTCAATCTAAGAATTTACTGAAAAATAAGATTTTGCTCGATGCAGAGAACTAACTCTTACTAAATAAGAAATTGTAAGTTCAGTTGAATCATAACTATGTCGAGATGTGTGGAGCGAAAGAAATAGAGACACTTGTTTAGATAGGCAGAGGAAATTAATAGAGATAGTGAAGTTGTTGGAAAGTAAGAAACTTGTATATGGAGAGGAGCAGCAGATCCTACAAGCAGAGAATGTCGATAAACTGGAAGATTTTACAAATATGGGGAATGAGAAATATCTGCAGATAGAGAAAATGCTAGAATATAATCAATTGCTAGGTTTTGATATTTTGTTATCCGCATCGAACCAGGTTTGTTTAAATTGAGGGATATGGAGACATTGATTGTGCAGTTAACGCAGAGAATTTTGAATCTGCAGAATTTGATGAATTACAAGAAAGTGAATACTTTTGCTTGACATAGAAACCAATTCTGTTGAAAAATATAGGAATGGAGATATCGAAGGCATAATTGACCAAAGAACATTGAAAAATGAGTAGTTTGTTAGAAATAGTTTTATTAATGTAGTTCAACAATAATAATTATTGGAGATGTAGAAATTGATTGAATTGAAGAAAGTTGTACAATCAGTGAACGAGCAGATGATACAAAGATAGAATTTGATGAAAATAGCAGATTTTGCAAAGTGTAGTAATATGAGATATCTGCTTATAGAGAAAATGCTTCAATATGTGTTATTGCTAGAACTGGAAAGTTTCATAGATACAGATTGCCAAGTTTGCTGAAACTGAAGAAATGGAGTAATTGAAGTTGCAAAGAATGCAGGCAAGCTGCAAATCAGCTCAATCTAAGAATTTACTGAAAAATAAGATTTTGCTCGATGCAGAGAACTAACTCTCACTAAATAAGAAATTGTAAGTTCAGTTGAATCATAACTATGTCGAGATGTGTGGAGCGAAAGAAATAGAGACACTTGTTTAGATAGGCAGAGAAAATTAATAGAGATAGTGAAGTTGTTGGAAAGTAAGAAACTTGTATATGGAGAGGAGCAGCAGATCCTACAAGCAGAGAATGTCGATAAACTGGAAGATTTTACAAATATGGGGAATGAGAAATATCTGCAGATAGAGAAAATGCTAGAATATCATCAATTGCTAGGTTTTGATATTTTGTTATCCGCATCGAACCAGGTTTGTTTAAATTGAGGGATATGGAGATATTGATTGTGCAGTTAACGCAGAGAATTTGGAATCTGCAGAATTTGATGAATTACAAAAAAGTGAATACTTTTGCTTGACATAGAAGCCAGAGCTGTTGAAAATTATAGGAATGGAGATATTGAAGGCATAATTGACCAAAGAACATTGAAAAATGAGTAGTTTGTTAGAAATAGTTTTATTAATGTAGTTCAACAATAATAATTATTGGAGATGTTGAAATTGATTGAATTGAAGAAAGTTGTACAATCAGTGAACGAGCAGATGATACAAAGATAGAATTTGATGAAAATAGCAGATTTTGCAAAGTTTACGAATATGAGATATCTGCTTATAGAGAAAATGCTTCAATATGTGTTATTGCTAGAACTGGAAAGTTTCATAGATACAGATTGCCAAGTTTGCTGAAACTGAAGAAATGGAGAAATTGAAGTTGCAAAGAATGCAGGCAAGCTGCAAATCAGCTCAATCTAAGAATTTACTGAAAAATAAGATTTTGCTCGATGCAGAGAACTAACTCTCACTAAATAAGAAATTGTAAGTTCAGTTGAATCATAACTATGTCGAGATGTGTGGAGCGAAAGAAATAGAGACACTTGTTTAGATAGGCAGAGAAAATTAATAGAGATAGTGAAGTTGTTGGAAAGTAAGAAACTTGTATATGGAGAGGAGCAGCAGATCCTACAAGCAGAGAATGTCGATAAACTGGAAGATTTTACAAATATGGGGAATGAGAAATATCTGCAGATAGAGAAAATGCTAGAATATAATCAATTGCTAGGTTTTGATATTTTGTTATCCGCATCGAACCAGGTTTGTTTAAATTGAGGGATATGGAGATATTGATTGTGCAGTTAACGCAGAGAATTTTGAATCTGCAGAATTTGATGAATTACAAGAAAGTGAATACTTTTGCTTGACATAGAAGCCAGAGCTGTTGCAAATTATAGGAATGGAGATACTGAAGGCATAATTAAACAAATAACATTGAAAAATGTGTAGTTTGTTAGAAATAGTTCTATTTGTGTATTACAACAAGAAAAATTATTGGAGATGTAGAAATTGATTGAATTGAAGAAAGTTGTACAATCAGTGAACGAGCAGATGATACAAAGATAGAATTTGATGAAAATAGCAGATTTTGCAAAGTTTACGAATATGAGATATCTGCTTATAGAGAAAATGCTTCAATATGTGTTATTGCTAGAACTGGAAAGTTTCATTGATACAGATTGCCAAGTTTGCTGAAACTGAAGAAATGGAGAAATTGAAGTTGCAAAGAATGCAGGCAAGCTGCAAATCAGCTCAATCTAAGAATTTACTGAAAAATAAGATTTTGCTCGATGCAGAGAACTAACTCTTACTAAATAGATACTGTAATTCAGAAATTGTAAGTTCAGTTGAATCATAACTATGTCTAGATGTGTGGAGCGAAAGAAATAGAGACACTTGATTAGATAGGCAGAGGAAATTAATAGAGATAGTGAAGTTGTTGGAAAGTAAGAAACTTGTATATCGAGAGGAGCAGCAGATCTTACAAGCAGAGAATGTCGATAAACTGGAAGATTTTACAAATATGGGGAATGAGAAATATCTGCAGATAGAGAAAATGCTAGAATATCATCAATTGCTAGGTTTTGATATTTTGTTATCCGCATCGAACCAGGTTTGTTTAAATTGAGGGATATGGAGATATTGATTGTGCAGTTAACGCAGAGAATTTGGAATCTGCAGAATTTGATGAATTACAAAAAAGTGAATACTTTTGCTTGACATAGAAGCCAGAGCTGTTGAAAATTATAGGAATGGAGATATTGAAGGCATAATTGACCAAAGAACATTGAAAAATGAGTAGTTTGTTAGAAATAGTTTTATTAATGTAGTTCAACAATAATAATTATTGGAGATGTTGAAATTGATTGAATTGAAGAAAGTTGTACAATCAGTGAACGAGCAGATGATACAAAGATAGAATTTGATGAAAATAGCAGATTTTGCAAAGTTTACGAATATGAGATATCTGCTTATAGAGAAAATGCTTCAATATGTGTTATTGCTAGAACTGGAAAGTTTCATAGATACAGATTGCCAAGTTTGCTGAAACTGAAGAAATGGAGAAATTGAAGTTGCAAAGAATGCAGGCAAGCTGCAAATCAGCTCAATCTAAGAATTTACTGAAAAATAAGATTTTGCTCGATGCAGAGAACTAACTCTTACTAAATAAGAAATTGTAAGTTCAGTTGAATCATAACTATGTCGAGATGTGTGGAGCGAAAGAAATAGAGACACTTGTTTAGATAGGCAGAGGAAATTAATAGAGATAGTGAAGTTGTTGGAAAGTAAGAAACTTGTATATGGAGAGGAGCAGCAGATCCTACAAGCAGAGAATGTCGATAAACTGGAAGATTTTACAAATATGGGGAATGAGAAATATCTGCAGATAGAGAAAATGCTAGAATATAATCAATTGCTAGGTTTTGATATTTTGTTATCCGCATCGAACCAGGTTTGTTTAAATTGAGGGATATGGAGATATTGATTGTGCAGTTAACGCAGAGAATTTTGAATCTGCAGAATTTGATGAATTACAAGAAAGTGAATACTTTTGCTTGACATAGAAACCAATTCTGTTGAAAAATATAGGAATGGAGATATCGAAGGCATAATTGACCAAAGAACATTGAAAAATGAGTAGTTTGTTAGAAATAGTTTTATTAATGTAGTTCAACAATAATAATTATTGGAGATGTAGAAATTGATTGAATTGAAGAAAGTTGTACAATCAGTGAACGAGCAGATGATACAAAGATAGAATTTGATGAAAATAGCAGATTTTGCAAAGTGTAGTAATATGAGATATCTGCTTATAGAGAAAATGCTTCAATATGTGTTATTGCTAGAACTGGAAAGTTTCATTGATACAGATTGCCAAGTTTGCTGAAACTGAAGAAATGGAGTAATTGAAGTTGCAAAGAATGCAGGCAAGCTGCAAATCAGCTCAATCTAAGAATTTACTGAAAAATAAGATTTTGCTCGATGCAGAGAACTAACTCTCACTAAATAAGAAATTGTAAGTTCAGTTGAATCATAACTATGTCGAGATGTGTGGAGCGAAAGAAATAGAGACACTTGTTTAGATAGGCAGAGAAAATTAATAGAGATAGTGAAGTTGTTGGAAAGTAAGAAACTTGTATATGGAGAGGAGCAGCAGATCCTACAAGCAGAGAATGTCGATAAACTGGAAGATTTTACAAATATGGGGAATGAGAAATATCTGCAGATAGAGAAAATGCTAGAATATAATCAATTGCTAGGTTTTGATATTTTGTTATCCGCATCGAACCAGGTTTGTTTAAATTGAGGGATATGGAGATATTGATTGTGCAGTTAACGCAGAGAATTTTGAATCTGCAGAATTTGATGAATTACAAGAAAGTGAATACTTTTGCTTGACATAGAAGCCAGAGCTGTTGCAAATTATAGGAATGGAGATACTGAAGGCATAATTAAACAAATAACATTGAAAAATGTGTAGTTTGTTAGAAATAGTTCTATTTGTGTATTACAACAAGAAAAATTATTGGAGATGTAGAAATTGATTGAATTGAAGAAAGTTGTACAATCAGTGAACGAGCAGATGATACAAAGATAGAATTTGATGAAAATAGCAGATTTTGCAAAGTTTACGAATATGAGATATCTGCTTATAGAGAAAATGCTTCAATATGTGTTATTGCTAGAACTGGAAAGTTTCATTGATACAGATTGCCAAGTTTGCTGAAACTGAAGAAATGGAGAAATTGAAGGTGCAAAGAATGCAGGCAAGCTGCAAATCAGCTCAATCTAAGAATTTACTGAAAAATAAGATTTTGCTCGATGCAGAGAACTAACTCTTACTAAATAGATACTGTAATTCAGAAATTGTAAGTTCAGTTGAATCATAACTATGTCTAGATGTGTGGAGCGAAAGAAATAGAGACACTTGTTTAGATAGGCAGAGGAAATTAATAGAGATAGTGAAGTTGTTGGAAAGTAAGAAACTTGTATATCGAGAGGAGCAGCAGATCTTACAAGCAGAGAATGTCGATAAACTGGAAGATTTTACAAATATGGGGAATGAGAAATATCTGCAGATAGAGAAAATGCTAGAATATCATCAATTGCTAGGTTTTGATATTTTGTTATCCGCATCGAACCAGGTTTGTTTAAATTGAGGGATATGGAGATATTGATTGTGCAGTTAACGCAGAGAATTTGGAATCTGCAGAATTTGATGAATTACAAAAAAGTGAATACTTTTGCTTGACATAGAAGCCAGAGCTGTTGAAAATTATAGGAATGGAGATATTGAAGGCATAATTGACCAAAGAACATTGAAAAATGAGTAGTTTGTTAGAAATAGTTTTATTAATGTAGTTCAACAATAATAATTATTGGAGATGTTGAAATTGATTGAATTGAAGAAAGTTGTACAATCAGTGAACGAGCAGATGATACAAAGATAGAATTTGATGAAAATAGCAGATTTTGCAAAGTTTACGAATATGAGATATCTGCTTATAGAGAAAATGCTTCAATATGTGTTATTGCTAGAACTGGAAAGTTTCATAGATACAGATTGCCAAGTTTGCTGAAACTGAAGAAATGGAGAAATTGAAGTTGCAAAGAATGCAGGCAAGCTGCAAATCAGCTCAATCTAAGAATTTACTGAAAAATAAGATTTTGCTCGATGCAGAGAACTAACTCTTACTAAATAAGAAATTGTAAGTTCAGTTGAATCATAACTATGTCGAGATGTGTGGAGCGAAAGAAATAGAGACACTTGTTTAGATAGGCAGAGGAAATTAATAGAGATAGTGAAGTTGTTGGAAAGTAAGAAACTTGTATATGGAGAGGAGCAGCAGATCCTACAAGCAGAGAATGTCGATAAACTGGAAGATTTTACAAATATGGGGAATGAGAAATATCTGCAGATAGAGAAAATGCTAGAATATAATCAATTGCTAGGTTTTGATATTTTGTTATCCGCATCGAACCAGGTTTGTTTAAATTGAGGGATATGGAGATATTGATTGTGCAGTTAACGCAGAGAATTTTGAATCTGCAGAATTTGATGAATTACAAGAAAGTGAATACTTTTGCTTGACATAGAAACCAATTCTGTTGAAAAATATAGGAATGGAGATATCGAAGGCATAATTGACCAAAGAACATTGAAAAATGAGTAGTTTGTTAGAAATAGTTTTATTAATGTAGTTCAACAATAATAATTATTGGAGATGTAGAAATTGATTGAATTGAAGAAAGTTGTACAATCAGTGAACGAGCAGATGATACAAAGATAGAATTTGATGAAAATAGCAGATTTTGCAAAGTGTAGTAATATGAGATATCTGCTTATAGAGAAAATGCTTCAATATGTGTTATTGCTAGAACTGGAAAGTTTCATTGATACAGATTGCCAAGTTTGCTGAAACTGAAGAAATGGAGTAATTGAAGTTGCAAAGAATGCAGGCAAGCTGCAAATCAGCTCAATCTAAGAATTTACTGAAAAATAAGATTTTGCTCGATGCAGAGAACTAACTCTCACTAAATAAGAAATTGTAAGTTCAGTTGAATCATAACTATGTCGAGATGTGTGGAGCGAAAGAAATAGAGACACTTGTTTAGATAGGCAGAGAAAATTAATAGAGATAGTGAAGTTGTTGGAAAGTAAGAAACTTGTATATGGAGAGGAGCAGCAGATCCTACAAGCAGAGAATGTCGATAAACTGGAAGATTTTACAAATATGGGGAATGAGAAATATCTGCAGATAGAGAAAATGCTAGAATATAATCAATTGCTAGGTTTTGATATTTTGTTATCCGCATCGAACCAGGTTTGTTTAAATTGAGGGATATGGAGATATTGATTGTGCAGTTAACGCAGAGAATTTTGAATCTGCAGAATTTGATGAATTACAAGAAAGTGAATACTTTTGCTTGACATAGAAGCCAGAGCTGTTGCAAATTATAGGAATGGAGATACTGAAGGCATAATTAAACAAATAACATTGAAAAATGTGTAGTTTGTTAGAAATAGTTCTATTTGTGTATTACAACAAGAAAAATTATTGGAGATGTAGAAATTGATTGAATTGAAGAAAGTTGTACAATCAGTGAACGAGCAGATGATACAAAGATAGAATTTGATGAAAATAGCAGATTTTGC
Source organism: Isurus oxyrinchus (assembly GCA_026770705.1). NCBI lineage: Eukaryota > Metazoa > Chordata > Chondrichthyes > Lamniformes > Lamnidae > Isurus > Isurus oxyrinchus. The sequence goes on along the minus strand of JANJGN010000300.1, from coordinate 255,610 downwards.
AAAGTTTACGAATATGAGATATCTGCTTATAGAGAAAATGCTTCAATATGTGTTATTGCTAGAACTGGAAAGTTTCATTGATACAGATTGCCAAGTTTGCTGAAACTGAAGAAATGGAGAAATTGAAGGTGCAAAGAATGCAGGCAAGCTGCAAATCAGCTCAATCTAAGAATTTACTGAAAAATAAGATTTTGCTCGATGCAGAGAACTAACTCTTACTAAATAGATACTGTAATTCAGAAATTGTAAGTTCAGTTGAATCATAACTATGTCTAGATGTGTGGAGCGAAAGAAATAGAGACACTTGTTTAGATAGGCAGAGGAAATTAATAGAGATAGTGAAGTTGTTGGAAAGTAAGAAACTTGTATATCGAGAGGAGCAGCAGATCTTACAAGCAGAGAATGTCGATAAACTGGAAGATTTTACAAATATGGGGAATGAGAAATATCTGCAGATAGAGAAAATGCTAGAATATCATCAATTGCTAGGTTTTGATATTTTGTTATCCGCATCGAACCAGGTTTGTTTAAATTGAGGGATATGGAGATATTGATTGTGCAGTTAACGCAGAGAATTTGGAATCTGCAGAATTTGATGAATTACAAAAAAGTGAATACTTTTGCTTGACATAGAAGCCAGAGCTGTTGAAAATTATAGGAATGGAGATATTGAAGGCATAATTGACCAAAGAACATTGAAAAATGAGTAGTTTGTTAGAAATAGTTTTATTAATGTAGTTCAACAATAATAATTATTGGAGATGTTGAAATTGATTGAATTGAAGAAAGTTGTACAATCAGTGAACGAGCAGATGATACAAAGATAGAATTTGATGAAAATAGCAGATTTTGCAAAGTTTACGAATATGAGATATCTGCTTATAGAGAAAATGCTTCAATATGTGTTATTGCTAGAACTGGAAAGTTTCATAGATACAGATTGCCAAGTTTGCTGAAACTGAAGAAATGGAGAAATTGAAGTTGCAAAGAATGCAGGCAAGCTGCAAATCAGCTCAATCTAAGAATTTACTGAAAAATAAGATTTTGCTCGATGCAGAGAACTAACTCTTACTAAATAAGAAATTGTAAGTTCAGTTGAATCATAACTATGTCGAGATGTGTGGAGCGAAAGAAATAGAGACACTTGTTTAGATAGGCAGAGGAAATTAATAGAGATAGTGAAGTTGTTGGAAAGTAAGAAACTTGTATATGGAGAGGAGCAGCAGATCCTACAAGCAGAGAATGTCGATAAACTGGAAGATTTTACAAATATGGGGAATGAGAAATATCTGCAGATAGAGAAAATGCTAGAATATCATCAATTGCTAGGTTTTGATATTTTGTTATCCGCATCGAACCAGGTTTGTTTAAATTGAGGGATATGGAGATATTGATTGTGCAGTTAACGCAGAGAATTTTGAATCTGCAGAATTTGATGAATTACAAGAAAGTGAATACTTTTGCTTGACATAGAAACCAATTCTGTTGAAAAATATAGGAATGGAGATATCGAAGGCATAATTGACCAAAGAACATTGAAAAATGAGTAGTTTGTTAGAAATAGTTTTATTAATGTAGTTCAACAATAATAATTATTGGAGATGTAGAAATTGATTGAATTGAAGAAAGTTGTACAATCAGTGAACGAGCAGATGATACAAAGATAGAATTTGATGAAAATAGCAGATTTTGCAAAGTTTACGAATATGAGATATCTGCTTATAGAGAAAATGCTTCAATATGTGTTATTGCTAGAACTGGAAAGTTTCATAGATACAGATTGCCAAGTTTGCTGAAACTGAAGAAATGGAGAAATAGAAGTTGCAAAGAATGCAGGCAAGCTGCAAATCAGCTCAATCTAAGAATTTACTGAAAAATAAGATTTTGCTCGATGCAGAGAACTAACTCTTACTAAATAAGAAATTGTAAGTTCAGTTGAATCATAACTATGTCTAGATGTGTAGAGCGAAAGAAATAAAGACACTTGTTTAGATAGGCAGAGGAAATTAACAGAGATAGTGAAGTTGTTGGAAAGTAAGAAACTTTTATATGGAGAGAAGCAGCAGATCTTACAAGCAGAGAATGTCGATAAACTGGAAGATTTTACAAATATGGGGAATGAGAAATATCTGCAGATAGAGAAAATGCTAGAATATCTTCAATTGCTAGGTTTTGATATTTTGTTATCCGCATCAAACCAGGTTTGTTGAAATTGAAGGATATGGAGATATTGATTGTGCAGTTAACGCAGAGAATTTTGAATCTGCAGAATTTGATGAATTACAAGAAAGTGAATACATTTGCTTGACATAGAAACCAATTCTGTTGAAAAATATAGGAATGGAGATATCGAAGGCATAATTGACCAAAGAACATTGAAAAATTAGTAGTTTGTTAGAAATAGTTTTATTAATGTAGTTCAACAATAATAATTATTGGAGATGTAGAAATTGATTGAATTGAAGAAAGTTGTACAATCAGTGAACGAGCAGATGATACAAAGATAGAATTTGATGAAAATAGCAGATTTTGCAAAGTTTACGAATATGAGATATCTGCTTATAGAGAAAATGCTTCAATATGTGTTATTGCTAGAACTGGAAAGTTTCATAGATACAGATTGCCAAGTTTGCTGAAACTGAAGAAATGGAGAAATTGAAGTTGCAAAGAATGCAGGCAAGCTGCAAATCAGCTCAATCTAAGAATTTACTGAAAAATAAGATTTTGCTCGATGCAGAGAACAACCTCTCACTAAATAAGAAATTGTAAGTTCAGTTGAATAATAACTATGTCGAGATGTGTGGAGCGAAAGAAATAGAGACACTTGTTTAGATAGGCAGAGAAAATTAATAGAGATAGTGAAGTTGTTGGAAAGTAAGAAACTTGTATATGGAGAGGAGCAGCAGATCCTACAAGCAGAGAATGTCGATAAACTGGAAGATTTTACAAATATGGGGAATGAGAAATATCTGCAGATAGAGAAAATGCTAGAATATAATCAATTGCTAGGTTTTGATATTTTGTTATCCGCATCGAACCAGGTTTGTTTAAATTGAGGGATATGGAGATATTGATTGTGCAGTTATCGCAGAGAATTTTGAATCTGCAGAATTTGATGAATTACAAGAAAGTGAATACTTTTGCTTGACATAGAAGCCAGAGCTGTTGCAAATTTTAGGAATGGAGATACTGAAGGCATAATTAAACAAATAACATTGAAAAATGTGTAGTTTGTTAGAAATAGTTCTATTTGTGTATTACAACAAGAAAAATTATTGGAGATGTAGAAATTGATTGAATTGAAGAAAGTTGTACAATCAGTGAACGAGCAGATGATACAAAGATAGAATTTGATGAAAATAGCAGATTTTGCAAAGTGTAGTAATATGAGATATCTGCTTATAGAGAAAATGCTTCAATATGTGTTATTGCTAGAACTGGAAAGTTTCATTGATACAGATTGCCAAGTTTGCTGAAACTGAAGAAATGGAGAAATTGAAGTTGCAAAGAATGCAGGCAAGCTGCAAATCAGCTCAATCTAAGAATTTACTGAAAAATAAGATTTTGCTCGATGCAGAGAACTAACTCTTACTAAATAGATACTGTAATTCAGAAATTGTAAGTTCAGTTGAATCATAACTATGTCTAGATGTGTGGAGCGAAAGAAATAGAGACACTTGTTTAGATAGGCAGAGGAAATTAATAGAGATAGTGAAGTTGTTGGAAAGTAAGAAACTTGTATATCGAGAGGAGCAGCAGATCTTACAAGCAGAGAATGTCGATAAACTGGAAGATTTTACAAATATGGGGAATGAGAAATATCTGCAGATAGAGAAAATGCTAGAATATCATCAATTGCTAGGTTTTGATATTTTGTTATCCGCATCGAACCAGGTTTGTTTAAATTGAGGGATATGGAGATATTGATTGTGCAGTTAACGCAGAGAATTTTGAATCTGCAGAATTTGATGAATTACAAGAAAGTGAATACTTTTGCTTGACATAGAAACCAATTCTGTTGAAAAATATAGGAATGGAGATATCGAAGGCATAATTGACCAAAGAACATTGAAAAATGAGTAGTTTGTTAGAAATAGTTTTATTAATGTAGTTCAACAATAATAATTATTGGAGATGTAGAAATTGATTGAATTGAAGAAAGTTGTACAATCAGTGAACGAGCAGATGATACAAAGATAGAATTTGATGAAAATAGCAGATTTTGCAAAGTGTAGTAATATGAGATATCTGCTTATAGAGAAAATGCTTCAATATGTGTTATTGCTAGAACTGGAAAGTTTCATTGATACAGATTGCCAAGTTTGCTGAAACTGAAGAAATGGAGTAATTGAAGTTGCAAAGAATGCAGGCAAGCTGCAAATCAGCTCAATCTAAGAATTTACTGAAAAATAAGATTTTGCTCGATGCAGAGAACTAACTCTCACTAAATAAGAAATTGTAAGTTCAGTTGAATCATAACTATGTCGAGATGTGTGGAGCGAAAGAAATAGAGACACTTGTTTAGATAGGCAGAGAAAATTAATAGAGATAGTGAAGTTGTTGGAAAGTAAGAAACTTGTATATGGAGAGGAGCAGCAGATCCTACAAGCAGAGAATGTCGATAAACTGGAAGATTTTACAAATATGGGGAATGAGAAATATCTGCAGATAGAGAAAATGCTAGAATATAATCAATTGCTAGGTTTTGATATTTTGTTATCCGCATCGAACCAGGTTTGTTTAAATTGAGGGATATGGAGATATTGATTGTGCAGTTAACGCAGAGAATTTTGAATCTGCAGAATTTGATGAATTACAAGAAAGTGAATACTTTTGCTTGACATAGAAGCCAGAGCTGTTGCAAATTATAGGAATGGAGATACTGAAGGCATAATTAAACAAATAACATTGAAAAATGTGTAGTTTGTTAGAAATAGTTCTATTTGTGTATTACAACAAGAAAAATTATTGGAGATGTAGAAATTGATTGAATTGAAGAAAGTTGTACAATCAGTGAACGAGCAGATGATACAAAGATAGAATTTGATGAAAATAGCAGATTTTGCAAAGTTTACGAATATGAGATATCTGCTTATAGAGAAAATGCTTCAATATGTGTTATTGCTAGAACTGGAAAGTTTCATTGATACAGATTGCCAAGTTTGCTGAAACTGAAGAAATGGAGAAATTGAAGTTGCAAAGAATGCAGGCAAGCTGCAAATCAGCTCAATCTAAGAATTTACTGAAAAATAAGATTTTGCTCGATGCAGAGAACTAACTCTTACTAAATAGATACTGTAATTCAGAAATTGTAAGTTCAGTTGAATCATAACTATGTCTAGATGTGTGGAGCGAAAGAAATAGAGACACTTGTTTAGATAGGCAGAGGAAATTAATAGAGATAGTGAAGTTGTTGGAAAGTAAGAAACTTGTATATCGAGAGGAGCAGCAGATCTTACAAGCAGAGAATGTCGATGAACTGGAAGATTTTACAAATATGGGGAATGAGAAATATCTGCAGATAGAGAAAATGCTAGAATATCATCAATTGCTAGGTTTTGATATTTTGTTATCCGCATCGAACCAGGTTTGTTTAAATTGAGGGATATGGAGATATTGATTGTGCAGTTAACGCAGAGAATTTGGAATCTGCAGAATTTGATGAATTACAAAAAAGTGAATACTTTTGCTTGACATAGAAGCCAGAGCTGTTGAAAATTATAGGAATGGAGATATTGAAGGCATAATTGACCAAAGAACATTGAAAAATGAGTAGTTTGTTAGAAATAGTTTTATTAATGTAGTTCAACAATAATAATTATTGGAGATGTAGAAATTGATTGAATTGAAGAAAGTTGTACAATCAGTGAACGAGCAGATGATACAAAGATAGAATTTGATGAAAATAGCAGATTTTGCAAAGTGTAGTAATATGAGATATCTGCTTATAGAGAAAATGCTTCAATATGTGTTATTGCTAGAACTGGAAAGTTTCATTGATACAGATTGCCAAGTTTGCTGAAACTGAAGAAATGGAGTAATTGAAGTTGCAAAGAATGCAGGCAAGCTGCAAATCAGCTCAATCTAAGAATTTACTGAAAAATAAGATTTTGCTCGATGCAGAGAACTAACTCTCACTAAATAAGAAATTGTAAGTTCAGTTGAATCATAACTATGTCGAGATGTGTGGAGCGAAAGAAATAGAGACACTTGTTTAGATAGGCAGAGAAAATTAATAGAGATAGTGAAGTTGTTGGAAAGTAAGAAACTTGTATATGGAGAGGAGCAGCAGATCCTACAAGCAGAGAATGTCGATAAACTGGAAGATTTTACAAATATGGGGAATGAGAAATATCTGCAGATAGAGAAAATGCTAGAATATAATCAATTGCTAGGTTTTGATATTTTGTTATCCGCATCGAACCAGGTTTGTTTAAATTGAGGGATATGGAGATATTGATTGTGCAGTTAACGCAGAGAATTTTGAATCTGCAGAATTTGATGAATTACAAGAAAGTGAATACTTTTGCTTGACATAGAAGCCAGAGCTGTTGCAAATTATAGGAATGGAGATACTGAAGGCATAATTAAACAAATAACATTGAAAAATGTGTAGTTTGTTAGAAATAGTTCTATTTGTGTATTACAACAAGAAAAATTATTGGAGATGTAGAAATTGATTGAATTGAAGAAAGTTGTACAATCAGTGAACGAGCAGATGATACAAAGATAGAATTTGATGAAAATAGCAGATTTTGCAAAGTTTACGAATATGAGATATCTGCTTATAGAGAAAATGCTTCAATATGTGTTATTGCTAGAACTGGAAAGTTTCATTGATACAGATTGCCAAGTTTGCTGAAACTGAAGAAATGGAGAAATTGAAGTTGCAAAGAATGCAGGCAAGCTGCAAATCAGCTCAATCTAAGAATTTACTGAAAAATAAGATTTTGCTCGATGCAGAGAACTAACTCTTACTAAATAGATACTGTAATTCAGAAATTGTAAGTTCAGTTGAATCATAACTATGTCTAGATGTGTGGAGCGAAAGAAATAGAGACACTTGTTTAGATAGGCAGAGGAAATTAATAGAGATAGTGAAGTTGTTGGAAAGTAAGAAACTTGTATATCGAGAGGAGCAGCAGATCTTACAAGCAGAGAATGTCGATGAACTGGAAGATTTTACAAATATGGGGAATGAGAAATATCTGCAGATAGAGAAAATGCTAGAATATCATCAATTGCTAGGTTTTGATATTTTGTTATCCGCATCGAACCAGGTTTGTTTAAATTGAGGGATATGGAGATATTGATTGTGCAGTTAACGCAGAGAATTTGGAATCTGCAGAATTTGATGAATTACAAAAAAGTGAATACTTTTGCTTGACATAGAAGCCAGAGCTGTTGAAAATTATAGGAATGGAGATATTGAAGGCATAATTGACCAAAGAACATTGAAAAATGAGTAGTTTGTTAGAAATAGTTTTATTAATGTAGTTCAACAATAATAATTATTGGAGATGTTGAAATTGATTGAATTGAAGAAAGTTGTACAATCAGTGAACGAGCAGATGATACAAAGATAGAATTTGATGAAAATAGCAGATTTTGCAAAGTTTACGAATATGAGATATCTGCTTATAGAGAAAATGCTTCAATATGTGTTATTGCTAGAACTGGAAAGTTTCATAGATACAGATTGCCAAGTTTGCTGAAACTGAAGAAATGGAGAAATTGAAGTTGCAAAGAATGCAGGCAAGCTGCAAATCAGCTCAATCTAAGAATTTACTGAAAAATAAGATTTTGCTCGATGCAGAGAACTAACTCTTACTAAATAAGAAATTGTAAGTTCAGTTGAATCATAACTATGTCGAGATGTGTGGAGCGAAAGAAATAGAGACACTTGTTTAGATAGGCAGAGGAAATTAATAGAGATAGTGAAGTTGTTGGAAAGTAAGAAACTTGTATATGGAGAGGAGCAGCAGATCCTACAAGCAGAGAATGTCGATAAACTGGAAGATTTTACAAATATGGGGAATGAGAAATATCTGCAGATAGAGAAAATGCTAGAATATCATCAATTGCTAGGTTTTGATATTTTGTTATCCGCATCGAACCAGGTTTGTTTAAATTGAGGGATATGGAGATATTGATTGTGCAGTTAACGCAGAGAATTTTGAATCTGCAGAATTTGATGAATTACAAGAAAGTGAATACTTTTGCTTGACATAGAAACCAATTCTGTTGAAAAATATAGGAATGGAGATATCGAAGGCATAATTGACCAAAGAACATTGAAAAATGAGTAGTTTGTTAGAAATAGTTTTATTAATGTAGTTCAACAATAATAATTATTGGAGATGTAGAAATTGATTGAATTGAAGAAAGTTGTACAATCAGTGAACGAGCAGATGATACAAAGATAGAATTTGATGAAAATAGCAGATTTTGCAAAGTTTACGAATATGAGATATCTGCTTATAGAGAAAATGCTTCAATATGTGTTATTGCTAGAACTGGAAAGTTTCATAGATACAGATTGCCAAGTTTGCTGAAACTGAAGAAATGGAGAAATAGAAGTTGCAAAGAATGCAGGCAAGCTGCAAATCAGCTCAATCTAAGAATTTACTGAAAAATAAGATTTTGCTCGATGCAGAGAACTAACTCTTACTAAATAAGAAATTGTAAGTTCAGTTGAATCATAACTATGTCTAGATGTGTAGAGCGAAAGAAATAAAGACACTTGTTTAGATAGGCAGAGGAAATTAACAGAGATAGTGAAGTTGTTGGAAAGTAAGAAACTTTTATATGGAGAGAAGCAGCAGATCTTACAAGCAGAGAATGTCGATAAACTGGAAGATTTTACAAATATGGGGAATGAGAAATATCTGCAGATAGAGAAAATGCTAGAATATCTTCAATTGCTAGGTTTTGATATTTTGTTATCCGCATCAAACCAGGTTTGTTGAAATTGAAGGATATGGAGATATTGATTGTGCAGTTAACGCAGAGAATTTTGAATCTGCAGAATTTGATGAATTACAAGAAAGTGAATACATTTGCTTGACATAGAAACCAATTCTGTTGAAAAATATAGGAATGGAGATATCGAAGGCATAATTGACCAAAGAACATTGAAAAATTAGTAGTTTGTTAGAAATAGTTTTATTAATGTAGTTCAACAATAATAATTATTGGAGATGTAGAAATTGATTGAATTGAAGAAAGTTGTACAATCAGTGAACGAGCAGATGATACAAAGATAGAATTTGATGAAAATAGCAGATTTTGCAAAGTTTACGAATATGAGATATCTGCTTATAGAGAAAATGCTTCAATATGTGTTATTGCTAGAACTGGAAAGTTTCATAGATACAGATTGCCAAGTTTGCTGAAACTGAAGAAATGGAGAAATTGAAGTTGCAAAGAATGCAGGCAAGCTGCAAATCAGCTCAATCTAAGAATTTACTGAAAAATAAGATTTTGCTCGATGCAGAGAACAACCTCTCACTAAATAAGAAATTGTAAGTTCAGTTGAATAATAACTATGTCGAGATGTGTGGAGCGAAAGAAATAGAGACACTTGTTTAGATAGGCAGAGAAAATTAATAGAGATAGTGAAGTTGTTGGAAAGTAAGAAACTTGTATATGGAGAGGAGCAGCAGATCCTACAAGCAGAGAATGTCGATAAACTGGAAGATTTTACAAATATGGGGAATGAGAAATATCTGCAGATAGAGAAAATGCTAGAATATAATCAATTGCTAGGTTTTGATATTTTGTTATCCGCATCGAACCAGGTTTGTTTAAATTGAGGGATATGGAGATATTGATTGTGCAGTTAACGCAGAGAATTTTGAATCTGCAGAATTTGATGAATTACAAGAAAGTGAATACTTTTGCTTGACATAGAAGCCAGAGCTGTTGCAAATTTTAGGAATGGAGATACTGAAGGCATAATTAAACAAATAACATTGAAAAATGTGTAGTTTGTTAGAAATAGTTCTATTTGTGTATTACAACAAGAAAAATTATTGGAGATGTAGAAATTGATTGAATTGAAGAAAGTTGTACAATCAGTGAACGAGCAGATGATACAAAGATAGAATTTGATGAAAATAGCAGATTTTGCAAAGTGTAGTAATATGAGATATCTGCTTATAGAGAAAATGCTTCAATATGTGTTATTGCTAGAACTGGAAAGTTTCATTGATACAGATTGCCAAGTTTGCTGAAACTGAAGAAATGGAGAAATTGAAGTTGCAAAGAATGCAGGCAAGCTGCAAATCAGCTCAATCTAAGAATTTACTGAAAAATAAGATTTTGCTCGATGCAGAGAACTAACTCTTACTAAATAGATACTGTAATTCAGAAATTGTAAGTTCAGTTGAATCATAACTATGTCTAGATGTGTGGAGCGAAAGAAATAGAGACACTTGTTTAGATAGGCAGAGGAAATTAATAGAGATAGTGAAGTTGTTGGAAAGTAAGAAACTTGTATATCGAGAGGAGCAGCAGATCTTACAAGCAGAGAATGTCGATAAACTGGAAGATTTTACAAATATGGGGAATGAGAAATATCTGCAGATAGAGAAAATGCTAGAATATCATCAATTGCTAGGTTTTGATATTTTGTTATCCGCATCGAACCAGGTTTGTTTAAATTGAGGGATATGGAGATATTGATTGTGCAGTTAACGCAGAGAATTTTGACTCTGCAGAATTTGATGAATTACAAGAAAGTGAATACTTTTGCTTGACATAGAAACCAGAGCTGTTGAAAAATATAGGAATGGAGATATCGAAGGCATAATTGACCAAAGAACATTGAAAAATGAGTAGTTTGTTAGAAATAGTTTTATTAATGTAGTTCAACAATAATAGTTATTGGAGATGTCGAAATTGATTGAATTGAAGAAAGTTGTACAATCAGTGAACGAGCAGATGATACAAAGATAGAATTTGATGAAAATAGCAGATTTTGCAAAGTTTACGAATATGAGATATCTGCTTATAGAGAAAATGCTTCAATATGTGTTATTGCTAGAACTGGAAAGTTTCATAGATACAGATTGCCAAGTTTGCTGAAACTGAAGAAATGGAGAAATTGAAGTTGCAAAGAATGCAGGCAAGCTGCAAATCAGCTCAATCTAAGAATTTACTGAAAAATAAGATTTTGCTCGATGCAGAGAACTAACTCTCACTAAATAAGAAATTGTAAGTTCAGTTGAATCATAACTATGTCGAGATGTGTGGAGCGAAAGAAATAGAGACACTTGTTTAGATAGGCAGAGAAAATTAATGGAGATAGTGAAGTTGTTGGAAAGTAAGAAACTTGTATATGGAGAGGAGCAGCAGATCCTACAAGCAGAGAATGTCGATAAACTGGAAGATTTTACAAATATGGGGAATGAGAAATATCTGCAGATAGAGAAAATGCTAGAATATAATCAATTGCTAGGTTTTGATATTTTGTTATCCGCATCGAACCAGGTTTGTTTAAATTGAGGGATATGGAGATATTGATTGTGCAGTTAACGCAGAGAATTTTGAATCTGCAGAATTTGATGAATTACAAGAAAGTGAATACTTTTGCTTGACATAGAAGCCAGAGCTGTTGCAAATTATAGGAATGGAGATACTGAAGGCATAATTAAACAAATAACATTGAAAAATGTGTAGTTTGTTAGAAATAGTTCTATTTGTGTATTACAACAAGAAAAATTATTGGAGATGTAGAAATTGATTGAATTGAAGAAAGTTGTACAATCAGTGAACGAGCAGATGATACAAAGATAGAATTTGATGAAAATAGCAGATTTTGCAAAGTTTACGAATATGAGATATCTGCTTATAGAGAAAATGCTTCAATATGTGTTATTGCTAGAACTGGAAAGTTTCATTGATACAGATTGCCAAGTTTGCTGAAACTGAAGAAATGGAGAAATTGAAGTTGCAAAGAATGCAGGCAAGCTGCAAATCAGCTCAATCTAAGAATTTACTGAAAAATAAGATTTTGCTCGATGCAGAGAACTAACTCTTACTAAATAGATACTGTAATTCAGAAATTGTAAGTTCAGTTGAATCATAACTATGTCTAGATGTGTGGAGCGAAAGAAATAGAGACACTTGTTTAGATAGGCAGAGGAAATTAATAGAGATAGTGAAGTTGTTGGAAAGTAAGAAACTTGTATATCGAGAGGAGCAGCAGATCTTACAAGCAGAGAATGTCGATAAACTGGAAGATTTTACAAATATGGGGAATGAGAAATATCTGCAGATAGAGAAAATGCTAGAATATCATCAATTGCTAGGTTTTGATATTTTGTTATCCGCATCGAACCAGGTTTGTTTAAATTGAGGGATATGGAGATATTGATTGTGCAGTTAACGCAGAGAATTTGGAATCTGCAGAATTTGATGAATTACAAAAAAGTGAATACTTTTGCTTGACATAGAAGCCAGAGCTGTTGAAAATTATAGGAATGGAGATATTGAAGGCATAATTGACCAAAGAACATTGAAAAATGAGTAGTTTGTTAGAAATAGTTTTATTAATGTAGTTCAACAATAATAATTATTGGAGATGTAGAAATTGATTGAATTGAAGAAAGTTGTACAATCAGTGAACGAGCAGATGATACAAAGATAGAATTTGATGAAAATAGCAGATTTTGCAAAGTTTACGAATATGAGATATCTGCTTATAGAGAAAATGCTTCAATATGTGTTATTGCTAGAACTGGAAAGTTTCATAGATACAGATTGCCAAGTTTGCTGAAACTGAAGAAATGGAGAAATTGAAGTTGCAAAGAATGCAGGCAAGCTGCAAATCAGCTCAATCTAAGAATTTACTGAAAAATAAGATTTTGCTCGATGCAGAGAACAACCTCTCACTAAATAAGAAATTGTAAGTTCAGTTGAATAATAACTATGTCGAGATGTGTGGAGCGAAAGAAATAGAGACACTTGTTTAGATAGGCAGAGAAAATTAATAGAGATAGTGAAGTTGTTGGAAAGTAAGAAACTTGTATATGGAGAGGAGCAGCAGATCCTACAAGCAGAGAATGTCGATAAACTGGAAGATTTTACAAATATGGGGAATGAGAAATATCTGCAGATAGAGAAAATGCTAGAATATAATCAATTGCTAGGTTTTGATATTTTGTTATCCGCATCGAACCAGGTTTGTTTAAATTGAGGGATATGGAGATATTGATTGTGCAGTTAACGCAGAGAATTTTGAATCTGCAGAATTTGATGAATTACAAGAAAGTGAATACTTTTGCTTGACATAGAAGCCAGAGCTGTTGCAAATTTTAGGAATGGAGATACTGAAGGCATAATTAAACAAATAACATTGAAAAATGTGTAGTTTGTTAGAAATAGTTCTATTTGTGTATTACAACAAGAAAAATTATTGGAGATGTAGAAATTGATTGAATTGAAGAAAGTTGTACAATCAGTGAACGAGCAGATGATACAAAGATAGAATTTGATGAAAATAGCAGATTTTGCAAAGTGTAGTAATATGAGATATCTGCTTATAGAGAAAATGCTTCAATATGTGTTATTGCTAGAACTGGAAAGTTTCATTGATACAGATTGCCAAGTTTGCTGAAACTGAAGAAATGGAGAAATTGAAGTTGCAAAGAATGCAGGCAAGCTGCAAATCAGCTCAATCTAAGAATTTACTGAAAAATAAGATTTTGCTCGATGCAGAGAACTAACTCTTACTAAATAGATACTGTAATTCAGAAATTGTAAGTTCAGTTGAATCATAACTATGTCTAGATGTGTGGAGCGAAAGAAATAGAGACACTTGTTTAGATAGGCAGAGGAAATTAATAGAGATAGTGAAGTTGTTGGAAAGTAAGAAACTTGTATATCGAGAGGAGCAGCAGATCTTACAAGCAGAGAATGTCGATAAACTGGAAGATTTTACAAATATGGGGAATGAGAAATATCTGCAGATAGAGAAAATGCTAGAATATCATCAATTGCTAGGTTTTGATATTTTGTTATCCGCATCGAACCAGGTTTGTTTAAATTGAGGGATATGGAGATATTGATTGTGCAGTTAACGCAGAGAATTTTGACTCTGCAGAATTTGATGAATTACAAGAAAGTGAATACTTTTGCTTGACATAGAAGCCAGAGCTGTTGAAAAATATAGGAATGGAGATATCGAAGGCATAATTGACCAAAGAACATTGAAAAATGAGTAGTTTGTTAGAAATAGTTTTATTAATGTAGTTCAACAATAATAGTTATTGGAGATGTCGAAATTGATTGAATTGAAGAAAGTTGTACAATCAGTGAACGAGCAGATGATACAAAGATAGAATTTGATGAAAATAGCAGATTTTGCAAAGTTTACGAATATGAGATATCTGCTTATAGAGAAAATGCTTCAATATGTGTTATTGCTAGAACTGGAAAGTTTCATAGATACAGATTGCCAAGTTTGCTGAAACTGAAGAAATGGAGAAATTGAAGTTGCAAAGAATGCAGGCAAGCTGCAAATCAGCTCAATCTAAGAATTTACTGAAAAATAAGATTTTGCTCGATGCAGAGAACTAACTCTCACTAAATAAGAAATTGTAAGTTCAGTTGAATCATAACTATGTCGAGATGTGTGGAGCGAAAGAAATAGAGACACTTGTTTAGATAGGCAGAGAAAATTAATGGAGATAGTGAAGTTGTTGGAAAGTAAGAAACTTGTATATGGAGAGGAGCAGCAGATCCTACAAGCAGAGAATGTCGATAAACTGGAAGATTTTACAAATATGGGGAATGAGAAATATCTGCAGATAGAGAAAATGCTAGAATATAATCAATTGCTAGGTTTTGATATTTTGTTATCCGCATCGAACCAGGTTTGTTTAAATTGAGGGATATGGAGATATTGATTGTGCAGTTAACGCAGAGAATTTTGAATCTGCAGAATTTGATGAATTACAAGAAAGTGAATACTTTTGCTTGACATAGAAGCCAGAGCTGTTGCAAATTATAGGAATGGAGATACTGAAGGCATAATTAAACAAATAACATTGAAAAATGTGTAGTTTGTTAGAAATAGTTCTATTTGTGTATTACAACAAGAAAAATTATTGGAGATGTAGAAATTGATTGAATTGAAGAAAGTTGTACAATCAGTGAACGAGCAGATGATACAAAGATAGAATTTGATGAAAATAGCAGATTTTGCAAAGTTTACGAATATGAGATATCTGCTTATAGAGAAAATGCTTCAATATGTGTTATTGCTAGAACTGGAAAGTTTCATTGATACAGATTGCCAAGTTTGCTGAAACTGAAGAAATGGAGAAATTGAAGTTGCAAAGAATGCAGGCAAGCTGCAAATCAGCTCAATCTAAGAATTTACTGAAAAATAAGATTTTGCTCGATGCAGAGAACTAACTCTTACTAAATAGATACTGTAATTCAGAAATTGTAAGTTCAGTTGAATCATAACTATGTCTAGATGTGTGGAGCGAAAGAAATAGAGACACTTGTTTAGATAGGCAGAGGAAATTAATAGAGATAGTGAAGTTGTTGGAAAGTAAGAAACTTGTATATCGAGAGGAGCAGCAGATCTTACAAGCAGAGAATGTCGATAAACTGGAAGATTTTACAAATATGGGGAATGAGAAATATCTGCAGATAGAGAAAATGCTAGAATATCATCAATTGCTAGGTTTTGATATTTTGTTATCCGCATCGAACCAGGTTTGTTTAAATTGAGGGATATGGAGATATTGATTGTGCAGTTAACGCAGAGAATTTGGAATCTGCAGAATTTGATGAATTACAAAAAAGTGAATACTTTTGCTTGACATAGAAGCCAGAGCTGTTGAAAATTATAGGAATGGAGATATTGAAGGCATAATTGACCAAAGAACATTGAAAAATGAGTAGTTTGTTAGAAATAGTTTTATTAATGTAGTTCAACAATAATAATTATTGGAGATGTAGAAATTGATTGAATTGAAGAAAGTTGTACAATCAGTGAACGAGCAGATGATACAAAGATAGAATTTGATGAAAATAGCAGATTTTGCAAAGTTTACGAATATGAGATATCTGCTTATAGAGAAAATGCTTCAATATGTGTTATTGCTAGAACTGGAAAGTTTCATAGATACAGATTGCCAAGTTTGCTGAAACTGAAGAAATGGAGAAATTGAAGTTGCAAAGAATGCAGGCAAGCTGCAAATCAGCTCAATCTAAGAATTTACTGAAAAATAAGATTTTGCTCGATGCAGAGAACTAACTCTTACTAAATAAGAAATTGTAAGTTCAGTTGAATCATAACTATGTCGAGATGTGTGGAGCGAAAGAAATAGAGACACTTGTTTAGATAGGCAGAGGAAATTAATAGAGATAGTGAAGTTGTTGGAAAGTAAGAAACTTGTATATGGAGAGGAGCAGCAGATCCTACAAGCAGAGAATGTCGATAAACTGGAAGATTTTACAAATATGGGGAATGAGAAATATCTGCAGATAGAGAAAATGCTAGAATATAATCAATTGCTAGGTTTTGATATTTTGTTATCCGCATCGAACCAGGTTTGTTTAAATTGAGGGATATGGAGATATTGATTGTGCAGTTAACGCAGAGAATTTTGAATCTGCAGAATTTGATGAATTACAAGAAAGTGAATACTTTTGCTTGACATAGAAACCAATTCTGTTGAAAAATATAGGAATGGAGATATCGAAGGCATAATTGACCAAAGAACATTGAAAAATGAGTAGTTTGTTAGAAATAGTTTTATTAATGTAGTTCAACAATAATAATTATTGGAGATGTAGAAATTGATTGAATTGAAGAAAGTTGTACAATCAGTGAACGAGCAGATGATACAAAGATAGAATTTGATGAAAATAGCAGATTTTGCAAAGTTTACGAATATGAGATATCTGCTTATAGAGAAAATGCTTCAATATGTGTTATTGCTAGAACTGGAAAGTTTCATAGATACAGATTGCCAAGTTTGCTGAAACTGAAGAAATGGAGAAATTGAAGTTGCAAAGAATGCAGGCAAGCTGCAAATCAGCTCAATCTAAGAATTTACTGAAAAATAAGATTTTGCTCGATGCAGAGAACTAACTCTCACTAAATAAGAAATTGTAAGTTCAGTTGAATCATAACTATGTCGAGATGTGTGGAGCGAAAGAAATAGAGACACTTGTTTAGATAGGCAGAGAAAATTAATGGAGATAGTGAAGTTGTTGGAAAGTAAGAAACTTGTATATGGAGAGGAGCAGCAGATCCTACAAGCAGAGAATGTCGATAAACTGGAAGATTTTACAAATATGGGGAATGAGAAATATCTGCAGATAGAGAAAATGCTAGAATATAATCAATTGCTAGGTTTTGATATTTTGTTATCCGCATCGAACCAGGTTTGTTTAAATTGAGGGATATGGAGATATTGATTGTGCAGTTAACGCAGAGAATTTTGAATCTGCAGAATTTGATGAATTACAAGAAAGTGAATACTTTTGCTTGACATAGAAGCCAGAGCTGTTGCAAATTATAGGAATGGAGATACTGAAGGCATAATTAAACAAATAACATTGAAAAATGTGTAGTTTGTTAGAAATAGTTCTATTTGTGTATTACAACAAGAAAAATTATTGGAGATGTAGAAATTGATTGAATTGAAGAAAGTTGTACAATCAGTGAACGAGCAGATGATACAAAGATAGAATTTGATGAAAATAGCAGATTTTGCAAAGTGTAGTAATATGAGATATCTGCTTATAGAGAAAATGCTTCAATATGTGTTATTGCTAGAACTGGAAAGTTTCATTGAT
The DNA here is from genome assembly GCA_026770705.1 of Isurus oxyrinchus. NCBI lineage: Eukaryota > Metazoa > Chordata > Chondrichthyes > Lamniformes > Lamnidae > Isurus > Isurus oxyrinchus. The sequence continues at coordinate 237,784 of JANJGN010000300.1, read as the reverse complement.
ACAGATTGCCAAGTTTGCTGAAACTGAAGAAATGGAGAAATTGAAGTTGCAAAGAATGCAGGCAAGCTGCAAATCAGCTCAATCTAAGAATTTACTGAAAAATAAGATTTTGCTCGATGCAGAGAACTAACTCTTACTAAATAGATACTGTAATTCAGAAATTGTAAGTTCAGTTGAATCATAACTATGTCTAGATGTGTGGAGCGAAAGAAATAGAGACACTTGTTTAGATAGGCAGAGGAAATTAATAGAGATAGTGAAGTTGTTGGAAAGTAAGAAACTTGTATATCGAGAGGAGCAGCAGATCTTACAAGCAGAGAATGTCGATAAACTGGAAGATTTTACAAATATGGGGAATGAGAAATATCTGCAGATAGAGAAAATGCTAGAATATCATCAATTGCTAGGTTTTGATATTTTGTTATCCGCATCGAACCAGGTTTGTTTAAATTGAGGGATATGGAGATATTGATTGTGCAGTTAACGCAGAGAATTTGGAATCTGCAGAATTTGATGAATTACAAAAAAGTGAATACTTTTGCTTGACATAGAAGCCAGAGCTGTTGAAAATTATAGGAATGGAGATATTGAAGGCATAATTGACCAAAGAACATTGAAAAATGAGTAGTTTGTTAGAAATAGTTTTATTAATGTAGTTCAACAATAATAATTATTGGAGATGTTGAAATTGATTGAATTGAAGAAAGTTGTACAATCAGTGAACGAGCAGATGATACAAAGATAGAATTTGATGAAAATAGCAGATTTTGCAAAGTTTACGAATATGAGATATCTGCTTATAGAGAAAATGCTTCAATATGTGTTATTGCTAGAACTGGAAAGTTTCATAGATACAGATTGCCAAGTTTGCTGAAACTGAAGAAATGGAGAAATTGAAGTTGCAAAGAATGCAGGCAAGCTGCAAATCAGCTCAATCTAAGAATTTACTGAAAAATAAGATTTTGCTCGATGCAGAGAACTAACTCTTACTAAATAAGAAATTGTAAGTTCAGTTGAATCATAACTATGTCGAGATGTGTGGAGCGAAAGAAATAGAGACACTTGTTTAGATAGGCAGAGGAAATTAATAGAGATAGTGAAGTTGTTGGAAAATAAGAAACTTGTATATGGAGAGGAGCAGCAGATCCTACAAGCAGAGAATGTCGATAAACTGGAAGATTTTACAAATATGGGGAATGAGAAATATCTGCAGATAGAGAAAATGCTAGAATATAATCAATTGCTAGGTTTTGATATTTTGTTATCCGCATCGAACCAGGTTTGTTTAAATTGAGGGATATGGAGATATTGATTGTGCAGTTAACGCAGAGAATTTTGAATCTGCAGAATTTGATGAATTACAAGAAAGTGAATACTTTTGCTTGACATAGAAACCAATTCTGTTGAAAAATATAGGAATGGAGATATCGAAGGCATAATTGACCAAAGAACATTGAAAAATGTGTAGTTTGTTAGAAATAGTTCTATTTGTGTATTACAACAAGAAAAATTATTGGAGATGTAGAAATTGATTGAATTGAAGAAAGTTGTACAATCAGTGAACGAGCAGATGATACAAAGATAGAATTTGATGAAAATAGCAGATTTTGCAAAGTGTAGTAATATGAGATATCTGCTTATAGAGAAAATGCTTCAATATGTGTTATTGCTAGAACTGGAAAGTTTCATTGATACAGATTGCCAAGTTTGCTGAAACTGAAGAAATGGAGAAATTGAAGTTGCAAAGAATGCAGGCAAGCTGCAAATCAGCTCAATCTAAGAATTTACTGAAAAATAAGATTTTGCTCGATGCAGAGAACTAACTCTTACTAAATAGATACTGTAATTCAGAAATTGTAAGTTCAGTTGAATCATAACTATGTCTAGATGTGTGGAGCGAAAGAAATAGAGACACTTGTTTAGATAGGCAGAGGAAATTAATAGAGATAGTGAAGTTGTTGGAAAGTAAGAAACTTGTATATCGAGAGGAGCAGCAGATCTTACAAGCAGAGAATGTCGATAAACTGGAAGATTTTACAAATATGGGGAATGAGAAATATCTGCAGATAGAGAAAATGCTAGAATATCATCAATTGCTAGGTTTTGATATTTTGTTATCCGCATCGAACCAGGTTTGTTTAAATTGAGGGATATGGAGATATTGATTGTGCAGTTAACGCAGAGAATTTGGAATCTGCAGAATTTGATGAATTACAAAAAAGTGAATACTTTTGCTTGACATAGAAGCCAGAGCTGTTGAAAATTATAGGAATGGAGATATTGAAGGCATAATTGACCAAAGAACATTGAAAAATGAGTAGTTTGTTAGAAATAGTTTTATTAATGTAGTTCAACAATAATAATTATTGGAGATGTTGAAATTGATTGAATTGAAGAAAGTTGTACAATCAGTGAACGAGCAGATGATACAAAGATAGAATTTGATGAAAATAGCAGATTTTGCAAAGTTTACGAATATGAGATATCTGCTTATAGAGAAAATGCTTCAATATGTGTTATTGCTAGAACTGGAAAGTTTCATAGATACAGATTGCCAAGTTTGCTGAAACTGAAGAAATGGAGAAATTGAAGTTGCAAAGAATGCAGGCAAGCTGCAAATCAGCTCAATCTAAGAATTTACTGAAAAATAAGATTTTGCTCGATGCAGAGAACTAACTCTTACTAAATAAGAAATTGTAAGTTCAGTTGAATCATAACTATGTCGAGATGTGTGGAGCGAAAGAAATAGAGACACTTGTTTAGATAGGCAGAGGAAATTAATAGAGATAGTGAAGTTGTTGGAAAATAAGAAACTTGTATATGGAGAGGAGCAGCAGATCCTACAAGCAGAGAATGTCGATAAACTGGAAGATTTTACAAATATGGGGAATGAGAAATATCTGCAGATAGAGAAAATGCTAGAATATAATCAATTGCTAGGTTTTGATATTTTGTTATCCGCATCGAACCAGGTTTGTTTAAATTGAGGGATATGGAGATATTGATTGTGCAGTTAACGCAGAGAATTTTGAATCTGCAGAATTTGATGAATTACAAGAAAGTGAATACTTTTGCTTGACATAGAAACCAATTCTGTTGAAAAATATAGGAATGGAGATATCGAAGGCATAATTGACCAAAGAACATTGAAAAATGAGTAGTTTGTTAGAAATAGTTTTATTAATGTAGTTCAACAATAATAATTATTGGAGATGTAGAAATTGATTGAATTGAAGAAAGTTGTACAATCAGTGAACGAGCAGATGATACAAAGATAGAATTTGATGAAAATAGCAGATTTTGCAAAGTTTACGAATATGAGATATCTGCTTATAGAGAAAATGCTTCAATATGTGTTATTGCTAGAACTGGAAAGTTTCATAGATACAGATTGCCAAGTTTGCTGAAACTGAAGAAATGGAGTAATTGAAGTTGCAAAGAATGCAGGCAAGCTGCAAATCAGCTCAATCTAAGAATTTACTGAAAAATAAGATTTTGCTCGATGCAGAGAACTAACTCTCACTAAATAAGAAATTGTAGGTTCAGTTGAATCATAACTATGTCGAGATGTGTGGAGCGAAAGAAATAGAGACACTTGTTTAGATAGGCAGAGAAAATTAATAGAGATAGTGAAGTTGTTGGAAAGTAAGAAACTTGTATATGGAGAGGAGCAGCAGATCCTACAAGCAGAGAATGTCGATAAACTGGAAGATTTTACAAATATGGGGAATGAGAAATATCTGCAGATAGAGAAAATGCTAGAATATAATCAATTGCTAGATTTTGATATTTTGTTATCCGCATCGAACCAGGTTTGTTTAAATTGAGGGATATGGAGATATTGATTGTGCAGTTAACGCAGAGAATTTTGAATCTGCAGAATTTGATGAATTACAAGAAAGTGAATACTTTTGCTTGACATAGAAGCCAGAGCTGTTGCAAATTATAGGAATGGAGATACTGAAGGCATAATTAAACAAATAACATTGAAAAATGTGTAGTTTGTTAGAAATAGTTCTATTTGTGTATTACAACAAGAAAAATTATTGGAGATGTAGAAATTGATTGAATTGAAGAAAGTTGTACAATCAGTGAACGAGCAGATGATACAAAGATAGAATTTGATGAAAATAGCAGATTTTGCAAAGTGTAGTAATATGAGATATCTGCTTATAGAGAAAATGCTTCAATATGTGTTATTGCTAGAACTGGAAAGTTTCATTGATACAGATTGCCAAGTTTGCTGAAACTGAAGAAATGGAGAAATTGAAGTTGCAAAGAATGCAGGCAAGCTGCAAATCAGCTCAATCTAAGAATTTACTGAAAAATAAGATTTTGCTCGATGCAGAGAACTAACTCTTACTAAATAGATACTGTAATTCAGAAATTGTAAGTTCAGTTGAATCATAACTATGTCTAGATGTGTGGAGCGAAAGAAATAGAGACACTTGTTTAGATAGGCAGAGGAAATTAATAGAGATAGTGAAGTTGTTGGAAAGTAAGAAACTTGTATATCGAGAGGAGCAGCAGATCTTACAAGCAGAGAATGTCGATAAACTGGAAGATTTTACAAATATGGGGAATGAGAAATATCTGCAGATAGAGAAAATGCTAGAATATCATCAATTGCTAGGTTTTGATATTTTGTTATCCGCATCGAACCAGGTTTGTTTAAATTGAGGGATATGGAGATATTGATTGTGCAGTTAACGCAGAGAATTTGGAATCTGCAGAATTTGATGAATTACAAAAAAGTGAATACTTTTGCTTGACATAGAAGCCAGAGCTGTTGAAAATTATAGGAATGGAGATATTGAAGGCATAATTGACCAAAGAACATTGAAAAATGAGTAGTTTGTTAGAAATAGTTTTATTAATGTAGTTCAACAATAATAATTATTGGAGATGTTGAAATTGATTGAATTGAAGAAAGTTGTACAATCAGTGAACGAGCAGATGATACAAAGATAGAATTTGATGAAAATAGCAGATTTTGCAAAGTTTACGAATATGAGATATCTGCTTATAGAGAAAATGCTTCAATATGTGTTATTGCTAGAACTGGAAAGTTTCATAGATACAGATTGCCAAGTTTGCTGAAACTGAAGAAATGGAGAAATTGAAGTTGCAAAGAATGCAGGCAAGCTGCAAATCAGCTCAATCTAAGAATTTACTGAAAAATAAGATTTTGCTCGATGCAGAGAACTAACTCTTACTAAATAAGAAATTGTAAGTTCAGTTGAATCATAACTATGTCGAGATGTGTGGAGCGAAAGAAATAGAGACACTTGTTTAGATAGGCAGAGGAAATTAATAGAGATAGTGAAGTTGTTGGAAAGTAAGAAACTTGTATATGGAGAGGAGCAGCAGATCCTACAAGCAGAGAATGTCGATAAACTGGAAGATTTTACAAATATGGGGAATGAGAAATATCTGCAGATAGAGAAAATGCTAGAATATCATCAATTGCTAGGTTTTGATATTTTGTTATCCGCATCGAACCAGGTTTGTTTAAATTGAGGGATATGGAGATATTGATTGTGCAGTTAACGCAGAGAATTTTGAATCTGCAGAATTTGATGAATTACAAGAAAGTGAATACTTTTGCTTGACATAGAAACCAATTCTGTTGAAAAATATAGGAATGGAGATATCGAAGGCATAATTGACCAAAGAACATTGAAAAATGAGTAGTTTGTTAGAAATAGTTTTATTAATGTAGTTCAACAATAATAATTATTGGAGATGTAGAAATTGATTGAATTGAAGAAAGTTGTACAATCAGTGAACGAGCAGATGATACAAAGATAGAATTTGATGAAAATAGCAGATTTTGCAAAGTTTACGAATATGAGATATCTGCTTATAGAGAAAATGCTTCAATATGTGTTATTGCTAGAACTGGAAAGTTTCATAGATACAGATTGCCAAGTTTGCTGAAACTGAAGAAATGGAGAAATAGAAGTTGCAAAGAATGCAGGCAAGCTGCAAATCAGCTCAATCTAAGAATTTACTGAAAAATAAGATTTTGCTCGATGCAGAGAACTAACTCTTACTAAATAAGAAATTGTAAGTTCAGTTGAATCATAACTATGTCTAGATGTGTAGAGCGAAAGAAATAAAGACACTTGTTTAGATAGGCAGAGGAAATTAACAGAGATAGTGAAGTTGTTGGAAAGTAAGAAACTTTTATATGGAGAGAAGCAGCAGATCTTACAAGCAGAGAATGTCGATAAACTGGAAGATTTTACAAATATGGGGAATGAGAAATATCTGCAGATAGAGAAAATGCTAGAATATCTTCAATTGCTAGGTTTTGATATTTTGTTATCCGCATCAAACCAGGTTTGTTGAAATTGAAGGATATGGAGATATTGATTGTGCAGTTAACGCAGAGAATTTTGAATCTGCAGAATTTGATGAATTACAAGAAAGTGAATACATTTGCTTGACATAGAAACCAATTCTGTTGAAAAATATAGGAATGGAGATATCGAAGGCATAATTGACCAAAGAACAGTGAAAAATTAGTAGTTTGTTAGAAATAGTTTTATTAATGTAGTTCAACAATAATAATTATTGGAGATGTAGAAATTGATTGAATTGAAGAAAGTTGTACAATCAGTGAACGAGCAGATGATACAAAGATAGAATTTGATGAAAATAGCAGATTTTGCAAAGTTTACGAATATGAGATATCTGCTTATAGAGAAAATGCTTCAATATGTGTTATTGCTAGAACTGGAAAGTTTCATAGATACAGATTGCCAAGTTTGCTGAAACTGAAGAAATGGAGAAATTGAAGTTGCAAAGAATGCAGGCAAGCTGCAAATCAGCTCAATCTAAGAATTTACTGAAAAATAAGATTTTGCTCGATGCAGAGAACAACCTCTCACTAAATAAGAAATTGTAAGTTCAGTTGAATAATAACTATGTCGAGATGTGTGGAGCGAAAGAAATAGAGACACTTGTTTAGATAGGCAGAGAAAATTAATAGAGATAGTGAAGTTGTTGGAAAGTAAGAAACTTGTATATGGAGAGGAGCAGCAGATCCTACAAGCAGAGAATGTCGATAAACTGGAAGATTTTACAAATATGGGGAATGAGAAATATCTGCAGATAGAGAAAATGCTAGAATATAATCAATTGCTAGGTTTTGATATTTTGTTATCCGCATCGAACCAGGTTTGTTTAAATTGAGGGATATGGAGATATTGATTGTGCAGTTAACGCAGAGAATTTTGAATCTGCAGAATTTGATGAATTACAAGAAAGTGAATACTTTTGCTTGACATAGAAGCCAGAGCTGTTGCAAATTTTAGGAATGGAGATACTGAAGGCATAATTAAACAAATAACATTGAAAAATGTGTAGTTTGTTAGAAATAGTTCTATTTGTGTATTACAACAAGAAAAATTATTGGAGATGTAGAAATTGATTGAATTGAAGAAAGTTGTACAATCAGTGAACGAGCAGATGATACAAAGATAGAATTTGATGAAAATAGCAGATTTTGCAAAGTGTAGTAATATGAGATATCTGCTTATAGAGAAAATGCTTCAATATGTGTTATTGCTAGAACTGGAAAGTTTCATTGATACAGATTGCCAAGTTTGCTGAAACTGAAGAAATGGAGAAATTGAAGTTGCAAAGAATGCAGGCAAGCTGCAAATCAGCTCAATCTAAGAATTTACTGAAAAATAAGATTTTGCTCGATGCAGAGAACTAACTCTTACTAAATAGATACTGTAATTCAGAAATTGTAAGTTCAGTTGAATCATAACTATGTCTAGATGTGTGGAGCGAAAGAAATAGAGACACTTGTTTAGATAGGCAGAGGAAATTAATAGAGATAGTGAAGTTGTTGGAAAGTAAGAAACTTGTATATCGAGAGGAGCAGCAGATCTTACAAGCAGAGAATGTCGATAAACTGGAAGATTTTACAAATATGGGGAATGAGAAATATCTGCAGATAGAGAAAATGCTAGAATATCATCAATTGCTAGGTTTTGATATTTTGTTATCCGCATCGAACCAGGTTTGTTTAAATTGAGGGATATGGAGATATTGATTGTGCAGTTAACGCAGAGAATTTTGACTCTGCAGAATTTGATGAATTACAAGAAAGTGAATACTTTTGCTTGACATAGAAGCCAGAGCTGTTGAAAAATATAGGAATGGAGATATCGAAGGCATAATTGACCAAAGAACATTGAAAAATGAGTAGTTTGTTAGAAATAGTTTTATTAATGTAGTTCAACAATAATAGTTATTGGAGATGTCGAAATTCATTGAATTGAAGAAAGTTGTACAATCAGTGAACGAGCAGATGATACAAAGATAGAATTTGATGAAAATAGCAGATTTTGCAAAGTTTACGAATATGAGATATCTGCTTATAGAGAAAATGCTTCAATATGTGTTATTGCTAGAACTGGAAAGTTTCATAGATACAGATTGCCAAGTTTGCTGAAACTGAAGAAATGGAGAAATTGAAGTTGCAAAGAATGCAGGCAAGCTGCAAATCAGCTCAATCTAAGAATTTACTGAAAAATAAGATTTTGCTCGATGCAGAGAACTAACTCTCACTAAATAAGAAATTGTAAGTTCAGTTGAATCATAACTATGTCGAGATGTGTGGAGCGAAAGAAATAGAGACACTTGTTTAGATAGGCAGAGAAAATTAATGGAGATAGTGAAGTTGTTGGAAAGTAAGAAACTTGTATATGGAGAGGAGCAGCAGATCCTACAAGCAGAGAATGTCGATAAACTGGAAGATTTTACAAATATGGGGAATGAGAAATATCTGCAGATAGAGAAAATGCTAGAATATAATCAATTGCTAGGTTTTGATATTTTGTTATCCGCATCGAACCAGGTTTGTTTAAATTGAGGGATATGGAGATATTGATTGTGCAGTTAACGCAGAGAATTTTGAATCTGCAGAATTTGATGAATTACAAGAAAGTGAATACTTTTGCTTGACATAGAAGCCAGAGCTGTTGCAAATTATAGGAATGGAGATACTGAAGGCATAATTAAACAAATAACATTGAAAAATGTGTAGTTTGTTAGAAATAGTTCTATTTGTGTATTACAACAAGAAAAATTATTGGAGATGTAGAAATTGATTGAATTGAAGAAAGTTGTACAATCAGTGAACGAGCAGATGATACAAAGATAGAATTTGATGAAAATAGCAGATTTTGCAAAGTTTACGAATATGAGATATCTGCTTATAGAGAAAATGCTTCAATATGTGTTATTGCTAGAACTGGAAAGTTTCATTGATACAGATTGCCAAGTTTGCTGAAACTGAAGAAATGGAGAAATTGAAGTTGCAAAGAATGCAGGCAAGCTGCAAATCAGCTCAATCTAAGAATTTACTGAAAAATAAGATTTTGCTCGATGCAGAGAACTAACTCTTACTAAATAGATACTGTAATTCAGAAATTGTAAGTTCAGTTGAATCATAACTATGTCTAGATGTGTGGAGCGAAAGAAATAGAGACACTTGTTTAGATAGGCAGAGGAAATTAATAGAGATAGTGAAGTTGTTGGAAAGTAAGAAACTTGTATATCGAGAGGAGCAGCAGATCTTACAAGCAGAGAATGTCGATAAACTGGAAGATTTCACAAATATGGGGAATGAGAAATATCTGCAGATAGAGAAAATGCTAGAATATCATCAATTGCTAGGTTTTGATATTTTGTTATCCGCATCGAACCAGGTTTGTTTAAATTGAGGGATATGGAGATATTGATTGTGCAGTTAACGCAGAGAATTTGGAATCTGCAGAATTTGATGAATTACAAAAAAGTGAATACTTTTGCTTGACATAGAAGCCAGAGCTGTTGAAAATTATAGGAATGGAGATATTGAAGGCATAATTGACCAAAGAACATTGAAAAATGAGTAGTTTGTTAGAAATAGTTTTATTAATGTAGTTCAACAATAATAATTATTGGAGATGTAGAAATTGATTGAATTGAAGAAAGTTGTACAATCAGTGAACGAGCAGATGATACAAAGATAGAATTTGATGAAAATAGCAGATTTTGCAAAGTTTACGAATATGAGATATCTGCTTATAGAGAAAATGCTTCAATATGTGTTATTGCTAGAACTGGAAAGTTTCATAGATACAGATTGCCAAGTTTGCTGAAACTGAAGAAATGGAGAAATTGAAGTTGCAAAGAATGCAGGCAAGCTGCAAATCAGCTCAATCTAAGAATTTACTGAAAAATAAGATTTTGCTCGATGCAGAGAACTAACTCTTACTAAATAAGAAATTGTAAGTTCAGTTGAATCATAACTATGTCGAGATGTGTGGAGCGAAAGAAATAGAGACACTTGTTTAGATAGGCAGAGGAAATTAATAGAGATAGTGAAGTTGTTGGAAAGTAAGACACTTGTATATGGAGAGGAGCAGCAGATCCTACAAGCAGAGAATGTCGATAAACTGGAAGATTTTACAAATATGGGGAATGAGAAATATCTGCAGATAGAGAAAATGCTAGAATATAATCAATTGCTAGGTTTTGATATTTTGTTATCCGCATCGAACCAGGTTTGTTTAAATTGAGGGATATGGAGATATTGATTGTGCAGTTAACGCAGAGAATTTTGAATCTGCAGAATTTGATGAATTACAAGAAAGTGAATACTTTTGCTTGACATAGAAACCAATTCTGTTGAAAAATATAGGAATGGAGATATCGAAGGCATAATTGACCAAAGAACATTGAAAAATGAGTAGTTTGTTAGAAATAGTTTTATTAATGTAGTTCAACAATAATAATTATTGGAGATGTAGAAATTGATTGAATTGAAGAAAGTTGTACAATCAGTGAACGAGCAGATGATACAAAGATAGAATTTGATGAAAATAGCAGATTTTGCAAAGTTTACGAATATGAGATATCTGCTTATAGAGAAAATGCTTCAATATGTGTTATTGCTAGAACTGGAAAGTTTCATAGATACAGATTGCCAAGTTTGCTGAAACTGAAGAAATGGAGAAATTGAAGTTGCAAAGAATGCAGGCAAGCTGCAAATCAGCTCAATCTAAGAATTTACTGAAAAATAAGATTTTGCTCGATGCAGAGAACTAACTCTCACTAAATAAGAAATTGTAAGTTCAGTTGAATCATAACTATGTCGAGATGTGTGGAGCGAAAGAAATAGAGACACTTGTTTAGATAGGCAGAGAAAATTAATAGAGATAGTGAAGTTGTTGGAAAGTAAGAAACTTGTATATGGAGAGGAGCAGCAGATCCTACAAGCAGAGAATGTCGATAAACTGGAAGATTTTACAAATATGGGGAATGAGAAATATCTGCAGATAGAGAAAATGCTAGAATATCATCAATTGCTAGGTTTTGATATTTTGTTATCCGCATCGAACCAGGTTTGTTTAAATTGAGGGATATGGAGATATTGATTGTGCAGTTAACGCAGAGAATTTTGAATCTGCAGAATTTGATGAATTACAAGAAAGTGAATACTTTTGCTTGACATAGAAGCCAGAGCTGTTGCAAATTATAGGAATGGAGATACTGAAGGCATAATTAAACAAATAACATTGAAAAATGTGTAGTTTGTTAGAAATAGTTCTATTTGTGTATTACAACAAGAAAAATTATTGGAGATGTAGAAATTGATTGAATTGAAGAAAGTTGTACAATCAGTGAACGAGCAGATGATACAAAGATAGAATTTGATGAAAATAGCAGATTTTGCAAAGTTTACGAATATGAGATATCTGCTTATAGAGAAAATGCTTCAATATGTGTTATTGCTAGAACTGGAAAGTTTCATAGATACAGATTGCCAAGTTTGCTGAAACTGAAGAAATGGAGAAATTGAAGTTGCAAAGAATGCAGGCAAGCTGCAAATCAGCTCAATCTAAGAATTTACTGAAAAATAAGATTTTGCTCGATGCAGAGAACTAACTCTCACTAAATAAGAAATTGTAAGTTCAGTTGAATCATAACTATGTCGAGATGTGTGGAGCGAAAGAAATAGAGACACTTGTTTAGATAGGCAGAGAAAATTAATGGAGATAGTGAAGTTGTTGGAAAGTAAGAAACTTGTATATGGAGAGGAGCAGCAGATCCTACAAGCAGAGAATGTCGATAAACTGGAAGATTTTACAAATATGGGGAATGAGAAATATCTGCAGATAGAGAAAATGCTAGAATATAATCAATTGCTAGGTTTTGATATTTTGTTATCCGCATCGAACCAGGTTTGTTTAAATTGAGGGATATGGAGATATTGATTGTGCAGTTAACGCAGAGAATTTTGAATCTGCAGAATTTGATGAATTACAAGAAAGTGAATACTTTTGCTTGACATAGAAGCCAGAGCTGTTGCAAATTATAGGAATGGAGATACTGAAGGCATAATTAAACAAATAACATTGAAAAATGTGTAGTTTGTTAGAAATAGTTCTATTTGTGTATTACAACAAGAAAAATTATTGGAGATGTAGAAATTGATTGAATTGAAGAAAGTTGTACAATCAGTGAACGAGCAGATGATACAAAGATAGAATTTGATGAAAATAGCAGATTTTGCAAAGTTTACGAATATGAGATATCTGCTTATAGAGAAAATGCTTCAATATGTGTTATTGCTAGAACTGGAAAGTTTCATTGATACAGATTGCCAAGTTTGCTGAAACTGAAGAAATGGAGAAATTGAAGTTGCAAAGAATGCAGGCAAGCTGCAAATCAGCTCAATCTAAGAATTTACTGAAAAATAAGATTTTGTTCGATGCAGAGAACTAACTCTTACTAAATAGATACTGTAATTCAGAAATTGTAAGTTCAGTTGAATCATAACTATGTCTAGATGTGTGGAGCGAAAGAAATAGAGACACTTGTTTAGATAGGCAGAGGAAATTAATAGAGATAGTGAAGTTGTTGGAAAGTAAGAAACTTGTATATCGAGAGGAGCAGCAGATCTTACAAGCAGAGAATTTCGATAAACTGGAAGATTTTACAAATATGGGGAATGAGAAATATCTGCAGATAGAGAAAATGCTAGAATATCATCAATTGCTAGGTTTTGATATTTTGTTATCCGCATCGAACCAGGTTTGTTTAAATTGAGGGATATGGAGATATTGATTGTGCAGTTAACGCAGAGAATTTGGAATCTGCAGAATTTGATGAATTACAAAAAAGTGAATACTTTTGCTTGACATAGAAGCCAGAGCTGTTGAAAATTATAGGAATGGAGATATTGAAGGCATAATTGACCAAAGAACATTGAAAAATGAGTAGTTTGTTAGAAATAGTTTTATTAATGTAGTTCAACAATAATAATTATTGGAGATGTTGAAATTGATTGAATTGAAGAAAGTTGTACAATCAGTGAACGAGCAGATGATACAAAGATAGAATTTGATGAAAATAGCAGATTTTGCAAAGTTTACGAATATGAGATATCTGCTTATAGAGAAAATGCTTCAATATGTGTTATTGCTAGAACTGGAAAGTTTCATAGATACAGATTGCCAAGTTTGCTGAAACTGAAGAAATGGAGAAATTGAAGTTGCAAAGAATGCAGGCAAGCTGCAAATCAGCTCAATCTAAGAATTTACTGAAAAATAAGATTTTGCTCGATGCAGAGAACTAACTCTTACTAAATAAGAAATTGTAAGTTCAGTTGAATCATAACTATGTCGAGATGTGTGGAGCGAAAGAAATAGAGACACTTGTTTAGATAGGCAGAGGAAATTAATAGAGATAGTGAAGTTGTTGGAAAATAAGAAACTTGTATATGGAGAGGAGCAGCAGATCCTACAAGCAGAGAATGTCGATAAACTGGAAGATTTTACAAATATGGGGAATGAGAAATATCTGCAGATAGAGAAAATGCTAGAATATAATCAATTGCTAGGTTTTGATATTTTGTTATCCGCATCGAACCAGGTTTGTTTAAATTGAGGGATATGGAGATATTGATTGTGCAGTTAACGCAGAGAATTTTGAATCTGCAGAATTTGATGAATTACAAGAAAGTGAATACTTTTGCTTGACATAGAAGCCAGAGCTGTTGCAAATTATAGGAATGGAGATACTGAAGGCATAATTAAACAAATAACATTGAAAAATGTGTAGTTTGTTAGAAATAGTTCTATTTGTGTATTACAACAAGAAAAATTATTGGAGATGTAGAAATTGATTGAATTGAAGAAAGTTGTACAATCAGTGAACGAGCAGATGATACAAAGATAGAATTTGATGAAAATAGCAGATTTTGCAAAGTTTACGAATATGAGATATCTGCTTATAGAGAAAATGCTTCAATATGTGTTATTGCTAGAACTGGAAAGTTTCATTGATACAGATTGCCAAGTTTGCTGAAACTGAAGAAATGGAGAAATTGAAGTTGCAAAGAATGCAGGCAAGCTGCAAATCAGCTCAATCTAAGAATTTACTGAAAAATAAGATTTTGCTCGATGCAGAGAACTAACTCTTACTAAATAGATACTGTAATTCAGAAATTGTAAGTTCAGTTGAATCATAACTATGTCTAGATGTGTGGAGCGAAAGAAATAGAGACACTTGTTTAGATAGGCAGAGGAAATTAATAGAGATAGTGAAGTTGTTGGAAAGTAAGAAACTTGTATATCGAGAGGAGCAGCAGATCTTACAAGCAGAGAATGTCGATAAACTGGAAGATTTTACAAATATGGGGAATGAGAAATATCTGCAGATAGAGAAAATGCTAGAATATCATCAATTGCTAGGTTTTGATATTTTGTTATCCGCATCGAACCAGGTTTGTTTAAATTGAGGGATATGGAGATATTGATTGTGCAGTTAACGCAGAGAATTTGGAATCTGCAGAATTTGATGAATTACAAAAAAGTGAATACTTTTGCTTGACATAGAAGCCAGAGCTGTTGAAAATTATAGGAATGGAGATATTGAAGGCATAATTGACCAAAGAACATTGAAAAATGAGTAGTTTGTTAGAAATAGTTTTATTAATGTAGTTCAACAATAATAATTATTGGAGATGTAGAAATTGATTGAATTGAAGAAAGTTGTACAATCAGTGAACGAGCAGATGATACAAAGATAGAATTTGATGAAAATAGCAGATTTTGCAAAGTTTACGAATATGAGATATCTGCTTATAGAGAAAATGCTTCAATATGTGTTATTGCTAGAACTGGAAAGTTTCATAGATACAGATTGCCAAGTTTGCTGAAACTGAAGAAATGGAGAAATTGAAGTTGCAAAGAATGCAGGCAAGCTGCAAATCAGCTCAATCTAAGAATTTACTGAAAAATAAGATTTTGCTCGATGCAGAGAACTAACTCTTACTAAATAAGAAATTGTAAGTTCAGTTGAATCATAACTATGTCGAGATGTGTGGAGCGAAAGAAATAGAGACACTTGTTTAGATAGGCAGAGGAAATTAATAGAGATAGTGAAGTTGTTGGAAAGTAAGAAACTTGTATATGGAGAGGAGCAGCAGATCCTACAAGCAGAGAATGTCGATAAACTGGAAGATTTTACAAATATGGGGAATGAGAAATATCTGCAGATAGAGAAAATGCTAGAATATAATCAATTGCTAGGTTTTGATATTTTGTTATCCGCATCGAACCAGGTTTGTTTAAATTGAGGGATATGGAGATATTGATTGTGCAGTTAACGCAGAGAATTTTGAATCTGCAGAATTTGATGAATTACAAGAAAGTGAATACTTTTGCTTGACATAGAAGCCAGAGCTGTTGCAAATTATAGGAATGGAGATACTGAAGGCATAATTAAACAAATAACATTGAAAAATGTGTAGTTTGTTAGAAATAGTTCTATTTGTGTATTACAACAAGAAAAATTATTGGAGATGTAGAAATTGATTGAATTGAAGAAAGTTGTACAATCAGTGAACGAGCAGATGATACAAAGATAGAATTTGATGAAAATAGCAGATTTTGCAAAGTTTACGAATATGAGATATCTGCTTATAGAGAAAATGCTTCAATATGTGTTATTGCTAGAACTGGAAAGTTTCATTGATACAGATTGCCAAGTTTGCTGAAACTGAAGAAATGGAGAAATTGAAGTTGCAAAGAATGCAGGCAAGCTGCAAATCAGCTCAATCTAAGAATTTACTGAAAAATAAGATTTTGCTCGATGCAGAGAACTAACTCTTACTAAATAGATACTGTAATTCAGAAATTGTAAGTTCAGTTGAATCATAACTATGTCTAGATGTGTGGAGCGAAAGAAATAGAGACACTTGTTTAGATAGGCAGAGGAAATTAATAGAGATAGTGAAGTTGTTGGAAAGTAAGAAACTTGTATATCGAGAGGAGCAGCAGATCTTACAAGCAGAGAATGTCGATAAACTGGAAGATTTTACAAATATGGGGAATGAGAAATATCTGCAGATAGAGAAAATGCTAGAATATCATCAATTGCTAGGTTTTGATATTTTGTTATCCGCATCGAACCAGGTTTGTTTAAATTGAGGGATATGGAGATATTGATTGTGCAGTTAACGCAGAGAATTTTGAATCTGCAGAATTTGATGAATTACAAGAAAGTGAATACTTTTGCTTGACATAGAAACCAATTCTGTTGAAAAATATAGGAATGGAGATATCGAAGGCATAATTGACCAAAGAACATTGAAAAATGAGTAGTTTGTTAGAAATAGTTTTATTAATGTAGTTCAACAATAATAATTATTGGAGATGTAGAAATTGATTGAATTGAAGAAAGTTGTACAATCAGTGAACGAGCAGATGATACAAAGATAGAATTTGATGAAAATAGCAGATTTTGCAAAGTTTACGAATATGAGATATCTGCTTATAGAGAAAATGCTTCAATATGTGTTATTGCTAGAACTGGAAAGTTTCATAGATACAGATTGCCAAGTTTGCTGAAACTGAAGAAATGGAGTAATTGAAGTTGCAAAGAATGCAGGCAAGCTGCAAATCAGCTCAATCTAAGAATTTACTGAAAAATAAGATTTTGCTCGATGCAGAGAACTAACTCTCACTAAATAAGAAATTGTAAGTTCAGTTGAATCATAACTATGTCGAGATGTGTGGAGCGAAAGAAATAGAGACACTTGTTTAGATAGGCAGAGAAAATTAATAGAGATAGTGAAGTTGTTGGAAAGTAAGAAACTTGTATATGGAGAGGAGCAGCAGATCCTACAAGCAGAGAATGTCGATAAACTGGAAGATTTTACAAATATGGGGAATGAGAAATATCTGCAGATAGAGAAAATGCTAGAATATAATCAATTGCTAGGTTTTGATATTTTGTTATCCGCATCGAACCAGGTTTGTTTAAATTGAGGGATATGGAGATATTGATTGTGCAGTTAACGCAGAGAATTTTGAATCTGCAGAATTTGATGAATTACAAGAAAGTGAATACTTTTGCTTGACATAGAAGCCAGAGCTGTTGCAAATTATAGGAATGGAGATACTGAAGGCATAATTAAACAAATAACATTGAAAAATGTGTAGTTTGTTAGAAATAGTTCTATTTGTGTATTACAACAAGAAAAATTATTGGAGATGTAGAAATTGATTGAATTGAAGAAAGTTGTACAATCAGTGAACGAGCAGATGATACAAAGATAGAATTTGATGAAAATAGCAGATTTTGCAAAGTTTACGAATATGAGATATCTGCTTATAGAGAAAATGCTTCAATATGTGTTATTGCTAGAACTGGAAAGTTTCATTGATACAGATTGCCAAGTTTGCTGAAACTGAAGAAATGGAGAAATTGAAGTTGCAAAGAATGCAGGCAAGCTGCAAATCAGCTCAATCTAAGAATTTACTGAAAAATAAGATTTTGCTCGATGCAGAGAACTAACTCTTACTAAATAGATACTGTAATTCAGAAATTGTAAGTTCAGTTGAATCATAACTATGTCTAGATGTGTGGAGCGAAAGAAATAGAGACACTTGTTTAGATAGGCAGAGGAAATTAATAGAGATAGTGAAGTTGTTGGAAAGTAAGAAACTTGTATATCGAGAGGAGCAGCAGATCTTACAAGCAGAGAATGTCGATAAACTGGAAGATTTTACAAATATGGGGAATGAGAAATATCTGCAGATAGAGAAAATGCTAGAATATCATCAATTGCTAGGTTTTGATATTTTGTTATCCGCATCGAACCAGGTTTGTTTAAATTGAGGGATATGGAGATATTGATTGTGCAGTTAACGCAGAGAATTTGGAATCTGCAGAATTTGATGAATTACAAAAAAGTGAATACTTTTGCTTGACATAGAAGCCAGAGCTGTTGAAAATTATAGGAATGGAGATATTGAAGGCATAATTGACCAAAGAACATTGAAAAATGAGTAGTTTGTTAGAAATAGTTTTATTAATGTAGTTCAACAATAATAATTATTGGAGATGTTGAAATTGATTGAATTGAAGAAAGTTGTACAATCAGTGAACGAGCAGATGATACAAAGATAGAATTTGATGAAAATAGCAGATTTTGCAAAGTTTACGAATATGAGATATCTGCTTATAGAGAAAATGCTTCAATATGTGTTATTGCTAGAACTGGAAAGTTTCATAGATACAGATTGCCAAGTTTGCTGAAACTGAAGAAATGGAGAAATTGAAGTTGCAAAGAATGCAGGCAAGCTGCAAATCAGCTCAATCTAAGAATTTACTGAAAAATAAGATTTTGCTCGATGCAGAGAACTAACTCTTACTAAATAAGAAATTGTAAGTTCAGTTGAATCATAACTATGTCGAGATGTGTGGAGCGAAAGAAATAGAGACACTTGTTTAGATAGGCAGAGGAAATTAATAGAGATAGTGAAGTTGTTGGAAAGTAAGAAACTTGTATATGGAGAGGAGCAGCAGATCCTACAAGCAGAGAATGTCGATAAACTGGAAGATTTTACAAATATGGGGAATGAGAAATATCTGCAGATAGAGAAAATGCTAGAATATCATCAATTGCTAGGTTTTGATATTTTGTTATCCGCATCGAACCAGGTTTGTTTAAATTGAGGGATATGGAGATATTGATTGTGCAGTTAACGCAGAGAATTTTGAATCTGCAGAATTTGATGAATTACAAGAAAGTGAATACTTTTGCTTGACATAGAAACCAATTCTGTTGAAAAATATAGGAATGGAGATATCGAAGGCATAATTGACCAAAGAACATTGAAAAATGAGTAGTTTGTTAGAAATAGTTTTATTAATGTAGTTCAACAATAATAATTATTGGAGATGTAGAAATTGATTGAATTGAAGAAAGTTGTACAATCAGTGAACGAGCAGATGATACAAAGATAGAATTTGATGAAAATAGCAGATTTTGCAAAGTTTACGAATATGAGATATCTGCTTATAGAGAAAATGCTTCAATATGTGTTATTGCTAGAACTGGAAAGTTTCATAGATACAGATTGCCAAGTTTGCTGAAACTGAAGAAATGGAGAAATTGAAGTTGCAAAGAATGCAGGCAAGCTGCAAATCAGCTCAATCTAAGAATTTACTGAAAAATAAGATTTTGCTCGATGCAGAGAACTAACTCTTACTAAATAAGAAATTGTAAGTTCAGTTGAATCATAACTATGTCTAGATGTGTAGAGCGAAAGAAATAAAGACACTTGTTTAGATAGGCAGAGGAAATTAACAGAGATAGTGAAGTTGTTGGAAAGTAAGAAACTTTTATATGGAGAGAAGCAGCAGATCTTACAAGCAGAGAATGTCGATAAACTGGAAGATTTTACAAATATGGGGAATGAGAAATATCTGCAGATAGAGAAAATGCTAGAATATCTTCAATTGCTAGGTTTTGATATTTTGTTATCCGCATCAAACCAGGTTTGTTGAAATTGAAGGATATGGAGATATTGATTGTGCAGTTAACGCAGAGAATTTTGAATCTGCAGAATTTGATGAATTACAAGAAAGTGAATACATTTGCTTGACATAGAAACCAATTCTGTTGAAAAATATAGGAATGGAGATATCGAAGGCATAATTGACCAAAGAACATTGAAAAATTAGTAGTTTGTTAGAAATAGTTTTATTAATGTAGTTCAACAATAATAATTATTGGAGATGTAGAAATTGATTGAATTGAAGAAAGTTGTACAATCAGTGAACGAGCAGATGATACAAAGATAGAATTTGATGAAAATAGCAGATTTTGCAAAGTTTACGAATATGAGATATCTGCTTATAGAGAAAATGCTTCAATATGTGTTATTGCTAGAACTGGAAAGTTTCATAGATACAGATTGCCAAGTTTGCTGAAACTGAAGAAATGGAGAAATTGAAGTTGCAAAGAATGCAGGCAAGCTGCAAATCAGCTCAATCTAAGAATTTACTGAAAAATAAGATTTTGCTCGATGCAGAGAACAACCTCTCACTAAATAAGAAATTGTAAGTTCAGTTGAATAATAACTATGTCGAGATGTGTGGAGCGAAAGAAATAGAGACACTTGTTTAGATAGGCAGAGAAAATTAATAGAGATAGTGAAGTTGTTGGAAAGTAAGAAACTTGTATATGGAGAGGAGCAGCAGATCCTACAAGCAGAGAATGTCGATAAACTGGAAGATTTTACAAATATGGGGAATGAGAAATATCTGCAGATAGAGAAAATGCTAGAATATAATCAATTGCTAGGTTTTGATATTTTGTTATCCGCATCGAACCAGGTTTGTTTAAATTGAGGGATATGGAGATATTGATTGTGCAGTTAACGCAGAGAATTTTGAATCTGCAGAATTTGATGAATTACAAGAAAGTGAATACTTTTGCTTGACATAGAAGCCAGAGCTGTTGCAAATTATAGGAATGGAGATACTGAAGGCATAATTAAACAAATAACATTGAAAAATGTGTAGTTTGTTAGAAATAGTTCTATTTGTGTATTACAACAAGAAAAATTATTGGAGATGTAGAAATTGATTGAATTGAAGAAAGTTGTACAATCAGTGAACGAGCAGATGATACAAAGATAGAATTTGATGAAAATAGCAGATTTTGCAAAGTGTAGTAATATGAGATATCTGCTTATAGAGAAAATGCTTCAATATGTGTTATTGCTAGAACTGGAAAGTTTCATTGATACAGATTGCCAAGTTTGCTGAAACTGAAGAAATGGAGAAATTGAAGTTGCAAAGAATGCAGGCAAGCTGCAAATCAGCTCAATCTAAGAATTTACTGAAAAATAAGATTTTGCTCGATGCAGAGAACTAACTCTTACTAAATAGATACTGTAATTCAGAAATTGTAAGTTCAGTTGAATCATAACTATGTCTAGATGTGTGGAGCGAAAGAAATAGAGACACTTGTTTAGATAGGCAGAGGAAATTAATAGAGATAGTGAAGTTGTTGGAAAGTAAGAAACTTGTATATCGAGAGGAGCAGCAGATCTTACAAGCAGAGAATGTCGATAAACTGGAAGATTTTACAAATATGGGGAATGAGAAATATCTGCAGATAGAGAAAATGCTAGAATATCATCAATTGCTAGGTTTTGATATTTTGTTATCCGCATCGAACCAGGTTTGTTTAAATTGAGGGATATGGAGATATTGATTGTGCAGTTAACGCAGAGAATTTTGAATCTGCAGAATTTGATGAATTACAAGAAAGTGAATACTTTTGCTTGACATAGAAGCCAGAGCTGTTGAAAAATATAGGAATGGAGATATCGAAGGCATAATTGACCAAAGAACATTGAAAAATGAGTAGTTTGTTAGAAATAGTTTTATTAATGTAGTTCAACAATAATAGTTATTGGAGATGTCGAAATTGATTGAATTGAAGAAAGTTGTACAATCAGTGAACGAGCAGATGATACAAAGATAGAATTTGATGAAAATAGCAGATTTTGCAAAGTTTACGAATATGAGATATCTGCTTATAGAGAAAATGCTTCAATATGTGTTATTGCTAGAACTGGAAAGTTTCATAGATACAGATTGCCAAGTTTGCTGAAACTGAAGAAATGGAGAAATTGAAGTTGCAAAGAATGCAGGCAAGCTGCAAATCAGCTCAATCTAAGAATTTACTGAAAAATAAGATTTTGCTCGATGCAGAGAACTAACTCTCACTAAATAAGAAATTGTAAGTTCAGTTGAATCATAACTATGTCGAGATGTGTGGAGCGAAAGAAATAGAGACACTTGTTTAGATAGGCAGAGAAAATTAATGGAGATAGTGAAGTTGTTGGAAAGTAAGAAACTTGTATATGGAGAGGAGCAGCAGATCCTACAAGCAGAGAATGTCGATAAACTGGAAGATTTTACAAATATGGGGAATGAGAAATATCTGCAGATAGAGAAAATGCTAGAATATAATCAATTGCTAGGTTTTGATATTTTGTTATCCGCATCGAACCAGGTTTGTTTAAATTGAGGGATATGGAGATATTGATTGTGCAGTTAACGCAGAGAATTTTGAATCTGCAGAATTTGATGAATTACAAGAAAGTGAATACTTTTGCTTGACATAGAAGCCAGAGCTGTTGCAAATTATAGGAATGGAGATACTGAAGGCATAATTAAACAAATAACATTGAAAAATGTGTAGTTTGTTAGAAATAGTTCTATTTGTGTATTACAACAAGAAAAATTATTGGAGATGTAGAAATTGATTGAATTGAAGAAAGTTGTACAATCAGTGAACGAGCAGATGATACAAAGATAGAATTTGATGAAAATAGCAGATTTGCAAAGTTTACGAATATGAGATATCTGCTTATAGAGAAAATGCTTCAATATGTGTTATTGCTAGAACTGGAAAGTTTCATTGATACAGATTGCCAAGTTTGCTGAAACTGAAGAAATGGAGAAATTGAAGTTGCAAAGAATGCAGGCAAGCTGCAAATCAGCTCAATCTAAGAATTTACTGAAAAATAAGATTTTGCTCGATGCAGAGAACTAACTCTTACTAAATAGATACTGTAATTCAGAAATTGTAAGTTCAGTTGAATCATAACTATGTCTAGATGTGTGGAGCGAAAGAAATAGAGACACTTGTTTAGATAGGCAGAGGAAATTAATAGAGATAGTGAAGTTGTTGGAAAGTAAGAAACTTGTATATCGAGAGGAGCAGCAGATCTTACAAGCAGAGAATGTCGATAAACTGGAAGATTTTACATATATGGGGAATGAGAAATATCTGCAGATAGAGAAAATGCTAGAATATCATCAATTGCTAGGTTTTGATATTTTGTTATCTGCATGAACCAGGTTTGTTTAAATTGAGGGATATGGAGATATTAATTGTGCAGTTAACGCAGAGAATTTTGAATCTGCAGAATTTGATGAATTACAAGAAAGCGAATACTTTTGCTTGACATAGAAGCCAGAGCTGTTGAAAATTATCGGAATGGAGATATTGAAGGCAAAATTGACCAAAGAACATTGAAAAATGAGTAGTTTGTTAGAAATAGTTTTATTAATGTAGTTCAACAATAATAATTATTGGAGATGTAGAAATTGATTGAATTGAAGAAAGTTGAACGAGCAGATGATACAAAGATAGAATTTGATGAAAATAGCAGATTTTGCAAAGTTTACGAATATGAGATATCTGCTTATAGAGAAAATGCTTCAAAATGTGTTATTGCTAGAACTGGAAAGTTTCATAGATACAGATTGCCATGTTTACAAAACTGAAGAAATGGAGAAATTGTAGTTGCAAAGAATGCAGGCAAGCTGCAAATCAGCTCAATCTAAGAATTTACTGAAAAATAAGATTTTGCTCGATGCAGAGATCTAACTCTTACTAAATAGATTCTGTAATCCAGAAATTGTAAGTTCAGTTGAAGCAGAGAATGTCGATAAACTGGAAGATTTTACAAATATGTGGAATGAGAAATATCTGCAGATAGAGAAAATGCTAGAATATCATCAATTGCTAGGTTTTGATATTTTGTTATCCGCATCGAACCAGGTTTGTTTAATTTGAGGGATATGGAGATATTGATTGTGCAGTTAACGCAGAGAATTTGGAATCTGCAGAATTTGATGAATTACAAGAAAGTGAATACTTTTGCTTGACATAGAAACCAATTCTGTTGAAAAATATAGGAATGGAGATATCGAAGGCATAATTGACCAAAGAACATTGAAAAATGAGTAGTTTGATAGAAATAGTTTTATTAATGTAGTTCAACAATAATAATTATTGGAGATGTGGAAATTGATTGAATTGAAGAAAGTTGTACAATCAGTGAACGAGCAGATGATACAAAGATAGAAATTGATGAAAATAGCAGATTTTGCAAAGTTTACGAATATGAGATATCTGCTTATAGAGGAAATCTTTCAATATGTGTTATTGCTAGAACTGGAAAGTTTCATAGATACAGATTGCCAGTTTGCTGAAACTGAAGAAATGGAGAAATTGAAGTTGCAAAGAATGCAGGCAAGCTGCAAATCAGCTCAATCTAAGAATTTACTGAAAAATAAGATTTTGCTCGATGCAGAGAACTAACTCTTACTAAATAGATACTGTAATTTAGAAATTGTAAGTTCAGTTGAATCATAACTATGTCTAGATGTGTGGAGCGAAAGAAATAAAGACACTTGTTTAGATAGGCAGAGGAAATTAATAGAGATAGTGAAGTTTTTGGAAAGTAAGAAACTTTTATATGGAGAGAAGCAGCGGATCTTACAAGCAGAGAATGTCGATAAACTGGAAGATTTTACAAATATGGGGAATGAGAAATATCTGCAGATAGAGAAAATGCTAGAATATCTTCAATTGCTAGGTTTTGATATTTTGTTATCCGCATCAAACCAGGTTTGTTGAAATTGAAGGATATGGAGATATTGATTGTGCAGTTAACGCAGAGAATTTTGAATCTGCAGAATTTGATGAATTACAAGAAAGTGAATACTTTTGCTTGACATAGAAACCAATTCTGTTGAAAAATATAGGAATGGAGATATCGAAGGCATAATTGACCAAAGAACATTGAAAAATGAGTAGTTCGTTAGAAATAGTTTTATTAATGTAGTTCAACAATAATAATTATTGGAGATGTAGAAATTGATTGAATTGAAGAAAGTTGTACAATCAGTGAACGAGCAGATGATACAAAGATAGAATTTGATGAAAATAGCAGATTTTGCAAAGTTTACGAATATGAGATATCTGCTTATAGAGAAAATGCTTCAATATGTGTTATTGCTAGAACTGGAAAGTTTCATAGATACAGATTGCCAAGTTTGCTGAAACTGAAGAAATGGAGAAATTGAAGTTGCAAAGAATGCAGGCAAGCTGCAAATCAGCTCAATCTAAGAATTTACTGAAAAATAAGATTTTGCTCGATGCAGAGAACTAACTCTCACTAAATAAGAAATTGTAAGTTCAGTTGAATCATAACTATGTCGAGATGTGTGGAGCGAAAGAAATAGAGACACTTGTTTAGATAGGCAGAGAAAATTAATAGAGATAGTGAAGTTGTTGGAAAGTAAGAAACTTGTATATGGAGAGGAGCAGCAGATCCTACAAGCAGAGAATGTCGATAAACTGGAAGATTTTACAAATATGGGGAATGAGAAATATCTGCAGATAGAGAAAATGCTAGAATATAATCAATTGCTAGGTTTTGATATTTTGTTATCCGCATCGAACCAGGTTTGTTTAAATTGAGGGATATGGAGATATTGATTGTGCAGTTAACGCAGAGAATTTTGAATCTGCAGAATTTGATGAATTACAAGAAAGTGAATACTTTTGCTTGACATAGAAGCCAGAGCTGTTGCAAATTATAGGAATGGAGATACTGAAGGCATAATTAAACAAATAACATTGAAAAATGTGTAGTTTGTTAGAAATAGTTCTATTTGTGTATTACAACAAGAAAAATTATTGGAGATGTAGAAATTGATTGAATTGAAGAAAGTTGTACAATCAGTGAACGAGCAGATGATACAAAGATAGAATTTGATGAAAATAGCAGATTTTGCAAAGTGTAGTAATATGAGATATCTGCTTATAGAGAAAATGCTTCAATATGTGTTATTGCTAGAACTGGAAAGTTTCATTGATACAGATTGCCAAGTTTGCTGAAACTGAAGAAATGGAGAAATTGAAGTTGCAAAGAATGCAGGCAAGCTGCAAATCAGCTCAATCTAAGAATTTACTGAAAAATAAGATTTTGCTCGATGCAGAGAACTAACTCTTACTAAATAGATACTGTAATTCAGAAATTGTAAGTTCAGTTGAATCATAACTATGTCTAGATGTGTGGAGCGAAAGAAATAGAGACACTTGTTTAGATAGGCAGAGGAAATTAATAGAGATAGTGAAGTTGTTGGAAAGTAAGAAACTTGTATATCGAGAGGAGCAGCAGATCTTACAAGCAGAGAATGTCGATAAACTGGAAGATTTTACAAATATGGGGAATGAGAAATATCTGCAGATAGAGAAAATGCTAGAATATCATCAATTGCTAGGTTTTGATATTTTGTTATCCGCATCGAACCAGGTTTGTTTAAATTGAGGGATATGGAGATATTGATTGTGCAGTTAACGCAGAGAATTTGGAATCTGCAGAATTTGATGAACTACAAAAAAGTGAATACTTTTGCTTGACATAGAAGCCAGAGCTGTTGAAAATTATAGGAATGGAGATATTGAAGGCATAATTGACCAAAGAACATTGAAAAATGAGTAGTTTGTTAGAAATAGTTTTATTAATGTAGTTCAACAATAATAATTATTGGAGATGTTGAAATTGATTGAATTGAAGAAAGTTGTACAATCAGTGAACGAGCAGATGATACAAAGTTAGAATTTGATGAAAATAGCAGATTTTGCAAAGTTTACGAATATGAGATATCTGCTTATAGAGAAAATGCTTCAATATGTGTTATTGCTAGAACTGGAAAGTTTCATAGATACAGATTGCCATGTTTACAAAACTTAAGAAATGGAGAAATTGAAGTTGCAAAGAATGCAGGCAAGCTGCAAATCAGCTCAATCTAAGAATTTACTGAAAAATAAGATTTTGCTCGATGCAGAGATCTAACTCTTACTAAATAGATTCTGTAATCCAGAAATTGTAAGTTCAGTTGAAGCAGAGAATGTCGATAAACTGGAAGATTTTACAAATATGTGGAATGAGAAATATCTGCAGATAGCGAAAATGCTAGAATATCTTCAATTGCTAGGTTTTGATATTTTGTTATCCGCATCGAACCAGGTTTGTTTAATTTGAGGGATATGGAGATATTGATTGTGCAGTTAACGCAGAGAATTTTGAATCTGCAGAATTTGATGAATTACAAGAAAGTGAATACTTTTGCTTGACATAGAAACCAATTCTGTTGAAAAATATAGGAATGGAGATATCGAAGGCATAATTGACCAAAGAACATTGAAAAATGAGTAGTTTGATAGAAATAGTTTTATTAATGTAGTTCAACAATAATAATTATTGGAGATGTGGAAATTGATTGAATTGAAGAAAGTTGTACAATCAGTGAACGAGCAGATGATACAAAGATATAATTTGATGAAAATAGCAGATTTTGCAAAGTTTACGAATATGAGATATCTGCTTATAGAGGAAATCTTTCAATATGTGTTATTGCTAGAACTGGAAAGTTTCATAGATACAGATTGCCAGTTTGCTGAAACTGAAGAAATGGAGAAATTGAAGTTGCAAAGAATGCAGGCAAGCTGCAAATCAGCTCAATCTAAGAATTTACTGAAAAATAAGATTTTGCTCGATGCAGAGAACTAACTCTTACTAAATAGATACTGTAATTTAGAAATTGTAAGTTCAGTTAAATCATAACTATGTCTAGATGTGTGGAGCGAAAGAAATAAAGACACTTGTTTAGATAGGCAGAGGAAATTAATAGAGATAGTGAAGTTTTTGGAAAGTAAGAAACTTTTATATGGAGAGAAGCAGCGGATCTTACAAGCAGAGAATGTCGATAAACTGGAAGATTTTACAAATATGGGGAATGAGAAATATCTGCAGATAGAGAAAATGCTAGAATATCATCAATTGCTAGGTTTTGATATTTTGTTATCTGCATGAACCAGGTTTGTTTAAATTGAGGGATATGGAGATATTAATTGTGCAGTTAACGCAGAGAATTTTGAATCTGCAGAATTTGATGAATTACAAGAAAGCGAATACTTTTGCTTGACATAGAAGCCAGAGCTGTTGAAAATTATCGGAATGGAGATATTGAAGGCAAAATTGACCAAAGAACATTGAAAAATGAGTAGTTTGTTAGAAATAGTTTTATTAATGTAGTTCAACAATAATAATTATTGGAGATGTAGAAATTGATTGAATTGAAGAAAGTTGAACGAGCAGATGATACAAAGATAGAATTTGATGAAAATAGCAGATTTTGCAAAGTTTACGAATATGAGATATCTGCTTATAGAGAAAATGCTTCAATATGTGTTATTGCTAGAACTGGAAAGTTTCATAGATACAGATTGCCATGTTTACAAAACTGAAGAAATGGAGAAATTGTAGTTGCAAAGAATGCAGGCAAGCTGCAAATCAGCTCAATCTAAGAATTTACTGAAAAATAAGATTTTGCTCGATGCAGAGATCTAACTCTTACTAAATAGATTCTGTAATCCAGAAATTGTAAGTTCAGTTGAAGCAGAGAATGTCGATAAACTGGAAGATTTTACAAATATGTGGAATGAGAAATATCTGCAGATAGAGAAAATGCTAGAATATCATCAATTGCTAGGTTTTGATATTTTGTTATCCGCATCGAACCAGGTTTGTTTAATTTGAGGGATATGGAGATATTGATTGTGCAGTTAACGCAGAGAATTTGGAATCTGCAGAATTTGATGAATTACAAGAAAGTGAATACTTTTGCTTGACATAGAAACCAATTCTGTTGAAAAATATAGGAATGGAGATATCGAAGGCATAATTGACCAAAGAACATTGAAAAATGAGTAGTTTGATAGAAATAGTTTTATTAATGTAGTTCAACAATAATAATTATTGGAGATGTGGAAATTGATTGAATTGAAGAAAGTTGTACAATCAGTGAACGAGCAGATGATACAAAGATAGAAATTGATGAAAATAGCAGATTTTGCAAAGTTTACGAATATGAGATATCTGCTTATAGAGGAAATCTTTCAATATGTGTTATTGCTAGAACTGGAAAGTTTCATAGATACAGATTGCCAGTTTGCTGAAACTGAAGAAATGGAGAAATTGAAGTTGCAAAGAATGCAGGCAAGCTGCAAATCAGCTCAATCTAAGAATTTACTGAAAAATAAGATTTTGCTCGATGCAGAGAACTAACTCTTACTAAATAGATACTGTAATTTAGAAATTGTAAGTTCAGTTGAATCATAACTATGTCTAGATGTGTGGAGCGAAAGAAATAAAGACACTGGTTTAGATAGGCAGAGGAAATTAATAGAGATAGTGAAGTTTTTGGAAAGTAAGAAACTTTTATATGGAGAGAAGCAGCGGATCTTACAAGCAGAGAATGTCGATAAACTGGAAGATTTTACAAATATGGGGAATGAGAAATATCTGCAGATAGAGAAAATGCTAGAATATCTTCAATTGCTAGGTTTTGATATTTTGTTATCCGCATCAAACCAGGTTTGTTGAAATTGAAGGATATGGAGATATTGATTGTGCAGTTAACGCAGAGAATTTTGAATCTGCAGAATTTGATGAATTACAAGAAAGTGAATACTTTTGCTTGACATAGAAACCAATTCTGTTGAAAAATATAGGAATGGAGATATCGAAGGCATAATTGACCAAAGAACATTGAAAAATGAGTAGTTCGTTAGAAATAGTTTTATTAATGTAGTTCAACAATAATAATTATTGGAGATGTAGAAATTGATTGAATTGAAGAAAGTTGTACAATCAGTGAACGAGCAGATGATACAAAGATAGAATTTGATGAAAATAGCAGATTTTGCAAAGTTTACGAATATGAGATATCTGCTTATAGAGAAAATGCTTCAATATGTGTTATTGCTAGAACTGGAAAGTTTCATAGATACAGATTGCCAAGTTTGCTGAAACTGAAGAAATGGAGAAATTGAAGTTGCAAAGAATGCAGGCAAGCTGCAAATCAGCTCAATCTAAGAATTTACTGAAAAATAAGATTTTGCTCGATGCAGAGAACTAACTCTCACTAAATAAGAAATTGTAAGTTCAGTTGAATCATAACTATGTCGAGATGTGTGGAGCGAAAGAAATAAAGACACTTGTTTAGATAGGCAGAGAAAATTAATAGAGATAGTGAAGTTGTTGGAAAGTAAGAAACTTGTATATGGAGAGGAGCAGCAGATCCTACAAGCAGAGAATGTCGATAAACTGGAAGATTTTACAAATATGGGGAATGAGAAATATCTGCAGATAGAGAAAATGCTAGAATATAATCAATTGCTAGGTTTTGATATTTTGTTATCCGCATCGAACCAGGTTTGTTTAAATTGAGGGATATGGAGATATTGATTGTGCAGTTAACGCAGAGAATTTTGAATCTGCAGAATTTGATGAATTACAAGAAAGTGAATACTTTTGCTTGACATAGAAGCCAGAGCTGTTGCAAATTATAGGAATGGAGATACTGAAGGCATAATTAAACAAATAACATTGAAAAATGTGTAGTTTGTTAGAAATAGTTCTATTTGTGTATTACAACAAGAAAAATTATTGGAGATGTAGAAATTGATTGAATTGAAGAAAGTTGTACAATCAGTGAACGAGCTGATGATACAAAGATAGAATTTGATGAAAATAGCAGATTTTGCAAAGTTTACGAATATGAGATATCTGCTTATAGAGAAAATGCTTCAATATGTGTTATTGCTAGAACTGGAAAGTTTCATTGATACAGATTGCCAAGTTTGCTGAAACTGAAGAAATGGAGAAATTGAAGTTGCAAAGAATGCAGGCAAGCTGCAAATCAGCTCAATCTAAGAATTTACTGAAAAATAAGATTTTGCTCGATGCAGAGAACTAACTCTTACTAAATAGATACTGTAATTTAGAAATTGTAAGTTCAGTTGAATCATAACTATGTCTAGATGTGTGGAGCGAAAGAAATAAAGACACTTGTTTAGATAGGCAGAGGAAATTAATAGAGATAGTGAAGTTTTTGGAAAGTAAGAAACTTTTATATGGAGAGAAGCAGCGGATCTTACAAGCAGAGAATGTCGATAAACTGGAAGATTTTACAAATATGGGGAATGAGAAATATCTGCAGATAGAGAAAATGCTAGAATATCTTCAATTGCTAGGTTTTGATATTTTGTTATCCGCATCAAACCAGGTTTGTTGAAATTGAAGGATATGGAGATATTGATTGTGCAGTTAACGCAGAGAATTTTGAATCTGCAGAATTTGATGAATTACAAGAAAGTGAATACTTTTGCTTGACATAGAAACCAATTCTGTTGAAAAATATAGGAATGGAGATATCGAAGGCATAATTGACCAAAGAACATTGAAAAATGAGTAGTTCGTTAGAAATAGTTTTATTAATGTAGTTCAACAATAATAATTATTGGAGATGTAGAAATTGATTGAATTGAAGAAAGTTGTACAATCAGTGAACGAGCAGATGATACAAAGATAGAATTTGATGAAAATAGCAGATTTTGCAAAGTTTACGAATATGAGATATCTGCTTATAGAGAAAATGCTTCAATATGTGTTATTGCTAGAACTGGAAAGTTTCATAGATACAGATTGCCAAGTTTGCTGAAACTGAAGAAATGGAGAAATTGAAGTTGCAAAGAATGCAGGCAAGCTGCAAATCAGCTCAATCTAAGAATTTACTGAAAAATAAGATTTTGCTCGATGCAGAGAACTAACTCTCACTAAATAAGAAATTGTAAGTTCAGTTGAATCATAACTATGTCGAGATGTGTGGAGCGAAAGAAATAGAGACACTTGTTTAGATAGGCAGAGAAAATTAATAGAGATAGTGAAGTTGTTGGAAAGTAAGAAACTTGTATATGGAGAGGAGCAGCAGATCCTACAAGCAGAGAATGTCGATAAACTGGAAGATTTTACAAATATGGGGAATGAGAAATATCTGCAGATAGAGAAAATGCTAGAATATAATCAATTGCTAGGTTTTGATATTTTGTTATCCGCATCGAACCAGGTTTGTTTAAATTGAGGGATATGGAGATATTGATTGTGCAGTTAACGCAGAGAATTTTGAATCTGCAGAATTTGATGAATTACAAGAAAGTGAATACTTTTGCTTGACATAGAAGCCAGAGCTGTTGCAAATTATAGGAATGGAGATACTGAAGGCATAATTAAACAAATAACATTGAAAAATGTGTAGTTTGTTAGAAATAGTTCTATTTGTGTATTACAACAAGAAAAATTATTGGAGATGTAGAAATTGATTGAATTGAAGAAAGTTGTACAATCAGTGAACGAGCTGATGATACAAAGATAGAATTTGATGAAAATAGCAGATTTTGCAAAGTTTACGAATATGAGATATTTGCTTATAGAGAAAATGCTTCAATATGTGTTATTGCTAGAACTGGAAAGTTTCATTGATACAGATTGCCAAGTTTGCTGAAACTGAAGAAATGGAGAAATTGAAGTTGCAAAGAATGCAGGCAAGCTGCAAATCAGCTCAATCTAAGAATTTACTGAAAAATAAGATTTTGCTCGATGCAGAGAACTAACTCTTACTAAATAGATACTGTAATTTAGAAATTGTAAGTTCAGTTGAATCATAACTATGTCGAGATGTGTGGAGCGAAAGAAATAGAGACACTTGTTTAGATAGGCAGAGGAAATTAATAGAGATAGTGAAGTTGTTGGAAAATAAGAAACTTGTATATCGAGAGGAGCAGCAGATCTTACAAGCAGAGAATGTCGATAAACTGGAAGACTTTACAAATATGGGGAATGAGAAATATCTGCAGATAGAGAAAATGCTAGAATATCATCAATTGCTAGGTTTTGATATTTTGTTATCTGCATGAACCAGGTTTGTTTAAATTGAGGGATATGGAGATATTGATTGTGCAGTTAACGCAGAGAATTTTGAATCTGCAGAATTTGATGAATTACAAGAAAGTGAATACTTTTGCTTGACATAGAAGCCAGAGCTGTTGAAAATTATCGGAATGGAGATATTGAAGGCAAAATTGACCAAAGAACATTGAAAAATGAGTAGTTTGTTAGAAATAGTTTTATTAATGTAGTTCAACAATAATAATTATTGGAGATGTAGAAATTGATTGAATTGAAGAAAGTTGAACGAGCAGATGATACAAAGATAGAATTTGATGAAAATAGCAGATTTTGCAAAGTTTACGAATATGAGATATCTGCTTATAGAGAAAATGCTTCAATATGTGTTATTGCTAGAACTGGAAAGTTTCATAGATACAGATTGCCATGTTTACAAATCTGAAGAAATGGAGAAATTGAAGTTGCAAAGAATGCAGGCAAGCTGCAAATCAGCTCAATCTAAGAATTTACTGAAAAATAAGATTTTGCTCGATGCAGAGATCTAACTCTTACTAAATAGATTCTGTAATCCAGAAATTGTAAGTTCAGTTGAAGCAGAGAATGTCGATAAACTGGAAGATTTTACAAATATGTGGAATGAGAAATATCTGCAGATAGAGAAAATGCTAGAATATCATCAATTGCTAGGTTTTGATATTTTGTTATCCGCATCGAACCAGGTTTGTTTAATTTGAGGGATATGGAGATATTGATTGTGCAGTTAACGCAGAGAATTTTGAATCTGCAGAATTTGATGAATTACAAGAAAGTGAATACTTTTGCTTGACATAGAAACCAATTCTGTTGAAAAATATAGGAATGGAGATATCGAAGGCATAATTGACCAAAGAACATTGAAAAATGAGTAGTTTGATAGAAATAGTTTTATTAATGTAGTTCAACAATAATAATTATTGGAGATGTGGAAATTGATTGAATTGAAGAAAGTTGTACAATCAGTGAACGAGCAGATGATACAAAGATAGAATTTGATGAAAATAGCAGATTTTGCAAAGTTTACGAATATGAGATATCTGCTTATAGAGGAAATCTTTCAATATGTGTTATTGCTAGAACTGGAAAGTTTCATAGATACAGATTGCCAGTTTGCTGAAACTGAAGAAATGGAGAAATTGAAGTTGCAAAGAATGCAGGCAAGCTGCAAATCAGCTCAATCTAAGAATTTACTGAAAAATAAGATTTTGCTCGATGCAGAGAACTAACTCTTACTAAATAGATACTGTAATTTAGAAATTGTAAGTTCAGTTGAATCATAACTATGTCTAGATGTGTGGAGCGAAAGAAATAAAGACACTTGTTTAGATAGGCAGAGGAAATTAATAGAGATAGTGAAGTTTTTGGAAAGTAAGAAACTTTTATATGGAGAGAAGCAGCGGATCTTACAAGCAGAGAATGTCGATAAACTGGAAGATTTTACAAATATGGGGAATGAGAAATATCTGCAGATAGAGAAAATGCTAGAATATCTTCAATTGCTAGGTTTTGATATTTTGTTATCCGCATCAAACCAGGTTTGTTGAAATTGAAGGATATGGAGATATTGATTGTGCAGTTAACGCAGAGAATTTTGAATCTGCAGAATTTGATGAATTACAAGAAAGTGAATACTTTTGCTTGACATAGAAACCAATTCTGTTGAAAAATATAGGAATGGAGATATCGAAGGCATAATTGACCAAAGAACATTGAAAAATGAGTAGTTCGTTAGAAATAGTTTTATTAATGTAGTTCAACAATAATAATTATTGGAGATGTAGAAATTGATTGAATTGAAGAAAGTTGTACAATCAGTGAACGAGCAGATGATACAAAGATAGAATTTGATGAAAATAGCAGATTTTGCAAAGTTTACGAATATGAGATATCTGCTTATAGAGAAAATGCTTCAATATGTGTTATTGCTAGAACTGGAAAGTTTCATAGATACAGATTGCCAAGTTTGCTGAAACTGAAGAAATGGAGAAATTGAAGTTGCAAAGAATGCAGGCAAGCTGCAAATCAGCTCAATCTAAGAATTTACTGAAAAATAAGATTTTGCTCGATGCAGAGAACTAACTCTCACTAAATAAGAAATTGTAAGTTCAGTTGAATCATAACTATGTCGAGATGTGTGGAGCGAAAGAAATAGAGACACTTGTTTAGATAGGCAGAGAAAATTAATAGAGATAGTGAAGTTGTTGGAAAGTAAGAAACTTGTATATGGAGAGGAGCAGCAGATCCTACAAGCAGAGAATGTCGATAAACTGGAAGATTTTACAAATATGGGGAATGAGAAATATCTGCAGATAGAGAAAATGCTAGAATATAATCAATTGCTAGGTTTTGATATTTTGTTATCCGCATCGAACCAGGTTTGTTTAAATTGAGGGATATGGAGATATTGATTGTGCAGTTAACGCAGAGAATTTTGAATCTGCAGAATTTGATGAATTACAAGAAAGTGAATACTTTTGCTTGACATAGAAGCCAGAGCTGTTGAAAATTATAGGAATGGAGATACTGAAGGCATAATTAAACAAATAACATTGAAAAATGTGTAGTTTGTTAGAAATAGTTCTATTTGTGTATTACAACAAGAAAAATTATTGGAGATGTAGAAATTGATTGAATTGAAGAAAGTTGTACAATCAGTGAACGAGCAGATGATACAAAGATAGAATTTGATGAAAATAGCAGATTTTGCAAAGTTTACGAATATGAGATATCTGCTTATAGAGAAAATGCTTCAATATGTGTTATTGCTAGAACTGGAAAGTTTCATTGATACAGATTGCCAAGTTTGCTGAAACTGAAGAAATGGAGAAATTGAAGTTGCAAAGAATGCAGGCAAGCTGCAAATCAGCTCAATCTAAGAATTTACTGAAAAATAAGATTTTGCTCGATGCAGAGAACTAACTCTTACTAAATAGATACTGTAATTTAGAAATTGTAAGTTCAGTTGAATCATAACTATGTCGAGATGTGTGGAGCGAAAGAAATAGAGACACTTGTTTAGATAGGCAGAGGAAATTAATAGAGATAGTGAAGTTGTTGGAAAATAAGAAACTTGTATATCGAGAGGAGCAGCAGATCTTACAAGCAGAGAATGTCGATAAACTGGAAGACTTTACAAATATGGGGAATGAGAAATATCTGCAGATAGAGAAAATGCTAGAATATCATCAATTGCTAGGTTTTGATATTTTGTTATCCGCATCGAACCAGGTTTGTTTAAATTGAGGGATATGGAGATATTGATTGTGCAGTTAACGCAGAGAATTTGGAATCTGCAGAATTTGATGAATTACAAAAAAGTGAATACTTTTGCTTGACATAGAAGCCAGAGCTGTTGAAAATTATAGGAATGGAGATATTGAAGGCATAATTGACCAAAGAACATTGAAAAATGAGTAGTTTGTTAGAAATAGTTTTATTAATGTAGTTCAACAATAATAATTATTGGAGATGTTGAAATTGATTGAATTGAAGAAAGTTGTACAATCAGTGAACGAGCAGATGATACAAAGATAGAATTTGATGAAAATAGCAGATTTTGCAAAGTTTACGAATATGAGATATCTGCTTATAGAGGAAATCTTTCAATATGTGTTATTGCTAGAACTGGAAAGTTTCATAGATACAGATTGCCAGTTTGCTGAAACTGAAGAAATGGAGAAATTGAAGTTGCAAAGAATGCAGGCAAGCTGCAAATCAGCTCAATCTAAGAATTTACTGAAAAATAAGATTTTGCTCGATGCAGAGAACTAACTCTTACTAAATAGATACTGTAATTTAGAAATTGTAAGTTCAGTTGAATCATAACTATGTCTAGATGTGTGGAGCGAAAGAAATAAAGACACTTGTTTAGATAGGCAGAGGAAATTAATAGAGATAGTGAAGTTTTTGGAAAGTAAGAAACTTTTATATGGAGAGAAGCAGCAGATCTTACAAGCAGAGAATGTCGATAAACTGGAAGATTTTACAAATATGGGGAATGAGAAATATCTGCAGATAGAGAAAATGCTAGAAGATCTTCAATTGCTAGGTTTTGATATTTTGTTATCCGCATCAAACCAGGTTTGTTGAAATTGAAGGATATGGAGATATTGATTGTGCAGTTAACGCAGAGAATTTTGAATCTGCAGAATTTGATGAATTACAAGAAAGTGAATACTTTTGCTTGACATAGAAACCAATTCTGTTGAAAAATATAGGAATGGAGATATCGAAGGCATAATTGACCAAAGAACATTGAAAAATGAATAGTTCGTTAGAAATAGTTTTATTAATGTAGTTCAACAATAATAATTATTGGAGATGTAGAAATTGATTGAATTGAAGAAAGTTGTACAATCAGTGAACGAGCTGATGATACAAAGATAGAATTTGATGAAAATAGCAGATTTTGCAAAGTTTACGAATATGAGATATCTGCTTATAGAGAAAATGCTTCAATATGTGTTATTGCTAGAACTGGAAAGTTTCATTGATACAGATTGCCAAGTTTGCTGAAACTGAAGAAATGGAGAAATTGAAGTTGCAAAGAATGCAGGCAAGCTGCAAATCAGCTCAATCTAAGAATTTACTGAAAAATAAGATTTTGCTCGATGCAGAGAACTAACTCTTACTAAATAGATACTGTAATTTAGAAATTGTAAGTTCAGTTGAATCATAACTATGTCTAGATGTGTGGAGCGAAAGAAATAAAGACACTTGTTTAGATAGGCAGAGGAAATTAATAGAGATAGTGAAGTTTTTGGAAAGTAAGAAACTTTTATATGGAGAGAAGCAGCGGATCTTACAAGCAGAGAATGTCGATAAACTGGAAGATTTTACAAATATGGGGAATGAGAAATATCTGCAGATAGAGAAAATGCTAGAATATCTTCAATTGCTAGGTTTTGATATTTTGTTATCCGCATCAAACCAGGTTTGTTGAAATTGAAGGATATGGAGATATTGATTGTGCAGTTAACGCAGAGAATTTTGAATCTGCAGAATTTGATGAATTACAAGAAAGTGAATACTTTTGCTTGACATAGAAACCAATTCTGTTGAAAAATATAGGAATGGAGATATCGAAGGCATAATTGACCAAAGAACATTGAAAAATGAGTAGTTCGTTAGAAATAGTTTTATTAATGTAGTTCAACAATAATAATTATTGGAGATGTAGAAATTGATTGAATTGAAGAAAGTTGTACAATCAGTGAACGAGCAGATGATACAAAGATAGAATTTGATGAAAATAGCAGATTTTGCAAAGTTTACGAATATGAGATATCTGCTTATAGAGAAAATGCTTCAATATGTGTTATTGCTAGAACTGGAAAGTTTCATAGATACAGATTGCCAAGTTTGCTGAAACTGAAGAAATGGAGAAATTGAAGTTGCAAAGAATGCAGGCAAGCTGCAAATCAGCTCAATCTAAGAATTTACTGAAAAATAAGATTTTGCTCGATGCAGAGAACTAACTCTCACTAAATAAGAAATTGTAAGTTCAGTTGAATCATAACTATGTCGAGATGTGTGGAGCGAAAGAAATAGAGACACTTGTTTAGATAGGCAGAGAAAATTAATAGAGATAGTGAAGTTGTTGGAAAGTAAGAAACTTGTATATGGAGAGGAGCAGCAGATCCTACAAGCAGAGAATGTCGATAAACTGGAAGATTTTACAAATATGGGGAATGAGAAATATCTGCAGATAGAGAAAATGCTAGAATATAATCAATTGCTAGGTTTTGATATTTTGTTATCCGCATCGAACCAGGTTTGTTTAAATTGAGGGATATGGAGATATTGATTGTGCAGTTAACGCAGAGAATTTTGAATCTGCAGAATTTGATGAATTACAAGAAAGTGAATACTTTTGCTTGACATAGAAGCCAGAGCTGTTGCAAATTATAGGAATGGAGATACTGAAGGCATAATTAAACAAATAACATTGAAAAATGTGTAGTTTGTTAGAAATAGTTCTATTTGTGTATTACAACAAGAAAAATTATTGGAGATGTAGAAATTGATTGAATTGAAGAAAGTTGTACAATCAGTGAACGAGCTGATGATACAAAGATAGAATTTGATGAAAATAGCAGATTTTGCAAAGTTTACGAATATGAGATATTTGCTTATAGAGAAAATGCTTCAATATGTGTTATTGCTAGAACTGGAAAGTTTCATTGATACAGATTGCCAAGTTTGCTGAAACTGAAGAAATGGAGAAATTGAAGTTGCAAAGAATGCAGGCAAGCTGCAAATCAGCTCAATCTAAGAATTTACTGAAAAATAAGATTTTGCTCGATGCAGAGAACTAACTCTTACTAAATAGATACTGTAATTTAGAAATTGTAAGTTCAGTTGAATCATAACTATGTCGAGATGTGTGGAGCGAAAGAAATAGAGACACTTGTTTAGATAGGCAGAGGAAATTAATAGAGATAGTGAAGTTGTTGGAAAATAAGAAACTTGTATATCGAGAGGAGCAGCAGATCTTACAAGCAGAGAATGTCGATAAACTGGAAGACTTTACAAATATGGGGAATGAGAAATATCTGCAGATAGAGAAAATGCTAGAATATCATCAATTGCTAGGTTTTGATATTTTGTTATCTGCATGAACCAGGTTTGTTTAAATTGAGGGATATGGAGATATTGATTGTGCAGTTAACGCAGAGAATTTTGAATCTGCAGAATTTGATGAATTACAAGAAAGTGAATACTTTTGCTTGACATAGAAGCCAGAGCTGTTGAAAATTATCGGAATGGAGATATTGAAGGCAAAATTGACCAAAGAACATTGAAAAATGAGTAGTTTGTTAGAAATAGTTTTATTAATGTAGTTCAACAATAATAATTATTGGAGATGTAGAAATTGATTGAATTGAAGAAAGTTGAACGAGCAGATGATACAAAGATAGAATTTGATGAAAATAGCAGATTTTGCAAAGTTTACGAATATGAGATATCTGCTTATAGAGAAAATGCTTCAATATGTGTTATTGCTAGAACTGGAAAGTTTCATAGATACAGATTGCCATGTTTACAAATCTGAAGAAATGGAGAAATTGAAGTTGCAAAGAATGCAGGCAAGCTGCAAATCAGCTCAATCTAAGAATTTACTGAAAAATAAGATTTTGCTCGATGCAGAGATCTAACTCTTACTAAATAGATTCTGTAATCCAGAAATTGTAAGTTCAGTTGAAGCAGAGAATGTCGATAAACTGGAAGATTTTACAAATATGTGGAATGAGAAATATCTGCAGATAGAGAAAATGCTAGAATATCATCAATTGCTAGGTTTTGATATTTTGTTATCCGCATCGAACCAGGTTTGTTTAATTTGAGGGATATGGAGATATTGATTGTGCAGTTAACGCAGAGAATTTTGAATCTGCAGAATTTGATGAATTACA
This sequence comes from Isurus oxyrinchus, assembly GCA_026770705.1. Lineage (NCBI taxonomy): Eukaryota > Metazoa > Chordata > Chondrichthyes > Lamniformes > Lamnidae > Isurus > Isurus oxyrinchus. The sequence continues at coordinate 197,337 of JANJGN010000300.1, read as the reverse complement.
AGAAAGTGAATACTTTTGCTTGACATAGAAACCAATTCTGTTGAAAAATATAGGAATGGAGATATCGAAGGCATAATTGACCAAAGAACATTGAAAAATGAGTAGTTTGATAGAAATAGTTTTATTAATGTAGTTCAACAATAATAATTATTGGAGATGTGGAAATTGATTGAATTGAAGAAAGTTGTACAATCAGTGAACGAGCAGATGATACAAAGATAGAATTTGATGAAAATAGCAGATTTTGCAAAGTTTACGAATATGAGATATCTGCTTATAGAGGAAATCTTTCAATATGTGTTATTGCTAGAACTGGAAAGTTTCATAGATACAGATTGCCAGTTTGCTGAAACTGAAGAAATGGAGAAATTGAAGTTGCAAAGAATGCAGGCAAGCTGCAAATCAGCTCAATCTAAGAATTTACTGAAAAATAAGATTTTGCTCGATGCAGAGAACTAACTCTTACTAAATAGATACTGTAATTTAGAAATTGTAAGTTCAGTTGAATCATAACTATGTCTAGATGTGTGGAGCGAAAGAAATAAAGACACTTGTTTAGATAGGCAGAGGAAATTAATAGAGATAGTGAAGTTTTTGGAAAGTAAGAAACTTTTATATGGAGAGAAGCAGCGGATCTTACAAGCAGAGAATGTCGATAAACTGGAAGATTTTACAAATATGGGGAATGAGAAATATCTGCAGATAGAGAAAATGCTAGAATATCTTCAATTGCTAGGTTTTGATATTTTGTTATCCGCATCAAACCAGGTTTGTTGAAATTGAAGGATATGGAGATATTGATTGTGCAGTTAACGCAGAGAATTTTGAATCTGCAGAATTTGATGAATTACAAGAAAGTGAATACTTTTGCTTGACATAGAAACCAATTCTGTTGAAAAATATAGGAATGGAGATATCGAAGGCATAATTGACCAAAGAACATTGAAAAATGAGTAGTTCGTTAGAAATAGTTTTATTAATGTAGTTCAACAATAATAATTATTGGAGATGTAGAAATTGATTGAATTGAAGAAAGTTGTACAATCAGTGAACGAGCAGATGATACAAAGATAGAATTTGATGAAAATAGCAGATTTTGCAAAGTTTACGAATATGAGATATCTGCTTATAGAGAAAATGCTTCAATATGTGTTATTGCTAGAACTGGAAAGTTTCATAGATACAGATTGCCAAGTTTGCTGAAACTGAAGAAATGGAGAAATTGAAGTTGCAAAGAATGCAGGCAAGCTGCAAATCAGCTCAATCTAAGAATTTACTGAAAAATAAGATTTTGCTCGATGCAGAGAACTAACTCTCACTAAATAAGAAATTGTAAGTTCAGTTGAATCATAACTATGTCGAGATGTGTGGAGCGAAAGAAATAGAGACACTTGTTTAGATAGGCAGAGAAAATTAATAGAGATAGTGAAGTTGTTGGAAAGTAAGAAACTTGTATATGGAGAGGAGCAGCAGATCCTACAAGCAGAGAATGTCGATAAACTGGAAGATTTTACAAATATGGGGAATGAGAAATATCTGCAGATAGAGAAAATGCTAGAATATAATCAATTGCTAGGTTTTGATATTTTGTTATCCGCATCGAACCAGGTTTGTTTAAATTGAGGGATATGGAGATATTGATTGTGCAGTTAACGCAGAGAATTTTGAATCTGCAGAATTTGATGAATTACAAGAAAGTGAATACTTTTGCTTGACATAGAAGCCAGAGCTGTTGAAAATTATAGGAATGGAGATACTGAAGGCATAATTAAACAAATAACATTGAAAAATGTGTAGTTTGTTAGAAATAGTTCTATTTGTGTATTACAACAAGAAAAATTATTGGAGATGTAGAAATTGATTGAATTGAAGAAAGTTGTACAATCAGTGAACGAGCAGATGATACAAAGATAGAATTTGATGAAAATAGCAGATTTTGCAAAGTTTACGAATATGAGATATCTGCTTATAGAGAAAATGCTTCAATATGTGTTATTGCTAGAACTGGAAAGTTTCATTGATACAGATTGCCAAGTTTGCTGAAACTGAAGAAATGGAGAAATTGAAGTTGCAAAGAATGCAGGCAAGCTGCAAATCAGCTCAATCTAAGAATTTACTGAAAAATAAGATTTTGCTCGATGCAGAGAACTAACTCTTACTAAATAGATACTGTAATTTAGAAATTGTAAGTTCAGTTGAATCATAACTATGTCGAGATGTGTGGAGCGAAAGAAATAGAGACACTTGTTTAGATAGGCAGAGGAAATTAATAGAGATAGTGAAGTTGTTGGAAAATAAGAAACTTGTATATCGAGAGGAGCAGCAGATCTTACAAGCAGAGAATGTCGATAAACTGGAAGACTTTACAAATATGGGGAATGAGAAATATCTGCAGATAGAGAAAATGCTAGAATATCATCAATTGCTAGGTTTTGATATTTTGTTATCCGCATCGAACCAGGTTTGTTTAAATTGAGGGATATGGAGATATTGATTGTGCAGTTAACGCAGAGAATTTGGAATCTGCAGAATTTGATGAATTACAAAAAAGTGAATACTTTTGCTTGACATAGAAGCCAGAGCTGTTGAAAATTATAGGAATGGAGATATTGAAGGCATAATTGACCAAAGAACATTGAAAAATGAGTAGTTTGTTAGAAATAGTTTTATTAATGTAGTTCAACAATAATAATTATTGGAGATGTTGAAATTGATTGAATTGAAGAAAGTTGTACAATCAGTGAACGAGCAGATGATACAAAGATAGAATTTGATGAAAATAGCAGATTTTGCAAAGTTTACGAATATGAGATATCTGCTTATAGAGGAAATCTTTCAATATGTGTTATTGCTAGAACTGGAAAGTTTCATAGATACAGATTGCCAGTTTGCTGAAACTGAAGAAATGGAGAAATTGAAGTTGCAAAGAATGCAGGCAAGCTGCAAATCAGCTCAATCTAAGAATTTACTGAAAAATAAGATTTTGCTCGATGCAGAGAACTAACTCTTACTAAATAGATACTGTAATTTAGAAATTGTAAGTTCAGTTGAATCATAACTATGTCTAGATGTGTGGAGCGAAAGAAATAAAGACACTTGTTTAGATAGGCAGAGGAAATTAATAGAGATAGTGAAGTTTTTGGAAAGTAAGAAACTTTTATATGGAGAGAAGCAGCAGATCTTACAAGCAGAGAATGTCGATAAACTGGAAGATTTTACAAATATGGGGAATGAGAAATATCTGCAGATAGAGAAAATGCTAGAAGATCTTCAATTGCTAGGTTTTGATATTTTGTTATCCGCATCAAACCAGGTTTGTTGAAATTGAAGGATATGGAGATATTGATTGTGCAGTTAACGCAGAGAATTTTGAATCTGCAGAATTTGATGAATTACAAGAAAGTGAATACTTTTGCTTGACATAGAAACCAATTCTGTTGAAAAATATAGGAATGGAGATATCGAAGGCATAATTGACCAAAGAACATTGAAAAATGAATAGTTCGTTAGAAATAGTTTTATTAATGTAGTTCAACAATAATAATTATTGGAGATGTAGAAATTGATTGAATTGAAGAAAGTTGTACAATCAGTGAACGAGCAGATGATACAAAGATAGAATTTGATGAAAATAGCAGATTTTGCAAAGTTTACGAATATGAGATATCTGCTTATAGAGAAAATGCTTCAATATGTGTTATTGCTAGAACTGGAAAGTTTCATAGATACAGATTGCCAAGTTTGCTGAAACTGAAGAAATGGAGAAATTGAAGTTGCAAAGAATGCAGGCAAGCTGCAAATCAGCTCAATCTAAGAATTTACTGAAAAATAAGATTTTGCTCGATGCAGAGAACTAACTCTTACTAAATAGATACTGTAATTTAGAAATTGTAAGTTCAGTTGAATCATAACTATGTCGAGATGTGTGGAGCGAAAGAAATAGAGACACTTGTTTAGATAGGCAGAGGAAATTAATAGAGATAGTGAAGTTGTTGGAAAATAAGAAACTTGTATATCGAGAGGAGCAGCAGATCTTACAAGCAGAGAATGTCGATAAACTGGAAGACTTTACAAATATGGGGAATGAGAAATATCTGCAGATAGAGAAAATGCTAGAATATCATCAATTGCTAGGTTTTGATATTTTGTTATCCGCATCGAACCAGGTTTGTTTAAATTGAGGGATATGGAGATATTGATTGTGCAGTTAACGCAGAGAATTTGGAATCTGCAGAATTTGATGAATTACAAAAAAGTGAATACTTTTGCTTGACATAGAAGCCAGAGCTGTTGAAAATTATAGGAATGGAGATATTGAAGGCATAATTGACCAAAGAACATTGAAAAATGAGTAGTTTGTTAGAAATAGTTTTATTAATGTAGTTCAACAATAATAATTATTGGAGATGTTGAAATTGATTGAATTGAAGAAAGTTGTACAATCAGTGAACGAGCAGATGATACAAAGATAGAATTTGATGAAAATAGCAGATTTTGCAAAGTTTACGAATATGAGATATCTGCTTATAGAGGAAATCTTTCAATATGTGTTATTGCTAGAACTGGAAAGTTTCATAGATACAGATTGCCAGTTTGCTGAAACTGAAGAAATGGAGAAATTGAAGTTGCAAAGAATGCAGGCAAGCTGCAAATCAGCTCAATCTAAGAATTTACTGAAAAATAAGATTTTGCTCGATGCAGAGAACTAACTCTTACTAAATAGATACTGTAATTTAGAAATTGTAAGTTCAGTTGAATCATAACTATGTCTAGATGTGTGGAGCGAAAGAAATAAAGACACTTGTTTAGATAGGCAGAGGAAATTAATAGAGATAGTGAAGTTGTTGGAAAGTAAGAAACTTGTATATGGAGAGAAGCAGCAGATCTTACAAGCAGAGAATGTCGATAAACTGGAAGATTTTACAAATATGGGGAATGAGAAATATCTGCAGATAGAGAAAATGCTAGAAGATCTTCAATTGCTAGGTTTTGATATTTTGTTATCCGCATCAAACCAGGTTTGTTGAAATTGAAGGATATGGAGATATTGATTGTGCAGTTAACGCAGAGAATTTTGAATCTGCAGAATTTGATGAATTACAAGAAAGTGAATACTTTTGCTTGACATAGAAACCAATTCTGTTGAAAAATATAGGAATGGAGATATCGAAGGCATAATTGACCAAAGAACATTGAAAAATGAGTAGTTCGTTAGAAATAGTTTTATTAATGTAGTTCAACAATAATAATTATTGGAGATGTAGAAATTGATTGAATTGAAGAAAGTTGTACAATCAGTGAACGAGCAGATGATACAAAGATAGAATTTGATGAAAATAGCAGATTTTGCAAACTTTTACGAATATGAGATATCTGCTTATAGAGAAAATGCTTCAATATGTGTTACTGCTAGAACTGGAAAGTTTCATAGATACAGATTGCCAAGTTTGCTGAAACTGAAGAAATGGAGAAATTGAAGTTGCAAAGAATGCAGGCAAGCTGCAAATCAGCTCAATCTAAGAATTTACTGAAAAATAAGATTTTGCTCGATGCAGAGAACTAACTCTCACTAAATAAGAATTTGTAAGTTCAGTTGAATCATAACTATGTCGAGATGTGTGGAGCGAAAGAAATAGAGACACTTGTTTAGATAGGCAGAGAAAATTAATAGAGATAGTGAAGTTGTTGGAAAGTAAGAAACTTGTATATGGAGAGGAGCAGCAGATCCTACAAGCAGAGAATGTCGATAAACTGGAAGATTTTACAAATATGGGGAATGAGAAATATCTGCAGATAGAGAAAATGCTAGAATATAATCAATTGCTAGGTTTTGATATTTTGTTATCCGCATCGAACCAGGTTTGTTTAAATTGAGGGATATGGAGATATTGATTGTGCAGTTAACGCAGAGAATTTTGAATCTGCAGAATTTGATGAATTACAAGAAAGTGAATACTTTTGCTTGACATAGAAGCCAGAGCTGTTGCAAATTATAGGAATGGAGATACTGAAGGCATAATTAAACAAATAACATTGAAAAATGTGTAGTTTGTTAGAAATAGTTCTATTTGTGTATTACAACAAGAAAAATTATTGGAGATGTAGAAATTGATTGAATTGAAGAAAGTTGTACAATCAGTGAACGAGCAGATGATACAAAGATAGAATTTGATGAAAATAGCAGATTTTGCAAAGTTTACGAATATGAGATATCTGCTTATAGAGAAAATGCTTCAATATGTGTTATTGCTACAACTGGAAAGTTTCATTGATACAGATTGCCAAGTTTGCTGAAACTGAAGAAATGGAGAAATTGAAGTTGCAAAGAATGCAGGCAAGCTGCAAATCAGCTCAATCTAAGAATTTACTGAAAAATAAGATTTTGCTCGATGCAGAGAACTAACTCTTACTAAATAGATACTGTAATTTAGAAATTGTAAGTTCAGTTGAATCATAACTATGTCGAGATGTGTGGAGCGAAAGAAATAGAGACACTTGTTTAGATAGGCAGAGGAAATTAATAGAGATAGTGAAGTTGTTGGAAAATAAGAAACTTGTATATCGAGAGGAGCAGCAGATCTTACAAGCAGAGAATGTCGATAAACTGGAAGACTTTACAAATATGGGGAATGAGAAATATCTGCAGATAGAGAAAATGCTAGAATATCATCAATTGCTAGGTTTTGATATTTTGTTATCCGCATCGAACCAGGTTTGTTTAAATTGAGGGATATGGAGATATTGATTGTGCAGTTAACGCAGAGAATTTGGAATCTGCAGAATTTGATGAATTACAAAAAAGTGAATACTTTTGCTTGACATAGAAGCCAGAGCTGTTGAAAATTATAGGAATGGAGATATTGAAGGCATAATTGACCAAAGAACATTGAAAAATGAGTAGTTTGTTAGAAATAGTTTTATTAATGTAGTTCAACAATAATAATTATTGGAGATGTAGAAATTGATTGAATTGAAGAAAGTTGTACAATCAGTGAACGAGCAGATGATACAAAGATAGAATTTGATGAAAATAGCAGATTTTGCAAAGTTTACGAATATGAGATATCTGCTTATAGAGAAAATGCTTCAATATGTGTTATTGCTAGAACTGGAAAGTTTCATAGATACAGATTGCCAAGTTTGCTGAAACTGAAGAAATGGAGAAATTGAAGTTGCAAAGAATGCAGGCAAGCTGCAAATCAGCTCAATCTAAGAATTTACTGAAAAATAAGATTTTGCTCGATGCAGAGAACTAACTCTCACTAAATAAGAAATTGTAAGTTCAGTTGAATCATAACTATGTCGAGATGTGTGGAGCGAAAGAAATAGAGACACTTGTTTAGATAGGCAGAGAAAATTAATAGAGATAGTGAAGTTGTTGGAAAGTAAGAAACTTGTATATGGAGAGGAGCAGCAGATCCTACAAGCAGAGAATGTCGATAAACTGGAAGATTTTACAAATATGGGGAATGAGAAATATCTGCAGATAGAGAAAATGCTAGAATATAATCAATTGCTAGGTTTTGATATTTTGTTATCCGCATCGAACCAGGTTTGTTTAAATTGAGGGATATGGAGATATTGATTGTGCAGTTAACGCAGAGAATTTTGAATCTGCAGAATTTGATGAATTACAAGAAAGTGAATACTTTTGCTTGACATAGAAGCCAGAGCTGTTGCAAATTATAGGAATGGAGATACTGAAGGCATAATTAAACAAATAACATTGAAAAATGTGTAGTTTGTTAGAAATAGTTCTATTTGTGTATTACAACAAGAAAAATTATTGGAGATGTAGAAATTGATTGAATTGAAGAAAGTTGTACAATCAGTGAACGAGCTGATGATACAAAGATAGAATTTGATGAAAATAGCAGATTTTGCAAAGTTTACGAATATGAGATATTTGCTTATAGAGAAAATGCTTCAATATGTGTTATTGCTAGAACTGGAAAGTTTCATTGATACAGATTGCCAAGTTTGCTGAAACTGAAGAAATGGAGAAATTGAAGTTGCAAAGAATGCAGGCAAGCTGCAAATCAGCTCAATCTAAGAATTTACTGAAAAATAAGATTTTGCTCGATGCAGAGAACTAACTCTTACTAAATAGATACTGTAATTTAGAAATTGTAAGTTCAGTTGAATCATAACTATGTCGAGATGTGTGGAGCGAAAGAAATAGAGACACTTGTTTAGATAGGCAGAGGAAATTAATAGAGATAGTGAAGTTGTTGGAAAATAAGAAACTTGTATATCGAGAGGAGCAGCAGATCTTACAAGCAGAGAATGTCGATAAACTGGAAGACTTTACAAATATGGGGAATGAGAAATATCTGCAGATAGAGAAAATGCTAGAATATCATCAATTGCTAGGTTTTGATATTTTGTTATCTGCATGAACCAGGTTTGTTTAAATTGAGGGATATGGAGATATTGATTGTGCAGTTAACGCAGAGAATTTTGAATCTGCAGAATTTGATGAATTACAAGAAAGTGAATACTTTTGCTTGACATAGAAGCCAGAGCTGTTGAAAATTATCGGAATGGAGATATTGAAGGCAAAATTGACCAAAGAACATTGAAAAATGAGTAGTTTGTTAGAAATAGTTTTATTAATGTAGTTCAACAATAATAATTATTGGAGATGTAGAAATTGATTGAATTGAAGAAAGTTGAACGAGCAGATGATACAAAGATAGAATTTGATGAAAATAGCAGATTTTGCAAAGTTTACGAATATGAGATATCTGCTTATAGAGAAAATGCTTCAATATGTGTTATTGCTAGAACTGGAAAGTTTCATAGATACAGATTGCCATGTTTACAAATCTGAAGAAATGGAGAAATTGAAGTTGCAAAGAATGCAGGCAAGCTGCAAATCAGCTCAATCTAAGAATTTACTGAAAAATAAGATTTTGCTCGATGCAGAGATCTAACTCTTACTAAATAGATTCTGTAATCCAGAAATTGTAAGTTCAGTTGAAGCAGAGAATGTCGATAAACTGGAAGATTTTACAAATATGTGGAATGAGAAATATCTGCAGATAGAGAAAATGCTAGAATATCATCAATTGCTAGGTTTTGATATTTTGTTATCCGCATCGAACCAGGTTTGTTTAATTTGAGGGATATGGAGATATTGATTGTGCAGTTAACGCAGAGAATTTTGAATCTGCAGAATTTGATGAATTACAAGAAAGTGAATACTTTTGCTTGACATAGAAACCAATTCTGTTGAAAAATATAGGAATGGAGATATCGAAGGCATAATTGACCAAAGAACATTGAAAAATGAGTAGTTTGATAGAAATAGTTTTATTAATGTAGTTCAACAATAATAATTATTGGAGATGTGGAAATTGATTGAATTGAAGAAAGTTGTACAATCAGTGAACGAGCAGATGATACAAAGATAGAATTTGATGAAAATAGCAGATTTTGCAAAGTTTACGAATATGAGATATCTGCTTATAGAGGAAATCTTTCAATATGTGTTATTGCTAGAACTGGAAAGTTTCATAGATACAGATTGCCAGTTTGCTGAAACTGAAGAAATGGAGAAATTGAAGTTGCAAAGAATGCAGGCAAGCTGCAAATCAGCTCAATCTAAGAATTTACTGAAAAATAAGATTTTGCTCGATGCAGAGAACTAACTCTTACTAAATAGATACTGTAATTTAGAAATTGTAAGTTCAGTTGAATCATAACTATGTCTAGATGTGTGGAGCGAAAGAAATAAAGACACTTGTTTAGATAGGCAGAGGAAATTAATAGAGATAGTGAAGTTTTTGGAAAGTAAGAAACTTTTATATGGAGAGAAGCAGCGGATCTTACAAGCAGAGAATGTCGATAAACTGGAAGATTTTACAAATATGGGGAATGAGAAATATCTGCAGATAGAGAAAATGCTAGAATATCTTCAATTGCTAGGTTTTGATATTTTGTTATCCGCATCAAACCAGGTTTGTTGAAATTGAAGGATATGGAGATATTGATTGTGCAGTTAACGCAGAGAATTTTGAATCTGCAGAATTTGATGAATTACAAGAAAGTGAATACTTTTGCTTGACATAGAAACCAATTCTGTTGAAAAATATAGGAATGGAGATATCGAAGGCATAATTGACCAAAGAACATTGAAAAATGAGTAGTTCGTTAGAAATAGTTTTATTAATGTAGTTCAACAATAATAATTATTGGAGATGTAGAAATTGATTGAATTGAAGAAAGTTGTACAATCAGTGAACGAGCAGATGATACAAAGATAGAATTTGATGAAAATAGCAGATTTTGCAAAGTTTACGAATATGAGATATCTGCTTATAGAGAAAATGCTTCAATATGTGTTATTGCTAGAACTGGAAAGTTTCATAGATACAGATTGCCAAGTTTGCTGAAACTGAAGAAATGGAGAAATTGAAGTTGCAAAGAATGCAGGCAAGCTGCAAATCAGCTCAATCTAAGAATTTACTGAAAAATAAGATTTTGCTCGATGCAGAGAACTAACTCTCACTAAATAAGAAATTGTAAGTTCAGTTGAATCATAACTATGTCGAGATGTGTGGAGCGAAAGAAATAGAGACACTTGTTTAGATAGGCAGAGAAAATTAATAGAGATAGTGAAGTTGTTGGAAAGTAAGAAACTTGTATATGGAGAGGAGCAGCAGATCCTACAAGCAGAGAATGTCGATAAACTGGAAGATTTTACAAATATGGGGAATGAGAAATATCTGCAGATAGAGAAAATGCTAGAATATAATCAATTGCTAGGTTTTGATATTTTGTTATCCGCATCGAACCAGGTTTGTTTAAATTGAGGGATATGGAGATATTGATTGTGCAGTTAACGCAGAGAATTTTGAATCTGCAGAATTTGATGAATTACAAGAAAGTGAATACTTTTGCTTGACATAGAAGCCAGAGCTGTTGAAAATTATAGGAATGGAGATACTGAAGGCATAATTAAACAAATAACATTGAAAAATGTGTAGTTTGTTAGAAATAGTTCTATTTGTGTATTACAACAAGAAAAATTATTGGAGATGTAGAAATTGATTGAATTGAAGAAAGTTGTACAATCAGTGAACGAGCAGATGATACAAAGATAGAATTTGATGAAAATAGCAGATTTTGCAAAGTTTACGAATATGAGATATCTGCTTATAGAGAAAATGCTTCAATATGTGTTATTGCTAGAACTGGAAAGTTTCATTGATACAGATTGCCAAGTTTGCTGAAACTGAAGAAATGGAGAAATTGAAGTTGCAAAGAATGCAGGCAAGCTGCAAATCAGCTCAATCTAAGAATTTACTGAAAAATAAGATTTTGCTCGATGCAGAGAACTAACTCTTACTAAATAGATACTGTAATTTAGAAATTGTAAGTTCAGTTGAATCATAACTATGTCGAGATGTGTGGAGCGAAAGAAATAGAGACACTTGTTTAGATAGGCAGAGGAAATTAATAGAGATAGTGAAGTTGTTGGAAAATAAGAAACTTGTATATCGAGAGGAGCAGCAGATCTTACAAGCAGAGAATGTCGATAAACTGGAAGACTTTACAAATATGGGGAATGAGAAATATCTGCAGATAGAGAAAATGCTAGAATATCATCAATTGCTAGGTTTTGATATTTTGTTATCCGCATCGAACCAGGTTTGTTTAAATTGAGGGATATGGAGATATTGATTGTGCAGTTAACGCAGAGAATTTGGAATCTGCAGAATTTGATGAATTACAAAAAAGTGAATACTTTTGCTTGACATAGAAGCCAGAGCTGTTGAAAATTATAGGAATGGAGATATTGAAGGCATAATTGACCAAAGAACATTGAAAAATGAGTAGTTTGTTAGAAATAGTTTTATTAATGTAGTTCAACAATAATAATTATTGGAGATGTTGAAATTGATTGAATTGAAGAAAGTTGTACAATCAGTGAACGAGCAGATGATACAAAGATAGAATTTGATGAAAATAGCAGATTTTGCAAAGTTTACGAATATGAGATATCTGCTTATAGAGGAAATCTTTCAATATGTGTTATTGCTAGAACTGGAAAGTTTCATAGATACAGATTGCCAGTTTGCTGAAACTGAAGAAATGGAGAAATTGAAGTTGCAAAGAATGCAGGCAAGCTGCAAATCAGCTCAATCTAAGAATTTACTGAAAAATAAGATTTTGCTCGATGCAGAGAACTAACTCTTACTAAATAGATACTGTAATTTAGAAATTGTAAGTTCAGTTGAATCATAACTATGTCTAGATGTGTGGAGCGAAAGAAATAAAGACACTTGTTTAGATAGGCAGAGGAAATTAATAGAGATAGTGAAGTTTTTGGAAAGTAAGAAACTTTTATATGGAGAGAAGCAGCAGATCTTACAAGCAGAGAATGTCGATAAACTGGAAGATTTTACAAATATGGGGAATGAGAAATATCTGCAGATAGAGAAAATGCTAGAAGATCTTCAATTGCTAGGTTTTGATATTTTGTTATCCGCATCAAACCAGGTTTGTTGAAATTGAAGGATATGGAGATATTGATTGTGCAGTTAACGCAGAGAATTTTGAATCTGCAGAATTTGATGAATTACAAGAAAGTGAATACTTTTGCTTGACATAGAAACCAATTCTGTTGAAAAATATAGGAATGGAGATATCGAAGGCATAATTGACCAAAGAACATTGAAAAATGAATAGTTCGTTAGAAATAGTTTTATTAATGTAGTTCAACAATAATAATTATTGGAGATGTAGAAATTGATTGAATTGAAGAAAGTTGTACAATCAGTGAACGAGCAGATGATACAAAGATAGAATTTGATGAAAATAGCAGATTTTGCAAAGTTTACGAATATGAGATATCTGCTTATAGAGAAAATGCTTCAATATGTGTTATTGCTAGAACTGGAAAGTTTCATAGATACAGATTGCCAAGTTTGCTGAAACTGAAGAAATGGAGAAATTGAAGTTGCAAAGAATGCAGGCAAGCTGCAAATCAGCTCAATCTAAGAATTTACTGAAAAATAAGATTTTGCTCGATGCAGAGAACTAACTCTTACTAAATAGATACTGTAATTTAGAAATTGTAAGTTCAGTTGAATCATAACTATGTCGAGATGTGTGGAGCGAAAGAAATAGAGACACTTGTTTAGATAGGCAGAGGAAATTAATAGAGATAGTGAAGTTGTTGGAAAATAAGAAACTTGTATATCGAGAGGAGCAGCAGATCTTACAAGCAGAGAATGTCGATAAACTGGAAGACTTTACAAATATGGGGAATGAGAAATATCTGCAGATAGAGAAAATGCTAGAATATCATCAATTGCTAGGTTTTGATATTTTGTTATCCGCATCGAACCAGGTTTGTTTAAATTGAGGGATATGGAGATATTGATTGTGCAGTTAACGCAGAGAATTTGGAATCTGCAGAATTTGATGAATTACAAAAAAGTGAATACTTTTGCTTGACATAGAAGCCAGAGCTGTTGAAAATTATAGGAATGGAGATATTGAAGGCATAATTGACCAAAGAACATTGAAAAATGAGTAGTTTGTTAGAAATAGTTTTATTAATGTAGTTCAACAATAATAATTATTGGAGATGTTGAAATTGATTGAATTGAAGAAAGTTGTACAATCAGTGAACGAGCAGATGATACAAAGATAGAATTTGATGAAAATAGCAGATTTTGCAAAGTTTACGAATATGAGATATCTGCTTATAGAGGAAATCTTTCAATATGTGTTATTGCTAGAACTGGAAAGTTTCATAGATACAGATTGCCAGTTTGCTGAAACTGAAGAAATGGAGAAATTGAAGTTGCAAAGAATGCAGGCAAGCTGCAAATCAGCTCAATCTAAGAATTTACTGAAAAATAAGATTTTGCTCGATGCAGAGAACTAACTCTTACTAAATAGATACTGTAATTTAGAAATTGTAAGTTCAGTTGAATCATAACTATGTCTAGATGTGTGGAGCGAAAGAAATAAAGACACTTGTTTAGATAGGCAGAGGAAATTAATAGAGATAGTGAAGTTGTTGGAAAGTAAGAAACTTGTATATGGAGAGAAGCAGCAGATCTTACAAGCAGAGAATGTCGATAAACTGGAAGATTTTACAAATATGGGGAATGAGAAATATCTGCAGATAGAGAAAATGCTAGAAGATCTTCAATTGCTAGGTTTTGATATTTTGTTATCCGCATCAAACCAGGTTTGTTGAAATTGAAGGATATGGAGATATTGATTGTGCAGTTAACGCAGAGAATTTTGAATCTGCAGAATTTGATGAATTACAAGAAAGTGAATACTTTTGCTTGACATAGAAACCAATTCTGTTGAAAAATATAGGAATGGAGATATCGAAGGCATAATTGACCAAAGAACATTGAAAAATGAGTAGTTCGTTAGAAATAGTTTTATTAATGTAGTTCAACAATAATAATTATTGGAGATGTAGAAATTGATTGAATTGAAGAAAGTTGTACAATCAGTGAACGAGCAGATGATACAAAGATAGAATTTGATGAAAATAGCAGATTTTGCAAACTTTTACGAATATGAGATATCTGCTTATAGAGAAAATGCTTCAATATGTGTTACTGCTAGAACTGGAAAGTTTCATAGATACAGATTGCCAAGTTTGCTGAAACTGAAGAAATGGAGAAATTGAAGTTGCAAAGAATGCAGGCAAGCTGCAAATCAGCTCAATCTAAGAATTTACTGAAAAATAAGATTTTGCTCGATGCAGAGAACTAACTCTCACTAAATAAGAATTTGTAAGTTCAGTTGAATCATAACTATGTCGAGATGTGTGGAGCGAAAGAAATAGAGACACTTGTTTAGATAGGCAGAGAAAATTAATAGAGATAGTGAAGTTGTTGGAAAGTAAGAAACTTGTATATGGAGAGGAGCAGCAGATCCTACAAGCAGAGAATGTCGATAAACTGGAAGATTTTACAAATATGGGGAATGAGAAATATCTGCAGATAGAGAAAATGCTAGAATATAATCAATTGCTAGGTTTTGATATTTTGTTATCCGCATCGAACCAGGTTTGTTTAAATTGAGGGATATGGAGATATTGATTGTGCAGTTAACGCAGAGAATTTTGAATCTGCAGAATTTGATGAATTACAAGAAAGTGAATACTTTTGCTTGACATAGAAGCCAGAGCTGTTGCAAATTATAGGAATGGAGATACTGAAGGCATAATTAAACAAATAACATTGAAAAATGTGTAGTTTGTTAGAAATAGTTCTATTTGTGTATTACAACAAGAAAAATTATTGGAGATGTAGAAATTGATTGAATTGAAGAAAGTTGTACAATCAGTGAACGAGCAGATGATACAAAGATAGAATTTGATGAAAATAGCAGATTTTGCAAAGTTTACGAATATGAGATATCTGCTTATAGAGAAAATGCTTCAATATGTGTTATTGCTACAACTGGAAAGTTTCATTGATACAGATTGCCAAGTTTGCTGAAACTGAAGAAATGGAGAAATTGAAGTTGCAAAGAATGCAGGCAAGCTGCAAATCAGCTCAATCTAAGAATTTACTGAAAAATAAGATTTTGCTCGATGCAGAGAACTAACTCTTACTAAATAGATACTGTAATTTAGAAATTGTAAGTTCAGTTGAATCATAACTATGTCGAGATGTGTGGAGCGAAAGAAATAGAGACACTTGTTTAGATAGGCAGAGGAAATTAATAGAGATAGTGAAGTTGTTGGAAAATAAGAAACTTGTATATCGAGAGGAGCAGCAGATCTTACAAGCAGAGAATGTCGATAAACTGGAAGACTTTACAAATATGGGGAATGAGAAATATCTGCAGATAGAGAAAATGCTAGAATATCATCAATTGCTAGGTTTTGATATTTTGTTATCCGCATCGAACCAGGTTTGTTTAAATTGAGGGATATGGAGATATTGATTGTGCAGTTAACGCAGAGAATTTGGAATCTGCAGAATTTGATGAATTACAAAAAAGTGAATACTTTTGCTTGACATAGAAGCCAGAGCTGTTGAAAATTATAGGAATGGAGATATTGAAGGCATAATTGACCAAAGAACATTGAAAAATGAGTAGTTTGTTAGAAATAGTTTTATTAATGTAGTTCAACAATAATAATTATTGGAGATGTAGAAATTGATTGAATTGAAGAAAGTTGTACAATCAGTGAACGAGCAGATGATACAAAGATAGAATTTGATGAAAATAGCAGATTTTGCAAAGTTTACGAATATGAGATATCTGCTTATAGAGAAAATGCTTCAATATGTGTTATTGCTAGAACTGGAAAGTTTCATAGATACAGATTGCCAAGTTTGCTGAAACTGAAGAAATGGAGAAATTGAAGTTGCAAAGAATGCAGGCAAGCTGCAAATCAGCTCAATCTAAGAATTTACTGAAAAATAAGATTTTGCTCGATGCAGAGAACTAACTCTTACTAAATAGATACTGTAATTTAGAAATTGTAAGTTCAGTTGAATCATAACTATGTCTAGATGTGTGGAGCGAAAGAAATAAAGACACTTGTTTAGATAGGCAGAGGAAATTAATAGAGATAGTGAAGTTTTTGGAAAGTAAGAAACTTTTATATGGAGAGAAGCAGCAGATCTTACAAGCAGAGAATGTCGATAAACTGGAAGATTTTACAAATATGGGGAATGAGAAATATCTGCAGATAGAGAAAATGCTAGAAGATCTTCAATTGCTAGGTTTTGATATTTTGCTATCCGCATCAAACCAGGTTTGTTGAAATTGAAGGATATGGAGATATTGATTGTGCAGTTAACGCAGAGAATTTTGAATCTGCAGAATTTGATGAATTACAAGAAAGTGAATACTTTTGCTTGACATAGAAACCAATTCTGTTGAAAAATATAGGAATGGAGATATCGAAGGCATAATTGACCAAAGAACATTGAAAAATGAGTAGTTCGTTAGAAATAGTTTTATTAATGTAGTTCAACAATAATAATTATTGGAGATGTAGAAATTGATTGAATTGAAGAAAGTTGTACAATCAGTGAACGAGCAGATGATACAAAGATAGAATTTGATGAAAATAGCAGATTTTGCAAAGTTTACGAATATGAGATATCTGCTTATAGAGAAAATGCTTCAATATGTGTTATTGCTAGAACTGGAAAGTTTCATAGATACAGATTGCCAAGTTTGCTGAAACTGAAGAAATGGAGAAATTGAAGTTGCAAAGAATGCAGGCAAGCTGCAAATCAGCTCAATCTAAGAATTTACTGAAAAATAAGATTTTGCTCGATGCAGAGAACTAACTCTTACTAAATAGATACTGTAATTTAGAAATTGTAAGTTCAGTTGAATCATAACTATGTCGAGATGTGTGGAGCGAAAGAAATAGAGACACTTGTTTAGATAGGCAGAGGAAATTAATAGAGATAGTGAAGTTGTTGGAAAATAAGAAACTTGTATATCGAGAGGAGCAGCAGATCTTACAAGCAGAGAATGTCGATAAACTGGAAGACTTTACAAATATGGGGAATGAGAAATATCTGCAGATAGAGAAAATGCTAGAATATCATCAATTGCTAGGTTTTGATATTTTGTTATCCGCATCGAACCAGGTTTGTTTAAATTGAGGGATATGGAGATATTGATTGTGCAGTTAACGCAGAGAATTTGGAATCTGCAGAATTTGATGAATTACAAAAAAGTGAATACTTTTGCTTGACATAGAAGCCAGAGCTGTTGAAAATTATAGGAATGGAGATATTGAAGGCATAATTGACCAAAGAACATTGAAAAATGAGTAGTTTGTTAGAAATAGTTTTATTAATGTAGTTCAACAATAATAATTATTGGAGATGTTGAAATTGATTGAATTGAAGAAAGTTGTACAATCAGTGAACGAGCAGATGATACAAAGATAGAATTTGATGAAAATAGCAGATTTTGCAAAGTTTACGAATATGAGATATCTGCTTATAGAGGAAATCTTTCAATATGTGTTATTGCTAGAACTGGAAAGTTTCATAGATACAGATTGCCAGTTTGCTGAAACTGAAGAAATGGAGAAATTGAAGTTGCAAAGAATGCAGGCAAGCTGCAAATCAGCTCAATCTAAGAATTTACTGAAAAATAAGATTTTGCTCGATGCAGAGAACTAACTCTTACTAAATAGATACTGTAATTTAGAAATTGTAAGTTCAGTTGAATCATAACTATGTCTAGATGTGTGGAGCGAAAGAAATAAAGACACTTGTTTAGATAGGCAGAGGAAATTAATAGAGATAGTGAAGTTGTTGGAAAGTAAGAAACTTGTATATGGAGAGAAGCAGCAGATCTTACAAGCAGAGAATGTCGATAAACTGGAAGATTTTACAAATATGGGGAATGAGAAATATCTGCAGATAGAGAAAATGCTAGAAGATCTTCAATTGCTAGGTTTTGATATTTTGTTATCCGCATCAAACCAGGTTTGTTGAAATTGAAGGATATGGAGATATTGATTGTGCAGTTAACGCAGAGAATTTTGAATCTGCAGAATTTGATGAATTACAAGAAAGTGAATACTTTTGCTTGACATAGAAACCAATTCTGTTGAAAAATATAGGAATGGAGATATCGAAGGCATAATTGACCAAAGAACATTGAAAAATGAGTAGTTCGTTAGAAATAGTTTTATTAATGTAGTTCAACAATAATAATTATTGGAGATGTAGAAATTGATTGAATTGAAGAAAGTTGTACAATCAGTGAACGAGCAGATGATACAAAGATAGAATTTGATGAAAATAGCAGATTTTGCAAAGTTTACGAATATGAGATATCTGCTTATAGAGAAAATGCTTCAATATGTGTTACTGCTAGAACTGGAAAGTTTCATAGATACAGATTGCCAAGTTTGCTGAAACTGAAGAAATGGAGAAATTGAAGTTGCAAAGAATGCAGGCAAGCTGCAAATCAGCTCAATCTAAGAATTTACTGAAAAATAAGATTTTGCTCGATGCAGAGAACTAACTCTCACTAAATAAGAATTTGTAAGTTCAGTTGAATCATAACTATGTCGAGATGTGTGGAGCGAAAGAAATAGAGACACTTGTTTAGATAGGCAGAGGAAATTAATAGAGATAGTGAAGTTGTTGGAAAATAAGAAACTTGTATATCGAGAGGAGCAGCAGATCTTACAAGCAGAGAATGTCGATAAACTGGAAGACTTTACAAATATGGGGAATGAGAAATATCTGCAGATAGAGAAAATGCTAGAATATCATCAATTGCTAGGTTTTGATATTTTGTTATCCGCATCGAACCAGGTTTGTTTAAATTGAGGGATATGGAGATATTGATTGTGCAGTTAACGCAGAGAATTTGGAATCTGCAGAATTTGATGAATTACAAAAAAGTGAATACTTTTGCTTGACATAGAAGCCAGAGCTGTTGAAAATTATTGGAATGGAGATATTGAAGGCATAATTGACCAAAGAACATTGAAAAATGAGTAGTTTGTTAGAAATAGTTTTATTAATGTAGTTCAACAATAATAATTATTGGAGATGTTGAAATTGATTGAATTGAAGAAAGTTGTACAATCAGTGAACGAGCAGATGATACAAAGATAGAATTTGATGAAAATAGCAGATTTTGCAAAGTTTACGAATATGAGATATCTGCTTATAGAGAAAATGCTTCAATATGTGTTATTGCTAGAACTGGAAAGTTTCATAGATACAGATTGCCAAGTTTGCTGAAACTGAAGAAATGGAGAAATTGAAGTTGCAAAGAATGCAGGCAAGCTGCAAATCAGCTCAATCTAAGAATTTACTGAAAAATAAGATTTTGCTCGATGCAGAGAACTAACTCTTACTAAATAGATACTGTAATTTAGAAATTGTAAGTTCAGTTGAATCATAACTATGTCGAGATGTGTGGAGCGAAAGAAATAGAGACACTTGTTTAGATAGGCAGAGAAAATTAATAGAGATAGTGAAGTTGTTGGAAAGTAAGAAACTTGTATATGGAGAGGAGCAGCAGATCCTACAAGCAGAGAATGTCGATAAACTGGAAGATTTTACAAATATGGGGAATGAGAAATATCTGCAGATAGAGAAAATGCTAGAATATAATCAATTGCTAGGTTTTGATATTTTGTTATCCGCATCGAACCAGGTTTGTTTAAATTGAGGGATATGGAGATATTGATTGTGCAGTTAACGCAGAGAATTTTGAATCTGCAGAATTTGATGAATTACAAGAAAGTGAATTCTTTTGCTTGACATAGGAGCCAGAGCTGTTGAAAATTATAGGAATGGAGATATTGAAGGCATAATTAAACAAATAACATTGAAAAATGTGTAGTTTGTTAGAAATAGTTCTATTTGTGTATTACAACAATAATAATTATTGGAGATGTAGAAATTGATTGAATTGAAGAAAGTTGTACAATCAGTGAACGAGCAGATGATACAAAGATAGAATTTGATGAAAATAGCAGATTTTGCAAAGTGTAGTAATATGAGATATCTGCTTTTAGGGAAAATGCTTCAATATGTGTTATTGCTAGAACTGGAAAGTTTCATAGATACAGATTGCCAAGTTTGCTGAAACTGAAGAAATGGAGAAATTGAAGTTGCAAAGAATGCAGGCAAGCTGCAAATCAGCTCAATCTAAGAATTTACTGAAAAATAAGATTTTGCTCGATGCAGAGAACTAACTCTTACTAAATAGATACTGTAATTCAGAAATTGTAAGTTCAGTTGAATCATAACTATGTCGAGATGTGTGGAGCGAAAGAAATAGAGACACTTGTTTAGATAGGCAGAGGAAATTAATAGAGATAGTGAAGTTGTTGGAAAATAAGAAACTTGTATATCGAGAGGAGCAGCAGATCTTACAAGCAGAGAATGTCGATAAACTGGAAGATTTTACAAATATGGGGAATGAGAAATATCTGCAGATAGAGAAAATGCTAGAATATCATCAATTGCTAGGTTTTGATATTTTGTTATCTGCATGAACCAGGTTTGTTTAAATTGAGGGATATGGAGATATTGATTGTGCAGTTAACGCAGAGAATTTTGAATCTGCAGAATTTGATGAATTACAAGAAAGTGAATACTTTTGCTTGACATAGAAGCCAGAGCTGTTGAAAATTATCGGAATGGAGATATTGAAGGCAAAATTGACCAAAGAACATTGAAAAATGAGTAGTTTGTTAGAAATAGTTTTATTAATGTAGTTCAACAATAATAATTATTGGAGATGTAGAAATTGATTGAATTGAAGAAAGTTGAACGAGCAGATGATACAAAGATAGAATTTGATGAAAATAGCAGATTTTGCAAAGTTTACGAATATGAGATATCTGCTTATAGAGAAAATGCTTCAATATGTGTTATTGCTAGAACTGGAAAGTTTCATAGATATAGATTGCCAAGTTTGCTGAAACTGAAGAAATGGAGAAATTGAAGTTGCAAAGAATGCAGGCAAGCTGCAAATCAGCTCAATCTAAGAATTTACTGAAAAATAAGATTTTGCTCGATGCAGAGAACTAACTCTCACTAAATAAGAAATTGTAAGTTCAGTTGAATCATAACTATGTCGAGATGTGTGGAGCGAAAGAAATAGAGACACTTGTTTAGATAGGCAGAGGAAATTAATAGAGATAGTGAAGTTGTTGGAAAGTAAGAAACTTGTATATGGAGAGGAGCAGCAGATCCTACAAGCAGAGAATGTCGATAAACTGGAAGATTTTACAAATGTGGGGAATGAGAAATATCTGCAGATAGAGAAAATGCTAGAATATAATCAATTGCTAGGTTTTGATATTTTGTTATCCGCATCGAACCAGGTTTGTTTAAATTGAGGGATATGGAGATATTGATTGTGCAGTTAACGCAGAGAATTTTGAATCTGCAGAATTTGATGAATTACAAGAAAGTGAATACTTTTGCTTGACATAGAAACCAATTCTGTTGAAAAATATAGGAATGGAGATATCGAAGGCATAATTGACCAAAGAACATTGAAAAATGAGTAGTTTGTTAGAAATAGTTTTATTAATGTAGTTCAACAATAATAATTATTGGAGATGTAGAAATTGATTGAATTGAAGAAAGTTGTACAATCAGTGAACGAGCAGATGATACAAAGATAGAATTTGATGAAAATAGCAGATTTTGCAAAGTTTACGAATATGAGATATCTGCTTATAGAGAAAATGCTTCAATATGTGTTATTGCTAGAACTGGAAAGTTTCATAGATACAGATTGCCAAGTTTGCTGAAACTGAAGAAATGGAGAAATTGAAGTTGCAAAGAATGCAGGCAAGCTGCAAATCAGCTCAATCTAAGAATTTACTGAAAAATAAGATTTTGCTCGATGCAGAGAACTAACTCTCACTAAATAAGAAATTGTAAGTTCAGTTGAATCATAACTATGTCGAGATGTGTGGAGCGAAAGAAATAGAGACATTTGTTTAGATAGGCAGAGAAAATTAATAGAGATAGTGAAGTTGTTGGAAAGTAAGAAACTTGTATATGGAGAGGAGCAGCAGATCCTACAAGCAGAGAATGTCGATAAACTGGAAGATTTTACAAATATGGGGAATGAGAAATATCTGCAGATAGAGAAAATGCTAGAATATCATCAATTGCTAGGTTTTGATATTTTGTTATCCGCATCGAACCAGGTTTGTTTAAATTGAGGGATATGGAGATATTGATTGTGCAGTTAACGCAGAGAATTTGGAATCTGCAGAATTTGATGAATTACAAGAAAGTGAATACTTTTGCTTGACATAGAAGCCAGAGCTGTTGCAAATTATAGGAATGGAGATACTGAAGGCATAATTAAACAAATAACATTGAAAAATGTGTAGTTTGTTAGAAATAGTTCTATTTGTGTATTACAACAAGAAAAATTATTGGAGATGTAGAAATTGATTGAATTGAAGAAAGTTGTACAATCAGTGAACGAGCAGATGATACAAAGATAGAATTTGATGAAAATAGCAGATTTTGCAAAGTGTAGTAATATGAGATATCTGCTTATAGAGAAAATGCTTCAATATGTGTTATTGCTAGAACTGGAAAGTTTCATTGATACAGATTGCCAAGTTTGCTGAAACTGAAGAAATGGAGAAATTGAAGTTGCAAAGAATGCAGGCAAGCTGCAAATCAGCTCAATCTAAGAATTTACTGAAAAATAAGATTTTGCTCGATGCAGAGAACTAACTCTTACTAAATAGATACTGTAATTCAGAAATTGTAAGTTCAGTTGAATCATAACTATGTCTAGATGTGTGGAGCGAAAGAAATAGAGACACTTGTTTAGATAGGCAGAGGAAATTAATAGAGATAGTGAAGTTGTTGGAAAGTAAGAAACTTGTATATGGAGAGGAGCAGCAGATCTTACAAGCAGAGAATGTCGATAAACTGGAAGATTTTACAAATATGGGGAATGAGAAATATCTGCAGATAGAGAAAATGCTAGAAGATCTTCAATTGCTAGGTTTTGATATTTTGTTATCCGCATCAAACCAGGTTTGTTGAAATTGAAGGATATGGAGATATTGATTGTGCAGTTAACGCAGAGAATTTTGAATCTGCAGAATTTGATGAATTACAAGAAAGTGAATACTTTTGCTTGACATAGAAACCAATTCTGTTGAAAAATATAGGAATGGAGATATCGAAGGCATAATTGACCAAAGAACATTGAAAAATGAGTAGTTCGTTAGAAATAGTTTTATTAATGTAGTTCAACAATAATAATTATTGGAGATGTAGAAATTGATTGAATTGAAGAAAGTTGTACAATCAGTGAACGAGCAGATGATACAAAGATAGAATTTGATGAAAATAGCAGATTTTGCAAAGTTTACGAATATGAGATATCTGCTTATAGAGAAAATGCTTCAATATGTGTTACTGCTAGAACTGGAAAGTTTCATAGATACAGATTGCCAAGTTTGCTGAAACTGAAGAAATGGAGAAATTGAAGTTGCAAAGAATGCAGGCAAGCTGCAAATCAGCTCAATCTAAGAATTTACTGAAAAATAAGATTTTGCTCGATGCAGAGAACTAACTCTCACTAAATAAGAATTTGTAAGTTCAGTTGAATCATAACTATGTCGAGATGTGTGGAGCGAAAGAAATAGAGACACTTGTTTAGATAGGCAGAGAAAATTAATAGAGATAGTGAAGTTGTTGGAAAGTAAGAAACTTGTATATGGAGAGGAGCAGCAGATCCTACAAGCAGAGAATGTCGATAAACTGGAAGATTTTACAAATATGGGGAATGAGAAATATCTGCAGATAGAGAAAATGCTAGAATATAATCAATTGCTAGGTTTTGATATTTTGTTATCCGCATCGAACCAGGTTTGTTTAAATTGAGGGATATGGAGATATTGATTGTGCAGTTAACGCAGAGAATTTTGAATCTGCAGAATTTGATGAATTACAAGAAAGTGAATACTTTTGCTTGACATAGAAGCCAGAGCTGTTGCAAATTATAGGAATGGAGATACTGAAGGCATAATTAAACAAATAACATTGAAAAATGTGTAGTTTGTTAGAAATAGTTCTATTTGTGTATTACAACAAGAAAAATTATTGGAGATGTAGAAATTGATTGAATTGAAGAAAGTTGTACAATCAGTGAACGAGCAGATGATACAAAGATAGAATTTGATGAAAATAGCAGATTTTGCAAAGTGTAGTAATATGAGATATCTGCTTATAGAGAAAATGCTTCAATATGTGTTATTGCTAGAACTGGAAAGTTTCATTGATACAGATTGCCAAGTTTGCTGAAACTGAAGAAATGGAGAAATTGAAGTTGCAAAGAATGCAGGCAAGCTGCAAATCAGCTCAATCTAAGAATTTACTGAAAAATAAGATTTTGCTCGATGCAGAGAACTAACTCTTACTAAATAGATACTGTAATTCAGAAATTGTAAGTTCAGTTGAATCATAACTATGTCTAGATGTGTGGAGCGAAAGAAATAGAGACACTTGTTTAGATAGGCAGAGGAAATTAATAGAGATAGTGAAGTTGTTGGAAAGTAAGAAACTTGTATATCGAGAGGAGCAGCAGATCTTACAAGCAGAGAATGTCGATAAACTGGAAGATTTTACAAATATGGGGAATGAGAAATATCTGCAGATAGAGAAAATGCTAGAATATCATCAATTGCTAGGTTTTGATATTTTGTTATCCGCATCGAACCAGGTTTGTTTAAATTGAGGGATATGGAGATATTGATTGTGCAGTTAACGCAGAGAATTTGGAATCTGCAGAATTTGATGAATTACAAAAAAGTGAATACTTTTGCTTGACATAGAAGCCAGAGCTGTTGAAAATTATAGGAATGGAGATATTGAAGGCATAATTGACCAAAGAACATTGAAAAATGAGTAGTTTGTTAGAAATAGTTTTATTAATGTAGTTCAACAATAATAATTATTGGAGATGTTGAAATTGATTGAATTGAAGAAAGTTGTACAATCAGTGAACGAGCAGATGATACAAAGATAGAATTTGATGAAAATAGCAGATTTTGCAAAGTTTACGAATATGAGATATCTGCTTATAGAGAAAATGCTTCAATATGTGTTATTGCTAGAACTGGAAAGTTTCATAGATACAGATTGCCAAGTTTGCTGAAACTGAAGAAATGGAGAAATTGAAGTTGCAAAGAATGCAGGCAAGCTGCAAATCAGCTCAATCTAAGAATTTACTGAAAAATAAGATTTTGCTCGATGCAGAGAACTAACTCTTACTAAATAGATACTGTAATTTAGAAATTGTAAGTTCAGTTGAATCATAACTATGTCGAGATGTGTGGAGCGAAAGAAATAGAGACACTTGTTTAGATAGGCAGAGAAAATTAATAGAGATAGTGAAGTTGTTGGAAAGTAAGAAACTTGTATATGGAGAGGAGCAGCAGATCCTACAAGCAGAGAATGTCGATAAACTGGAAGATTTTACAAATATGGGGAATGAGAAATATCTGCAGATAGAGAAAATGCTAGAATATAATCAATTGCTAGGTTTTGATATTTTGTTATCCGCATCGAACCAGGTTTGTTTAAATTGAGGGATATGGAGATATTGATTGTGCAGTTAACGCAGAGAATTTTGAATCTGCAGAATTTGATGAATTACAAGAAAGTGAATTCTTTTGCTTGACATAGGAGCCAGAGCTGTTGAAAATTATAGGAATTGAGATATTGAAGGCATAATTAAACAAATAACATTGAAAAATGTGTAGTTTGTTAGAAATAGTTCTATTTGTGTATTACAACAATAATAATTATTGGAGATGTAGAAATTGATTGAATTGAAGAAAGTTGTACAATCAGTGAACGAGCAGATGATACAAAGATAGAATTTGATGAAAATAGCAGATTTTGCAAAGTGTAGTAATATGAGATATCTGCTTTTAGGGAAAATGCTTCAATATGTGTTATTGCTAGAACTGGAAAGTTTCATAGATACAGATTGCCAAGTTTGCTGAAACTGAAGAAATGGAGAAATTGAAGTTGCAAAGAATGCAGGCAAGCTGCAAATCAGCTCAATCTAAGAATTTACTGAAAAATAAGATTTTGCTCGATGCAGAGAACTAACTCTTACTAAATAAGAAATTGTAAGTTCAGTTGAATCATAACTATGTCGAGATGTGTGGAGCGAAAGAAATAGAGACATTTGTTTAGATAGGCAGAGAAAATTAATAGAGATAGTGAAGTTGTTGGAAAGTAAGAAACTTGTATATGGAGAGGAGCAGCAGATCCTACAAGCAGAGAATGTCGATAAACTGGAAGATTTTACAAATATGGGGAATGAGAAATATCTGCAGATAGAGAAAATGCTAGAATATCATCAATTGCTAGGTTTTGATATTTTGTTATCCGCATCGAACCAGGTTTGTTTAAATTGAGGGATATGGAGATATTGATTGTGCAGTTAACGCAGAGAATTTGGAATCTGCAGAATTTGATGAATTACAAGAAAGTGAATACTTTTGCTTGACATAGAAGCCAGAGCTGTTGCAAATTATAGGAATGGAGATACTGAAGGCATAATTAAACAAATAACATTGAAAAATGTGTAGTTTGTTAGAAATAGTTCTATTTGTGTATTACAACAAGAAAAATTATTGGAGATGTAGAAATTGATTGAATTGAAGAAAGTTGTACAATCAGTGAACGAGCAGATGATACAAAGATAGAATTTGATGAAAATAGCAGATTTTGCAAAGTGTAGTAATATGAGATATCTGCTTATAGAGAAAATGCTTCAATATGTGTTATTGCTAGAACTGGAAAGTTTCATTGATACAGATTGCCAAGTTTGCTGAAACTGAAGAAATGGAGAAATTGAAGTTGCAAAGAATGCAGGCAAGCTGCAAATCAGCTCAATCTAAGAATTTACTGAAAAATAAGATTTTGCTCGATGCAGAGAACTAACTCTTACTAAATAGATACTGTAATTCAGAAATTGTAAGTTCAGTTGAATCATAACTATGTCTAGATGTGTGGAGCGAAAGAAATAGAGACACTTGTTTAGATAGGCAGAGGAAATTAATAGAGATAGTGAAGTTGTTGGAAAGTAAGAAACTTGTATATGGAGAGGAGCAGCAGATCTTACAAGCAGAGAATGTCGATAAACTGGAAGATTTTACAAATATGGGGAATGAGAAATATCTGCAGATAGAGAAAATGCTAGAAGATCTTCAATTGCTAGGTTTTGATATTTTGTTATCCGCATCAAACCAGGTTTGTTGAAATTGAAGGATATGGAGATATTGATTGTGCAGTTAACGCAGAGAATTTTGAATCTGCAGAATTTGATGAATTACAAGAAAGTGAATACTTTTGCTTGACATAGAAACCAATTCTGTTGAAAAATATAGGAATGGAGATATCGAAGGCATAATTGACCAAAGAACATTGAAAAATGAGTAGTTCGTTAGAAATAGTTTTATTAATGTAGTTCAACAATAATAATTATTGGAGATGTAGAAATTGATTGAATTGAAGAAAGTTGTACAATCAGTGAACGAGCAGATGATACAAAGATAGAATTTGATGAAAATAGCAGATTTTGCAAAGTTTACGAATATGAGATATCTGCTTATAGAGAAAATGCTTCAATATGTGTTACTGCTAGAACTGGAAAGTTTCATAGATACAGATTGCCAAGTTTGCTGAAACTGAAGAAATGGAGAAATTGAAGTTGCAAAGAATGCAGGCAAGCTGCAAATCAGCTCAATCTAAGAATTTACTGAAAAATAAGATTTTGCTCGATGCAGAGAACTAACTCTCACTAAATAAGAATTTGTAAGTTCAGTTGAATCATAACTATGTCGAGATGTGTGGAGCGAAAGAAATAGAGACACTTGTTTAGATAGGCAGAGAAAATTAATAGAGATAGTGAAGTTGTTGGAAAGTAAGAAACTTGTATATGGAGAGGAGCAGCAGATCCTACAAGCAGAGAATGTCGATAAACTGGAAGATTTTACAAATATGGGGAATGAGAAATATCTGCAGATAGAGAAAATGCTAGAATATAATCAATTGCTAGGTTTTGATATTTTGTTATCCGCATCGAACCAGGTTTGTTTAAATTGAGGGATATGGAGATATTGATTGTGCAGTTAACGCAGAGAATTTTGAATCTGCAGAATTTGATGAATTACAAGAAAGTGAATACTTTTGCTTGACATAGAAGCCAGAGCTGTTGCAAATTATAGGAATGGAGATACTGAAGGCATAATTAAACAAATAACATTGAAAAATGTGTAGTTTGTTAGAAATAGTTCTATTTGTGTATTACAACAAGAAAAATTATTGGAGATGTAGAAATTGATTGAATTGAAGAAAGTTGTACAATCAGTGAACGAGCAGATGATACAAAGATAGAATTTGATGAAAATAGCAGATTTTGCAAAGTTTACGAATATGAGATATCTGCTTATAGAGAAAATGCTTCAATATGTGTTATTGCTAGAACTGGAAAGTTTCATTGATACAGATTGCCAAGTTTGCTGAAACTGAAGAAATGGAGAAATTGAAGTTGCAAAGAATGCAGGCAAGCTGCAAATCCGCTCAATCTAAGAATTTACTGAAAAATAAGATTTTGCTCGATGCAGAGAACTAACTCTTACTAAATAGATACTGTAATTTAGAAATTGTAAGTTCAGTTGAATCATAACTATGTCGAGATGTGTGGAGCGAAAGAAATAGAGACACTTGTTTAGATAGGCAGAGGAAATTAATAGAGATAGTGAAGTTGTTGGAAAATAAGAAACTTGTATATCGAGAGGAGCAGCAGATCTTACAAGCAGAGAATGTCGATAAACTGGAAGACTTTACAAATATGGGGAATGAGAAATATCTGCAGATAGAGAAAATGCTAGAATATCATCAATTGCTAGGTTTTGATATTTTGTTATCCGCATCGAACCAGGTTTGTTTAAATTGAGGGATATGGAGATATTGATTGTGCAGTTAACGCAGAGAATTTGGAATCTGCAGAATTTGATGAATTACAAAAAAGTGAATACTTTTGCTTGACATAGAAGCCAGAGCTGTTGAAAATTATAGGAATGGAGATATTGAAGGCATAATTGACCAAAGAACATTGAAAAATGAGTAGTTTGTTAGAAATAGTTTTATTAATGTAGTTCAACAATAATAATTATTGGAGATGTTGAAATTGATTGAATTGAAGAAAGTTGTACAATCAGTGAACGAGCAGATGATACAAAGATAGAATTTGATGAAAATAGCAGATTTTGCAAAGTTTACGAATATGAGATATCTGCTTATAGAGAAAATGCTTCAATATGTGTTATTGCTAGAACTGGAAAGTTTCATAGATACAGATTGCCAAGTTTGCTGAAACTGAAGAAATGGAGAAATTGAAGTTGCAAAGAATGCAGGCAAGCTGCAAATCAGCTCAATCTAAGAATTTACTGAAAAATAAGATTTTGCTCGATGCAGAGAACTAACTCTTACTAAATAGATACTGTAATTTAGAAATTGTAAGTTCAGTTGAATCATAACTATGTCGAGATGTGTGGAGCGAAAGAAATAGAGACACTTGTTTAGATAGGCAGAGAAAATTAATAGAGATAGTGAAGTTGTTGGAAAGTAAGAAACTTGTATATGGAGAGGAGCAGCAGATCCTACAAGCAGAGAATGTCGATAAACTGGAAGATTTTACAAATATGGGGAATGAGAAATATCTGCAGATAGAGAAAATGCTAGAATATAATCAATTGCTAGGTTTTGATATTTTGTTATCCGCATCGAACCAGGTTTGTTTAAATTGAGGGATATGGAGATATTGATTGTGCAGTTAACGCAGAGAATTTTGAATCTGCAGAATTTGATGAATTACAAGAAAGTGAATTCTTTTGCTTGACATAGGAGCCAGAGCTGTTGAAAATTATAGGAATTGAGATATTGAAGGCATAATTAAACAAATAACATTGAAAAATGTGTAGTTTGTTAGAAATAGTTCTATTTGTGTATTACAACAATAATAATTATTGGAGATGTAGAAATTGATTGAATTGAAGAAAGTTGTACAATCAGTGAACGAGCAGATGATACAAAGATAGAATTTGATGAAAATAGCAGATTTTGCAAAGTGTAGTAATATGAGATATCTGCTTTTAGGGAAAATGCTTCAATATGTGTTATTGCTAGAACTGGAAAGTTTCATAGATACAGATTGCCAAGTTTGCTGAAACTGAAGAAATGGAGAAATTGAAGTTGCAAAGAATGCAGGCAAGCTGCAAATCAGCTCAATCTAAGAATTTACTGAAAAATAAGATTTTGCTCGATGCAGAGAACTAACTCTTACTAAATAGATACTGTAATTCAGAAATTGTAAGTTCAGTTGAATCATAACTATGTCTAGATGTGTGGAGCGAAAGAAATAGAGACACTTGTTTAGATAGGCAGAGGAAATTAATAGAGATAGTGAAGTTGTTGGAAAATAAGAAACTTGTATATCGAGAGGAGCAGCAGATCTTACAAGCAGAGAATGTCGATAAACTGGAAGATTTTACAAATATGGGGAATGAGAAATATCTGCAGATAGAGAAAATGCTAGAATATCATCAATTGCTAGGTTTTGATATTTTGTTATCTGCATGAACCAGGTTTGTTTAAATTGAGGGATATGGAGATATTGATTGTGCAGTTAACGCAGAGAATTTTGAATCTGCAGAATTTGATGAATTACAAGAAAGTGAATACTTTTGCTTGACATAGAAGCCAGAGCTGTTGAAAATTATCGGAATGGAGATATTGAAGGCAAAATTGACCAAAGAACATTGAAAAATGAGTAGTTTGTTAGAAATAGTTTTATTAATGTAGTTCAACAATAATAATTATTGGAGATGTAGAAATTGATTGAATTGAAGAAAGTTGTACAATCAGTGAACGAGCAGATGATACAAAGATAGAATTTGATGAAAATAGCAGATTTTGCAAAGTTTACGAATATGAGATATCTGCTTATAGAGAAAATGCTTCAATATGTGTTATTGCTAGAACTGGAAAGTTTCATAGATACAGATTGCCAAGTTTGCTGAAACTGAAGAAATGGAGAAATTGAAGTTGCAAAGAATGCAGGCAAGCTGCAAATCAGCTCAATCTAAGAATTTACTGAAAAATAAGATTTTGCTCGATGCAGAGAACTAACTCTCACTAAATAAGAAATTGTAAGTTCAGTTGAATCATAACTATGTCGAGATGTGTGGAGCGAAAGAAATAGAGACATTTGTTTAGATAGGCAGAGAAAATTAATAGAGATAGTGAAGTTGTTGGAAAGTAAGAAACTTGTATATGGAGAGGAGCAGCAGATCCTACAAGCAGAGAATGTCGATAAACTGGAAGATTTTACAAATATGGGGAATGAGAAATATCTGCAGATAGAGAAAATGCTAGAATATCATCAATTGCTAGGTTTTGATATTTTGTTATCCGCATCGAACCAGGTTTGTTTAAATTGAGGGATATGGAGATATTGATTGTGCAGTTAACGCAGAGAATTTGGAATCTGCAGAATTTGATGAATTACAAGAAAGTGAATACTTTTGCTTGACATAGAAGCCAGAGCTGTTGCAAATTATAGGAATGGAGATACTGAAGGCATAATTAAACAAATAACATTGAAAAATGTGTAGTTTGTTAGAAATAGTTCTATTTGTGTATTACAACAAGAAAAATTATTGGAGATGTAGAAATTGATTGAATTGAAGAAAGTTGTACAATCAGTGAACGAGCAGATGATACAAAGATAGAATTTGATGAAAATAGCAGATTTTGCAAAGTGTAGTAATATGAGATATCTGCTTATAGAGAAAATGCTTCAATATGTGTTATTGCTAGAACTGGAAAGTTTCATTGATACAGATTGCCAAGTTTGCTGAAACTGAAGAAATGGAGAAATTGAAGTTGCAAAGAATGCAGGCAAGCTGCAAATCAGCTCAATCTAAGAATTTACTGAAAAATAAGATTTTGCTCGATGCAGAGAACTAACTCTTACTAAATAGATACTGTAATTCAGAAATTGTAAGTTCAGTTGAATCATAACTATGTCTAGATGTGTGGAGCGAAAGAAATAGAGACACTTGTTTAGATAGGCAGAGGAAATTAATAGAGATAGTGAAGTTGTTGGAAAGTAAGAAACTTGTATATGGAGAGGAGCAGCAGATCTTACAAGCAGAGAATGTCGATAAACTGGAAGATTTTACAAATATGGGGAATGAGAAATATCTGCAGATAGAGAAAATGCTAGAATATCATCAATTGCTAGGTTTTGATATTTTGTTATCCGCATCGAACCAGGTTTGTTTAAATTGAGGGATATGGAGATATTGATTGTGCAGTTAACGCAGAGAATTTTGACTCTGCAGAATTTGATGAATTACAAGAAAGTGAATACTTCTGCTTGACATAGAAGCCAGAGCTGTTGCAAATTATAGGAATGGAGATACTGAAGGCATAATTAAACAAATAACATTGAAAAATGTGTAGTTTGTTAGAAATAGTTCTATTTGTGTATTACAACAAGAAAAATTATTGGAGATGTAGAAATTGATTGAATTGAAGAAAGTTGTACAATCAGTGAACGAGCAGATGATACAAAGATAGAATTTGATGAAAATAGCAGAGTTTGCAAAGTGTAGTAATATGAGATATCTGCTTATAGAGAAAATGCTTCAATATGTGTTATTGCTAGAACTGGAAAGTTTCATTGATACAGATTGCCAAGTTTGCTGAAACTGAAGAAATGGAGAAATTGAAGTTGCAAAGAATGCAGGCAAGCTGCAAATCAGCTCAATCTAAGAATTTACTGAAAAATAAGATTTTGCTCGATGCAGAGAACTAACTCTTACTAAATAGATACTGTAATTCAGAAATTGTAAGTTCAGTTGAATCATAACTATGTCTAGATGTGTGGAGCGAAAGAAATAGAGACACTTGTTTAGATAGGCAGAGGAAATTAATAGAGATAGTGAAGTTGTTGGAAAGTAAGAAACTTGTATATCGAGAGGAGCAGCAGATCTTACAAGCAGAGAATGTCGATAAACTGGAAGATTTTACAAATATGGGGAATGAGAAATATCTGCAGATAGAGAAAATGCTAGAATATCATCAATTGCTAGGTTTTGATATTTTGTTATCCGCATCGAACCAGGTTTGTTTAAATTGAGGGATATGGAGATATTGATTGTGCAGTTAACGCAGAGAATTTGGAATCTGCAGAATTTGATGAATTACAAAAAAGTGAATACTTTTGCTTGACATAGAAGCCAGAGCTGTTGAAAATTATAGGAATGGAGATATTGAAGGCATAATTGACCAAAGAACATTGAAAAATGAGTAGTTTGTTAGAAATAGTTTTATTAATGTAGTTCAACAATAATAATTATTGGAGATGTTGAAATTGATTGAATTGAAGAAAGTTGTACAATCAGTGAACGAGCAGATGATACAAAGATAGAATTTGATGAAAATAGCAGATTTTGCAAAGTTTACGAATATGAGATATCTGCTTATAGAGAAAATGCTTCAATATGTGTTATTGCTAGAACTGGAAAGTTTCATAGATACAGATTGCCAAGTTTGCTGAAACTGAAGAAATGGAGAAATTGAAGTTGCAAAGAATGCAGGCAAGCTGCAAATCAGCTCAATCTAAGAATTTACTGAAAAATATGATTTTGCTCGATGCAGAGAACTAACTCTTACTAAATAGATACTGTAATTTAGAAATTGTAAGTTCAGTTGAATCATAACTATGTCGAGATGTGTGGAGCGAAAGAAATAGAGACACTTGTTTAGATAGGCAGAGGAAATTAATAGAGATAGTGAAGTTGTTGGAAAATAAGAAACTTGTATATCGAGAGAAGCAGCAGATCTTACAAGCAGAGAATGTCGATAAACTGGAAGATTTTACAAATATGGGGAATGAGAAATATCTGCAGATAGAGAAAATGCTAGAATATCATCAATTGCTAGGTTTTGATATTTTGTTATCTGCATGAACCAGGTTTGTTTAAATTGAGGGATATGGAGATATTGATTGTGCAGTTAACGCAGAGAATTTTGAATCTGCAGAATTTGATGAATTACAAGAAAGTGAATACTTTTGCTTGACATAGAAGCCAGAGCTGTTGAAAATTATCGGAATGGAGATATTGAAGGCAAAATTGACCAAAGAACATTGAAAAATGAGTAGTTTGTTAGAAATAGTTTTATTAATGTAGTTCAACAATAATAATTATTGGAGATGTAGAAATTGATTGAATTGAAGAAAGTTGAACGAGCAGATGATACAAAGATAGAATTTGATGAAAATAGCAGATTTTGCAAAGTTTACGAATATGAGATATCTGCTTATAGAGAAAATGCTTCAATATGTGTTATTGCTAGAACTGGAAAGTTTCATAGATACAGATTGCCATGTTCACAAAACTGAAGAAATGGAGAAATTGAAGTTGCAAAGAATGCAGGCAAGCTGCAAATCAGCTCAATCTAAGAATTTACTGAAAAATAAGATTTTGCTCGATGCAGAGATCTAACTCTTACTAAATAGATTCTGTAATCCAGAAATTGTAAGTTCAGTTGAAGCAGAGAATGTCGATAAACTGGAAGATTTTACAAATATGTGGAATGAGAAATATCTGCAGATAGAGAAAATGCTAGAATATCATCAATTGCTAGGTTTTGATATTTTGTTATCCGCATCGAACCAGGTTTGTTTAATTTGAGGGATATGGAGATATTGATTGTGCAGTTAACGCAGAGAATTTTGAATCTGCAGAATTTGATGAATTACAAGAAAGTGAATACTTTTGCTTGACATAGAAACCAATTCTGTTGAAAAATATAGGAATGGAGATATCGAAGGCATAATTGACCAAAGAACATTGAAAAATGAGTAGTTTGATAGAAATAGTTTTATTAATGTAGTTCAACAATAATAATTATTGGAGATGTGGAAATTGATTGAATTGAAGAAAGTTGTACAATCAGTGAACGAGCAGATGATACAAAGATAGAATTTGATGAAAATAGCAGATTTTGCAAAGTTTACGAATATGAGATATCTGCTTATAGAGGAAATCTTTCAATATGTGTTATTGCTAGAACTGGAAAGTTTCATAGATACAGATTGCCAGTTTGCTGAAACTGAAGAAATGGAGAAATTGAAGTTGCAAAGAATGCAGGCAAGCTGCAAATCAGCTCAATCTAAGAATTTACTGAAAAATAAGATTTTGCTCGATGCAGAGAACTAACTCTTACTAAATAGATACTGTAATTTAGAAATTGTAAGTTCAGTTGAATCATAACTATGTCTAGATGTGTGGAGCGAAAGAAATAAAGACACTTGTTTAGATAGGCAGAGGAAATTAATAGAGATAGTGAAGTTTTTGGAAAGTAAGAAACTTTTATATGGAGAGAAGCAGCGGATCTTACAAGCAGAGAATGTCGATAAACTGGAAGATTTTACAAATATGGGGAATGAGAAATATCTGCAGATAGAGAAAATGCTAGAATATCTTCAATTGCTAGGTTTTGATATTTTGTTATCCGCATCAAACCAGGTTTGTTGAAATTGAAGGATATGGAGATATTGATTGTGCAGTTAACGCAGAGAATTTTGAATCTGCAGAATTTGATGAATTACAAGAAAGTGAATACTTTTGCTTGACATAGAAACCAATTCTGTTGAAAAATATAGGAATGGAGATATCGAAGGCATAATTGACCAAAGAACATTGAAAAATGAGTAGTTCGTTAGAAATAGTTTTATTAATGTAGTTCAACAATAATAATTATTGGAGATGTAGAAATTGATTGAATTGAAGAAAGTTGTACAATCAGTGAACGAGCAGATGATACAAAGATAGAATTTGATGAAAATAGCAGATTTTGCAAAGTTTACGAATATGAGATATCTGCTTATAGAGAAAATGCTTCAATATGTGTTATTGCTAGAACTGGAAAGTTTCATAGATACAGATTGCCAAGTTTGCTGAAACTGAAGAAATGGAGAAATTGAAGTTGCAAAGAATGCAGGCAAGCTGCAAATCAGCTCAATCTAAGAATTTACTGAAAAATAAGATTTTGCTCGATGCAGAGAACTAACTCTCACTAAATAAGAAATTGTAAGTTCAGTTGAATCATAACTATGTCGAGATGTGTGGAGCGAAAGAAATAGAGACACTTGTTTAGATAGGCAGAGAAAATTAATAGAGATAGTGAAGTTGTTGGAAAGTAAGAAACTTGTATATGGAGAGGAGCTGCAGATCCTACAAGCAGAGAATGTCGATAAACTGGAAGATTTTACAAATATGGGGAATGAGAAATATCTGCAGATAGAGAAAATGCTAGAATATAATCAATTGCTAGGTTTTGATATTTTGTTATCCGCATCGAACCAGGTTTGTTTAAATTGAGGGATATGGAGATATTGATTGTGCAGTTAACGCAGAGAATTTTGAATCTGCAGAATTTGATGAATTACAATAAAGTGAATACTTTTGCTTGACATAGAAGCCAGAGCTGTTGCAAATTATAGGAATGGAGATACTGAAGGCATAATTAAACAAATAACATTGAAAAATGTGTAGTTTGTGTGAAATAGTTCTATTTGTGTATTACAACAAGAAAAATTATTGGAGATGTAGAAATTGATTGAATTGAAGAAAGTTGTACAATCAGTGAACGAGCAGATGATACAAAGATAGAATTTGATGAAAATAGCAGATTTTGCAAAGTGTAGTAATATGAGATATCTGCTTATAGAGAAAATGCTTCAATATGTGTTATTGCTAGAACTGGAAAGTTTCATTGATACAGATTGCCAAGTTTGCTGAAACTGAAGAAATGGAGAAATTGAAGTTGCAAAGAATGCAGGCAAGCTGCAAATCAGCTCAATCTAAGAATTTACTGAAAAATAAGATTTTGCTCGATGCAGAGGACTAACTCTTACTAAATAGATACTGTAATTCAGAAATAGTAAGTTCAGTTGAATCATAACTATGTCTAGATGTGTGGAGCGAAAGAAATAGAGACACTTGTTTAGATAGGCAGAGGAAATTAATAGAGATAGTGAAGTTGTTGGAAAGTAAGAAACTTGTATAGCGAGAGGAGCAGCAGATCTTACAAGCAGAGAATGTCGATAAACTGGAAGATTTTACAAATATGGGGAATGAGAAATATCTGCAGATAGAGAAAATGCTAGAATATCATCAATTGCTAGGTTTTGATATTTTGTTATCCGCATCGAACCAGGTTTGTTTAAATTGAGGGATATGGAGATATTGATTGTGCAGTTAACGCAGAGAATTTGGAATCTGCAGAATTTGATGAATTACAAAAAAGTGAATACTTTTGCTTGACATAGAAGCCAGAGCTGTTGAAAATTATAGGAATGGAGATATTGAAGGCATAATTGACCAAAGAACATTGAAAAATGAGTAGTTTGTTAGAAATAGTTTTATTAATGTAGTTCAACAATAATAATTATTGGAGATGTTGAAATTGATTGAATTGAAGAAAGTTGTACAATCAGTGAACGAGCAGATGATACAAAGATAGAATTTGATGAAAATAGCAGATTTTGCAAAGTTTACGAATATGAGATATCTGCTTATAGAGAAAATGCTTCAATATGTGTTATTGCTAGAACTGGAAAGTTTCATAGATACAGATTGCCAAGTTTGCTGAAACTGAAGAAATGGAGAAATTGAAGTTGCAAAGAATGCAGGCAAGCTGCAAATCAGCTCAATCTAAGAATTTACTGAAAAATAAGATTTTGCTCGATGCAGAGAACTAACTCTCACTAAATAAGAAATTGTAAGTTCAGTTGAATCATAACTATGTCGAGATGTGTGGAGCGAAAGAAATAGAGACACTTGTTTAGATAGGCAGAGAAAATTAATAGAGATAGTGAAGTTGTTGGAAAGTAAGAAACTTGTATATGGAGAGGAGCAGCAGATCCTACAAGCAGAGAATGTCGATAAACTGGAAGATTTTACAAATATGGGGAATGAGAAATATCTGCAGATAGAGAAAATGCTAGAATATAATCAATTGCTAGGTTTTGATATTTTGTTATCCGCATCGAACCAGGTTTGTTTAAATTGAGGGATATGGAGATATTGATTGTGCAGTTAACGCAGAGAATTTGGAATCTGCAGAATTTGATGAATTACAAGAAAGTGAATACTTTTGCTTGACATAGAAGCCAGAGCTGTTGCAAATTATAGGAATGGAGATACTGAAGGCATAATTAAACAAATAACATTGAAAAATGTGTAGTTTGTTAGAAATAGTTCTATTTGTGTATTACAACAAGAAAAATTATTGGAGATGTAGAAATTGATTGAATTGAAGAAAGTTGTACAATCAGTGAACGAGCAGATGATACAAAGATAGAATTTGATGAAAATAGCAGATTTTGCAAAGTGTAGTAATATGAGATATCTGCTTATAGAGAAAATGCTTCAATATGTGTTATTGCTAGAACTGGAAAGTTTCATTGATACAGATTGCCAAGTTTGCTGAAACTGAAGAAATGGAGAAATTGAAGTTGCAAAGAATGCAGGCAAGCTGCAAATCAGCTCAATCTAAGAATTTACTGAAAAATAAGATTTTGCTCGATGCAGAGAACTAACTCTTACTAAATAGATACTGTAATTCAGAAATTGTAAGTTCAGTTGAATCATAACTATGTCTAGATGTGTGGAGCGAAAGAAATAGAGACACTTGTTTAGATAGGCAGAGGAAATTAATAGAGATAGTGAAGTTGTTGGAAAGTAAGAAACTTGTATATGGAGAGGAGCAGCAGATCTTACAAGCAGAGAATGTCGATAAACTGGAAGATTTTACAAATATGGGGAATGAGAAATATCTGCAGATAGAGAAAATGCTAGAATATCATCAATTGCTAGGTTTTGATATTTTGTTATCCGCATCGAACCAGGTTTGTTTAAATTGAGGGATATGGAGATATTGATTGTGCAGTTAACGCAGAGAATTTTGACTCTGCAGAATTTGATGAATTACAAGAAAGTGAATACTTCTGCTTGACATAGAAGCCAGAGCTGTTGCAAATTATAGGAATGGAGATACTGAAGGCATAATTAAACAAATAACATTGAAAAATGTGTAGTTTGTTAGAAATAGTTCTATTTGTGTATTACAACAAGAAAAATTATTGGAGATGTAGAAATTGATTGAATTGAAGAAAGTTGTACAATCAGTGAACGAGCAGATGATACAAAGATAGAATTTGATGAAAATAGCAGATTTTGCAAAGTGTAGTAATATGAGATATCTGCTTATAGAGAAAATGCTTCAATATGTGTTATTGCTAGAACTGGAAAGTTTCATTGATACAGATTGCCAAGTTTGCTGAAACTGAAGAAATGGAGAAATTGAAGTTGCAAAGAATGCAGGCAAGCTGCAAATCAGCTCAATCTAAGAATTTACTGAAAAATAAGATTTTGCTCGATGCAGAGAACTAACTCTTACTAAATAGATACTGTAATTCAGAAATTGTAAGTTCAGTTGAATCATAACTATGTCTAGATGTGTGGAGCGAAAGAAATAGAGACACTTGTTTAGATAGGCAGAGGAAATTAATAGAGATAGTGAAGTTGTTGGAAAGTAAGAAACTTGTATATCGAGAGGAGCAGCAGATCTTACAAGCAGAGAATGTCGATAAACTGGAAGATTTTACAAATATGGGGAATGAGAAATATCTGCAGATAGAGAAAATGCTAGAATATCATCAATTGCTAGGTTTTGATATTTTGTTATCCGCATCGAACCAGGTTTGTTTAAATTGAGGGATATGGAGATATTGATTGTGCAGTTAACGCAGAGAATTTGGAATCTGCAGAATTTGATGAATTACAAAAAAGTGAATACTTTTGCTTGACATAGAAGCCAGAGCTGTTGAAAATTATAGGAATGGAGATATTGAAGGCATAATTGACCAAAGAACATTGAAAAATGAGTAGTTTGTTAGAAATAGTTTTATTAATGTAGTTCAACAATAATAATTATTGGAGATGTTGAAATTGATTGAATTGAAGAAAGTTGTACAATCAGTGAACGAGCAGATGATACAAAGATAGAATTTGATGAAAATAGCAGATTTTGCAAAGTTTACGAATATGAGATATCTGCTTATAGAGAAAATGCTTCAATATGTGTTATTGCTAGAACTGGAAAGTTTCATAGATACAGATTGCCAAGTTTGCTGAAACTGAAGAAATGGAGAAATTGAAGTTGCAAAGAATGCAGGCAAGCTGCAAATCAGCTCAATCTAAGAATTTACTGAAAAATATGATTTTGCTCGATGCAGAGAACTAACTCTTACTAAATAGATACTGTAATTTAGAAATTGTAAGTTCAGTTGAATCATAACTATGTCGAGATGTGTGGAGCGAAAGAAATAGAGACACTTGTTTAGATAGGCAGAGGAAATTAATAGAGATAGTGAAGTTGTTGGAAAATAAGAAACTTGTATATCGAGAGAAGCAGCAGATCTTACAAGCAGAGAATGTCGATAAACTGGAAGATTTTACAAATATGGGGAATGAGAAATATCTGCAGATAGAGAAAATGCTAGAATATCATCAATTGCTAGGTTTTGATATTTTGTTATCCGCATCGAACCAGGTTTGTTTAATTTGAGGGATATGGAGATATTGATTGTGCAGTTAACGCAGAGAATTTTGAATCTGCAGAATTTGATGAATTACAAGAAAGTGAATACTTTTGCTTGACATAGAAACCAATTCTGTTGAAAAATATAGGAATGGAGATATCGAAGGCATAATTGACCAAAGAACATTGAAAAATGAGTAGTTTGATAGAAATAGTTTTATTAATGTAGTTCAACAATAATAATTATTGGAGATGTGGAAATTGATTGAATTGAAGAAAGTTGTACAATCAGTGAACGAGCAGATGATACAAAGATAGAATTTGATGAAAATAGCAGATTTTGCAAAGTTTACGAATATGAGATATCTGCTTATAGAGGAAATCTTTCAATATGTGTTATTGCTAGAACTGGAAAGTTTCATAGATACAGATTGCCAGTTTGCTGAAACTGAAGAAATGGAGAAATTGAAGTTGCAAAGAATGCAGGCAAGCTGCAAATCAGCTCAATCTAAGAATTTACTGAAAAATAAGATTTTGCTCGATGCAGAGAACTAACTCTTACTAAATAGATACTGTAATTTAGAAATTGTAAGTTCAGTTGAATCATAACTATGTCTAGATGTGTGGAGCGAAAGAAATAAAGACACTTGTTTAGATAGGCAGAGGAAATTAATAGAGATAGTGAAGTTTTTGGAAAGTAAGAAACTTTTATATGGAGAGAAGCAGCGGATCTTACAAGCAGAGAATGTCGATAAACTGGAAGATTTTACAAATATGGGGAATGAGAAATATCTGCAGATAGAGAAAATGCTAGAATATCTTCAATTGCTAGGGTTTGATATTTTGTTATCCGCATCAAACCAGGTTTGTTGAAATTGAAGGATATGGAGATATTGATTGTGCAGTTAACGCAGAGAATTTTGAATCTGCAGAATTTGATGAATTACAAGAAAGTGAATACTTTTGCTTGACATAGAAACCAATTCTGTTGAAAAATATAGGAATGGAGATATCGAAGGCATAATTGACCAAAGAACATTGAAAAATGAGTAGTTCGTTAGAAATAGTTTTATTAATGTAGTTCAACAATAATAATTATTGGAGATGTCGAAATTGATTGAATTGAAGAAAGTTGTACAATCAGTGAACGAGCAGATGATACAAAGATAGAATTTGATGAAAATAGCAGATTTTGCAAAGTTTACGAATATGAGATATCTGCTTATAGAGAAAATGCTTCAATATGTGTTATTGCTAGAACTGGAAAGTTTCATAGATACAGATTGCCAAGTTTGCTGAAACTGAAGAAATGGAGAAATTGAAGTTGCAAAGAATGCAGGCAAGCTGCAAATCAGCTCAATCTAAGAATTTACTGAAAAATAAGATTTTGCTCGATGCAGAGAACTAACTCTCACTAAATAAGAAATTGTAAGTTCAGTTGAATCATAACTATGTCGAGATGTGTGGAGCGAAAGAAATAGAGACACTTGTTTAGATAGGCAGAGAAAATTAATAGAGATAGTGAAGTTGTTGGAAAGTAAGAAACTTGTATATGGAGAGGAGCTGCAGATCCTACAAGCAGAGAATGTCGATAAACTGGAAGATTTTACAAATATGGGGAATGAGAAATATCTGCAGATAGAGAAAATGCTAGAATATAATCAATTGCTAGGTTTTGATATTTTGTTATCCGCATCGAACCAGGTTTGTTTAAATTGAGGGATATGGAGATATTGATTGTGCAGTTAACGCAGAGAATTTTGAATCTGCAGAATTTGATGAATTACAATAAAGTGAATACTTTTGCTTGACATAGAAGCCAGAGCTGTTGCAAATTATAGGAATGGAGATACTGAAGGCATAATTAAACAAATAACATTGAAAAATGTGTAGTTTGTGTGAAATAGTTCTATTTGTGTATTACAACAAGAAAAATTATTGGAGATGTAGAAATTGATTGAATTGAAGAAAGTTGTACAATCAGTGAACGAGCAGATGATACAAAGATAGAATTTGATGAAAATAGCAGATTTTGCAAAGTGTAGTAATATGAGATATCTGCTTATAGAGAAAATGCTTCAATATGTGTTATTGCTAGAACTGGAAAGTTTCATTGATACAGATTGCCAAGTTTGCTGAAACTGAAGAAATGGAGAAATTGAAGTTGCAAAGAATGCAGGCAAGCTGCAAATCAGCTCAATCTAAGAATTTACTGAAAAATAAGATTTTGCTCGATGCAGAGGACTAACTCTTACTAAATAGATACTGTAATTCAGAAATAGTAAGTTCAGTTGAATCATAACTATGTCTAGATGTGTGGAGCGAAAGAAATAGAGACACTTGTTTAGATAGGCAGAGGAAATTAATAGAGATAGTGAAGTTGTTGGAAAGTAAGAAACTTGTATAGCGAGAGGAGCAGCAGATCTTACAAGCAGAGAATGTCGATAAACTGGAAGATTTTACAAATATGGGGAATGAGAAATATCTGCAGATAGAGAAAATGCTAGAATATCATCAATTGCTAGGTTTTGATATTTTGTTATCCGCATCGAACCAGGTTTGTTTAAATTGAGGGATATGGAGATATTGATTGTGCAGTTAACGCAGAGAATTTGGAATCTGCAGAATTTGATGAATTACAAAAAAGTGAATACTTTTGCTTGACATAGAAGCCAGAGCTGTTGAAAATTATAGGAATGGAGATATTGAAGGCATAATTGACCAAAGAACATTGAAAAATGAGTAGTTTGTTAGAAATAGTTTTATTAATGTAGTTCAACAATAATAATTATTGGAGATGTTGAAATTGATTGAATTGAAGAAAGTTGTACAATC
Source organism: Isurus oxyrinchus (assembly GCA_026770705.1). Classification (NCBI taxonomy): domain Eukaryota; kingdom Metazoa; phylum Chordata; class Chondrichthyes; order Lamniformes; family Lamnidae; genus Isurus; species Isurus oxyrinchus. The sequence continues at coordinate 153,298 of JANJGN010000300.1, read as the reverse complement.
AGTGAACGAGCAGATGATACAAAGATAGAATTTGATGAAAATAGCAGATTTTGCAAAGTTTACGAATATGAGATATCTGCTTATAGAGAAAATGCTTCAATATGTGTTATTGCTAGAACTGGAAAGTTTCATAGATACAGATTGCCAAGTTTGCTGAAACTGAAGAAATGGAGAAATTGAAGTTGCAAAGAATGCAGGCAAGCTGCAAATCAGCTCAATCTAAGAATTTACTGAAAAATAAGATTTTGCTCGATGCAGAGAACTAACTCTCACTAAATAAGAAATTGTAAGTTCAGTTGAATCATAACTATGTCGAGATGTGTGGAGCGAAAGAAATAGAGACACTTGTTTAGATAGGCAGAGAAAATTAATAGAGATAGTGAAGTTGTTGGAAAGTAAGAAACTTGTATATGGAGAGGAGCAGCAGATCCTACAAGCAGAGAATGTCGATAAACTGGAAGATTTTACAAATATGGGGAATGAGAAATATCTGCAGATAGAGAAAATGCTAGAATATAATCAATTGCTAGGTTTTGATATTTTGTTATCCGCATCGAACCAGGTTTGTTTAAATTGAGGGATATGGAGATATTGATTGTGCAGTTAACGCAGAGAATTTTGAATCTGCAGAATTTGATGAATTACAAGAAAGTGAATACTTTTGCTTGACATAGAAGCCAGAGCTGTTGCAAATTATAGGAATGGAGATACTGAAGGCATAATTAAACAAATAACATTGAAAAATGTGTAGTTTGTTAGAAATAGTTCTATTTGTGTATTACAACAAGAAAAATTATTGGAGATGTAGAAATTGATTGAATTGAAGAAAGTTGTACAATCAGTGAACGAGCAGATGATACAAAGATAGAATTTGATGAAAATAGCAGATTTTGCAAAGTTTACGAATATGAGATATCTGCTTATAGAGAAAATGCTTCAATATGTGTTATTGCTAGAACTGGAAAGTTTCATTGATACAGATTGCCAAGTTTGCTGAAACTGAAGAAATGGAGAAATTGAAGTTGCAAAGAATGCAGGCAAGCTGCAAATCAGCTCAATCTAAGAATTTACTGAAAAATAAGATTTTGCTCGATGCAGAGAACTAACTCTTACTAAATAGATACTGTAATTCAGAAATTGTAAGTTCAGTTGAATCATAACTATGTCTAGATGTGTGGAGCGAAAGAAATAGAGACACTTGATTAGATAGGCAGAGGAAATTAATAGAGATAGTGAAGTTGTTGGAAAGTAAGAAACTTGTATATCGAGAGGAGCAGCAGATCTTACAAGCAGAGAATGTCGATAAACTGGAAGATTTTACAAATATGGGGAATGAGAAATATCTGCAGATAGAGAAAATGCTAGAATATCATCAATTGCTAGGTTTTGATATTTTGTTATCCGCATCGAACCAGGTTTGTTTAAATTGAGGGATATGGAGATATTGATTGTGCAGTTAACGCAGAGAATTTGGAATCTGCAGAATTTGATGAATTACAAAAAAGTGAATACTTTTGCTTGACATAGAAGCCAGAGCTGTTGAAAATTATAGGAATGGAGATATTGAAGGCATAATTGACCAAAGAACATTGAAAAATGAGTAGTTTGTTAGAAATAGTTTTATTAATGTAGTTCAACAATAATAATTATTGGAGATGTTGAAATTGATTGAATTGAAGAAAGTTGTACAATCAGTGAACGAGCAGATGATACAAAGATAGAATTTGATGAAAATAGCAGATTTTGCAAAGTTTACGAATATGAGATATCTGCTTATAGAGAAAATGCTTCAATATGTGTTATTGCTAGAACTGGAAAGTTTCATAGATACAGATTGCCAAGTTTGCTGAAACTGAAGAAATGGAGAAATTGAAGTTGCAAAGAATGCAGGCAAGCTGCAAATCAGCTCAATCTAAGAATTTACTGAAAAATAAGATTTTGCTCGATGCAGAGAACTAACTCTTACTAAATAGATACTGTAATTTAGAAATTGTAAGTTCAGTTGAATCATAACTATGTCGAGATGTGTGGAGCGAAAGAAATAGAGACACTTGTTTAGATAGGCAGAGAAAATTAATAGAGATAGTGAAGTTGTTGGAAAGTAAGAAACTTGTATATGGAGAGGAGCAGCAGATCCTACAAGCAGAGAATGTCGATAAACTGGAAGATTTTACAAATATGGGGAATGAGAAATATCTGCAGATAGAGAAAATGCTAGAATATAATCAATTGCTAGGTTTTGATATTTTGTTATCCGCATCGAACCAGGTTTGTTTAAATTGAGGGATATGGAGATATTGATTGTGCAGTTAACGCAGAGAATTTTGAATCTGCAGAATTTGATGAATTACAAGAAAGTGAATTCTTTTGCTTGACATAGGAGCCAGAGCTGTTGAAAATTATAGGAATGGAGATATTGAAGGCATAATTAAACAAATAACATTGAAAAATGTGTAGTTTGTTAGAAATAGTTCTATTTGTGTATTACAACAATAATAATTATTGGAGATGTAGAAATTGATTGAATTGAAGAAAGTTGTACAATCAGTGAACGAGCAGATGATACAAAGATAGAATTTGATGAAAATAGCAGCTTTTGCAAAGTGTAGTAATATGAGATATCTGCTTATAGGGAAAATGCTTCAATATGTGTTATTGCTAGAACTGGAAAGTTTCATAGATACAGATTGCCAAGTTTGCTGAAACTGAAGAAATGGAGAAATTGAAGTTGCAAAGAATGCAGGCAAGCTGCAAATCAGCTCAATCTAAGAATTTACTGAAAAATAAGATTTTGCTCGATGCAGAGAACTAACTCTTACTAAATAGATACTGTAATTCAGAAATTGTAAGTTCAGTTGAATCATAACTATGTCTAGATGTGTGGAGCGAAAGAAATAGAGACACTTGTTTAGATAGGCAGAGGAAATTAATAGAGATAGTGAAGTTGTTGGAAAATAAGAAACTTGCATATCGAGAGGAGCAGCAGATCTTACAAGCAGAGAATGTCGATAAACTGGAAGATTTTACAAATATGGGGAATGAGAAATATCTGCAGATAGAGAAAATGCTAGAATATCATCAATTGCTAGGTTTTGATATTTTGTTATCTGCATGAACCAGGTTTGTTTAAATTGAGGGATATGGAGATATTGATTGTGCAGTTAACGCAGAGAATTTTGAATCTGCAGAATTTGATGAATTACAAGAAAGTGAATACTTTTGCTTGACATAGAAACCAATTCTGTTGAAAAATATAGGAATGGAGATATCGAAGGCATAATTGACCAAAGAACATTGAAAAATGAGTAGTTTGATAGAAATAGTTTTATTAATGTAGTTCAACAATAATAATTATTGGAGTTGTCGAAATTGATTGAATTCAAGAAAGTTGTACAATCAGTGAACGAGCAGATGATACAAAGATAGAATTTGATGAAAATAGCAGATTTTGCAAAGTTTACGAATATGAGATATCTGCTTATAGAGGAAATCTTTCAATATGTGTTATTGCTAGAACTGGAAAGTTTCATAGATACAGATTGCCAGTTTGCTGAAACTGAAGAAATGGAGAAATTGAAGTTGCAAAGAATGCAGGCAAGCTGCAAATCAGCTCAATCTAAGAATTTACTGAAAAATAAGATTTTGCTCGATGCAGAGAACTAACTCTTACTAAATAGGTACTGTAATTTAGAAATTGTAAGTTCAGTTGAATCATAACTATGTCTAGATGTGTGGAGCGAAAGAAATAAAGACACTTGTTTAGATAGGCAGAGGAAATTAATAGAGATAGTGAAGTTTTTGGAAAGTAAGAAACTTTTATATGGAGAGAAGCAGCGGATCTTACAAGCAGAGAATGTCGATAAACTGGAAGATTTTACAAATATGGGGAATGAGAAATATCTGCAGATAGAGAAAATGCTAGAATATCTTCAATTGCTAGGTTTTGATATTTTGTTATCCGCATCAAACCAGGTTTGTTGAAATTGAAGGATATGGAGATATTGATTGTGCAGTTAACGCAGAGAATTTTGAATCTGCAGAATTTGATGAATTACAAGAAAGTGAATACTTTTGCTTGACATAGAAACCAATTCTGTTGAAAAATATAGGAATGGAGATATCGAAGGCATAATTGACCAAAGAACATTGAAAAATGAGTAGTTCGTTAGAAATAGTTTTATTAATGTAGTTCAACAATAATAATTATTGGAGATGTCGAAATTGATTGAATTGAAGAAAGTTGTACAATCAGTGAACGAGCAGATGATACAAAGATAGAATTTGATGAAAATAGCAGATTTTGCAAAGTTTACGAATATGAGATATCTGCTTATAGAGAAAATGCTTCAATATGTGTTATTGCTAGAACTGGAAAGTTTCATAGATACAGATTGCCAAGTTTGCTGAAACTGAAGAAATGGAGAAATTGAAGTTGCAAAGAATGCAGGCAAGCTGCAAATCAGCTCAATCTAAGAATTTACTGAAAAATAAGATTTTGCTCGATGCAGAGAACTAACTCTTACTAAATAGATACTGTAATTTAGAAATTGTAAGTTCAGTTGAATCATAACTATGTCGAGATGTGTGGAGCGAAAGAAATAGAGACACTTGTTTAGATAGGCAGAGGAAATTAATAGAGATAGTGAAGTTGTTGGAAAGTAAGAAACTTGTATATGGAGAGGAGCAGCAGATCCTACAAGCAGAGAATGTCGATAAACTGGAAGATTTTACAAATATGGGGAATGAGAAATATCTGCAGATAGAGAAAATGCTAGAATATAATCAATTGCTAGGTTTTGATATTTTGTTATCCGCATCGAACCAGGTTTGTTTAAATTGAGGGATATGGAGATATTGATTGTGCAGTTAACGCAGAGAATTTTGAATCTGCAGAATTTGATGAATTACAAGAAAGTGAATTCTTTTGCTTGACATAGGAGCCAGAGCTGTTGAAAATTATAGGAATGGAGATATTGAAGGCATAATTAAACAAATAACATTGAAAAATGTGTAGTTTGTTAGAAATAGTTCTATTTGTGTATTACAACAATAATAATTATTGGAGATGTAGAAATTGATTGAATTGAAGAAAGTTGTACAATCAGTGAACGAGCAGATGATACAAAGATAGAATTTGATGAAAATAGCAGATTTTGCAAAGTGTAGTAATATGAGATATCTGCTTATAGGGAAAATGCTTCAATATGTGTTATTGCTAGAACTGGAAAGTTTCATAGATACAGATTGCCAAGTTTGCTGAAACTGAAGAAATGGAGAAATTGAAGTTGCAAAGAATGCAGGCAAGCTGCAAATCAGCTCAATCTAAGAATTTACTGAAAAATAAGATTTTGCTCGATGCAGAGAACTAACTCTTACTAAATAGATACTGTAATTCAGAAATTGTAAGTTCAGTTGAATCATAACTATGTCTAGATGTGTGGAGCGAAAGAAATAGAGACACTTGTTTAGATAGGCAGAGGAAATTAATAGAGATAGTGAAGTTGTTGGAAAATAAGAAACTTGTATATCGAGAGGAGCAGCAGATCTTACAAGCAGAGAATGTCGATAAACTGGAAGATTTTACAAATATGGGGAATGAGAAATATCTGCAGATAGAGAAAATGCTAGAATATCATCAATTGCTAGGTTTTGATATTTTGTTATCTGCATGAACCAGGTTTGTTTAAATTGAGGGATATGGAGATATTGATTGTGCAAGTTAACGCAGAGAATTTTGAATCTGCAGAATTTGATGAATTACAAGAAAGTGAATACTTTTGCTTGACATAGAAGCCAGAGCTGTTGAAAATTATCGGAATGGAGATATTGAAGGCAAAATTGACCAAAGAACATTGAAAAATGAGTAGTTTGTTAGAAATAGTTTTATTAATGTAGTTCAACAATAATAATTATTGGAGATGTAGAAATTGATTGAATTGAAGAAAGTTGAACGAGCAGATGATACAAAGATAGAATTTGATGAAAATAGCAGATTTTGCAAAGTTTACGAATATGAGATATCTGCTTATAGAGAAAATGCTTCAATATGTGTTATTGCTAGAACTGGAAAGTTTCATAGATACAGATTGCCATGTTTACAAAACTGAAGAAATGGAGAAATTGTAGTTGCAAAGAATGCAGGCAAGCTGCAAATCAGCTCAATCTAAGAATTTACTGAAAAATAAGATTTTGCTCGATGCAGAGATCTAACTCTTACTAAATAGATTCTGTAATCCAGAAATTGTAAGTTCAGTTGAAGCAGAGAATGTCGATAAACTGGAAGATTTTACAAATATGTGGAATGAGAAATATCTGCAGATAGAGAAAATGCTAGAATATCATCAATTGCTAGGTTTTGATATTTTGTTATCCGCATCGAACCAGGTTTGTTTAATTTGAGGGATATGGAGATATTGATTGTGCAGTTAACGCAGAGAATTTTGAATCTGCAGAATTTGATGAATTACAAGAAAGTGAATACTTTTGCTTGACATAGAAACCAATTCTGTTGAAAAATATAGGAATGGAGATATCGAAGGCATAATTGACCAAAGAACATTGAAAAATGAGTAGTTTGATAGAAATAGTTTTATTAATGTAGTTCAACAATAATAATTATTGGAGATGTGGAAATTGATTGAATTGAAGAAAGTTGTACAATCAGTGAACGAGCAGATGATACAAAGATAGAATTTGATGAAAATAGCAGATTTTGCAAAGTTTACGAATATGAGATATCTGCTTATAGAGGAAATCTTTCAATATGTGTTATTGCTAGAACTGGAAAGTTTCATAGATACAGATTGCCAGTTTGCTGAAACTGAAGAAATGGAGAAATTGAAGTTGCAAAGAATGCAGGCAAGCTGCAAATCAGCTCAATCTAAGAATTTACTGAAAAATAAGATTTTGCTCGATGCAGAGAACTAACTCTTACTAAATAGATACTGTAATTTAGAAATTGTAAGTTCAGTTGAATCATAACTATGTCTAGATGTGTGGAGCGAAAGAAATAAAGACACTTGTTTAGATAGGCAGAGGAAATTAATAGAGATAGTGAAGTTTTTGGAAAGTAAGAAACTTTTATATGGAGAGAAGCAGCGGATCTTACAAGCAGAGAATGTCGATAAACTGGAAGATTTTACAAATATGGGGAATGAGAAATATCTGCAGATAGAGAAAATGCTAGAATATCTTCAATTGCTAGGTTTTGATATTTTGTTATCCGCATCAAACCAGGTTTGTTGAAATTGAAGGATATGGAGATATTGATTGTGCAGTTAACGCAGAGAATTTTGAATCTGCAGAATTTGATGAATTACAAGAAAGTGAATACTTTTGCTTGACATAGAAACCAATTCTGTTGAAAAATATAGGAATGGAGATATCGAAGGCATAATTGACCAAAGAACATTGAAAAATGAGTAGTTCGTTAGAAATAGTTTTATTAATGTAGTTCAACAATAATAATTATTGGAGATGTAGAAATTGATTGAATTGAAGAAAGTTGTACAATCAGTGAACGAGCAGATGATACAAAGATAGAATTTGATGAAAATAGCAGATTTTGCAAAGTTTACGAATATGAGATATCTGCTTATAGAGAAAATGCTTCAATATGTGTTATTGCTAGAACTGGAAAGTTTCATAGATACAGATTGCCAAGTTTGCTGAAACTGAAGAAATGGAGAAATTGAAGTTGCAAAGAATGCAGGCAAGCTGCAAATCAGCTCAATCTAAGAATTTACTGAAAAATAAGATTTTGCTCGATGCAGAGAACTAACTCTTACTAAATAGATACTGTAATTTAGAAATTGTAAGTTCAGTTGAATCATAACTATGTCGAGATGTGTGGAGCGAAAGAAATAGAGACACTTGTTTAGATAGGCAGAGAAAATTAATAGAGATAGTGAAGTTGTTGGAAAGTAAGAAACTTGTATATGGAGAGGAGCAGCAGATCCTACAAGCAGAGAATGTCGATAAACTGGAAGATTTTACAAATATGGGGAATGAGAAATATCTGCAGATAGAGAAAATGCTAGAATATATAATCAATTGCTAGGTTTTGATATTTTGTTATCCGCATCGAACCAGGTTTGTTTAAATTGAGGGATATGGAGATATTGATTGTGCAGTTAACGCAGAGAATTTTGAATCTGCAGAATTTGATGAATTACAAGAAAGTGAATACTTTTGCTTGACATAGAAGCCAGAGCTGTTGAAAATTATCGGAATGGAGATATTGAAGGCAAAATTGACCAAAGAACATTGAAAAATGAGTAGTTTGTTAGAAATAGTTTTATTAATGTAGTTCAACAATAATAATTATTGGAGATGTAGAAATTGATTGAATTGAAGAAAGTTGAACGAGCAGATGATACAAAGATAGAATTTGATGAAAATAGCAGATTTTGCAAAGTTTACGAATATGAGATATCTGCTTATAGAGAAAATGCTTCAATATGTGTTATTGCTAGAACTGGAAAGTTTCATAGATACAGATTGCCATGTTTACAAAACTGAAGAAATGGAGAAATTGTAGTTGCAAAGAATGCAGGCAAGCTGCAAATCAGCTCAATCTAAGAATTTACTGAAAAATAAGATTTTGCTCGATGCAGAGATCTAACTCTTACTAAATAGATTCTGTAATCCAGAAATTGTAAGTTCAGTTGAAGCAGAGAATGTCGATAAACTGGAAGATTTTACAAATATGTGGAATGAGAAATATCTGCAGATAGAGAAAATGCTAGAATATCATCAATTGCTAGGTTTTGATATTTTGTTATCCGCATCGAACCAGGTTTGTTTAATTTGAGGGATATGGAGATATTGATTGTGCAGTTAACGCAGAGAATTTTGAATCTGCAGAATTTGATGAATTACAAGAAAGTGAATACTTTTGCTTGACATAGAAACCAATTCTGTTGAAAAATATAGGAATGGAGATATCGAAGGCATAATTGACCAAAGAACATTGAAAAATGAGTAGTTTGATAGAAATAGTTTTATTAATGTAGTTCAACAATAATAATTATTGGAGATGTTGAAATTGATTGAATTGAAGAAAGTTGTACAATCAGTGAACGAGCAGATGATACAAAGATAGAATTTGATGAAAATAGCAGATTTTGCAAAGTTTACGAATATGAGATATCTGCTTATAGAGGAAATCTTTCAATATGTGTTATTGCTAGAACTGGAAAGTTTCATAGATACAGATTGCCAGTTTGCTGAAACTGAAGAAATGGAGAAATTGAAGTTGCAAAGAATGCAAGGCAAGCTGCAAATCAGCTCAATCTAAGAATTTACTGAAAAATAAGATTTTGCTCGATGCAGAGAACTAACTCTTACTAAATAGATACTGTAATTTAGAAATTGTAAGTTCAGTTGAATCATAACTATGTCTAGATGTGTGGAGCGAAAGAAATAAAGACACTTGTTTAGATAGGCAGAGGAAATTAATAGAGATAGTGAAGTTTTTGGAAAGTAAGAAACTTTTATATGGAGAGAAGCAGCGGATCTTACAAGCAGAGAATGTCGATAAACTGGAAGATTTTACAAATATGGGGAATGAGAAATATCTGCAGATAGAGAAAATGCTAGAATATCTTCAATTGCTAGGTTTTGATATTTTGTTATCCGCATCAAACCAGGTTTGTTGAAATTGAAGGATATGGAGATATTGATTGTGCAGTTAACGCAGAGAATTTTGAATCTGCAGAATTTGATGAATTACAAGAAAGTGAATACTTTTGCTTGACATAGAAACCAATTCTGTTGAAAAATATAGGAATGGAGATATCGAAGGCATAATTGACCAAAGAACATTGAAAAATGAGTAGTTTGTTAGAAATAGTTTTATTAATGTAGTTCAACAATAATAATTATTGGAGATGTAGAAATTGATTGAATTGAAGAAAGTTGAACGAGCAGATGATACAAAGATAGAATTTGATGAAAATAGCAGATTTTGCAAAGTTTACGAATATGAGATATCTGCTTATAGAGAAAATGCTTCAATATGTGTTATTGCTAGAACTGGAAAGTTTCATAGATACAGATTGCCATGTTTACAAAACTGAAGAAATGGAGAAATTGTAGTTGCAAAGAATGCAGGCAAGCTGCAAATCAGCTCAATCTAAGAATTTACTGAAAAATAAGATTTTGCTCGATGCAGAGATCTAACTCTTACTAAATAGATTCTGTAATCCAGAAATTGTAAGTTCAGTTGAAGCAGAGAATGTCAATAAACTGGAAGATTTTACAAATATGTGGAATGAGAAATATCTGCAGATAGAGAAAATGCTAGAATATCATCAATTGCTAGGTTTTGATATTTTGTTATCCGCATCGAACCAGGTTTGTTTAATTTGAGGGATATGGAGATATTGATTGTGCAGTTAACGCAGAGAATTTTGAATCTGCAGAATTTGATGAATTACAAGAAAGTGAATACTTTTGCTTGACATAGAAACCAATTCTGTTGAAAAATATAGGAATGGAGATACCGAAGGCATAATTGACCAAAGAACATTGAAAAATGACTAGTTTGATAGAAATAGTTTTATTAATGTAGTTCAACAATAATAATTATTGGAGATGTGGAAATTGATTGAATTGAAGAAAGTTGTACAATCAGTGAACGAGCAGATGATACAAAGATAGAATTTGATGAAAATAGCAGATTTTGCAAAGTTTACGAATATGAGATATCTGCTTATAGAGAAAATGCTTCAATATGTGTTATTGCTAGAACTGGAAAGTTTCATAGATACAGATTGCCATGTTTACAAAACTGAAGAAATGGAGAAATTGAAGTTGCAAAGAATGCAGGCAAGCTGCAAATCAGCTCAATCTAAGAATTTACTGAAAAATAAGATTTTGCTCGATGCAGAGATCTAACTCTTACTAAATAGATTCTGTAATCCAGAAATTGTAAGTTCAGTTGAAGCAGAGAATGTCGATAAACTGGAAGATTTTACAAATATGTGGAATGAGAAATATCTGCAGATAGAGAAAATGCTAGAATATCATCAATTGCTAGGTTTTGATATTTTGTTATCCGCATCGAACCAGGTTTGTTTAATTTGAGGGATATGGAGATATTGATTGTGCAGTTAACGCAGAGAATTTTGAATCTGCAGAATTTGATGAATTACAAGAAAGTGAATACTTTTGCTTGACATAGAAACCAATTCTGTTGAAAAATATAGGAATGGAGATATCGAAGGCATAATTGACCAAAGAACATTGAAAAATGAGTAGTTTGATAGAAATAGTTTTATTAATGTAGTTCAACAATAATAATTATTGGAGATGTGGAAATTGATTGAATTGAAAAAAGTTGTACAATCAGTGAACGAGCAGATGATACAAAGATAGAATTTGATGAAAATAGCAGATTTTGCACAGTGTAGTAATATGAGATATCTGCTTATAGAGAAAATGCTTCAATATGTGTTATTGCTAGAACTGGAAAGTTTCATTGATACAGATTGCCAAGTTTGCTGAAACTGAAGAAATGGAGAAATTGAAGTTGCAAAGAATGCAGGCAAGCTGCAAATCAGCTCAATCTAAGAATTTACTGAAAAATAAGATTTTGCTCGATGCAGAGAACTAACTCTTACTAAATAGATACTGTAATTCAGAAATTGTAAGTTCAGTTGAATCATAACTATGTCTAGATGTGTGGAGCGAAAGAAATAGAGACACTTGTTTAGATAGGCAGAGGAAATTAATAGAGATAGTGAAGTTGTTGGAAAGTAAGAAACTTGTATATCGAGAGGAGCAGCAGATCTTACAAGCAGAGAATGTCGATAAACTGGAAGATTTTACAAATATGGGGAATGAGAAATATCTGCAGATAGAGAAAATGCTAGAATATCATCAATTGCTAGGTTTTGATATTTTGTTATCTGCATGAACCAGGTTTGTTTAAATTGAGGGATATGGAGATATTGATTGTGCAGTTAACGCAGAGAATTTGGAATCTGCAGAATTTGATGAATTACAAAAAAGTGAATACTTTTGCTTGACATAGAAGCCAGAGCTGTTGAAAATTATAGGAATGGAGATATTGAAGGCATAATTGACCAAAGAACATTGAAAAATGAGTAGTTTGTTAGAAATAGTTTTATTAATGTAGTTCAACAATAATAATTATTGGAGATGTTGAAATTGATTGAATTGAAGAAAGTTGTACAATCAGTGAACGAGCAGATGATACAAAGATAGAATTTGATGAAAATAGCAGATTTTGCAAAGTTTACGAATATGAGATATCTGCTTATAGAGAAAATGCTTCAATATGTGTTATTGCTAGAACTGGAAAGTTTCATAGATACAGATTGCCAAGTTTGCTGAAACTGAAGAAATGGAGAAATTGAAGTTGCAAAGAATGCAGGCAAGCTGCAAATCAGCTCAATCTAAGAATTTACTGAAAAATAAGATTTTGCTCGATGCAGAGAACTAACTCTTACTAAATAGATACTGTAATTTAGAAATTGTAAGTTCAGTTGAATCATAACTATGTCGAGATGTGTGGAGCGAAAGAAATAGAGACACTTGTTTAGATAGGCAGAGGAAATTAATAGAGATAGTGAAGTTTTTGGAAAGTAAGAAACTTGTATATGGAGAGGAGCAGCAGATCCTACAAGCAGAGAATGTCGATAAACTGGAAGATTTTACAAATATGGGGAATGAGAAACATCTGCAGATAGAGAAAATGCTAGAATATAATCAATTGCTAGGTTTTGATATTTTGTTATCCGCATCGAACCAGGTTTGTTTAAATTGAGGGATATGGAGATATTGATTGTGCAGTTAACGCAGAGAATTTTGAATCTGCAGAATTTGATGAATTACAAGAAAGTGAATTCTTTTGCTTGACATAGGAGCCAGAGCTGTTGAAAATTATAGGAATGGAGATATTGAAGGCATAATTAAACAAATAACATTGAAAAATGTGTAGTTTGTTAGAAATAGTTCTATTTGTGTATTACAACAATAATAATTATTGGAGATGTAGAAATTGATTGAATTGAAGAAAGTTGTACAATCAGTGAACGAGCAGATGATACAAAGATAGAATTTGATGAAAATAGCAGATTTTGCAAAGTGTAGTAATATGAGATATCTGCTTATAGGGAAAATGCTTCAATATGTGTTATTGCTAGAACTGGAAAGTTTCATAGATACAGATTGCCAAGTTTGCTGAAACTGAAGAAATGGAGAAATTGAAGTTGCAAAGAATGCAGGCAAGCTGCAAATCAGCTCAATCTAAGAATTTACTGAAAAATAAGATTTTGCTCGATGCAGAGAACTAACTCTTACTAAATAGATACTGTAATTCAGAAATTGTAAGTTCAGTTGAATCATAACTATGTCTAGATGTGTGGAGCGAAAGAAATAGAGACACTTGTTTAGATAGGCAGAGGAAATTAATAGAGATAGTGAAGTTGTTGGAAAATAAGAAACTTGTATATCGAGAGGAGCAGCAGATCTTACAAGCAGAGAATGTCGATAAACTGGAATATTTTACAAATATGGGGAATGAGAAATATCTGCAGATAGAGAAAATGCTAGAATATCATCAATTGCTAGGTTTTGATATTTTGTTATCTGCATGAACCAGGTTTGTTTAAATTGAGGGATATGGAGATATTGATTGTGCAGTTAACGCAGAGAATTTTGAATCTGCAGAATTTGATGAATTACAAGAAAGTGAATACTTTTGCTTGACATAGAAGCCAGAGCTGTTGAAAATTATCGGAATGGAGATATTGAAGGCAAAATTGACCAAAGAACATTGAAAAATGAGTAGTTTGTTAGAAATAGTTTTATTAATGTAGTTCAACAATAATAATTATTGGAGATGTAGAAATTGATCGAATTGAAGAAAGTTGAACGAGCAGATGATACAAAGATAGAATTTGATGAAAATAGCAGATTTTGCAAAGTTTACGAATATGAGATATCTGCTTATAGAGAAAATGCTTCAATATGTGTTATTGCTAGAACTGGAAAGTTTCATAGATACAGATTGCCATGTTTACAAAACTGAAGAAATGGAGAAATTGAAGTTGCAAAGAATGCAGGCAAGCTGCAAATCAGCTCAATCTAAGAATTTACTGAAAAATAAGATTTTGCTCGATGCAGAGATCTAACTCTTACTAAATAGATTCTGTAATCCAGAAATTGTAAGTTCAGTTGAAGCAGAGAATGTCGATAAACTGGAAGATTTTACAAATATGTGGAATGAGAAATATCTGCAGATAGAGAAAATGCTAGAATATCATCAATTGCTAGGTTTTGATATTTTGTTATCCGCATCGAACCAGGTTTGTTTAATTTGAGGGATATGGAGATATTGATTGTGCAGTTAACGCAGAGAATTTTGAATCTGCAGAATTTGATGAATTACAAGAAAGTGAATACTTTTGCTTGACATAGAAACCAATTCTGTTGAAAAATATAGGAATGGAGATATCGAAGGCATAATTGACCAAAGAACATTGAAAAATGAGTAGTTTGATAGAAATAGTTTTATTAATGTAGTTCAACAATAATAATTATTGGAGATGTGGAAATTGATTGAATTGAAAAAAGTTGTACAATCAGTGAACGAGCAGATGATACAAAGATAGAATTTGATGAAAATAGCAGATTTTGCAAAGTGTAGTAATATGAGATATCTGCTTATAGAGAAAATGCTTCAATATGTATTATTGCTAGAACTGGAAAGTTTCATTGATACAGATTGCCAAGTTTGCTGAAACTGAAGAAATGGAGAAATTGAAGTTGCAAAGAATGCAGGCAAGCTGCAAATCAGCTCAATCTAAGAATTTACTGAAAAATAAGATTTTGCTCGATGCAGAGAACTAACTCTTACTAAATAGATACTGTAATTCAGAAATTGTAAGTTCAGTTGAATCATAACTATGTCTAGATGTGTGGAGCGAAAGAAATAGAGACACTTGTTTAGATAGGCAGAGGAAATTAATAGAGATAGTGAAGTTGTTGGAAAGTAAGAAACTTGTATATCGAGAGGAGCAGCAGATCTTACAAGCAGAGAATGTCGATAAACTGGAAGATTTTACAAATATGGGGAATGAGAAATATCTGCAGATAGAGAAAATGCTAGAATATCATCAATTGCTAGGTTTTGATATTTTGTTATCTGCATGAACCAGGTTTGTTTAAATTGAGGGATATGGAGATATTGATTGTGCAGTTAACGCAGAGAATTTGGAATCTGCAGAATTTGATGAATTACAAAAAAGTGAATACTTTTGCTTGACATAGAAGCCAGAGCTGTTGAAAATTATAGGAATGGAGATATTGAAGGCATAATTGACCAAAGAACATTGAAAAATGAGTAGTTTGTTAGAAATAGTTTTATTAATGTAGTTCAACAATAATAATTATTGGAGATGTTGAAATTGATTGAATTGAAGAAAGTTGTACAATCAGTGAACGAGCAGATGATACAAAGATAGAATTTGATGAAAATAGCAGATTTTGCAAAGTTTACGAATATGAGATATCTGCTTATAGAGAAAATGCTTCAATATGTGTTATTGCTAGAACTGGAAAGTTTCATAGATACAGATTGCCAAGTTTGCTGAAACTGAAGAAATGGAGAAATTGAAGTTGCAAAGAATGCAGGCAAGCTGCAAATCAGCTCAATCTAAGAATTTACTGAAAAATAAGATTTTGCTCGATGCAGAGAACTAACTCTTACTAAATAGATACTGTAATTTAGAAATTGTAAGTTCAGTTGAATCATAACTATGTCGAGATGTGTGGAGCGAAAGAAATAGAGACACTTGTTTAGATAGGCAGAGGAAATTAATAGAGATAGTGAAGTTTTTGGAAAGTAAGAAACTTGTATATGGAGAGGAGCAGCAGATCCTACAAGCAGAGAATGTCGATAAACTGGAAGATTTTACAAATATGGGGAATGAGAAATATCTGCAGATAGAGAAAATGCTAGAATATAATCAATTGCTAGGTTTTGATATTTTGTTATCCGCATCGAACCAGGTTTGTTTAAATTGAGGGATATGGAGATATTGATTGTGCAGTTAACGCAGAGAATTTTGAATCTGCAGAATTTGATGAATTACAAGAAAGTGAATTCTTTTGCTTGACATAGGAGCCAGAGCTGTTGAAAATTATAGGAATGGAGATATTGAAGGCATAATTAAACAAATAACATTGAAAAATGTGTAGTTTGTTAGAAATAGTTCTATTTGTGTATTACAACAATAATAATTATTGGAGATGTAGAAATTGATTGAATTGAAGAAAGTTGTACAATCAGTGAACGAGCAGATGATACAAAGATAGAATTTGATGAAAATAGCAGATTTTGCAAAGTGTAGTAATATGAGATATCTGCTTATAGGGAAAATGCTTCAATATGTGTTATTGCTAGAACTGGAAAGTTTCATAGATACAGATTGCCAAGTTTGCTGAAACTGAAGAAATGGAGAAATTGAAGTTGCAAAGAATGCAGGCAAGCTGCAAATCAGCTCAATCTAAGAATTTACTGAAAAATAAGATTTTGCTCGATGCAGAGAACTAACTCTTACTAAATAGATACTGTAATTCAGAAATTGTAAGTTCAGTTGAATCATAACTATGTCTAGATGTGTGGAGCGAAAGAAATAGAGACACTTGTTTAGATAGGCAGAGGAAATTAATAGAGACAGTGAAGTTGTTGGAAAATAAGAAACTTGTATATCGAGAGGAGCAGCAGATCTTACAAGCAGAGAATGTCGATAAACTGGAATATTTTACAAATATGGGGAATGAGAAATATCTGCAGATAGAGAAAATGCTAGAATATCATCAATTGCTAGGTTTTGATATTTTGTTATCTGCATGAACCAGGTTTGTTTAAATTGAGGGATATGGAGATATTGATTGTGCAGTTAACGCAGAGAATTTTGAATCTGCAGAATTTGATGAATTACAAGAAAGTGAATACTTTTGCTTGACATAGAAGCCAGAGCTGTTGAAAATTATCGGAATGGAGATATTGAAGGCAAAATTGACCAAAGAACATTGAAAAATGAGTAGTTTGTTAGAAATAGTTTTATTAATGTAGTTCAACAATAATAATTATTCGAGATGTAGAAATTGATCGAATTGAAGAAAGTTGAACGAGCAGATGATACAAAGATAGAATTTGATGAAAATAGCAGATTTTGCAAAGTTTACGAATATGAGATATCTGCTTATAGAGAAAATGCTTCAATATGTGTTATTGCTAGAACTGGAAAGTTTCATAGATACAGATTGCCATGTTTACAAAACTGAAGAAATGGAGAAATTGAAGTTGCAAAGAATGCAGGCAAGCTGCAAATCAGCTCAATCTAAGAATTTACTGAAAAATAAGATTTTGCTCGATGCAGAGATCTAACTCTTACTAAATAGATTCTGTAATCCAGAAATTGTAAGTTCAGTTGAAGCAGAGAATGTCGATAAACTGGAAGATTTTACAAATATGTGGAATGAGAAATATCTGCAGATAGAGAAAATGCTAGAATATCATCAATTGCTAGGTTTTGATATTTTGTTATCCGCATCGAACCAGGTTTGTTTAATTTGAGGGATATGGAGATATTGATTGTGCAGTTAACGCAGAGAATTTTGAATCTGCAGAATTTGATGAATTACAAGAAAGTGAATACTTTTGCTTGACATAGAAACCAATTCTGTTGAAAAATATAGGAATGGAGATACTGAAGGCATAATTAAACAAATAACATTGAAAAATGTGTAGTTTGTGTGAAATAGTTCTATTTGTGTATTACAACAAGAAAAATTATTGGAGATGTAGAAATTGATTGAATTGAAGAAAGTTGTACAATCAGTGAACGAGCAGATGATACAAAGATAGAATTTGATGAAAATAGCAGATTTTGCAAAGTGTAGTAATATGAGATATCTGCTTATAGGGAAAATGCTTCAATATGTGTTATTGCTAGAACTGGAAAGTTTCATAGATACAGATTGCCAAGTTTGCTGAAACTGAAGAAATGGAGAAATTGAAGTTGCAAAGAATGCAGGCAAGCTGCAAATCAGCTCAATCTAAGAATTTACTGAAAATAAGATTTTGCTCGATGCAGAGAACTAACTCTTACTAAATAGATACTGTAATTCAGAAATTGTAAGTTCAGTTGAATCATAACTATGTCTAGATGTGTGGAGCGAAAGAAATAGAGACACTTGTTTAGATAGGCAGAGGAAATTAATAGAGATAGTGAAGTTGTTGGAAAGTAAGAAACTTGTATATCGAGAGGAGCAGCAGATCTTACAAGCAGAGAATGTCGATAAACTGGAAGATTTTACAAATATGGGGAATGAGAAATATCTGCAGATAGAGAAAATGCTAGAATATCATCAATTGCTAGGTTTTGATATTTTGTTATCCGCATCGAACCAGGTTTGTTTAAATTGAGGGATATGGAGATATTGATTGTGCAGTTAACGCAGAGAATTTGGAATCTGCAGAATTTGATGAATTACAAGAAAGTGAATACTTTTGCTTGACATAGAAGCCAGAGCTGTTGAAAATTATCGGAATGGAGATATTGAAGGCAAAATTGACCAAAGAACATTGAAAAATGAGTAGTTTGTTAGAAATAGTTTTATTAATGTAGTTCAACAATAATAATTATTGGAGATGTTGAAATTGATTGAATTGAAGAAAGTTGTACAATCAGTGAACGAGCAGATGATACAAAGATAGAATTTGATGAAAATAGCAGATTTTGCAAAGTTTACGAATATGAGATATCTGCTTATAGAGAAAATGCTTCAATATGTGTTATTGCTAGAACTGGAAAGTTTCATAGATACAGATTGCCAAGTTTGCTGAAACTGAAGAAATGGAGAAATTGAAGTTGCAAAGAATGCAGGCAAGCTGCAAATCAGCTCAATCTAAGAATTTACTGAAAAATAAGATTTTGCTCGATGCAGAGAACTAACTCTTACTAAATAGATACTGTAATTTAGAAATTGTAAGTTCAGTTGAATCATAACTATGTCGAGATGTGTGGAGCGAAAGAAATAGAGACACTTGTTTAGATAGGCAGAGGAAATTAATAGAGATAGTGAAGTTTTTGGAAAGTAAGAAACTTGTATATGGAGAGGAGCAGCAGATCCTACAAGCAGAGAATGTCGATAAACTGGAAGATTTTACAAATATGGGGAATGAGAAATATCTGCAGATAGAGAAAATGCTAGAATATAATCAATTGCTAGGTTTTGATATTTTGTTATCCGCATCGAACCAGGTTTGTTTAAATTGAGGGATATGGAGATATTGATTGTGCAGTTAACGCAGAGAATTTTGAATCTGCAGAATTTGATGAATTACAAGAAAGTGAATTCTTTTGCTTGACATAGGAGCCAGAGCTGTTGAAAATTATAGGAATGGAGATATTGAAGGCATAATTAAACAAATAACATTGAAAAATGTGTAGTTTGTTAGAAATAGTTCTATTTGTGTATTACAACAATAATAATTATTGGAGATGTAGAAATTGATTGAATTGAAGAAAGTTGTACAATCAGTGAACGAGCAGATGATACAAAGATAGAATTTGATGAAAATAGCAGATTTTGCAAAGTGTAGTAATATGAGATATCTGCTTATAGGGAAAATGCTTCAATATGTGTTATTGCTAGAACTGGAAAGTTTCATAGATACAGATTGCCAAGTTTGCTGAAACTGAAGAAATGGAGAAATTGAAGTTGCAAAGAATGCAGGCAAGCTGCAAATCAGCTCAATCTAAGAATTTACTGAAAAATAAGATTTTGCTCGATGCAGAGAACTAACTCTTACTAAATAGATACTGTAATTCAGAAATTGTAAGTTCAGTTGAATCATAACTATGTCTAGATGTGTGGAGCGAAAGAAATAGAGACACTTGTTTAGATAGGCAGAGGAAATTAATAGAGATAGTGAAGTTGTTGGAAAATAAGAAACTTGTATATCGAGAGGAGCAGCAGATCTTACAAGCAGAGAATGTCGATAAACTGGAAGATTTTACAAATATGGGGAATGAGAAATATCTGCAGATAGAGAAAATGCTAGAATATCATCAATTGCTAGGTTTTGATATTTTGTTATCTGCATGAACCAGGTTTGTTTAAATTGAGGGATATGGAGATATTGATTGTGCAGTTAACGCAGAGAATTTTGAATCTGCAGAATTTGATGAATTACAAGAAAGTGAATACTTTTGCTTGACATAGAAGCCAGAGCTGTTGAAAATTATCGGAATGGAGATATTGAAGGCAAAATTGACCAAAGAACATTGAAAAATGAGTAGTTTGTTAGAAATAGTTTTATTAATGTAGTTCAACAATAATAATTATTGGAGATGTAGAAATTGATCGAATTGAAGAAAGTTGAACGAGCAGATGATACAAAGATAGAATTTGATGAAAATAGCAGATTTTGCAAAGTTTACGAATATGAGATATCTGCTTATAGAGAAAATGCTTCAATATGTGTTATTGCTAGAACTGGAAAGTTTCATAGATACAGATTGCCATGTTTACAAAACTGAAGAAATGGAGAAATTGAAGTTGCAAAGAATGCAGGCAAGCTGCAAATCAGCTCAATCTAAGAATTTACTGAAAAATAAGATTTTGCTCGATGCAGAGATCTAACTCTTACTAAATAGATTCTGTAATCCAGAAATTGTAAGTTCAGTTGAAGCAGAGAATGTCGATAAACTGGAAGATTTTACAAATATGTGGAATGAGAAATATCTGCAGATAGAGAAAATGCTAGAATATCATCAATTGCTAGGTTTTGATATTTTGCTATCCGCATCGAACCAGGTTTGTTTAATTTGAGGGATATGGAGATATTGATTGTGCAGTTAACGCAGAGAATTTTGAATCTGCAGAATTTGATGAATTACAAGAAAGTGAATACTTTTGCTTGACATAGAAACCAATTCTGTTGAAAAATATAGGAATGGAGATATCGAAGGCATAATTGACCAAAGAACATTGAAAAATGAGTAGTTTGATAGAAATAGTTTTATTAATGTAGTTCAACAATAATAATTATTGGAGATGTGGAAATTGATTGAATTGAAAAAAGTTGTACAATCAGTGAACGAGCAGATGATACAAAGATAGAATTTGATGAAAATAGCAGATTTTGCAAAGTGTAGTAATATGAGATATCTGCTTATAGAGAAAATGCTTCAATATGTGTTATTGCTAGAACTGGAAAGTTTCATTGATACAGATTGCCAAGTTTGCTGAAACTGAAGAAATGGAGAAATTGAAGTTGCAAAGAATGCAGGCAAGCTGCAAATCAGCTCAATCTAAGAATTTACTGAAAAATAAGATTTTGCTCGATGCAGAGAACTAACTCTTACTAAATAGATACTGTAATTCAGAAATTGTAAGTTCAGTTGAATCATAACTATGTCTAGATGTGTGGAGCGAAAGAAATAGAGACACTTGTTTAGATAGGCAGAGGAAATTAATAGAGATAGTGAAGTTGTTGGAAAGTAAGAAACTTGTATATCGAGAGGAGCAGCAGATCTTACAAGCAGAGAATGTCGATAAACTGGAAGATTTTACAAATATGGGGAATGAGAAATATCTGCAGATAGAGAAAATGCTAGAATATCATCAATTGCTAGGTTTTGATATTTTGTTATCTGCATGAACCAGGTTTGTTTAAATTGAGGGATATGGAGATATTGATTGTGCAGTTAACGCAGAGAATTTGGAATCTGCAGAATTTGATGAATTACAAAAAAGTGAATACTTTTGCTTGACATAGAAGCCAGAGCTGTTGAAAATTATAGGAATGGAGATATTGAAGGCATAATTGACCAAAGAACATTGAAAAATGAGTAGTTTGTTAGAAATAGTTTTATTAATGTAGTTCAACAATAATAATTATTGGAGATGTTGAAATTGATTGAATTGAAGAAAGTTGTACAATCAGTGAACGAGCAGATGATACAAAGATAGAATTTGATGAAAATAGCAGATTTTGCAAAGTTTACGAATATGAGATATCTGCTTATAGAGAAAATGCTTCAATATGTGTTATTGCTAGAACTGGAAAGTTTCATAGATACAGATTGCCAAGTTTGCTGAAACTGAAGAAATGGAGAAATTGAAGTTGCAAAGAATGCAGGCAAGCTGCAAATCAGCTCAATCTAAGAATTTACTGAAAAATAAGATTTTGCTCGATGCAGAGAACTAACTCTTACTAAATAGATACTGTAATTTAGAAATTGTAAGTTCAGTTGAATCATAACTATGTCGAGATGTGTGGAGCGAAAGAAATAGAGACACTTGTTTAGATAGGCAGAGGAAATTAATAGAGATAGTGAAGTTTTTGGAAAGTAAGAAACTTGTATATGGAGAGGAGCAGCAGATCCTACAAGCAGAGAATGTCGATAAACTGGAAGATTTTACAAATATGGGGAATGAGAAATATCTGCAGATAGAGAAAATGCTAGAATATAATCAATTGCTAGGTTTTGATATTTTGTTATCCGCATCGAACCAGGTTTGTTTAAATTGAGGGATATGGAG
Organism: Isurus oxyrinchus; assembly: GCA_026770705.1. Lineage (NCBI taxonomy): Eukaryota > Metazoa > Chordata > Chondrichthyes > Lamniformes > Lamnidae > Isurus > Isurus oxyrinchus. The sequence goes on along the minus strand of JANJGN010000300.1, from coordinate 130,705 downwards.
ATATTGATTGTGCAGTTAACGCAGAGAATTTTGAATCTGCAGAATTTGATGAATTACAAGAAAGTGAATTCTTTTGCTTGACATAGGAGCCAGAGCTGTTGAAAATTATAGGAATGGAGATATTGAAGGCATAATTAAACAAATAACATTGAAAAATGTGTAGTTTGTTAGAAATAGTTCTATTTGTGTATTACAACAATAATAATTATTGGAGATGTAGAAATTGATTGAATTGAAGAAAGTTGTACAATCAGTGAACGAGCAGATGATACAAAGATAGAATTTGATGAAAATAGCAGATTTTGCAAAGTGTAGTAATATGAGATATCTGCTTATAGGGAAAATGCTTCAATATGTGTTATTGCTAGAACTGGAAAGTTTCATAGATACAGATTGCCAAGTTTGCTGAAACTGAAGAAATGGAGAAATTGAAGTTGCAAAGAATGCAGGCAAGCTGCAAATCAGCTCAATCTAAGAATTTACTGAAAAATAAGATTTTGCTCGATGCAGAGAACTAACTCTTACTAAATAGATACTGTAATTCAGAAATTGTAAGTTCAGTTGAATCATAACTATGTCTAGATGTGTGGAGCGAAAGAAATAGAGACACTTGTTTAGATAGGCAGAGGAAATTAATAGAGACAGTGAAGTTGTTGGAAAATAAGAAACTTGTATATCGAGAGGAGCAGCAGATCTTACAAGCAGAGAATGTCGATAAACTGGAATATTTTACAAATATGGGGAATGAGAAATATCTGCAGATAGAGAAAATGCTAGAATATCATCAATTGCTAGGTTTTGATATTTTGTTATCTGCATGAACCAGGTTTGTTTAAATTGAGGGATATGGAGATATTGATTGTGCAGTTAACGCAGAGAATTTTGAATCTGCAGAATTTGATGAATTACAAGAAAGTGAATACTTTTGCTTGACATAGAAGCCAGAGCTGTTGAAAATTATCGGAATGGAGATATTGAAGGCAAAATTGACCAAAGAACATTGAAAAATGAGTAGTTTGTTAGAAATAGTTTTATTAATGTAGTTCAACAATAATAATTATTGGAGATGTAGAAATTGATCGAATTGAAGAAAGTTGAACGAGCAGATGATACAAAGATAGAATTTGATGAAAATAGCAGATTTTGCAAAGTTTACGAATATGAGATATCTGCTTATAGAGAAAATGCTTCAATATGTGTTATTGCTAGAACTGGAAAGTTTCATAGATACAGATTGCCATGTTTACAAAACTGAAGAAATGGAGAAATTGAAGTTGCAAAGAATGCAGGCAAGCTGCAAATCAGCTCAATCTAAGAATTTACTGAAAAATAAGATTTTGCTCGATGCAGAGATCTAACTCTTACTAAATAGATTCTGTAATCCAGAAATTGTAAGTTCAGTTGAAGCAGAGAATGTCGATAAACTGGAAGATTTTACAAATATGTGGAATGAGAAATATCTGCAGATAGAGAAAATGCTAGAATATCATCAATTGCTAGGTTTTGATATTTTGTTATCCGCATCGAACCAGGTTTGTTTAATTTGAGGGATATGGAGATATTGATTGTGCAGTTAACGCAGAGAATTTTGAATCTGCAGAATTTGATGAATTACAAGAAAGTGAATACTTTTGCTTGACATAGAAACCAATTCTGTTGAAAAATATAGGAATGGAGATACTGAAGGCATAATTAAACAAATAACATTGAAAAATGTGTAGTTTGTCTGAAATAGTTCTATTTGTGTATTACAACAAGAAAAATTATTGGAGATGTAGAAATTGATTGAATTGAAGAAAGTTGTACAATCAGTGAACGAGCAGATGATACAAAGATAGAATTTGATGAAAATAGCAGATTTTGCAAAGTGTAGTAATATGAGATATCTGCTTATAGAGAAAATGCTTCAATATGTGTTATTGCTAGAACTGGAAAGTTTCATTGATACAGATTGCCAAGTTTGCTGAAACTGAAGAAATGGAGAAATTGAAGTTGCAAAGAATGCAGGCAAGCTGCAAATCAGCTCAATCTAAGAATTTACTGAAAAATAAGATTTTGCTCGATGCAGAGAACTAACTCTTACTAAATAGATACTGTAATTCAGAAATTGTAAGTTCAGTTGAATCATAACTATGTCTAGATGTGTGGAGCGAAAGAAATAGAGACACTTGTTTAGATAGGCAGAGGAAATTAATAGAGATAGTGAAGTTGTTGGAAAGTAAGAAACTTGTATATCGAGAGGAGCAGCAGATCTTACAAGCAGAGAATGTCGATAAACTGGAAGATTTTACAAATATGGGGAATGAGAAATATCTGCAGATAGAGAAAATGCTAGAATATCATCAATTGCTAGGTTTTGATATTTTGTTATCCGCATCGAACCAGGTTTGTTTAAATTGAGGGATATGGAGATATTGATTGTGCAGTTAACGCAGAGAATTTTGAATCTGCAGAATTTGATGAATTACAAAAAAGTGAATACTTTTGCTTGACATAGAAGCCAGAGCTGTTGAAAATTATAGGAATGGAGATATTGAAGGCATAATTGACCAAAGAACATTGAAAAATGAGTAGTTTGTTAGAAATAGTTTTATTAATGTAGTTCAACAATAATAATTATTGGAGATGTTGAAATTGATTGAATTGAAGAAAGTTGTACAATCAGTGAACGAGCAGATGATACAAAGATAGAATTTGATGAAAATAGCAGATTTTGCAAAGTTTACGAATATGAGATATCTGCTTATAGAGAAAATGCTTCAATATGTGTTATTGCTAGAACTGGAAAGTTTCATAGATACAGATTGCCAAGTTTGCTGAAACTGAAGAAATGGAGAAATTGAAGTTGCAAAGAATGCAGGCAAGCTGCAAATCAGCTCAATCTAAGAATTTACTGAAAAATAAGATTTTGCTCGATGCAGAGAACTAACTCTTACTAAATAGATACTGTAATTTAGAAATTGTAAGTTCAGTTGAATCATAACTATGTCGAGATGTGTGGAGCGAAAGAAATAGAGACACTTGTTTAGATAGGCAGAGGAAATTAATAGAGATAGTGAAGTTTTTGGAAAGTAAGAAACTTGTATATGGAGAGGAGCAGCAGATCCTACAAGCAGAGAATGTCGATAAACTGGAAGATTTTACAAATATGGGGAATGAGAAATATCTGCAGATAGAGAAAATGCTAGAATATAATCAATTGCTAGGTTTTGATATTTTGTTATCCGCATCGAACCAGGTTTGTTTAAATTGAGGGATATGGAGATATTGATTGTGCAGTTAACGCAGAGAATTTTGAATCTGCAGAATTTGATGAATTACAAGAAAGTGAATTCTTTTGCTTGACATAGGAGCCAGAGCTGTTGAAAATTATAGGAATGGAGATATTGAAGGCATAATTAAACAAATAACATTGAAAAATGTGTAGTTTGTTAGAAATAGTTCTATTTGTGTATTACAACAATAATAATTATTGGAGATGTAGAAATTGATTGAATTGAAGAAAGTTGTACAATCAGTGAACGAGCAGATGATACAAAGATAGAATTTGATGAAAATAGCAGATTTTGCAAAGTGTAGTAATATGAGATATCTGCTTATAGGGAAAATGCTTCAATATGTGTTATTGCTAGAACTGGAAAGTTTCATAGATACAGATTGCCAAGTTTGCTGAAACTGAAGAAATGGAGAAATTGAAGTTGCAAAGAATGCAGGCAAGCTGCAAATCAGCTCAATCTAAGAATTTACTGAAAAATAAGATTTTGCTCGATGCAGAGAACTAACTCTTACTAAATAGATACTGTAATTCAGAAATTGTAAGTTCAGTTGAATCATAACTATGTCTAGATGTGTGGAGCGAAAGAAATAGAGACACTTGTTTAGATAGGCAGAGGAAATTAATAGAGATAGTGAAGTTGTTGGAAAATAAGAAACTTGTATATCGAGAGGAGCAGCAGATCTTACAAGCAGAGAATGTCGATAAACTGGAAGATTTTACAAATATGGGGAATGAGAAATATCTGCAGATAGAGAAAATGCTAGAATATCATCAATTGCTAGGTTTTGATATTTTGTTATCTGCATGAACCAGGTTTGTTTAAATTGAGGGATATGGAGATATTGATTGTGCAGTTAACGCAGAGAATTTTGAATCTGCAGAATTTGATGAATTACAAGAAAGTGAATACTTTTGCTTGACATAGAAGCCAGAGCTGTTGAAAATTATCGGAATGGAGATATTGAAGGCAAAATTGACCAAAGAACATTGAAAAATGAGTAGTTTGTTAGAAATAGTTTTATTAATGTAGTTCAACAATAATAATTATTCGAGATGTAGAAATTGATCGAATTGAAGAAAGTTGAACGAGCAGATGATACAAAGATAGAATTTGATGAAAATAGCAGATTTTGCAAAGTTTACGAATATGAGATATCTGCTTATAGAGAAAATGCTTCAATATGTGTTATTGCTAGAACTGGAAAGTTTCATAGATACAGATTGCCATGTTTACAAAACTGAAGAAATGGAGAAATTGAAGTTGCAAAGAATGCAGGCAAGCTGCAAATCAGCTCAATCTAAGAATTTACTGAAAAATAAGATTTTGCTCGATGCAGAGATCTAACTCTTACTAAATAGATTCTGTAATCCAGAAATTGTAAGTTCAGTTGAAGCAGAGAATGTCGATAAACTGGAAGATTTTACAAATATGTGGAATGAGAAATATCTGCAGATAGAGAAAATGCTAGAATATCATCAATTGCTAGGTTTTGATATTTTGTTATCCGCATCGAACCAGGTTTGTTTAATTTGAAGGATATGGAGATATTGATTGTGCAGTTAACGCAGAGAATTTTGAATCTGCAGAATTTGATGAATTACAAGAAAGTGAATACTTTTGCTTGACATAGAAACCAATTCTGTTGAAAAATATAGGAATGGAGATATCGAAGGCATAATTGACCAAAGAACATTGAAAAATGAGTAGTTTGATAGAAATAGTTTTATTTGTGTATTACAACAATAATAATTATTGGAGATGTAGAAATTGATTGAATTGAAGAAAGTTGTACAATCAGTGAACGAGCAGATGATACAAAGATAGAATTTGATGAAAATAGCAGATTTTGCAAAGTGTAGTAATATGAGATATCTGCTTATAGGGAAAATGCTTCAATATGTGTTATTGCTAGAACTGGAAAGTTTCATAGATACAGATTGCCAAGTTTGCTGAAACTGAAGAAATGGAGAAATTGAAGTTGCAAAGAATGCAGGCAAGCTGCAAATCAGCTCAATCTAAGAATTTACTGAAAATAAGATTTTGCTCGATGCAGAGAACTAACTCTTACTAAATAGATACTGTAATTCAGAAATTGTAAGTTCAGTTGAATCATAACTATGTCTAGATGTGTGGAGCGAAAGAAATAGAGACACTTGTTTAGATAGGCAGAGGAAATTAATAGAGATAGTGAAGTTGTTGGAAAATAAGAAACTTGTATATCGAGAGGAGCAGCAGATCTTACAAGCAGAGAATGTCGATAAACTGGAATATTTTACAAATATGGGGAATGAGAAATATCTGCAGGTAGAGAAAATGCTAGAATATCATCAATTGCTAGGTTTTGATATTTTGTTATCTGCATGAACCAGGTTTGTTTAAATTGAGGGATATGGAGATATTGATTGTGCAGTTAACGCAGAGAATTTTGAATCTGCAGAATTTGATGAATTACAAGAAAGTGAATACTTTTGCTTGACATAGAAGCCAGAGCTGTTGAAAATTATCGGAATGGAGATATTGAAGGCAAAATTGACCAAAGAACATTGAAAAATGAGTAGTTTGTTAGAAATAGTTTTATTAATGTAGTTCAACAATAATAATTATTGGAGATGTAGAAATTGATCGAATTGAAGAAAGTTGAACGAGCAGATGATACAAAGATAGAATTTGATGAAAATAGCAGATTTTGCAAAGTTTACGAATATGAGATATCTGCTTATAGAGAAAATGCTTCAATATGTGTTATTGCTAGAACTGGAAAGTTTCATAGATACAGATTGCCATGTTTACAAAACTGAAGAAATGGAGAAATTGAAGTTGCAAAGAATGCAGGCAAGCTGCAAATCAGCTCAATCTAAGAATTTACTGAAAAATAAGATTTTGCTCGATGCAGAGATCTAACTCTTACTAAATAGATTCTGTAATCCAGAAATTGTAAGTTCAGTTGAAGCAGAGAATGTCGATAAACTGGAAGATTTTACAAATATGTGGAATGAGAAATATCTGCAGATAGAGAAAATGCTAGAATATCATCAATTGCTAGGTTTTGATATTTTGTTATCCGCATCGAACCAGGTTTGTTTAATTTGAGGGATATGGAGATATTGATTGTGCAGTTAACGCAGAGAATTTTGAATCTGCAGAATTTGATGAATTACAAGAAAGTGAATACTTTTGCTTGACATAGAAACCAATTCTGTTGAAAAATATAGGAATGGAGATATCGAAGGCATAATTGACCAAAGAACATTGAAAAATGAGTAGTTTGATAGAAATAGTTTTATTAATGTAGTTCAACAATAATAATTATTGGAGATGTTGAAATTGATTGAATTGAAGAAAGTTGTACAATCAGTGAACGAGCAGATGATACAAAGATAGAATTTGATGAAAATAGCAGATTTTGCAAAGTTTACGAATATGAGATATCTGCTTATAGAGAAAATGCTTCAATATGTGTTATTGCTAGAACTGGAAAGTTTCATAGATACAGATTGCCAAGTTTGCTGAAACTGAAGAAATGGAGAAATTGAAGTTGCAAAGAATGCAGGCAAGCTGCAAATCAGCTCAATCTAAGAATTTACTGAAAAATAAGATTTTGCTCGATGCAGAGAACTAACTCTTACTAAATAGATACTGTAATTTAGAAATTGTAAGTTCAGTTGAATCATAACTATGTCGAGATGTGTGGAGCGAAAGAAATAGAGACACTTGTTTAGATAGGCAGAGGAAATTAATAGAGATAGTGAAGTTTTTGGAAAGTAAGAAACTTGTATATGGAGAGGAGCAGCAGATCCTACAAGCAGAGAATGTCGATAAACTGGAAGATTTTACAAATATGGGGAATGAGAAATATCTGCAGATAGAGAAAATGCTAGAATATCATCAATTGCTAGGTTTTGATATTTTGTTATCTGCATGAACCAGGTTTGTTTAAATTGAGGGATATGGAGATATTGATTGTGCAGTTAACGCAGAGAATTTTGAATCTGCAGAATTTGATGAATTACAAGAAAGTGAATTCTTTTGCTTGACATAGGAGCCAGAGCTGTTGAAAATTATAGGAATGGAGATATTGAAGGCATAATTAAACAAATAACATTGAAAAATGTGTAGTTTGTTAGAAATAGTTCTATTTGTGCATTACAACAATAATAATTATTGGAGATGTAGAAATTGATTGAATTGAAGAAAGTTGTACAATCAGTGAACGAGCAGATGATACAAAGATAGAATTTGATGAAAATAGCAGATTTTGCAAAGTGTAGTAATATGAGATATCTGCTTATAGGGAAAATGCTTCAATATGTGTTATTGCTAGAACTGGAAAGTTTCATAGATACAGATTGCCAAGTTTGCTGAAACTGAAGAAATGGAGAAATTGAAGTTGCAAAGAATGCAGGCAAGCTGCAAATCAGCTCAATCTAAGAATTTACTGAAAAATAAGATTTTGCTCGATGCAGAGAACTAACTCTTACTAAATAGATACTGTAATTCAGAAATTGTAAGTTCAGTTGAATCATAACTATGTCTAGATGTGTGGAGCGAAAGAAATAGAGACACTTGTTTAGATAGGCAGAGGAAATTAATAGAGATAGTGAAGTTGTTGGAAAATAAGAAACTTGTATATCGAGAGGAGCAGCAGATCTTACAAGCAGAGAATGTCGATAAACTGGAAGATTTTACAAATATGGGGAATGAGAAATATCTGCCGATAGAGAAAATGCTAGAATATCATCAATTGCTAGGTTTTGATATTTTGTTACCTGCATGAACCAGGTTTGTTTAAATTGAGGGATATGGAGATATTGATTGTGCAGTTAACGCAGAGAATTTTGAATCTGCAGAATTTGATGAATTACAAGAAAGTGAATACTTTTGCTTGACATAGAAGCCAGAGCTGTTGAAAATTATCGGAATGGAGATATTGAAGGCAAAATTGACCAAAGAACATTGAAAAATGAGTAGTTTGTTAGAAATAGTTTTATTAATGTAGTTCAACAATAATAATTATTCGAGATGTAGAAATTGATCGAATTGAAGAAAGTTGAACGAGCAGATGATACAAAGATAGAATTTGATGAAAATAGCAGATTTTGCAAAGTTTACGAATATGAGATATCTGCTTATAGAGAAAATGCTTCAATATGTGTTATTGCTAGAACTGGAAAGTTTCATAGATACAGATTGCCATGTTTACAAAACTGAAGAAATGGAGAAATTGAAGTTGCAAAGAATGCAGGCAAGCTGCAAATCAGCTCAATCTAAGAATTTACTGAAAAATAAGATTTTGCTCGATGCAGAGATCTAACTCTTACTAAATAGATTCTGTAATCCAGAAATTGTAAGTTCAGTTGAAGCAGAGAATGTCGATAAACTGGAAGATTTTACAAATATGTGGAATGAGAAATATCTGCAGATAGAGAAAATGCAAGAATATCATCAATTGCTAGGTTTTGATATTTTGTTATCCGCATCGAACCAGGTTTGTTTAATTTGAGGGATATGGAGATATTGATTGTGCAGTTAACGCAGAGAATTTTGAATCTGCAGAATTTGATGAATTACAAGAAAGTGAATACTTTTGCTTGACATAGAAACCAATTCTGTTGAAAAATATAGGAATGGAGATATCGAAGGCATAATTGACCAAAGAACATTGAAAAATGAGTAGTTTGATAGAAATAGTTTTATTTGTGTATTACAACAATAATAATTATTGGAGATGTAGAAATTGATTGAATTGAAGAAAGTTGTACAATCAGTGAACGAGCAGATGATACAAAGATAGAATTTGATGAAAATAGCAGATTTTGCAAAGTGTAGTAATATGAGATATCTGCTTATAGGGAAAATGCTTCAATATGTGTTATTGCTAGAACTGGAAAGTTTCATAGATACAGATTGCCAAGTTTGCTGAAACTGAAGAAATGGAGAAATTGAAGTTGCAAAGAATGCAGGCAAGCTGCAAATCAGCTCAATCTAAGAATTTACTGAAAATAAGATTTTGCTCGATGCAGAGAACTAACTCTTACTAAATAGATACTGTAATTCAGAAATTGTAAGTTCAGTTGAATCATAACTATGTCTAGATGTGTGGAGCGAAAGAAATAGAGACACTTGTTTAGATAGGCAGAGGAAATTAATAGAGATAGTGAAGTTGTTGGAAAATAAGAAACTTGTATATCGAGAGGAGCAGCAGATCTTACAAGCAGAGAATGTCGATAAACTGGAATATTTTACAAATATGGGGAATGAGAAATATCTGCAGATAGAGAAAATGCTAGAATATCATCAATTGCTAGGTTTTGATATTTTGTTATCTGCATGAACCAGGTTTGTTTAAATTGAGGGATATGGAGATATTGATTGTGCAGTTAACGCAGTGAATTTTGAATCTGCAGAATTTGATGAATTACAAGAAAGTGAATACTTTTGCTTGACATAGAAACCAATTCTGTTGAAAAATATAGGAATGGAGATATCGAAGGCATAATTGACCAAAGAACATTGAAAAATGAGTAGTTTGATAGAAATAGTTTTATTAATGTAGTTCAACAATAATAATTATTGGAGATGTTGAAATTGATTGAATTGAAGAAAGTTGTACAATCAGTGAACGAGCAGATGATACAAAGATAGAATTTGATGAAAATAGCAGATTTTGCAAAGTTTACGAATATGAGATATCTGCTTATAGAGAAAATGCTTCAATATGTGTTATTGCTAGAACTGGAAAGTTTCATAGATACAGATTGCCAAGTTTGCTGAAACTGAAGAAATGGAGAAATTGAAGTTGCAAAGAATGCAGGCAAGCTGCAAATCAGCTCAATCTAAGAATTTACTGAAAAATAAGATTTTGCTCGATGCAGAGAACTAACTCTTACTAAATAGATACTGTAATTTAGAAATTGTAAGTTCAGTTGAATCATAACTATGTCGAGATGTGTGGAGCGAAAGAAATAGAGACACTTGTTTAGATAGGCAGAGGAAATTAATAGAGATAGTGAAGTTTTTGGAAAGTAAGAAACTTGTATATGGAGAGGAGCAGCAGATCCTACAAGCAGAGAATGTCGATAAACTGGAAGATTTTACAAATATGGGGAATGAGAAATATCTGCAGATAGAGAAAATGCTAGAATATCATCAATTGCTAGGTTTTGATATTTTGTTATCTGCATGAACCAGGTTTGTTTAAATTGAGGGATATGGAGATATTGATTGTGCAGTTAACGCAGAGAATTTTGAATCTGCAGAATTTGATGAATTACAAGAAAGTGAATTCTTTTGCTTGACATAGGAGCCAGAGCTGTTGAAAATTATAGGAATGGAGATATTGAAGGCATAATTAAACAAATAACATTGAAAAATGTGTAGTTTGTTAGAAATAGTTCTATTTGTGCATTACAACAATAATAATTATTGGAGATGTAGAAATTGATTGAATTGAAGAAAGTTGTACAATCAGTGAACGAGCAGATGATACAAAGATAGAATTTGATGAAAATAGCAGATTTTGCAAAGTGTAGTAATATGAGATATCTGCTTATAGGGAAAATGCTTCAATATGTGTTATTGCTAGAACTGGAAAGTTTCATAGATACAGATTGCCAAGTTTGCTGAAACTGAAGAAATGGAGAAATTGAAGTTGCAAAGAATGCAGGCAAGCTGCAAATCAGCTCAATCTAAGAATTTACTGAAAAATAAGATTTTGCTCGATGCAGAGAACTAACTCTTACTAAATAGATACTGTAATTCAGAAATTGTAAGTTCAGTTGAATCATAACTATGTCTAGATGTGTGGAGCGAAAGAAATAGAGACACTTGTTTAGATAGGCAGAGGAAATTAATAGAGATAGTGAAGTTGTTGGAAAATAAGAAACTTGTATATCGAGAGGAGCAGCAGATCTTACAAGCAGAGAATGTCGATAAACTGGAAGATTTTACAAATATGGGGAATGAGAAATATCTGCCGATAGAGAAAATGCTAGAATATCATCAATTGCTAGGTTTTGATATTTTGTTACCTGCATGAACCAGGTTTGTTTAAATTGAGGGATATGGAGATATTGATTGTGCAGTTAACGCAGAGAATTTTGAATCTGCAGAATTTGATGAATTACAAGAAAGTGAATACTTTTGCTTGACATAGAAGCCAGAGCTGTTGAAAATTATCGGAATGGAGATATTGAAGGCAAAATTGACCAAAGAACATTGAAAAATGAGTAGTTTGTTAGAAATAGTTTTATTAATGTAGTTCAACAATAATAATTATTCGAGATGTAGAAATTGATCGAATTGAAGAAAGTTGAACGAGCAGATGATACAAAGATAGAATTTGATGAAAATAGCAGATTTTGCAAAGTTTACGAATATGAGATATCTGCTTATAGAGAAAATGCTTCAATATGTGTTATTGCTAGAACTGGAAAGTTTCATAGATACAGATTGCCATGTTTACAAAACTGAAGAAATGGAGAAATTGAAGTTGCAAAGAATGCAGGCAAGCTGCAAATCAGCTCAATCTAAGAATTTACTGAAAAATAAGATTTTGCTCGATGCAGAGATCTAACTCTTACTAAATAGATTCTGTAATCCAGAAATTGTAAGTTCAGTTGAAGCAGAGAATGTCGATAAACTGGAAGATTTTACAAATATGTGGAATGAGAAATATCTGCAGATAGAGAAAATGCAAGAATATCATCAATTGCTAGGTTTTGATATTTTGTTATCCGCATCGAACCAGGTTTGTTTAATTTGAGGGATATGGAGATATTGATTGTGCAGTTAACGCAGAGAATTTTGAATCTGCAGAATTTGATGAATTACAAGAAAGTGAATACTTTTGCTTGACATAGAAACCAATTCTGTTGAAAAATATAGGAATGGAGATATCGAAGGCATAATTGACCAAAGAACATTGAAAAATGAGTAGTTTGATAGAAATAGTTTTATTTGTGTATTACAACAATAATAATTATTGGAGATGTAGAAATTGATTGAATTGAAGAAAGTTGTACAATCAGTGAACGAGCAGATGATACAAAGATAGAATTTGATGAAAATAGCAGATTTTGCAAAGTGTAGTAATATGAGATATCTGCTTATAGGGAAAATGCTTCAATATGTGTTATTGCTAGAACTGGAAAGTTTCATAGATACAGATTGCCAAGTTTGCTGAAACTGAAGAAATGGAGAAATTGAAGTTGCAAAGAATGCAGGCAAGCTGCAAATCAGCTCAATCTAAGAATTTACTGAAAATAAGATTTTGCTCGATGCAGAGAACTAACTCTTACTAAATAGATACTGTAATTCAGAAATTGTAAGTTCAGTTGAATCATAACTATGTCTAGATGTGTGGAGCGAAAGAAATAGAGACACTTGTTTAGATAGGCAGAGGAAATTAATAGAGATAGTGAAGTTGTTGGAAAATAAGAAACTTGTATATCGAGAGGAGCAGCAGATCTTACAAGCAGAGAATGTCGATAAACTGGAATATTTTACAAATATGGGGAATGAGAAATATCTGCAGATAGAGAAAATGCTAGAATATCATCAATTGCTAGGTTTTGATATTTTGTTATCTGCATGAACCAGGTTTGTTTAAATTGAGGGATATGGAGATATTGATTGTGCAGTTAACGCAGTGAATTTTGAATCTGCAGAATTTGATGAATTACAAGAAAGTGAATACTTTTGCTTGACATAGAAGCCAGAGCTGTTGAAAATTATCGGAATGGAGATATTGAAGGCAAAATTGACCAAAGAACATTGAAAAATGAGTAGTTTGTTAGAAATAGTTTTATTAATGTAGTTCAACAATAATAATTATTGGAGATGTAGAAATTGATCGAATTGAAGAAAGTTGAACGAGCAGATGATACAAAGATAGAATTTGATGAAAATAGCAGATTTTGCAAAGTTTACGAATATGAGATATCTGCTTATAGAGAAAATGCTTCAATATGTGTTATTGCTAGAACTGGAAAGTTTCATAGATACAGATTGCCATGTTTACAAAACTGAAGAAATGGAGAAATTGAAGTTGCAAAGAATGCAGGCAAGCTGCAAATCAGCTCAATCTAAGAATTTACTGAAAAATAAGATTTTGCTCGATGCAGAGATCTAACTCTTACTAAATAGATTCTGTAATCCAGAAATTGTAAGTTCAGTTGAAGCAGAGAATGTCGATAAACTGGAAGATTTTACAAATATGTGGAATGAGAAATATCTGCAGATAGAGAAAATGCTAGAATATCATCAATTGCTAGGTTTTGATATTTTGTTATCCGCATCGAACCAGGTTTGTTTAATTTGAGGGATATGGAGATATTGATTGTGCAGTTAACGCAGAGAATTTTGAATCTGCAGAATTTGATGAATTACAAGAAAGTGAATACTTTTGCTTGACATAGAAACCAATTCTGTTGAAAAATATAGGAATGGAGATATCGAAGGCATAATTGACCAAAGAACATTGAAAAATGAGTAGTTTGATAGAAATAGTTTTATTAATGTAGTTCAACAATAATAATTATTGGAGATGTGGAAATTGATTGAATTGAAAAAAGTTGTACAATCAGTGAACGAGCAGATGATACAAAGATAGAATTTGATGAAAATAGCAGATTTTGCAAAGTGTAGTAATATGAGATATCTGCTTATAGAGAAAATGCTTCAATATGTGTTATTGCTAGAACTGGAAAGTTTCATTGATACAGATTGCCAAGTTTGCTGAAACTGAAGAAATGGAGAAATTGAAGTTGCAAAGAATGCAGGCAAGCTGCAAATCAGCTCAATCTAAGAATTTACTGAAAAATAAGATTTTGCTCGATGCAGAGAACTAACTCTTACTAAATAGATACTGTAATTCAGAAATTGTAAGTTCAGTTGACTCATAACTATGTCTAGATGTGTGGAGCGAAAGAAATAGAGACACTTGTTTAGATAGGCAGAGGAAATTAATAGAGATAGTGAAGTTGTTGGAAAGTAAGAAACTTGTATATCGAGAGGAGCAGCAGATCTTACAAGCAGAGAATGTCGATAAACTGGAAGATTTTACAAATATGGGGAATGAGAAATATCTGCAGATAGAGAAAATGCTAGAATATCATCAATTGCTAGGTTTTGATATTTTGTTATCCGCATCGAACCAGGTTTGTTTAAATTGAGGGATATGGAGATATTGATTGTGCAGTTAACGCAGAGAATTTGGAATCTGCAGAATTTGATGAATTACAAAAAAGTGAATACTTTTGCTTGACATAGAAGCCAGAGCTGTTGAAAATTATAGGAATGGAGATATTGAAGGCATAATTGACCAAAGAACATTGAAAAATGAGTAGTTTGTTAGAAATAGTTTTATTAATGTAGTTCAACAATAATAATTATTGGAGATGTTGAAATTGATTGAATTGAAGAAAGTTGTACAATCAGTGAACGAGCAGATGATACAAAGATAGAATTTGATGAAAATAGCAGATTTTGCAAAGTTTACGAATATGAGATATCTGCTTATAGAGAAAATGCTTCAATATGTGTTATTGCTAGAACTGGAAAGTTTCATAGATACAGATTGCCAAGTTTGCTGAAACTGAAGAAATGGAGAAATTGAAGTTGCAAAGAATGCAGGCAAGCTGCAAATCAGCTCAATCTAAGAATTTACTGAAAAATAAGATTTTGCTCGATGCAGAGAACTAACTCTTACTAAATAAGAATTTGTAAGTTCAGTTGAATCATAACTATGTCGAGATGTGTGGAGCGAAAGAAATAGAGACACTTGTTTAGATAGGCAGAGGAAATTAATAGAGATAGTGAAGTTTTTGGAAAGTAAGAAACTTGTATATGGAGAGGAGCAGCAGATCCTACAAGCAGAGAATGTCGATAAACTGGAAGATTTTACAAATATGGGGAATGAGAAATATCTGCAGATAGAGAAAATGCTAGAATATAATCAATTGCTAGGTTTTGATATTTTGTTATCCGCATCGAACCAGGTTTGTTTAAATTGAGGGATATGGAGATATTGATTGTGCAGTTAACGCAGAGAATTTTGAATCTGCAGAATTTGATGAATTACAAGAAAGTGAATTCTTTTGCTTGACATAGGAGCCAGAGCTGTTGAAAATTATAGGAATGGAGATATTGAAGGCATAATTAAACAAATAACATTGAAAAATGTGTAGTTTGTTAGAAATAGTTCTATTTGTGTATTACAACAATAATAATTATTGGAGATGTAGAAATTGATTGAATTGAAGAAAGTTGTACAATCAGTGAACGAGCAGATGATACAAAGATAGAATTTGATGAAAATAGCAGATTTTGCAAAGTGTAGTAATATGAGATATCTGCTTATAGGGAAAATGCTTCAATATGTGTTATTGCTAGAACTGGAAAGTTTCATAGATACAGATTGCCAAGTTTGCTGAAACTGAAGAAATGGAGAAATTGAAGTTGCAAAGAATGCAGGCAAGCTGCAAATCAGCTCAATCTAAGAATTTACTGAAAAATAAGATTTTGCTCGATGCAGAGAACTAACTCTTACTAAATAGATACTGTAATTCAGAAATTGTAAGTTCAGTTGAATCATAACTATGTCTAGATGTGTGGAGCGAAAGAAATAGAGACACTTGTTTAGATAGGCAGAGGAAATTAATAGAGATAGTGAAGTTGTTGGAAAATAAGAAACTTGTATATCGAGAGGAGCAGCAGATCTTACAAGCAGAGAATGTCGATAAACTGGAAGATTTTACAAATATGGGGAATGAGAAATATCTGCAGATAGAGAAAATGCTAGAATATCATCAATTGCTAGGTTTTGATATTTTGTTATCTGCATGAACCAGGTTTGTTTAAATTGAGGGATATGGAGATATTGATTGTGCAGTTAACGCAGAGAATTTTGAATCTGCAGAATTTGATGAATTACAAGAAAGTGAATACTTTTGCTTGACATAGAAGCCAGAGCTGTTGAAAATTATCGGAATGGAGATATTGAAGGCAAAATTGACCAAAGAACATTGAAAAATGAGTAGTTTGTTAGAAATAGTTTTATTAATGTAGTTCAACAATAATAATTATTGGAGATGTAGAAATTGATCGAATTGAAGAAAGTTGAACGAGCAGATGATACAAAGATAGAATTTGATGAAAATAGCAGATTTTGCAAAGTTTACGAATATGAGATATCTGCTTATAGAGAAAATGCTTCAATATGTGTTATTGTTAGAACTGGAAAGTTTCATAGATACAGATTGCCATGTTTGCAAAACTGAAGAAATGGAGAAATTGAAGTTGCAAAGAATGCAGGCAAGCTGCAAATCAGCTCAATCTAAGAATTTACTGAAAAATAAGATTTTGCTCGATGCAGAGATCTAACTCTTACTAAATAGATTCTGTAATCCAGAAATTGTAAGTTCAGTTGAAGCAGAGAATGTCGATAAACTGGAAGATTTTACAAATATGTGGAATGAGAAATATCTGCAGATAGAGAAAATGCTAGAATATCATCAATTGCTAGGTTTTGATATTTTGTTATCCGCATCGAACCAGGTTTGTTTAATTTGAGGGATATGGAGATATTGATTGTGCAGTTAACGCAGAGAATTTTGAATCTGCAGAATTTGATGAATTACAAGAAAGTGAATACTTTTGCTTGACATAGAAACCAATTCTGTTGAAAAATATAGGAATGGAGATATCGAAGGCATAATTGACCAAAGAACATTGAAAAATGAGTAGTTTGATAGAAATAGTTTTATTAATGTAGTTCAACAATAATAATTATTGGAGATGTGGAAATTGATTGAATTGAAAAAAGTTGTACAATCAGTGAACGAGCAGATGATACAAAGATAGAATTTGATGAAAATAGCAGATTTTGCAAAGTGTAGTAATATGAGATATCTGCTTATAGAGAAAATGCTTCAATATGTGTTATTGCTAGAACTGGAAAGTTTCATTGATACAGATTGCCAAGTTTGCTGAAACTGAAGAAATGGAGAAATTGAAGTTGCAAAGAATGCAGGCAAGCTGCAAATCAGCTCAATCTAAGAATTTACTGAAAAATAAGATTTTGCTCGATGCAGAGAACTAACTCTTACTAAATAGATACTGTAATTCAGAAATTGTAAGTTCAGTTGAATCATAACTATGTCTAGATGTGTGGAGCGAAAGAAATAGAGACACTTGTTTAGATAGGCAGAGGAAATTAATAGAGATAGTGAAGTTGTTGGAAAGTAAGAAACTTGTATATCGAGAGGAGCAGCAGAGAATGTCGATAAACTGGAAGATTTTACAAATATGGGGAATGAGAAATATCTGCAGATAGAGAAAATGCTAGAATATCATCAATTGCTAGGTTTTGATATTTTGTTATCCGCATCGAACCAGGTTTGTTTAAATTGAGGGATATGGAGATATTGATTGTGCAGTTAACGCAGAGAATTTGGAATCTGCAGAATTTGATGAATTACAAAAAAGTGAATACTTTTGCTTGACATAGAAGCCAGAGCTGTTGAAAATTATAGGAATGGAGATATTGAAGGCATAATTGACCAAAGAACATTGAAAAATGAGTAGTTTGTTAGAAATAGTTTTATTAATGTAGTTCAACAATAATAATTATTGGAGATGTTGAAATTGATTGAATTGAAGAAAGTTGTACAATCAGTGAACGAGCAGATGATACAAAGATAGAATTTGATGAAAATAGCAGATTTTGCAAAGTTTACGAATATGAGATATCTGCTTATAGAGAAAATGCTTCAATATGTGTTATTGCTAGAACTGGAAAGTTTCATAGATACAGATTGCCAAGTTTGCTGAAACTGAAGAAATGGAGAAATTGAAGTTGCAAAGAATGCAGGCAAGCTGCAAATCAGCTCAATCTAAGAATTTACTGAAAAATAAGATTTTGCTCGATGCAGTGAACTAACTCTTACTAAATAGATACTGTAATTTAGAAATTGTAAGTTCAGTTGAATCATAACTATGTCGAGATGTGTGGAGCGAAAGAAATAGAGACACTTGTTTAGATAGGCAGAGGAAATTAATAGAGATAGTGAAGTTTTTGGAAAGTAAGAAACTTGTATATTGGGAGGAGCAGCAGATCCTACGAGCAGAGAATGTCGATAAACTGGAAGATTTTACAAATATGGGGAATGAGAAATATCTGCAGATACAGAAAATGCTAGAATATAATCAATTGCTAGGTTTTGATATTTTGTTATCCGCATCGAACCAGGTTTGTTTAAATTGAGGGATATGGAGATATTGATTGTGCAGTTAACGCAGAGAATTTTGAATCTGCAGAATTTGATGAATTACAAGAAAGTGAATTCTTTTGCTTGACATAGGAGCCAGAGCTGTTGAAAATTATAGGAATGGAGATATTGAAGGCATAATTAAACAAATAACATTGAAAAATGTGTAGTTTGTTAGAAATAGTTCTATTTGTGTATTACAACAATAATAATTATTGGAGATGTAGAAATTGATTGAATTGAAGAAAGTTGTACAATCAGTGAACGAGCAGATGATACAAAGATAGAATTTGATGAAAATAGCAGATTTTGCAAAGTGTAGTAATATGAGATATCTGCTTATAGGGAAAATGCTTCAATATGTGTTATTGCTAGAACTGGAAAGTTTCATAGATACAGATTGCCAAGTTTGCTGAAACTGAAGAAATGGAGAAATTGAAGTTGCAAAGAATGCAGGCAAGCTGCAAATCAGCTCAATCTAAGAATTTACTGAAAAATAAGATTTTGCTCGATGCAGAGAACTAACTCTTACTAAATAGATACTGTAATTCAGAAATTGTAAGTTCAGTTGAATCATAACTATGTCTAGATGTGTGGAGCGAAAGAAATAGAGACACTTGTTTAGATAGGCAGAGGAAATTAATAGAGATAGTGAAGTTGTTGGAAAATAAGAAACTTGTATATCGAGAGGAGCAGCAGATCTTACAAGCAGAGAATGTCGATAAACTGGAATATTTTACAACTATGGGGAATGAGAAATATCTGCAGATAGAGAAAATGCTAGAATATCATCAATTGCTAGGTTTTGATATTTTGTTATCTGCATGAACCAGGTTTGTTTAAATTGAGGGATATGGAGATATTGATTGTGCAGTTAACGCAGAGAATTTTGAATCTGCAGAATTTGATGAATTACAAGAAAGTGAATACTTTTGCTTGACATAGAAGCCAGAGCTGTTGAAAATTATCGGAATGGAGATATTGAAGGCAAAATTGACCAAAGAACATTGAAAAATGAGTAGTTTGTTAGAAATAGTTTTATTAATGTAGTTCAACAATAATAATTATTGGAGATGTAGAAATTGATCGAATTGAAGAAAGTTGAACGAGCAGATGATACAAAGATAGAATTTGATGAAAATAGCAGATTTTGCAAAGTTTACGAATATGAGATATCTGCTTATAGAGAAAATGCTTCAATATGTGTTATTGCTAGAACTGGAAAGTTTCATAGATACAGATTGCCATGTTTACAAAACTGAAGAAATGGAGAAATTGAAGTTGCAAAGAATGCAGGCAAGCTGCAAATCAGCTCAATCTAAGAATTTACTGAAAAATAAGATTTTGCTCGATGCAGAGATCTAACTCTTACTAAATAGATTCTGTAATCCAGAAATTGTAAGTTCAGTTGAAGCAGAGAATGTCGATAAACTGGAAGATTTTACAAATATGTGGAATGAGAAATATCTGCAGATAGAGAAAATGCTAGAATATCATCAATTGCTAGGTTTTGATATTTTGTTATCCGCATCGAACCAGGTTTGTTTAATTTGAGGGATATGGAGATTGTGCAGTTAACGCAGAGAATTTTGAATCTGCAGAATTTGATGAACTACAAGAAAGTGAATACTTTTGCTTGACATAGAAACCAATTCTGTTGAAAAATATAGGAATGGAGATATCGAAGGCATAATTGACCAAAGAACATTGAAAAATGAGTAGTTTGATAGAAATAGTTTTATTAATGTAGTTCAACAATAATAATTATTGGAGATGTGGAAATTGATTGAATTGAAAAAAGTTGTACAATCAGTGAACGAGCAGATGATACAAAGATAGAATTTGATGAAAATAGCAGATTTTGCAAAGTGTAGTAATATGAGATATCTGCTTATAGAGAAAATGCTTCAATATGTGTTATTGCTAGAACTGGAAAGTTTCATTGATACAGATTGCCAAGTTTGCTGAAACTGAAGAAATGGAGAAATTGAAGTTGCAAAGAATGCAGGCAAGCTGCAAATCAGCTCAATCTAAGAATTTACTGAAAAATAAGATTTTGCTCGATGCAGAGAACTAACTCTTACTAAATAGATACTGTAATTCAGAAATTGTAAGTTCAGTTGAATCATAACTATGTCTAGATGTGTGGAGCGAAAGAAATAGAGACACTTGTTTAGATAGGCAGAGGAAATTAATAGAGATAGTGAAGTTGTTGGAAAGTAAGAAACTTGTATATCGAGAGGAGCAGCAGATCTTACAAGCAGAGAATGTCGATAAACTGGAAGATTTTACAAATATGGGGAATGAGAAATATCTGCAGATAGAGAAAATGCTAGAATATCATCAATTGCTAGGTTTTGATATTTTGTTATCCGCATCGAACCAGGTTTGTTTAAATTGAGGGATATGGAGATATTGATTGTGCAGTTAACGCAGAGAATTTTGAATCTGCAGAATTTGATGAATTACAAAAAAGTGAATACTTTTGCTTGACATAGAAGCCAGAGCTGTTGAAAATTATAGGAATGGAGATATTGAAGGCATAATTGACCAAAGAACATTGAAAAATGAGTAGTTTGTTAGAAATAGTTTTATTAATGTAGTTCAACAATAATAATTATTGGAGATGTTGAAATTGATTGAATTGAAGAAAGTTGTACAATCAGTGAACGAGCAGATGATACAAAGATAGAATTTGATGAAAATAGCAGATTTTGCAAAGTTTACGAATATGAGATATCTGCTTATAGAGAAAATGCTTCAATATGTGTTATTGCTAGAACTGGAAAGTTTCATAGATACAGATTGCCAAGTTTGCTGAAACTGAAGAAATGGAGAAATTGAAGTTGCAAAGAATGCAGGCAAGCTGCAAATCAGCTCAATCTAAGAATTTACTGAAAAATAAGATTTTGCTCGATGCAGAGAACTAACTCTTACTAAATAGATACTGTAATTTAGAAATTGTAAGTTCAGTTGAATCATAACTATGTCGAGATGTGTGGAGCGAAAGAAATAGAGACACTTGTTTAGATAGGCAGAGGAAATTAATAGAGATAGTGAAGTTTTTGGAAAGTAAGAAACTTGTATATGGAGAGGAGCAGCAGATCCTACAAGCAGAGAATGTCGATAAACTGGAAGATTTTACAAATATGGGGAATGAGAAATATCTGCAGATAGAGAAAATGCTAGAATATAATCAATTGCTAGGTTTTGATATTTTGTTATCCGCATCGAACCAGGTTTGTTTAAATTGAGGGATATGGAGATATTGATTGTGCAGTTAACGCAGAGAATTTGGAATCTGCAGAATTTGATGAATTACAAGAAAGTGAATTCTTTTGCTTGACATAGGAGCCAGAGCTGTTGAAAATTATAGGAATGGAGATATTGAAGGCATAATTAAACAAATAACATTGAAAAATGTGTAGTTTGTTAGAAATAGTTCTATTTGTGTATTACAACAATAATAATTATTGGAGATGTAGAAATTGATTGAATTGAAGAAAGTTGTACAATCAGTGAACGAGCAGATGATACAAAGATAGAATTTGATGAAAATAGCAGATTTTGCAAAGTGTAGTAATATGAGATATCTGCTTATAGGGAAAATGCTTCAATATGTGTTTGCTAGAACTGGAAAGTTTCATAGATACAGATTGCCAAGTTTGCTGAAACTGAAGAAATGGAGAAATTGAAGTTGCAAAGAATGCAGGCAAGCTGCAAATCAGCTCAATCTAAGAATTTACTGAAAAATAAGATTTTGCTCGATGCAGAGAACTAACTCTTACTAAATAGATACTGTAATTCAGAAATTGTAAGTTCAGTTGAATCATAACTATGTCTAGATGTGTGGAGCGAAAGAAATAGAGACACTTGTTTAGATAGGCAGAGGAAATTAATAGAGATAGTGAAGTTGTTGGAAAATAAGAAACTTGTATATCGAGAGGAGCAGCAGATCTTACAAGCAGAGAATGTCGATAAACTGGAAGATTTTACAAATATGGGGAATGAGAAATATCTGCAGATAGAGAAAATGCTAGAATATCATCAATTGCTAGGTTTTGATATTTTGTTATCTGCATGAACAAGGTTTGTTTAAATTGAGGGATATGGAGATATTGATTGTGCAGTTAACGCAGAGAATTTTGAATCTGCAGAATTTGATGAATTACAAGAAAGTGAATTCTTTTGCTTGACATAGGAGCCAGAGCTGTTGAAAATTATAGGAATGGAGATATTGAAGGCATAATTAAACAAATAACATTGAAAAATGTGTAGTTTGTTAGAAATAGTTCTATTTGTGTATTACAACAATAATAATTATTGGAGATGTAGAAATTGATTGAATTGAAGAAAGTTGTACAATCAGTGAACGAGCAGATGATACAAAGATAGAATTTGATGAAAATAGCAGATTTTGCAAAGTGTAGTAATATGAGATATCTGCTTATAGGGAAAATGCTTCAATATGTGTTTGCTAGAACTGGAAAGTTTCATAGATACAGATTGCCAAGTTTGCTGAAACTGAAGAAATGGAGAAATTGAAGTTGCAAAGAATGCAGGCAAGCTGCAAATCAGCTCAATCTAAGAATTTACTGAAAAATAAGATTTTGCTCGATGCAGAGAACTAACTCTTACTAAATAGATACTGTAATTCAGAAATTGTAAGTTCAGTTGAATCATAACTATGTCTAGATGTGTGGAGCGAAAGAAATAGAGACACTTGTTTAGATAGGCAGAGGAAATTAATAGAGATAGTGAAGTTGTTGGAAAATAAGAAACTTGTATATCGAGAGGAGCAGCAGATCTTACAAGCAGAGAATGTCGATAAACTGGAAGATTTTACAAATATGGGGAATGAGAAATATCTGCAGATAGAGAAAATGCTAGAATATCATCAATTGCTAGGTTTTGATATTTTGTTATCTGCATGAACAAGGTTTGTTTAAATTGAGGGATATGGAGATATTGATTGTGCAGTTAACGCAGAGAATTTTGAATCTGCAGAATTTGATGAATTACAAGAAAGTGAATACTTTTGCTTGACATAGAAGCCAGAGCTGTTGAAAATTATCGGAATGGAGATATTGAAGGCAAAATTGACCAAAGAACATTGACAAATGAGTAGTTTGTTAGAAATAGTTTTATTAATGTAGTTCAACAATAATAATTATTCGAGATGTAGAAATTGATCGAATTGAAGAAAGTTGAACGAGCAGATGATACAAAGATAGAATTTGATGAAAATAGCAGATTTTGCAAAGTTTACGAATATGAGATATCTGCTTATAGAGAAAATGCTTCAATATGTGTTATTGCTAGAACTGGAAAGTTTCATAGATACAGATTGCCATGTTTACAAAACTGAAGAAATGGAGAAATTGAAGTTGCAAAGAATGCAGGCAAGCTGCAAATCAGCTCAATCTAAGAATTTACTGAAAAATAAGATTTTGCTCGATGCAGAGATCTAACTCTTACTAAATAGATTCTGTAATCCAGAAATTGTAAGTTCAGTTGAAGCAGAGAATGTCGATAAACTGGAAGATTTTACAAATATGTGGAATGAGAAATATCTGCAGATAGAGAAAATGCTAGAATATCATCAATTGCTAGGTTTTGATATTTTGTTATCCGCATCGAACCAGGTTTGTTTAATTTGAGGGATATGGAGATATTGATTGTGCAGTTAACGCAGAGAATTTTGAATCTGCAGAATTTGATGAATTACAAGAAAGTGAATACTTTTGCTTGACATAGAAACCAATTCTGTTGAAAAATATAGGAATGGAGATATCGAAGGCATAATTGACCAAAGAACATTGAAAAATGAGTAGTTTGATAGAAATAGTTTTATTTGTGTATTACAACAATAATAATTATTGGAGATGTAGAAATTGATTGAATTGAAGAAAGTTGTACAATCAGTGAACGAGCAGATGATACAAAGATAGAATTTGATGAAAATAGCAGATTTTGCAAAGTGTAGTAATATGAGATATCTGCTTATAGGGAAAATGCTTCAATATGTGTTATTGCTAGAACTGGAAAGTTTCATAGATACAGATTGCCAAGTTTGCTGAAACTGAAGAAATGGAGAAATTGAAGTTGCAAAGAATGCAGGCAAGCTGCAAATCAGCTCAATCTAAGAATTTACTGAAAATAAGATTTTGCTCGATGCAGAGAACTAACTCTTACTAAATAGATACTGTAATTCAGAAATTGTAAGTTCAGTTGAAGCAGAGAATGTCGATAAACTGGAAGATTTTACAAATATGTGGAATGAGAAATATCTGCAGATAGAGAAAATGCTAGAATATCATCAATTGCTAGGTTTTGATATTTTGTTATCCGCATCGAACCAGGTTTGTTTAATTTGAGGGATATGGAGATATTGATTGTGCAGTTAACGCAGAGAATTTTGAATCTGCAGAATTTGATGAATTACAAGAAAGTGAATACTTTTGCTTGACATAGAAACCAATTCTGTTGAAAAATATAGGAATGGAGATATCGAAGGCATAATTGACCAAAGAACATTGAAAAATGAGTAGTTTGATAGAAATAGTTTTATTAATGTAGTTCAACAATAATAATTATTGGAGATGTGGAAATTGATTGAATTGAAAAAAGTTGTACAATCAGTGAACGAGCAGATGATACAAAGATAGAATTTGATGAAAATAGCAGATTTTGCAAAGTGTAGTAATATGAGATATCTGCTTATAGAGAAAATGCTTCAATATGTGTTATTGCTAGAACTGGAAAGTTTCATTGATACAGATTGCCAAGTTTGCTGAAACTGAAGAAATGGAGAAATTGAAGTTGCAAAGAATGCAGGCAAGCTGCAAATCAGCTCAATCTAAGAATTTACTGAAAAATAAGATTTTGCTCGATGCAGAGAACTAACTCTTACTAAATAGATACTGTAATTCAGAAATTGTAAGTTCAGTTGAATCATAACTATGTCTAGATGTGTGGAGCGAAAGAAATAGAGACACTTGTTTAGATAGGCAGAGGAAATTAATAGAGATAGTGAAGTTGTTGGAAAGTAAGAAACTTGTATATCGAGAGGAGCAGCAGATCTTACAAGCAGAGAATGTCGATAAACTGGAAGATTTTACAAATATGGGGAATGAGAAATATCTGCAGATAGAGAAAATGCTAGAATATCATCAATTGCTAGGTTTTGATATTTTGTTATCTGCATGAACCAGGTTTGTTTAAATTGAGGGATATGGAGATATTGATTGTGCAGTTAACGCAGAGAATTTTGAATCTGCAGAATTTGATGAATTACAAAAAAGTGAATACTTTTGCTTGACATAGAAGCCAGAGCTGTTGAAAATTATAGGAATGGAGATATTGAAGGCATAATTGACCAAAGAACATTGAAAAATGAGTAGTTTGTTAGAAATAGTTTTATTAATGTAGTTCAACAATAATAATTATTGGAGATGTTGAAATTGATTGAATTGAAGAAAGTTGTACAATCAGTGAACGAGCAGATGATACAAAGATAGAATTTGATGAAAATAGCAGATTTTGCAAAGTTTACGAATATGAGATATCTGCTTATAGAGAAAATGCTTCAATATGTGTTATTGCTAGAACTGGAAAGTTTCATAGATACAGATTGCCAAGTTTGCTGAAACTGAAGAAATGGAGAAATTGAAGTTGCAAAGAATGCAGGCAAGCTGCAAATCAGCTCAATCTAAGAATTTACTGAAAAATAAGATTTTGCTCGATGCAGAGAACTAACTCTTACTAAATAGATACTGTAATTTAGAAATTGTAAGTTCAGTTGAATCATAACTATGTCGAGATGTGTGGAGCGAAAGAAATAGAGACACTTGTTTAGATAGGCAGAGGAAATTAATAGAGATAGTGAAGTTTTTGGAAAGTAAGAAACTTGTATATGGAGAGGAGCAGCAGATCCTACAAGCAGAGAATGTCGATAAACTGGAAGATTTTACAAATATGGGGAATGAGAAATATCTGCAGATAGAGAAAATGCTAGAATATAATCAATTGCTAGGTTTTGATATTTTGTTATCCGCATCGAACCAGGTTTGTTTAAATTGAGGGATATGGAGATATTGATTGTGCAGTTAACGCAGAGAATTTTGAATCTGCAGAATTTGATGAATTACAAGAAAGTGAATTCTTTTGCTTGACATAGGAGCCAGAGCTGTTGAAAATTATAGGAATGGAGATATTGAAGGCATAATTAAACAAATAACATTGAAAAATGTGTAGTTTGTTAGAAATAGTTCTATTTGTGTATTACAACAATAATAATTATTGGAGATGTAGAAATTGATTGAATTGAAGAAAGTTGTACAATCAGTGAACGAGCAGATGATACAAAGATAGAATTTGATGAAAATAGCAGATTTTGCAAAGTGTAGTAATATGAGATATCTGCTTATAGGGAAAATGCTTCAATATGTGTTATTGCTAGAACTGGAAAGTTTCATAGATACAGATTGCCAAGTTTGCTGAAACTGAAGAAATGGAGAAATTGAAGTTGCAAAGAATGCAGGCAAGCTGCAAATCAGCTCAATCTAAGAATTTACTGAAAAATAAGATTTTGCTCGATGCAGAGAACTAACTCTTACTAAATAGATACTGTAATTCAGAAATTGTAAGTTCAGTTGAATCATAACTATGTCTAGATGTGTGGAGCGAAAGAAATAGAGACACTTGTTTAGATAGGCAGAGGAAATTAATAGAGATAGTGAAGTTGTTGGAAAATAAGAAACTTGTATATCGAGAGAAGCAGCAGATCTTACAAGCAGAGAATGTCGATAAACTGGAAGATTTTACAAATATGGGGAATGAGAAATATCTGCAGATAGAGAAAATGCTAGAATATCATCAATTGCTAGGTTTTGATATTTTGTTATCTGCATGAACCAGGTTTGTTTAAATTGAGGGATATGGAGATATTGATTGTGCAGTTAACGCAGAGAATTTTGAATCTGCAGAATTTGATGAATTACAAGAAAGTGAATACTTTTGCTTGACATAGAAGCCAGAGCTGTTGAAAATTATCGGAATGGAGATATTGAAGGCAAAATTGACCAAAGAACATTGAAAAATGAGTAGTTTGTTAGAAATAGTTTTATTAATGTAGTTCAACAATAATAATTATTGGAGATGTAGAAATTGATCGAATTGAAGAAAGTTGAACGAGCAGATGATACAAAGATAGAATTTGATGAAAATAGCAGATTTTGCAAAGTTTACGAATATGAGATATCTGCTTATAGAGAAAATGCTTCAATATGTGTTATTGTTAGAACTGGAAAGTTTCATAGATACAGATTGCCATGTTTACAAAACTGAAGAAATGGAGAAACTGAAGTTGCAAAGAATGCAGGCAAGCTGCAAATCAGCTCAATCTAAGAATTTACTGAAAAATAAGATTTTGCTCGATGCAGAGATCTAACTCTTACTAAATAGATTCTGTAATCCAGAAATTGTAAGTTCAGTTGAAGCAGAGAATGTCGATAAACTGGAAGATTTTACAAATATGTGGAATGAGAAATATCTGCAGATAGAGAAAATGCTAGAATATCATCAATTGCTAGGTTTTGATATTTTGTTATCCGCATCGAACCAGGTTTGTTTAATTTGAGGGATATGGAGATATTGATTGTGCAGTTAACGCAGAGAATTTTGAATCTGCAGAATTTGATGAATTACAAGAAAGTGAATACTTTTGCTTGACATAGAAACCAATTCTGTTGAAAAATATAGGAATGGAGATATCGAAGGCATAATTGACCAAAGAACATTGAAAAATGAGTAGTTTGATAGAAATAGTTTTATTAATGTAGTTCAACAATAATAATTATTGGAGATGTGGAAATTGATTGAATTGAAAAAAGTTGTACAATCAGTGAACGAGCAGATGATACAAAGATAGAATTTGATGAAAATAGCAGATTTTGCAAAGTTTACGAATATGAGATATCTGCTTATAGAGGAAATCTTTCAATATGTGTTATTGCTAGAACTGGAAAGTTTCATAGATACAGATTGCCAGTTTGCTGAAACTGAAGAAATGGAGAAATTGAAGTTGCAAAGAATGCAGGCAAGCTGCAAATCAGCTCAATCTAAGAATTTACTGAAAAATAAGATTTTGCTCGATGCAGAGAACTAACTCTTACTAAATAGATACTGTAATTTAGAAATTGTAAGTTCAGTTGAATCATAACTATGTCTAGATGTGTGGAGCGAAAGAAATAAAGACACTTGTTTAGATAGGCAGAGGAAATTAATAGAGATAGTGAAGTTTTTGGAAAGTAAGAAACTTTTATATGGAGAGAAGCAGCGGATCTTACAAGCAGAGAATGTCGATAAACTGGAAGATTTTACAAATATGGGGAATGAGAAATATCTGCAGATAGAGAAAATGCTAGAATATCTTCAATTGCTAGGTTTTGATATTTTGTTATCCGCATCAAACCAGGTTTGTTGAAATTGAAGGATATGGAGATATTGATTGTGCAGTTAACGCAGAGAGTTTTGAATCTGCAGAATTTGATGAATTACAAGAAAGTGAATACTTTTGCTTGACATAGAAACCAATTCTGTTGAAAAATATAGGAATGGAGATATCGAAGGCATAATTGACCAAAGAACATTGAAAAATGAGTAGTTCGTTAGAAATAGTTTTATTAATGTAGTTCAACAATAATAATTATTGGAGATGTCGAAATTGATTGAATTGAAGAAAGTTGTACAATCAGTGAACGAGCAGATGATACAAAGATAGAATTTGATGAAAATAGCAGATTTTGCAAAGTTTACGAATATGAGATATCTGCTTATAGAGAAAATGCTTCAATATGTGTTATTGCTAGAACTGGAAAGTTTCATAGATACAGATTGCCAAGTTTGCTGAAACTGAAGAAATGGAGAAATTGAAGTTGCAAAGAATGCAGGCAAGCTGCAAATCAGCTCAATCTAAGAATTTACTGAAAAATAAGATTTTGCTCGATGCAGAGAACTAACTCTTACTAAATAGATACTGTAATTTAGAAATTGTAAGTTCAGTTGAATCATAACTATGTCGAGATGCGTGGAGCGAAAGAAATAGAGACACTTGTTTAGATAGGCAGAGGAAATTAATAGAGATAGTGAAGTTGTTGGAAAGTAAGAAACTTGTATATGGAGAGGAGCAGCAGATCCTACAAGCAGAGAATGTCGATAAACTGGAAGATTTTACAAATATGGGGAATGAGAAATATCTGCAGATAGAGAAAATGCTAGAATATAATCAATTGCTAGGTTTTGATATTTTGTTATCCGCATCGAACCAGGTTTGTTTAAATTGAGGGATATGGAGATATTGATTGTGCAGTTAACGCAGAGAATTTTGAATCTGCAGAATTTGATGAATTACAAGAAAGTGAATTCTTTTGCTTGACATAGGAGCCAGAGCTGTTGAAAATTATAGGAATGGAGATATTGAAGGCATAATTAAACAAATAACATTGAAAAATGTGTAGTTTGTTAGAAATAGTTCTATTTGTGTATTACAACAATAATAATTATTGGAGATGTAGAAATTGATTGAATTGAAGAAAGTTGTACAATCAGTGAACGAGCAGATGATACAAAGATAGAATTTGATGAAAATAGCAGATTTTGCAAAGTGTAGTAATATGAGATATCTGCTTATAGGGAAAATGCTTCAATATGTGTTATTGCTAGAACTGGAAAGTTTCATAGATACAGATTGCCAAGTTTGCTGAAACTGAAGAAATGGAGAAATTGAAGTTGCAAAGAATGCAGGCAAGCTGCAAATCAGCTCAATCTAAGAATTTACTGAAAAATAAGATTTTGCTCGATGCAGAGAACTAACTCTTACTAAATAGATACTGTAATTCAGAAATTGTAAGTTCAGTTGAATCATAACTATGTCTAGATGTGTGGAGCGAAAGAAATAGAGACACTTGTTTAGATAGGCAGAGGAAATTAATAGAGATAGTGAAGTTGTTGGAAAATAAGAAACTTGTATATCGAGAGGAGCAGCAGATCTTACAAGCAGAGAATGTCGATAAACTGGAAGATTTTACAAATATGGGGAATGAGAAATATCTGCAGATAGAGAAAATGCTAGAATATCATCAATTGCTAGGTTTTGATATTTTGTTATCTGCATGAACCAGGTTTGTTTAAATTGAGGGATATGGAGATATTGATTGTGCAGTTAACGCAGAGAATTTTGAATCTGCAGAATTTGATGAATTACAAGAAAGTGAATACTTTTGCTTGACATAGAAGCCAGAGCTGTTGAAAATTATCGGAATGGAGATATTGAAGGCAAAATTGACCAAAGAACATTGAAAAATGAGTAGTTTGTTAGAAATAGTTTTATTAATGTAGTTCAACAATAATAATTATTGGAGATGTAGAAATTGATTGAATTGAAGAAAGTTGAACGAGCAGATGATACAAAGATAGAATTTGATGAAAATAGCAGATTTTGCAAAGTTTACGAATATGAGATATCTGCTTATAGAGAAAATGCTTCAATATGTGTTATTGCTAGAACTGGAAAGTTTCATAGATACAGATTGCCAAGTTTGCTGAAACTGAAGAAATGGAGAAATTGAAGTTGCAAAGAATGCAGGCAAGCTGCAAATCAGCTCAATCTAAGAATTTACTGAAAAATAAGATTTTGTTCGATGCAGAGAACTAACTCTTACTAAATAGATACTGTAATTTAGAAATTGTAAGTTCAGTTGAATCATAACTATGTCTAGATGTGTGGAGCGAAAGAAATAAAGACACTTGTTTAGATAGGCAGATGAAATTAATAGAGATAGTGAAGTTGTTGGAAAGTAAGAAACTTTTTTATGGAGATAAGCAGCAGATCTTAAAAGCAGAGAATGTCGATAAACTGGAAGATTTTACAAATATGGGGAATGAGAAATATCTGCAGATAGAGAAAATGCTAGAATATCTTCAATTGCTAGGTTTTGATATTTTGTTATCCGCATCAAACCAGGTTTGTTGAAATTGAAGGATATGGAGATATTGATTGTGCAGTTAACGCAGAGAATTTTGAATCTGCAGAATTTGATGAATTACAAGAAAGTGAATACTTTTGCTTGACATAGAATCCAATTCTGTTGAAAAATATAGGAATGGAGATATCGAAGGCATAATTGACCAAAGAACATTGAAAAATGAGTAGTTCGTTAGAAATAGTTTTATTAATGTAGTTCAACAATAATAATTATTGGAGATGTAGAAATTGATTGAATTGAAGAAAGTTGTACAATCAGTGAACGAGCAGATGATACAAAGATAGAATTTGATGAAAATAGCAGATTTTGCAAAGTTTACGAATATGAGATATCTGCTTATAGAGAAAATGCTTCAATATGTGTTATTGCTAGAACTGGAAAGTTTCATAGATACAGATTGCCAAGTTTGCTGAAACTGAAGAAATGGAGAAATTGAAGTTGCAAAGAATGCAGGCAAGCTGCAAATCAGCTCAATCTAAGAATTTACTGAAAAATAAGATTTTGCTCGATGCAGAAAACTAACTCTTACTAAATAGATACTGTAATTTAGAAATTGTAAGTTCAGTTGAATCATAACTATGTCTAGATGTGTGGAGCGAAAGAAATAAAGACACTTGTTTAGATAGGCAGAGGAAATTAATAGAGATAGTGAAGTTGTTGGAAAGTAAGAAACTTTTATATGGAGAGAAGCAGCAGATCTTACAAGCAGAGAATGTCGATAAACTGGAAGATTTTACAAATATGGGGAATGAGAAATATCTGCAGATAGAGAAAATGCTAGAATATCTTCAATTGCTAGGTTTTGATATTTTGTTATCCGCATCAAACCAGGTTTGTTGAAATCGAAGGATATGGAGTTCAACAATAATAATTATTGGAGATGTAGAAATTGATTGAATTGAAGAAAGTTGTACAATCAGTGAACGAGCAGATGATACAAAGATAGAATTTGATGAAAATAGCAGATTTT
This sequence comes from Isurus oxyrinchus, assembly GCA_026770705.1. Taxonomy (NCBI): domain Eukaryota; kingdom Metazoa; phylum Chordata; class Chondrichthyes; order Lamniformes; family Lamnidae; genus Isurus; species Isurus oxyrinchus. The sequence continues at coordinate 98,145 of JANJGN010000300.1, read as the reverse complement.
GCAAAGTTAACGAATATGAGATATCTGCTTATAGAGAAAATGCTTCAATATGTGTTATTGCTAGAACTGGAAAGTTTCATAGATACAGATTGCCAAGTTTGCTGAAACTGAAGAAATGGAGAAATTGAAGTTGCAAAGAATGCAGGCAAGCTGCAAAACAGCTCAATCTAAGAATTTACTGAAAAATAAGATTTTGCTCGATGCAGAGAACTAACTCTTACTAAATAGATACTGTAATTTAGAAATTGTAAGTTCAGTTGAATCATAACTATGTCTAGATGTGTGGAGCGAAAGAAATAGAGACACTTGTTTAGATAGGCAGAGGAAATTAATAGAGATAGTGAAGTTGTTGGAAAGTAAGAAACTTGTATATGGAGAGGAGCAGCAGATCTTACAAGCAGAGAATGTCGATAAACTGGAAGATTTTACAAATATGGGGAATGAGAAATATCTGCAGATAGAGAAAATGCTAGAATATCATCAATTGCTAGGTTTTGATATTTTGTTATCCGCATGAACCAGGTTTGTTGAAATCGAAGGATATGGAGTTCAACAATAATAATTATTGGAGATGTAGAAATTGATTGAATTGAAGAAAGTTGTACAATCAGTGAACGAGCAGATGATACAAAGATAGAATTTGATGAAAATAGCAGATTTTGCAAAGTTTACGAATATGAGATATCTGCTTATAGAGAAAATGCTTCAATATGTGTTATTGCTAGAACTGGAAAGTTACATAGATACAGATTGCCAAGTTTGCTGAAACTGAAGAAATGGAGAAATTGAAGTTGCAAAGAATGCAGGCAAGCTGCAAATCAGCTCAATCTAAGTATTTACTGAAAAATAAGATTTTGCTCGATGCAGAGAACTAACTCTTACTAAATAAGAAATTGTAAGTTCAGTTGAATCATAACTATGTCTAGATGTGTGGAGCGAAAGAAATAGAGACACTTGTTTAGATAGGCAGAGGAAATTAATAGAGATAGTGAAGTTGTTGGAAAATAAGAAACTTGTATATCGAGAGGAGCAGCAGATCTTACAAGCAGAGAATGTCGATAAACTGGAAGATTTTACAAATATGGGGAATGAGAAATATCTGCAGATAGAGAAAATGCTAGAATATCATCAATTGCTAGGTTTTGATATTTTGTTATCTGCATGAACAAGGTTTGTTTAAATTGAGGGATATGGAGATATTAATTGTGCAGTTAACGCAGAGAATTTTGAATCTGCAGAATTTGATGAATTACAAGAAAGTGAATACTTTTGCTTGACATAGAAGCCAGAGCTGTTGAAAATTATCGGAATGGAGATATTGAAGGCAAAATTGACCAAAGAACATTGAAAAATGAGTAGTTTGTTAGAAATAGTTTTATTAATGTAGTTCAACAATAATAATTATTCGAGATGTAGAAATTGATCGAATTGAAGAAAGTTGAACGAGCAGATGATACAAAGATAGAATTTGATGAAAATAGCAGATTTTGCAAAGTTTACGAATATGAGATATCTGCTTATAGAGAAAATGCTTCAATATGTGTTATTGCTAGAACTGGAAAGTTTCATAGATACAGATTGCCATGTTTACAAAACTGAAGAAATGGAGAAATTGAAGTTGCAAAGAATGCAGGCAAGCTGCAAATCAGCTCAATCTAAGAATTTACTGAAAAATAAGATTTTGCTCGATGCAGAGATCTAACTCTTACTAAATAGATTCTGTAATCCAGAAATTGTAAGTTCAGTTGAAGCAGAGAATGTCGATAAACTGGAAGATTTTACAAATATGTGGAATGAGAAATATCTGCAGATAGAGAAAATGCTAGAATATCATCAATTGCTAGGTTTTGATATTTTGTTATCCGCATCGAACCAGGTTTGTTTAATTTGAGGGATATGGAGATATTGATTGTGCAGTTAACGCAGAGAATTTTGAATCTGCAGAATTTGATGAATTACAAGAAAGTGAATACTTTTGCTTGACATAGAAACCAATTCTGTTGAAAAATATAGGAATGGAGATATCGAAGGCATAATTGACCAAAGAACATTGAAAAATGAGTAGTTTGATAGAAATAGTTTTATTAATGTAGTTCAACAATAATAATTATTGGAGATGTGGAAATTGATTGAATTGAAAAAAGTTGTACAATCAGTGAACGAGCAGATGATACAAAGATAGAATTTGAAGAAAATAGCAGATTTTGCAAAGTTTACGAATATGAGATATCTGCTTATAGAGGAAATCTTTCAATATGTGTTATTGCTAGAACTGGAAAGTTTCATAGATACAGATTGCCAGTTTGCTGAAACTGAAGAAATGGAGAAATTGAAGTTGCAAAGAATGCAGGCAAGCTGCAAATCAGCTCAATCTAAGAATTTACTGAAAAATAAGATTTTGCTCGATGCAGAGAACTAACTCTTACTAAATAGATACTGTAATTTAGAAATTGTAAGTTCAGTTGAATCATAACTATGTCTAGATGTGTGGAGCGAAAGAAATAAAGACACTTGTTTAGATAGGCAGAGGAAATTAATAGAGATAGTGAAGTTTTTGGAAAGTAAGAAACTTTTATATGGAGAGAAGCAGCGGATCTTACAAGCAGAGAATGTCGATAAACTGGAAGATTTTACAAATATGGGGAATGAGAAATATCTGCAGATAGAGAAAATGCTAGAATATCTTCAATTGCTAGGTTTTGATATTTTGTTATCCGCATCAAACCAGGTTTGTTGAAATTGAAGGATATGGAGATATTGATTGTGCAGTTAACGCAGAGAATTTTGAATCTGCAGAATTTGATGAATTACAAGAAAGTGAATACTTTTGCTTGACATAGAATCCAATTCTGTTGAAAAATATAGGAATGGAGATATCGAAGGCATAATTGACCAAAGAACATTGAAAAATGAGTAGTTCGTTAGAAATAGTTTTATTAATGTAGTTCAACAATAATAATTATTGGAGATGTAGAAATTGATTGAATTGAAGAAAGTTGTACAATCAGTGAACGAGCAGATGATACAAAGATAGAATTTGATGAAAATAGCAGATTTTGCAAAGTTTACGAATATGAGATATCTGCTTATAGAGAAAATGCTTCAATATGTGTTATTGCTAGAACTGGAAAGTTTCATAGATACAGATTGCCAAGTTTGCTGAAACTGAAGAAATGGAGAAATTGAAGTTGCAAAGAATGCAGGCAAGCTGCAAATCAGCTCAATCTAAGAATTTACTGAAAAATAAGATTTTGCTCGATGCAGAGAACTAACTCTTACTAAATAGATACTGTAATTTAGAAATTGTAAGTTCAGTTGAATCATAACTATGTCTAGATGTGTGGAGCGAAAGAAATAAAGACACTTGTTTAGATAGGCAGAGGAAATTAATAGAGATAGTGAAGTTGTTGGAAAGTAAGAAACTTTTATATGGAGAGAAGCAGCAGATCTTACAAGCAGAGAATGTCGATAAACTGGAAGATTTTACAAATATGGGGAATGAGAAATATCTGCAGATAGAGAAAATGCTAGAATATCTTCAATTGCTAGGTTTTGATATTTTGTTATCCGCATCAAACCAGGTTTGTTGAAATCGAAGGATATGGAGTTCAACAATAATAATTATTGGAGATGTAGAAATTGATTGAATTGAAGAAAGTTGTACAATCAGTGAACGAGCAGATGATACAAAGATAGAATTTGATGAAAATAGCAGATTTTGCAAAGTTAACGAATATGAGATATCTGCTTATAGAGAAAATGCTTCAATATGTGTTATTGCTAGAACTGGAAAGTTTCATAGATACAGATTGCCAAGTTTGCTGAAACTGAAGAAATGGAGAAATTGAAGTTGCAAAGAATGCAGGCAAGCTGCAAAACAGCTCAGTCTAAGAATTTACTGAAAAATAAGATTTTGCTCGATGCAGAGAACTAACTCTTACTAAATAGATACTGTAATTTAGAAATTGTAAGTTCAGTTGAATCATAACTATGTCTAGATGTGTGGAGCGAAAGAAATAGAGACACTTGTTTAGATAGGCAGAGGAAATTAATAGAGATAGTGAAGTTGTTGGAAAGTAAGAAACTTGTATATGGAGAGGAGCAGCAGATCTTACAAGCAGAGAATGTCGATAAACTGGAAGATTTTACAAATATGGGGAATGAGAAATATCTGCAGATAGAGAAAATGCTAGAATATCATCAATTGCTAGGTTTTGATATTTTGTTATCCGCATGAACCAGGTTTGTTGAAATCGAAGGATATGGAGTTCAACAATAATAATTATTGGAGATGTAGAAATTGATTGAATTGAAGAAAGTTGTACAATCAGTGAACGAGCAGATGATACAAAGATAGAATTTGATGAAAATAGCAGATTTTGCAAAGTGTAGTAATATGAGATATCTGCTTATAGAGAAAATGCTTCAATATGTGTTATTGCTAGAACTGGAAAGTTACATAGATACAGATTGCCAAGTTTGCTGAAACTGAAGAAATGGAGAAATTAAAGTTGCAAAGAATGCAGGCAAGCTGCAAATCAGCTCAATCTAAGTATTTACTGAAAAATAAGATTTTGCTCGATGCAGAGAACTAACTCTTACTAAATAAGAAATTGTAAGTTCAGTTGAATCATAACTATGTCTAGATGTGTGGAGCGAAAGAAATAGAGACACTTGTTTAGATAGGCAGAGGAAAGTAATAGAGATAGTGAAGTTGTTGGAAAATAAGAAACTTGTATATCGAGAGGAGCAGCAGATCTTACAAGCAGAGAATGTCGATAAACTGGAAGATTTTACAAATATGGGGAATGAGAAATATCTGCAGATAGAGAAAATGCTAGAATATCTTCAATTGCTAGGTTTTGATATTTTGTTATCCGCATGAACCAGGTTTGTTTAAATTGAGGGATATGGAGATTTTGATTGTGCAGTTAACGCAGAGAATTTTGAATCTGCAGAATTTGATGAATTACAAGAAAGTGAATACTTTTGCTTGACATAGAAGCCAGAGCTGTTGAAAATTATCGGAATGGAGATATTGAAGGCAAAATTGACCAAAGAACATTGAAAAATGAGTAGTTTGTTAGAAATAGTTTTATTAATGTAGTTCAACAATAATAATTATTGGAGATGTAGAAACTGATTGAATTGAAGAAAGTTGTACAATCAGTGAACGAGCAGATGATACAAAGATAGAATTTGAAGAAAATAGCAGATTTTGCAAAGTTTACGAATATGAGATATCTGCTTATAGAGAAAATGCTTCAATATGTGTTATTGCTAGAACTGGAAAGTTTCATAGATACAGATTGCCAATTTTGCTGAAACTGAAGAAATGGAGAAATTGAAGTTGCAAAGAATGCAGGCAAGCTGCAAATCAGCTCAATCTAAGAATTTACTGAAAAATAAGATTTTGCTCGATGCAGAGAACTAACTCTTACTAAATAGATACTGTAATTCAGAAATTGTAAGTTCAGTTGAATCATAACTATGTCTAGATGTGTGGAGCGAAAGAAATAGAGACACTTGTTTAGATAGGCAGAGAAAATTAATAGAGATAGTGAAGTTGTTGGAAAGTAAGAAACTTGTATATGGAGAGGAGCAGCAGATCCTATAAGCAGAGAATGTCGATAAACTGGAAGATTTTACAAATATGGGGAATGAGAAATATCTGCAGATAGAGAAAATGCTAGAATATAATCAATTGCTAGGTTTTGATATTTTGTTATCCGCATCGAACCAGGTTTGTTTAAATTGAGGGATATGGAGATATTGATTGTGCAGTTAACGCAGAGAATTTTGAATCTGCAGAATTTGATGAATTACAAGAAAGTGAATACTTTTGCTTGACATAGAAGCCAGAGCTGTTGAAAATTATAGGAATGGAGATATTGAAGGCATAATCAAACAAATAACATTGAAAAATGTGTAGTTTGTTAGAAATAGTTCTATTTGTGTATTACAACAAGAAAAATTATTGGAGATGTAGAAATTGATTGAATTGAAGAAAGTTGTACAATCAATGAACGAGCAGATGATACAAAGATAGAATTTGATGAAAATAGCAGATTTTGCAAAGTGTAGTAATATGAGATATCTGCTTATAGGGAAAATGCTTCAATATGTGTTATTGCTAGAACTGGAAAGTTTCATAGATACAGATTGCCAAGTTTGCTGAAACTGAAGAAATGGAGAAATTGAAGTTGCAAAGAATGCAGGCAAGCTGCAAATCAGCTCAATCTAAGAATTTACTGAAAAATAAGATTTTGCTCGATGCAGAGAACTAACTCTTACTAAATAGATACTGTAATTCAGAAATTGTAAGTTCAGTTGAATCATAACTATGTCTAGATGTGTGGAGCGAAAGAAATAGAGACACTTGTTTAGATAGGCAGAGGAAATTAATAGAGATAGTGAAGTTGTTGGAAAATAAGAAACTTGTATATCGAGAGGAGCAGCAGATCTTACAAGCAGAGAATGTCGATAAACTGGAAGATTTTACAAATATGGGGAATGAGAAATATCTGCAGATAGAGAAAATGCTAGAATATCATCAATTGCTAGGTTTTGATATTTTGTTATCTGCATGAACCAGGTTTGTTTAAATTGAGGGATATGGAGATATTGATTGTGCAGTTAACGCAGAGAATTTTGAATCTGCAGAATTTGATGAATTACAAGAAAGTGAATACTTTTGCTTGACATAGAAGCCAGAGCTGTTGAAAATTATCGGAATGGAGATATTGAAGGCAAAATTGACCAAAGAACATTGAAAAATGAGTAGTTTGTTGGAAATAGTTTTATTAATGTAGTTCAACAATAATAATTATTGGAGATGTAGAAATTGATTGAATTGAAGAAAGTTGAACGAGCAGATGATACAAAGATAGAATTTGATGAAAATAGCAGATTTTGCAAAGTTTACGAATATGAGATATCTGCTTATAGAGAAAATGCTTCAATATGTGTTATTGCTAGAACTGGAAAGTTTCATAGATACAGATTGCCAAGTTTGCTGAAACTGAAGAAATGGAGAAATTGAAGTTGCAAAGAATGCAGGCAAGCTGCAAATCAGCTCAATCTAAGAATTTACTGAAAAATAAGATTTTGTTCGATGCAGAGAACTAACTCTTACTAAATAGATACTGTAATTTAGAAATTGTAAGTTCAGTTGAATCATAACTATGTCTAGATGTGTGGAGCGAAAGAAATAAAGACACTTGTTTAGATAGGCAGATGAAATTAATAGAGATAGTGAAGTTGTTGGAAAGTAAGAAACTTTTTTATGGAGATAAGCAGCAGATCTTAAAAGCAGAGAATGTCGATAAACTGGAAGATTTTACAAATATGGGGAATGAGAAATATCTGCAGATAGAGAAAATGCTAGAATATCTTCAATTGCTAGGTTTTGATATTTTGTTATCCGCATCAAACCAGGTTTGTTGAAATTGAAGGATATGGAGATATTGATTGTGCAGTTAACGCAGAGAATTTTGAATCTGCAGAATTTGATGAATTACAAGAAAGTGAATACTTTTGCTTGACATAGAATCCAATTCTGTTGAAAAATATAGGAATGGAGATATCGAAGGCATAATTGACCAAAGAACATTGAAAAATGAGTAGTTCGTTAGAAATAGTTTTATTAATGTAGTTCAACAATAATAATTATTGGAGATGTAGAAATTGATTGAATTGAAGAAAGTTGTACAATCAGTGAACGAGCAGATGATACAAAGATAGAATTTGATGAAAATAGCAGATTTTGCAAAGTTTACGAATATGAGATATCTGCTTATAGAGAAAATGCTTCAATATGTGTTATTGCTAGAACTGGAAAGTTTCATAGATACAGATTGCCAAGTTTGCTGAAACTGAAGAAATGGAGAAATTGAAGTTGCAAAGAATGCAGGCAAGCTGCAAATCAGCTCAATCTAAGAATTTACTGAAAAATAAGATTTTGCTCGATGCAGAGAACTAACTCTTACTAAATAGATACTGTAATTTAGAAATTGTAAGTTCAGTTGAATCATAACTATGTCTAGATGTGTGGAGCGAAAGAAATAAAGACACTTGTTTAGATAGGCAGAGGAAATTAATAGAGATAGTGAAGTTGTTGGAAAGTAAGAAACTTTTATATGGAGAGAAGCAGCAGATCTTACAAGCAGAGAATGTCGATAAACTGGAAGATTTTACAAATATGGGGAATGAGAAATATCTGCAGATAGAGAAAATGCTAGAATATCTTCAATTGCTAGGTTTTGATATTTTGTTATCCGCATCAAACCAGGTTTGTTGAAATCGAAGGATATGGAGTTCAACAATAATAATTATTGGAGATGTAGAAATTGATTGAATTGAAGAAAGTTGTACAATCAGTGAACGAGCAGATGATACAAAGATAGAATTTGATGAAAATAGCAGATTTTGCAAAGTTAACGAATATGAGATATCTGCTTATAGAGAAAATGCTTCAATATGTGTTATTGCTAGAACTGGAAAGTTTCATAGATACAGATTGCCAAGTTTGCTGAAACTGAAGAAATGGAGAAATTGAAGTTGCAAAGAATGCAGGCAAGCTGCAAAACAGCTCAATCTAAGAATTTACTGAAAAATAAGATTTTGCTCGATGCAGAGAACTAACTCTTACTAAATAGATACTGTAATTTAGAAATTGTAAGTTCAGTTGAATCATAACTATGTCTAGATGTGTGGAGCGAAAGAAATAGAGACACTTGTTTAGATAGGCAGAGGAAATTAATAGAGATAGTGAAGTTGTTGGAAAGTAAGAAACTTGTATATGGAGAGGAGCAGCAGATCTTACAAGCAGAGAATGTCGATAAACTGGAAGATTTTACAAATATGGGGAATGAGAAATATCTGCAGATAGAGAAAATGCTAGAATATCATCAATTGCTAGGTTTTGATATTTTGTTATCCGCATGAACCAGGTTTGTTGAAATCGAAGGATATGGAGTTCAACAATAATAATTATTGGAGATGTAGAAATTGATTGAATTGAAGAAAGTTGTACAATCAGTGAACGAGCAGATGATACAAAGATAGAATTTGATGAAAATAGCAGATTTTGCAAAGTTTACGAATATGAGATATCTGCTTATAGAGAAAATGCTTCAATATGTGTTATTGCTAGAACTGGAAAGTTACATAGATACAGATTGCCAAGTTTGCTGAAACTGAAGAAATGGAGAAATTGAAGTTGCAAAGAATGCAGGCAAGCTGCAAATCAGCTCAATCTAAGTATTTACTGAAAAATAAGATTTTGCTCGATGCAGAGAACTAACTCTTACTAAATAAGAAATTGTAAGTTCAGTTGAATCATAACTATGTCTAGATGTGTGGAGCGAAAGAAATAGAGACACTTGTTTAGATAGGCAGAGGAAATTAATAGAGATAGTGAAGTTGTTGGAAAATAAGAAACTTGTATATCGAGAGGAGCAGCAGATCTTACAAGCAGAGAATGTCGATAAACTGGAAGATTTTACAAATATGGGGAATGAGAAATATCTGCAGATAGAGAAAATGCTAGAATATCATCAATTGCTAGGTTTTGATATTTTGTTATCTGCATGAACAAGGTTTGTTTAAATTGAGGGATATGGAGATATTAATTGTGCAGTTAACGCAGAGAATTTTGAATCTGCAGAATTTGATGAATTACAAGAAAGTGAATACTTTTGCTTGACATAGAAGCCAGAGCTGTTTAAAATTATCGGAATGGAGATATTGAAGGCAAAATTGACCAAAGAACATTGAAAAATGAGTAGTTTGTTAGAAATAGTTTTATTAATGTAGTTCAACAATAATAATTATTCGAGATGTAGAAATTGATCGAATTGAAGAAAGTTGAACGAGCAGATGATACAAAGATAGAATTTGATGAAAATAGCAGATTTTGCAAAGTTTACGAATATGAGATATCTGCTTATAGAGAAAATGCTTCAATATGTGTTATTGCTAGAACTGGAAAGTTTCATAGATACAGATTGCCATGTTTACAAAACTGAAGAAATGGAGAAATTGAAGTTGCAAAGAATGCAGGCAAGCTGCAAATCAGCTCAATCTAAGAATTTACTGAAAAATAAGATTTTGCTCGATGCAGAGATCTAACTCTTACTAAATAGATTCTGTAATCCAGAAATTGTAAGTTCAGTTGAAGCAGAGAATGTCGATAAACTGGAAGATTTTACAAATATGTGGAATGAGAAATATCTGCAGATAGAGAAAATGCTAGAATATCATCAATTGCTAGGTTTTGATATTTTGTTATCCGCATCGAACCAGGTTTGTTTAATTTGAGGGATATGGAGATATTGATTGTGCAGTTAACGCAGAGAATTTTGAATCTGCAGAATTTGATGAATTACAAGAAAGTGAATACTTTTGCTTGACATAGAAACCAATTCTGTTGAAAAATATAGGAATGGAGATATCGAAGGCATAATTGACCAAAGAACATTGAAAAATGAGTAGTTTGATAGAAATAGTTTTATTAATGTAGTTCAACAATAATAATTATTGGAGATGTGGAAATTGATTGAATTGAAAAAAGTTGTACAATCAGTGAACGAGCAGATGATACAAAGATAGAATTTGAAGAAAATAGCAGATTTTGCAAAGTTTACGAATATGAGATATCTGCTTATAGAGGAAATCTTTCAATATGTGTTATTGCTAGAACTGGAAAGTTTCATAGATACAGATTGCCAGTTTGCTGAAACTGAAGAAATGGAGAAATTGAAGTTGCAAAGAATGCAGGCAAGCTGCAAATCAGCTCAATCTAAGAATTTACTGAAAAATAAGATTTTGCTCGATGCAGAGAACTAACTCTTACTAAATAGATACTGTAATTTAGAAATTGTAAGTTCAGTTGAATCATAACTATGTCTAGATGTGTGGAGCGAAAGAAATAAAGACACTTGTTTAGATAGGCAGAGGAAATTAATAGAGATAGTGAAGTTTTTGGAAAGTAAGAAACTTTTATATGGAGAGAAGCAGCGGATCTTACAAGCAGAGAATGTCGATAAACTGGAAGATTTTACAAATATGGGGAATGAGAAATATCTGCAGATAGAGAAAATGCTAGAATATCTTCAATTGCTAGGTTTTGATATTTTGTTATCCGCATCAAACCAGGTTTGTTGAAATTGAAGGATATGGAGATATTGATTGTGCAGTTAACGCAGAGAATTTTGAATCTGCAGAATTTGATGAATTACAAGAAAGTGAATACTTTTGCTTGACATAGAATCCAATTCTGTTGAAAAATATAGGAATGGAGATATCGAAGGCATAATTGACCAAAGAACATTGAAAAATGAGTAGTTCGTTAGAAATAGTTTTATTAATGTAGTTCAACAATAATAATTATTGGAGATGTAGAAATTGATTGAATTGAAGAAAGTTGTACAATCAGTGAACGAGCAGATGATACAAAGATAGAATTTGATGAAAATAGCAGATTTTGCAAAGTTTACGAATATGAGATATCTGCTTATAGAGAAAATGCTTCAATATGTGTTATTGCTAGAACTGGAAAGTTTCATAGATACAGATTGCCAAGTTTGCTGAAACTGAAGAAATGGAGAAATTGAAGTTGCAAAGAATGCAGGCAAGCTGCAAATCAGCTCAATCTAAGAATTTACTGAAAAATAAGATTTTGCTCGATGCAGAGAACTAACTCTTACTAAATAGATACTGTAATTTAGAAATTGTAAGTTCAGTTGAATCATAACTATGTCTAGATGTGTGGAGCGAAAGAAATAAAGACACTTGTTTAGATAGGCAGAGGAAATTAATAGAGATAGTGAAGTTGTTGGAAAGTAAGAAACTTTTATATGGAGAGAAGCAGCAGATCTTACAAGCAGAGAATGTCGATAAACTGGAAGATTTTACAAATATGGGGAATGAGAAATATCTGCAGATAGAGAAAATGCTAGAATATCTTCAATTGCTAGGTTTTGATATTTTGTTATCCGCATCAAACCAGGTTTGTTGAAATCGAAGGATATGGAGTTCAACAATAATAATTATTGGAGATGTAGAAATTGATTGAATTGAAGAAAGTTGTACAATCAGTGAACGAGCAGATGATACAAAGATAGAATTTGATGAAAATAGCAGATTTTGCAAAGTTAACGAATATGAGATATCTGCTTATAGAGAAAATGCTTCAATATGTGTTATTGCTAGAACTGGAAAGTTTCATAGATACAGATTGCCAAGTTTGCTGAAACTGAAGAAATGGAGAAATTGAAGTTGCAAAGAATGCAGGCAAGCTGCAAAACAGCTCAGTCTAAGAATTTACTGAAAAATAAGATTTTGCTCGATGCAGAGAACTAACTCTTACTAAATAGATACTGTAATTTAGAAATTGTAAGTTCAGTTGAATCATAACTATGTCTAGATGTGTGGAGCGAAAGAAATAGAGACACTTGTTTAGATAGGCAGAGGAAATTAATAGAGATAGTGAAGTTGTTGGAAAGTAAGAAACTTGTATATGGAGAGGAGCAGCAGATCTTACAAGCAGAGAATGTCGATAAACTGGAAGATTTTACAAATATGGGGAATGAGAAATATCTGCAGATAGAGAAAATGCTAGAATATCATCAATTGCTAGGTTTTGATATTTTGTTATCCGCATGAACCAGGTTTGTTGAAATCGAAGGATATGGAGTTCAACAATAATAATTATTGGAGATGTAGAAATTGATTGAATTGAAGAAAGTTGTACAATCAGTGAACGAGCAGATGATACAAAGATAGAATTTGATGAAAATAGCAGATTTTGCAAAGTGTAGTAATATGAGATATCTGCTTATAGAGAAAATGCTTCAATATGTGTTATTGCTAGAACTGGAAAGTTACATAGATACAGATTGCCAAGTTTGCTGAAACTGAAGAAATGGAGAAATTGAAGTTGCAAAGAATGCAGGCAAGCTGCAAATCAGCTCAATCTAAGTATTTACTGAAAAATAAGATTTTGCTCGATGCAGAGAACTAACTCTTACTAAATAAGAAATTGTAAGTTCAGTTGAATCATAACTATGTCTAGATGTGTGGAGCGAAAGAAATAGAGACACTTGTTTAGATAGGCAGAGGAAAGTAATAGAGATAGTGAAGTTGTTGGAAAATAAGAAACTTGTATATCGAGAGGAGCAGCAGATCTTACAAGCAGAGAATGTCGATAAACTGGAAGATTTTACAAATATGGGGAATGAGAAATATCTGCAGATAGAGAAAATGCTAGAATATCTTCAATTGCTAGGTTTTGATATTTTGTTATCCGCATGAACCAGGTTTGTTTAAATTGAGGGATATGGAGATTTTGATTGTGCAGTTAACGCAGAGAATTTTGAATCTGCAGAATTTGATGAATTACAAGAAAGTGAATACTTTTGCTTGACATAGAAGCCAGAGCTGTTGAAAATTATCGGAATGGAGATATTGAAGGCAAAATTGACCAAAGAACATTGAAAAATGAGTAGTTTGTTAGAAATAGTTTTATTAATGTAGTTCAACAATAATAATTATTGGAGATGTAGAAACTGATTGAATTGAAGAAAGTTGTACAATCAGTGAACGAGCAGATGATACAAAGATAGAATTTGAAGAAAATAGCAGATTTTGCAAAGTTTACGAATATGAGATATCTGCTTATAGAGAAAATGCTTCAATATGTGTTATTGCTAGAACTGGAAAGTTTCATAGATACAGATTGCCAATTTTGCTGAAACTGAAGAAATGGAGAAATTGAAGTTGCAAAGAATGCAGGCAAGCTGCAAATCAGCTCAATCTAAGAATTTACTGAAAAATAAGATTTTGCTCGATGCAGAGAACTAACTCTTACTAAATAGATACTGTAATTCAGAAATTGTAAGTTCAGTTGAATCATAACTATGTCTAGATGTGTGGAGCGAAAGAAATAGAGACACTTGTTTAGATAGGCAGAGAAAATTAATAGAGATAGTGAAGTTGTTGGAAAGTAAGAAACTTGTATATGGAGAGGAGCAGCAGATCCTATAAGCAGAGAATGTCGATAAACTGGAAGATTTTACAAATATGGGGAATGAGAAATATCTGCAGATAGAGAAAATGCTAGAATATAATCAATTGCTAGGTTTTGATATTTTGTTATCCGCATCGAACCAGGTTTGTTTAAATTGAGGGATATGGAGATATTGATTGTGCAGTTAACGCAGAGAATTTTGAATCTGCAGAATTTGATGAATTACAAGAAAGTGAATACTTTTGCTTGACATAGAAGCCAGAGCTGTTGAAAATTATAGGAATGGAGATATTGAAGGCATAATCAAACAAATAACATTGAAAAATGTGTAGTTTGTTAGAAATAGTTCTATTTGTGTATTACAACAAGAAAAATTATTGGAGATGTAGAAATTGATTGAATTGAAGAAAGTTGTACAATCAATGAACGAGCAGATGATACAAAGATAGAATTTGATGAAAATAGCAGATTTTGCAAAGTTTACGAATATGAGATATCTGCTTATAGAGAAAATGCTTCAATATGTGTTATTGCTAGAACTGGAAAGTTTCATAGATACAGATTGCCAAGTTTGCTGAAACTGAAGAACTGGAGAAATTGAAGTTGCAAAGAATGCAGGCAAGCTGTAAATCAGCTCAATCTAAGAATTTACTGAAAAATAAGATTTTGCTCGATGCAGAGAACTAACTCTTACTAAATAGATACTGTAATTCAGAAATTGTAAGTTCAGTTGAATCATAACTATGTCTAGATGTGTGGAGCGAAAGAAATAGAGACACTTGTTTAGATAGGCAGAGAAAATTAATAGAGATAGTGAAGTTGTTGGAAAGTAAGAAACTTGTATATGGAGAGGAGCAGCAGATCCTACAAGCAGAGACTGTCGATAAACTGGAAGATTTTACAAATATGGGGAATGAGAAATATCTGCAGATAGAGAAAATGCTAGAATATCATCAATTGCTAGGTTTTGATATTTTGTTATCCGCATCGAACCAGGTTTGTTTAAATTGAGGGATATGGAGATATTGATTGTGCAGTTAACGCAGAGAATTTTGAATCTGCAGAATTTGATGAATTACAAGAAAGTGAATACTTTTGCTTGACATAGAAGCCAGAGCTGTTGAAAATTATAGGAATGGAGATATTGAAGGCATAATCAAACAAATAACATTGAAAAATGTGTAGTTTGTTAGAAATAGTTCTATTTGTGTATTACAACAAGAAAAATTATTGGAGATGTAGAAATTGATTGAATTGAAGAAAGTTGAACAATCAATGAACGAGCAGATGATACAAAGATAGAATTTGATGAAAATAGCAGATTTTGCAAAGTTTACGAATATGAGATATCTGCTTATAGAGAAAATGCTTCAATATGTGTTATTGCTAGAACTGGAAAGTTTCATAGATACAGATTGCCAAGTTTGCTGAAACTGAAGAACTGGAGAAATTGAAGTTGCAAAGAATGCAGGCAAGCTGCAAATCAGCTCAATCTAAGAATTTACTGAAAAATAAGATTTTGCTCGATGCAGAGAACTAACTCTTACTAAATAGATACTGTAATTCAGAAATTGTAAGTTCAGTTGAATCATAACTATGTCTAGATGTGTGGAGCGAAAGAAATAGAGACAGTAGTTTAGATAGGCAGAGAAAATTAATAGAGATAGTGAAGTTGTTGGAAAGTAAGAAACTTGTATATGGAGAGGAGCAGCAGATCCTACAAGCAGAGAATGTCGATAAACTGGAAGATTTTACAAATATGGGGAATGAGAAATATCTGCAGATAGAGAAAATGCTAGAATATCATCAATTGCTAGGTTTTGATATTTTGTTATCCGCATCGAACCAGGTTTGTTTAAATTGAGGGATATGGAGATATTGATTGTGCAGTTAACGCAGAGAATTTTGAATCTGCAGAATTTGATGAATTACAAGAAAGTGAATACTTTTGCTTGACATAGAAGCCAGAGCTGTTGAAAATTATAGGAATGGAGATATTGAAGGCATAATCAAACAAATAACATTGAAAAATGGGTAGTTTGTTAGAAATAGTTCTATTTGTGTATTACAACAAGAAAAATTATTGGAGATGTAGAAATTGATTGAATTGAAGAAAGTTGTACAATCAATGAACGAGCAGATGATACAAAGATAGAATTTGATGAAAATAGCAGATTTTGCAAAGTTTACGAATATGAGATATCTGCTTATAGAGAAAATGCTTCAATATGTGTTATTGCTAGAACTGGAAAGTTTCATAGATACAGATTGCCAAGTTTGCTGAAACTGAAGAAATGGAGAAATTGAAGTTGCAAAGAATGCAGGCAAGCTGCAAATCAGCTCAATCTAAGAATTTACTGAAAAATAAGATTTTGTTCGATGCAGAGAACTAACTCTTACTAAATAGATACTGTAATTTAGAAATTGTAAGTTCAGTTGAATCATAACTATGTCTAGATGTGTGGAGCGAAAGAAATAAAGACACTTGTTTAGATAGGCAGAGGAAATTAATAGAGATAGTGAAGTTGTTGGAAAGTAAGAAACTTTTTTATGGAGAAAAGCAGCAGATCTTACAAGCAGAGAATGTCGATAAACTGGAAGATTTTACAAATATGGGGAATGAGAAATATCTGCAGATAGAGAAAATGCTAGAATATCTTCAATTGCTAGGTTTTGATATTTTGTTATCCGCATCAAACCAGGTTTGTTGAAATTGAAGGATATGGAGATATTGATTGTGCAGTTAACGCAGAGAATTTTGAATCTGCAGAATTTGATGAATTACATGAAAGTGAATACTTTTGCTTGACATAGAATCCAATTCTGTTGAAAAATATAGGAATGGAGATATCGAAGGCATAATTGACCAAAGAACATTGAAAAATGAGTAGTTCGTTAGAAATAGTTTTATTAATGTAGTTCAACAATAATAATTATTGGAGATGTAGAAATTGATTGAATTGAAGAAAGTTGTACAATCAGTGAACGAGCAGATGATACAAAGATAGAATTTGATGAAAATAGCAGATTTTGCAAAGTTTACGAATATGAGATATCTGCTGAAAGAGAAAATGCTTCAATATGTGTTATTGCTAGAACTGGAAAGTTTCATAGATACAGATTGCCAAGTTTGCTGAAACTGAAGAAATGGAGAAATTGAAGTTGCAAAGAATGCAGGCAAGCTGCAAATCAGCTCAATCTAAGAATTTACTGAAAAATAAGATTTTGCTCGATGCAGAGAACTAACTCTTACTAAATAGATACTGTAATTTAGAAATTGTAAGTTCAGTTGAATCATAACTATGTCTAGATGTGTGGAGCGAAAGAAATAAAGACACTTGTTTAGATAGGCAGAGGAAATTAATAGAGATAGTGAAGTTGTTGGAAAGTAAGAAACTTTTATATGGAGAGAAGCAGCAGATCTTACAAGCAGAGAATGTCGATAAACTGGAAGATTTTACAAATATGGGGAATGAGAAATATCTGCAGATAGAGAAAATGCAAGAATATCTTCAATTGCTAGGTTTTGATATTTTGTTATCCGCATCAAACCAGGTTTGTTGAAATCGAAGGATATGGAGTTCAACAATAATAATTATTGGAGATGTAGAAATTGATTGAATTGAAGAAAGTTGTACAATCAGTGAACGAGCAGATGATACAAAGATAGAATTTGATGAAAATAGCAGATTTTGCAAAGTTAACGAATATGAGATATCTGCTTATAGAGAAAATGCTTCAATATGTGTTATTGCTAGAACTGGAAAGTTTCATAGATACAGATTGCCAAGTTTGCTGAAACTGAAGAAATGGAGAAATTGAAGTTGCAAAGAATGCAGGCAAGCTGCAAAACAGCTCAATCTAAGAATTTACTGAAAAATAAGATTTTGCTCGATGCAGAGAACTAACTCTTACTAAATAGATACTGTAATTTAGAAATTGTAAGTTCAGTTGAATCATAACTATGTCTAGATGTGTGGAGGGAAAGAAATAGAGACACTTGTTTAGATAGGCAGAGGAAATTAATAGAGATAGTGAAGTTGTTGGAAAGTAAGAAACTTGTATATGGAGAGGAGCAGCAGATCTTACAAGCAGAGAATGTCGATAAACTGGAAGATTTTACAAATATGGGGAATGAGAAATATCTGCAGATAGAGAAAATGCTAGAATATCATCAATTGCTAGGTTTTGATATTTTGTTATCCGCATGAACCAGGTTTGTTGAAATCGAAGGATATGGAGTTCAACAATAATAATTATTGGAGATGTAGAAATTGATTGAATTGAAGAAAGTTGTACAATCAGTGAACGAGCAGATGATACAAAGATAGAATTTGATGAAAATAGCAGATTTTGCAAAGTGTAGTAATATGAGATATCTGCTTATAGAGAAAATGCTTCAATATGTGTTATTGCTAGAACTGGAAAGTTACATAGATACAGATTGCCAAGTTTGCTGAAACTGAAGAAATGGAGAAATTGAAGTTGCAAAGAATGCAGGCAAGCTGCAAATCAGCTCAATCTAAGTATTTACTGAAAAATAAGATTTTGCTCGATGCAGAGAACTAACTCTTACTAAATAAGAAATTGTAAGTTCAGTTGAATCATAACTATGTCTAGATGTGTGGAGCGAAAGAAATAGAGACACTTGTTTAGATAGGCAGAGGAAAGTAATAGAGATAGTGAAGTTGTTGGAAAATAAGAAACTTGTATATCGAGAGGAGCAGCAGATCTTACAAGCAGAGAATGTCGATAAACTGGAAGATTTTACAAATATGGGGAATGAGAAATATCTGCAGATAGAGAAAATGCTAGAATATCATCAATTGCTAGGTTTTGATATTTTGTTATCCGCATGAACCAGGTTTGTTTAAATTGAGGGATATGGAGATTTTGATTGTGCAGTTAACGCAGAGAATTTTGAATCTGCAGAATTTGATGAATTACAAGAAAGTGAATACTTTTGCTTGACATAGAAGCCAGAGCTGTTGAAAATTATCGGAATGGAGATATTGAAGGCAAAATTGACCAAAGAACATTGAAAAATGAGTAGTTTGTTAGAAATAGTTTTATTAATGTAGTTCAACAATAATAATTATTGGAGATGTAGAAACTGATTGAATTGAAGAAAGTTGTACAATCAGTGAACGAGCAGATGATACAAAGATAGAATTTGAAGAAAATAGCAGATTTTGCAAAGTTTACGAATATGAGATATCTGCTTATAGAGAAAATGCTTCAATATGTGTTATTGCTAGAACTGGAAAGTTTCATAGATACAGATTGCCAATTTTGCTGAAACTGAAGAAATGGAGAAATTGAAGTTGCAAAGAATGCAGGCAAGCTGCAAATCAGCTCAATCTAAGAATTTACTGAAAAATAAGATTTTGCTCGATGCAGAGAACTAACTCTTACTAAATAGATACTGTAATTCAGAAATTGTAAGTTCAGTTGAATCATAACTATGTCTAGATGTGTGGAGCGAAAGAAATAGAGACACTTGTTTAGATAGGCAGAGAAAATTAATAGAGATAGTGAAGTTGTTGGAAAGTAAGAAACTTGTATATGGAGAGGAGCAGCAGATCCTATAAGCAGAGAATGTCGATAAACTGGAAGATTTTACAAATATGGGGAATGAGAAATATCTGCAGATAGAGAAAATGCTAGAATATAATCAATTGCTAGGTTTTGATATTTTGTTATCCGCATCGAACCAGGTTTGTTTAAATTGAGGGATATGGAGATATTGATTGTGCAGTTAACGCAGAGAATTTTGAATCTGCAGAATTTGATGAATTACAAGAAAGTGAATACTTTTGCTTGACATAGAAGCCAGAGCTGTTGAAAATTATAGGAATGGAGATATTGAAGGCATAATCAAACAAATAACATTGAAAAATGTGTAGTTTGTTAGAAATAGTTCTATTTGTGTATTACAACAAGAAAAATTATTGGAGATGTAGAAATTGATTGAATTGAAGAAAGTTGTACAATCAATGAACGAGCAGATGATACAAAGATAGAATTTGATGAAAATAGCAGATTTTGCAAAGTTTACGAATATGAGATATCTGCTTATAGAGAAAATGCTTCAATATGTGTTATTGCTAGAACTGGAAAGTTTCATAGATACAGATTGCCAAGTTTGCTGAAACTGAAGAACTGGAGAAATTGAAGTTGCAAAGAATGCAGGCAAGCTGTAAATCAGCTCAATCTAAGAATTTACTGAAAAATAAGATTTTGCTCGATGCAGAGAACTAACTCTTACTAAATAGATACTGTAATTCAGAAATTGTAAGTTCAGTTGAATCATAACTATGTCTAGATGTGTGGAGCGAAAGAAATAGAGACACTTGTTTAGATAGGCAGAGAAAATTAATAGAGATAGTGAAGTTGTTGGAAAGTAAGAAACTTGTATATGGAGAGGAGCAGCAGATCCTACAAGCAGAGACTGTCGATAAACTGGAAGATTTTACAAATATGGGGAATGAGAAATATCTGCAGATAGAGAAAATGCTAGAATATCATCAATTGCTAGGTTTTGATATTTTGTTATCCGCATCGAACCAGGTTTGTTTAAATTGAGGGATATGGAGATATTGATTGTGCAGTTAACGCAGAGAATTTTGAATCTGCAGAATTTGATGAATTACAAGAAAGTGAATACTTTTGCTTGACATAGAAGCCAGAGCTGTTGAAAATTATAGGAATGGAGATATTGAAGGCATAATCAAACAAATAACATTGAAAAATGTGTAGTTTGTTAGAAATAGTTCTATTTGTGTATTACAACAAGAAAAATTATTGGAGATGTAGAAATTGATTGAATTGAAGAAAGTTGAACAATCAATGAACGAGCAGATGATACAAAGATAGAATTTGATGAAAATAGCAGATTTTGCAAAGTTTACGAATATGAGATATCTGCTTATAGAGAAAATGCTTCAATATGTGTTATTGCTAGAACTGGAAAGTTTCATAGATACAGATTGCCAAGTTTGCTGAAACTGAAGAACTGGAGAAATTGAAGTTGCAAAGAATGCAGGCAAGCTGCAAATCAGCTCAATCTAAGAATTTACTGAAAAATAAGATTTTGCTCGATGCAGAGAACTAACTCTTACTAAATAGATACTGTAATTCAGAAATTGTAAGTTCAGTTGAATCATAACTATGTCTAGATGTGTGGAGCGAAAGAAATAGAGACAGTAGTTTAGATAGGCAGAGAAAATTAATAGAGATAGTGAAGTTGTTGGAAAGTAAGAAACTTGTATATGGAGAGGAGCAGCAGATCCTACAAGCAGAGAATGTCGATAAACTGGAAGATTTTACAAATATGGGGAATGAGAAATATCTGCAGATAGAGAAAATGCTAGAATATCATCAATTGCTAGGTTTTGTTATCCGCATCGAACCAGGTTTGTTTAAATTGAGGGATATGGAGATATTGATTGTGCAGTTAACGCAGAGAATTTTGAATCTGCAGAATTTGATGAATTACAAGAAAGTGAATACTTTTGCTTGACATAGAAGCCAGAGCTGTTGAAAATTATAGGAATGGAGATATTGAAGGCATAATCAAACAAATAACATTGAAAAATGGGTAGTTTGTTAGAAATAGTTCTATTTGTGTATTACAACAAGAAAAATTATTGGAGATGTAGAAATTGATTGAATTGAAGAAAGTTGTACAATCAATGAACGAGCAGATGATACAAAGATAGAATTTGATGAAAATAGCAGATTTTGCAAAGTTTACGAATATGAGATATCTGCTTATAGAGAAAATGCTTCAATATGTGTTATTGCTAGAACTGGAAAGTTTCATAGATACAGATTGCCAAGTTTGCTGAAACTGAAGAAATGGAGAAATTGAAGTTGCAAAGAATGCAGGCAAGCTGCAAATCAGCTCAATCTAAGAATTTACTGAAAAATAAGATTTTGTTCGATGCAGAGAACTAACTCTTACTAAATAGATACTGTAATTTAGAAATTGTAAGTTCAGTTGAATCATAACTATGTCTAGATGTGTGGAGCGAAAGAAATAAAGACACTTGTTTAGATAGGCAGAGGAAATTAATAGAGATAGTGAAGTTGTTGGAAAGTAAGAAACTTTTTTATGGAGATAAGCAGCAGATCTTACAAGCAGAGAATGTCGATAAACTGGAAGATTTTACAAATATGGGGAATGAGAAATATCTGCAGATAGAGAAAATGCTAGAATATCTTCAATTGCTAGGTTTTGATATTTTGTTATCCGCATCAAACCAGGTTTGTTGAAATTGAAGGATATGGAGATATTGATTGTGCAGTTAACGCAGAGAATTTTGAATCTGCAGAATTTGATGAATTACATGAAAGTGAATACTTTTGCTTGACATAGAATCCAATTCTGTTGAAAAATATAGGAATGGAGATATCGAAGGCATAATTGACCAAAGAACATTGAAAAATGAGTAGTTCGTTAGAAATAGTTTTATTAATGTAGTTCAACAATAATAATTATTGGAGATGTAGAAATTGATTGAATTGAAGAAAGTTGTACAATCAGTGAACGAGCAGATGATACAAAGATAGAATTTGATGAAAATAGCAGATTTTGCAAAGTTTACGAATATGAGATATCTGCTTATAGAGAAAATGCTTCAATATGTGTTATTGCTAGAACTGGAAAGTTTCATAGATACAGATTGCCAAGTTTGCTGAAACTGAAGAAATGGAGAAATTGAAGTTGCAAAGAATGCAGGCAAGCTGCAAATCAGCTCAATCTAAGAATTTACTGAAAAATAAGATTTTGCTCGATGCAGAGAACTAACTCTTACTAAATAGATACTGTAATTTAGAAATTGTAAGTTCAGTTGAATCATAACTATGTCTAGATGTGTGGAGCGAAAGAAATAAAGACACTTGTTTAGATAGGCAGAGGAAATTAATAGAGATAGTGAAGTTGTTGGAAAGTAAGAAACTTTTATATGGAGAGAAGCAGCAGATCTTACAAGCAGAGAATGTCGATAAACTGGAAGATTTTACAAATATGGGGAATGAGAAATATCTGCAGATAGAGAAAATGCTAGAATATCTTCAATTGCTAGGTTTTGATATTTTGTTATCCGCATCAAACCAGGTTTGTTGAAATCGAAGGATATGGAGTTCAACAATAATAATTATTGGAGATGTAGAAATTGATTGAATTGAAGAAAGTTGTACAATCAGTGAACGAGCAGATGATACAAAGATAGAATTTGATGAAAATAGCAGATTTTGCAAAGTTAACGAATATGAGATATCTGCTTATAGAGAAAATGCTTCAATATGTGTTATTGCTAGAACTGGAAAGTTTCATAGATACAGATTGCCAAGTTTGCTGAAACTGAAGAAATGGAGAAATTGAAGTTGCAAAGAATGCAGGCAAGCTGCAAAACAGCTCAATCTAAGAATTTACTGAAAAATAAGATTTTGCTCGATGCAGAGAACTAACTCTTACTAAATAGATACTGTAATTTAGAAATTGTAAGTTCAGTTGAATCATAACTATGTCTAGATGTGTGGAGCGAAAGAAATAGAGACACTTGTTTAGATAGGCAGAGGAAATTAATAGAGATAGTGAAGTTGTTGGAAAGTAAGAAACTTGTATATGGAGAGGAGCAGCAGATCTTACAAGCAGAGAATGTCGATAAACTGGAAGATTTTACAAATATGGGGAATGAGAAATATCTGCAGATAGAGAAAATGCTAGAATATCATCAATTGCTAGGTTTTGATATTTTGTTATCCGCATGAACCAGGTTTGTTGAAATCGAAGGATATGGAGTTCAACAATAATAATTATTGGAGATGTAGAAATTGATTGAATTGAAGAAAGTTGTACAATCAGTGAACGAGCAGATGATACAAAGATAGAATTTGATGAAAATAGCAGATTTTGCAAAGTGTAGTAATATGAGATATCTGCTTATAGAGAAAATGCTTCAATATGTGTTATTGCTAGAACTGGAAAGTTACATAGATACAGATTGCCAAGTTTGCTGAAACTGAAGAAATGGAGAAATTGAAGTTGCAAAGAATGCAGGCAAGCTGCAAATCAGCTCAATCTAAGTATTTACTGAAAAATAAGATTTTGCTCGATGCAGAGAACTAACTCTTACTAAATAAGAAATTGTAAGTTCAGTTGAATCATAACTATGTCTAGATGTGTGGAGCGAAAGAAATAGAGACACTTGTTTAGATAGGCAGAGGAAAGTAATAGAGATAGTGAAGTTGTTGGAAAATAAGAAACTTGTATATCGAGAGGAGCAGCAGATCTTACAAGCAGAGAATGTCGATAAACTGGAAGATTTTACAAATATGGGGAATGAGAAATATCTGCAGATAGAGAAAATGCTAGAATATCATCAATTGCTAGGTTTTGATATTTTGTTATCCGCATGAACCAGGTTTGTTTAAATTGAGGGATATGGAGATTTTGATTGTGCAGTTAACGCAGAGAATTTTGAATCTGCAGAATTTGATGAATTACAAGAAAGTGAATACTTTTGCTTGACATAGAAGCCAGAGCTGTTGAAAATTATCGGAATGGAGATATTGAAGGCAAAATTGACCAAAGAACATTGAAAAATGAGTAGTTTGTTAGAAATAGTTTTATTAATGTAGTTCAACAATAATAATTATTGGAGATGTAGAAACTGATTGAATTGAAGAAAGTTGTACAATCAGTGAACGAGCAGATGATACAAAGATAGAATTTGAAGAAAATAGCAGATTTTGCAAAGTTTACGAATATGAGATATCTGCTTATAGAGAAAATGCTTCAATATGTGTTATTGCTAGAACTGGAAAGTTTCATAGATACAGATTGCCAATTTTGCTGAAACTGAAGAAATGGAGAAATTGAAGTTGCAAAGAATGCAGGCAAGCTGCAAATCATCTCAATCTAAGAATTTACTGAAAAATAAGATTTTGCTCGATGCAGAGAACTAACTCTTACTAAATAGATACTGTAATTCAGAAATTGTAAGTTCAGTTGAATCATAACTATGTCTAGATGTGTGGAGCGAAAGAAATAGAGACACTTGTTTAGATAGGCAGAGAAAATTAATAGAGATAGTGAAGTTGTTGGAAAGTAAGAAACTTGTATATGGAGAGGAGCAGCAGATCCTACAAGCAGAGACTGTCGATAAACTGGAAGATTTTACAAATATGGGGAATGAGAAATATCTGCAGATAGAGAAAATGCTAGAATATCATCAATTGCTAGGTTTTGATATTTTGTTATCCGCATCGAACCAGGTTTGTTTAAATTGAGGGATATGGAGATATTGATTGTGCAGTTAACGCAGAGAATTTTGAATCTGCAGAATTTGATGAATTACAAGAAAGTGAATACTTTTGCTTGACATAGAAGCCAGAGCTGTTGAAAATTATAGGAATGGAGATATTGAAGGCATAATCAAACAAATAACATTGAAAAATGTGTAGTTTGTTAGAAATAGTTCTATTTGTGTATTACAACAAGAAAAATTATTGGAGATGTAGAAATTGATTGAATTGAAGAAAGTTGAACAATCAATGAACGAGCAGATGATACAAAGATAGAATTTGATGAAAATAGCAGATTTTGCAAAGTTTACGAATATGAGATATCTGCTTATAGAGAAAATGCTTCAATATGTGTTATTGCTAGAACTGGAAAGTTTCATAGATACAGATTGCCAAGTTTGCTGAAACTGAAGAACTGGAGAAATTGAAGTTGCAAAGAATGCAGGCAAGCTGCAAATCAGCTCAATCTAAGAATTTACTGAAAAATAAGATTTTGCTCGATGCAGAGAACTAACTCTTACTAAATAGATACTGTAATTCAGAAATTGTAAGTTCAGTTGAATCATAACTATGTCTAGATGTGTGGAGCGAAAGAAATAGAGACAGTAGTTTAGATAGGCAGAGAAAATTAATAGAGATAGTGAAGTTGTTGGAAAGTAAGAAACTTGTATATGGAGAGGAGCAGCAGATCCTACAAGCAGAGAATGTCGATAAACTGGAAGATTTTACAAATATGGGGAATGAGAAATATCTGCAGATAGAGAAAATGCTAGAATATCATCAATTGCTAGGTTTTGATATTTTGTTATCCGCATCGAACCAGGTTTGTTTAAATTGAGGGATATGGAGATATTGATTGTGCAGTTAACGCAGAGAATTTTGAATCTGCAGAATTTGATGAATTACAAGAAAGTGAATACTTTTGCTTGACATAGAAGCCAGAGCTGTTGAAAATTATAGGAATGGAGATATTGAAGGCATAATCAAACAAATAACATTGAAAAATGGGTAGTTTGTTAGAAATAGTTCTATTTGTGTATTACAACAAGAAAAATTATTGGAGATGTAGAAATTGATTGAATTGAAGAAAGTTGTACAATCAGTGAACGAGCAGATGATACAAAGATAGCATTTGATGAAAATAGCAGATTTTGCAAAGTTTACGAATATGAGATATCTGCTTATAGAGAAAATGCTTCAATATGTGTTATTGCTAGAACTGGAAAGTTTCATAGATACAGATTGCCAAGTTTGCTGAAACTGAAGAAATGGAGAAATTGAAGTTGCAAAGAATGCAGGCAAGCTGCAAATCAGCTCAATCTAAGAATTTACTGAAAAATAAGATTTTGCTCGATGCAGAGAACTAACTCTTACTAAATAGATACTGTAATTTAGAAATTGTAAGTTCAGTTGAATCATAACTATGTCTAGATGTGTGGAGCGAAAGAAATAAAGACACTTGTTTAGATAGGCAGAGGAAATTAATAGAGATAGTGAAGTTGTTGGAAAGTAAGAAACTTTTATATGGAGAGAAGCAGCAGATCTTACAAGCAGAGAATGTCGATAAACTGGAAGATTTTACAAATATGGGGAATGAGAAATATCTGCAGATAGAGAAAATGCTAGAATATCTTCAATTGCTAGGTTTTGATATTTTGTTATCCGCATCAAACCAGGTTTGTTGAAATCGAAGGATATGGAGTTCAACAATAATAATTATTGGAGATGTAGAAATTGATTGAATTGAAGAAAGTTGTACAATCAGTGAACGAGCAGATGATACAAAGATAGAATTTGATGAAAATAGCAGATTTTGCAAAGTTAACGAATATGAGATATCTGCTTATAGAGAAAATGCTTCAATATGTGTTATTGCTAGAACTGGAAAGTTTCATAGATACAGATTGCCAAGTTTGCTGAAACTGAAGAAATGGAGAAATTGAAGTTGCAAAGAATGCAGGCAAGCTGCAAATCAGCTCAATCTAAGTATTTACTGAAAAATAAGATTTTGCTCGATGCAGAGAACTAACTCTTACTAAATAAGAAATTGTAAGTTCAGTTGAATCATAACTATGTCTAGATGTGTGGAGCGAAAGAAATAGAGACACTTGTTTAGATAGGCAGAGGAAAGTAATAGAGATAGTGAAGTTGTTGGAAAATAAGAAACTTGTATATCGAGAGGAGCAGCAGATCTTACAAGCAGAGAATGTCGATAAACTGGAAGATTTTACAAATATGGGGAATGAGAAATATCTGCAGATAGAGAAAATGCTAGAATATCATCAATTGCTAGGTTTTGATATTTTGTTATCCGCATGAACCAGGTTTGTTTAAATTGAGGGATATGGAGATTTTGATTGTGCAGTTAACGCAGAGAATTTTGAATCTGCAGAATTTGATGAATTACAAGAAAGTGAATACTTTTGCTTGACATAGAAGCCAGAGCTGTTGAAAATTATCGGAATGGAGATATTGAAGGCAAAATTGACCAAAGAACATTGAAAAATGAGTAGTTTGTTAGAAATAGTTTTATTAATGTAGTTCAACAATAATAATTATTGGAGATGTAGAAACTGATTGAATTGAAGAAAGTTGTACAATCAGTGAACGAGCAGATGATACAAAGATAGAATTTGAAGAAAATAGCAGATTTTGCAAAGTTTACGAATATGAGATATCTGCTTATAGAGAAAATGCTTCAATATGTGTTATTGCTAGAACTGGAAAGTTTCATAGATACAGATTGCCAATTTTGCTGAAACTGAAGAAATGGAGAAATTGAAGTTGCAAAGAATGCAGGCAAGCTGCAAATCAGCTCAATCTAAGAATTTACTGAAAAATAAGATTTTGCTCGATGCAGAGAACTAACTCTTACTAAATAGATACTGTAATTCAGAAATTGTAAGTTCAGTTGAATCATAACTATGTCTAGATGTGTGGAGCGAAAGAAATAGAGACACTTGTTTAGATAGGCAGAGAAAATTAATAGAGATAGTGAAGTTGTTGGAAAGTAAGAAACTTGTATATGGAGAGGAGCAGCAGATCCTATAAGCAGAGAATGTCGATAAACTGGAAGATTTTACAAATATGGGGAATGAGAAATATCTGCAGATAGAGAAAATGCTAGAATATAATCAATTGCTAGGTTTTGATATTTTGTTATCCGCATCGAACCAGGTTTGTTTAAATTGAGGGATATGGAGATATTGATTGTGCAGTTAACGCAGAGAATTTTGAATCTGCAGAATTTGATGAATTACAAGAAAGTGAATACTTTTGCTTGACATAGAAGCCAGAGCTGTTGAAAATTATAGGAATGGAGATATTGAAGGCATAATCAAACAAATAACATTGAAAAATGTGTAGTTTGTTAGAAATAGTTCTATTTGTGTATTACAACAAGAAAAATTATTGGAGATGTAGAAATTGATTGAATTGAAGAAAGTTGTACAATCAATGAACGAGCAGATGATACAAAGATAGAATTTGATGAAAATAGCAGATTTTGCAAAGTTTACGAATATGAGATATCTGCTTATAGAGAAAATGCTTCAATATGTGTTATTGCTAGAACTGGAAAGTTTCATAGATACAGATTGCCAAGTTTGCTGAAACTGAAGAACTGGAGAAATTGAAGTTGCAAAGAATGCAGGCAAGCTGTAAATCAGCTCAATCTAAGAATTTACTGAAAAATAAGATTTTGCTCGATGCAGAGAACTAACTCTTACTAAATAGATACTGTAATTCAGAAATTGTAAGTTCAGTTGAATCATAACTATGTCTAGATGTGTGGAGCGAAAGAAATAGAGACACTTGTTTAGATAGGCAGAGAAAATTAATAGAGATAGTGAAGTTGTTGGAAAGTAAGAAACTTGTATATGGAGAGGAGCAGCAGATCCTACAAGCAGAGACTGTCGATAAACTGGAAGATTTTACAAATATGGGGAATGAGAAATATCTGCAGATAGAGAAAATGCTAGAATATCATCAATTGCTAGGTTTTGATATTTTGTTATCCGCATCGAACCAGGTTTGTTTAAATTGAGGGATATGGAGATATTGATTGTGCAGTTAACGCAGAGAATTTTGAATCTGCAGAATTTGATGAATTACAAGAAAGTGAATACTTTTGCTTGACATAGAAGCCAGAGCTGTTGAAAATTATAGGAATGGAGATATTGAAGGCATAATCAAACAAATAACATTGAAAAATGTGTAGTTTGTTAGAAATAGTTCTATTTGTGTATTACAACAAGAAAAATTATTGGAGATGTAGAAATTGATTGAATTGAAGAAAGTTGAACAATCAATGAACGAGCAGATGATACAAAGATAGAATTTGATGAAAATAGCAGATTTTGCAAAGTTTACGAATATGAGATATCTGCTTATAGAGAAAATGCTTCAATATGTGTTATTGCTAGAACTGGAAAGTTTCATAGATACAGATTGCCAAGTTTGCTGAAACTGAAGAACTGGAGAAATTGAAGTTGCAAAGAATGCAGGCAAGCTGCAAATCAGCTCAATCTAAGAATTTACTGAAAAATAAGATTTTGCTCGATGCAGAGAACTAACTCTTACTAAATAGATACTGTAATTCAGAAATTGTAAGTTCAGTTGAATCATAACTATGTCTAGATGTGTGGAGCGAAAGAAATAGAGACAGTAGTTTAGATAGGCAGAGAAAATTAATAGAGATAGTGAAGTTGTTGGAAAGTAAGAAACTTGTATATGGAGAGGAGCAGCAGATCCTACAAGCAGAGAATGTCGATAAACTGGAAGATTTTACAAATATGGGGAATGAGAAATATCTGCAGATAGAGAAAATGCTAGAATATCATCAATTGCTAGGTTTTGATATTTTGTTATCCGCATCGAACCAGGTTTGTTTAAATTGAGGGATATGGAGATATTGATTGTGCAGTTAACGCAGAGAATTTTGAATCTGCAGAATTTGATGAATTACAAGAAAGTGAATACTTTTGCTTGACATAGAAGCCAGAGCTGTTGAAAATTATAGGAATGGAGATATTGAAGGCATAATCAAACAAATAACATTGAAAAATGGGTAGTTTGTTAGAAATAGTTCTATTTGTGTATTACAACAAGAAAAATTATTGGAGATGTAGAAATTGATTGAATTGAAGAAAGTTGTACAATCAGTGAACGAGCAGATGATACAAAGATAGCATTTGATGAAAATAGCAGATTTTGCAAAGTTTACGAATATGAGATATCTGCTTATAGAGAAAATGCTTCAATATGTGTTATTGCTAGAACTGGAAAGTTTCATAGATACAGATTGCCAAGTTTGCTGAAACTGAAGAAATGGAGAAATTGAAGTTGCAAAGAATGCAGGCAAGCTGCAAATCAGCTCAATCTAAGAATTTACTGAAAAATAAGATTTTGCTCGATGCAGAGAACTAACTCTTACTAAATAGATACTGTAATTTAGAAATTGTAAGTTCAGTTGAATCATAACTATGTCTAGATGTGTGGAGCGAAAGAAATAAAGACACTTGTTTAGATAGGCAGAGGAAATTAATAGAGATAGTGAAGTTGTTGGAAAGTAAGAAACTTTTATATGGAGAGAAGCAGCAGATCTTACAAGCAGAGAATGTCGATAAACTGGAAGATTTTACAAATATGGGGAATGAGAAATATCTGCAGATAGAGAAAATGCTAGAATATCTTCAATTGCTAGGTTTTGATATTTTGTTATCCGCATCAAACCAGGTTTGTTGAAATCGAAGGATATGGAGTTCAACAATAATAATTATTGGAGATGTAGAAATTGATTGAATTGAAGAAAGTTGTACAATCAGTGAACGAGCAGATGATACAAAGATAGAATTTGATGAAAATAGCAGATTTTGCAAAGTTAACGAATATGAGATATCTGCTTATAGAGAAAATGCTTCAATATGTGTTATTGCTAGAACTGGAAAGTTTCATAGATACAGATTGCCAAGTTTGCTGAAACTGAAGAAATGGAGAAATTGAAGTTGCAAAGAATGCAGGCAAGCTGCAAAACAGCTCAATCTAAGAATTTACTGAAAAATAAGATTTTGCTCGATGCAGAGAACTAACTCTTACTAAATAGATACTGTAATTTAGAAATTGTAAGTTCAGTTGAATCATAACTATGTCTAGATGTGTGGAGCGAAAGAAATAGAGACACTTGTTTAGATAGGCAGAGGAAATTAATAGAGATAGTGAAGTTGTTGGAAAGTAAGAAACTTGTATATGGAGAGGAGCAGCAGATCTTACAAGCAGAGAATGTCGATAAACTGGAAGATTTTACAAATATGGGGAATGAGAAATATCTGCAGATAGAGAAAATGCTAGAATATCATCAATTGCTAGGTTTTGATATTTTGTTATCCGCATGAACCAGGTTTGTTGAAATCGAAGGATATGGAGTTCAACAATAATAATTATTGGAGATGTAGAAATTGATTGAATTGAAGAAAGTTGTACAATCAGTGAACGAGCAGATGATACAAAGATAGAATTTGATGAAAATAGCAGATTTTGCAAAGTGTAGTAATATGAGATATCTGCTTATAGAGAAAATGCTTCAATATGTGTTATTGCTAGAACTGGAAAGTTACATAGATACAGATTGCCAAGTTTGCTGAAACTGAAGAAATGGAGAAATTGAAGTTGCAAAGAATGCAGGCAAGCTGCAAATCAGCTCAATCTAAGTATTTACTGAAAAATAAGATTTTGCTCGATGCAGAGAACTAACTCTTACTAAATAAGAAATTGTAAGTTCAGTTGAATCATAACTATGTCTAGATGTGTGGAGCGAAAGAAATAGAGACACTTGTTTAGATAGGCAGAGGAAAGTAATAGAGATAGTGAAGTTGTTGGAAAATAAGAAACTTGTATATCGAGAGGAGCAGCAGATCTTACAAGCAGAGAATGTCGATAAACTGGAAGATTTTACAAATATGGGGAATGAGAAATATCTGCAGATAGAGAAAATGCTAGAATATCATCAATTGCTAGGTTTTGATATTTTGTTATCCGCATGAACCAGGTTTGTTTAAATTGAGGGATATGGAGATTTTGATTGTGCAGTTAACGCAGAGAATTTTGAATCTGCAGAATTTGATGAATTACAAGAAAGTGAATACTTTTGCTTGACATAGAAGCCAGAGCTGTTGAAAATTATCGGAATGGAGATATTGAAGGCAAAATTGACCAAAGAACATTGAAAAATGAGTAGTTTGTTAGAAATAGTTTTATTAATGTAGTTCAACAATAATAATTATTGGAGATGTAGAAACTGATTGAATTGAAGAAAGTTGTACAATCAGTGAACGAGCAGATGATACAAAGATAGAATTTGAAGAAAATAGCAGATTTTGCAAAGTTTACGAATATGAGATATCT
Organism: Isurus oxyrinchus; assembly: GCA_026770705.1. NCBI lineage: Eukaryota > Metazoa > Chordata > Chondrichthyes > Lamniformes > Lamnidae > Isurus > Isurus oxyrinchus. The sequence goes on along the minus strand of JANJGN010000300.1, from coordinate 65,402 downwards.
GCTTATAGAGAAAATGCTTCAATATGTGTTATTGCTAGAACTGGAAAGTTTCATAGATACAGATTGCCAATTTTGCTGAAACTGAAGAAATGGAGAAATTGAAGTTGCAAAGAATGCAGGCAAGCTGCAAATCAGCTCAATCTAAGAATTTACTGAAAAATAAGATTTTGCTCGATGCAGAGAACTAACTCTTACTAAATAGATACTGTAATTCAGAAATTGTAAGTTCAGTTGAATCATAACTATGTCTAGATGTGTGGAGCGAAAGAAATAGAGACACTTGTTTAGATAGGCAGAGAAAATTAATAGAGATAGTGAAGTTGTTGGAAAGTAAGAAACTTGTATATGGAGAGGAGCAGCAGATCCTACAAGCAGAGACTGTCGATAAACTGGAAGATTTTACAAATATGGGGAATGAGAAATATCTGCAGATAGAGAAAATGCTAGAATATCATCAATTGCTAGGTTTTGATATTTTGTTATCCGCATCGAACCAGGTTTGTTTAAATTGAGGGATATGGAGATATTGATTGTGCAGTTAACGCAGAGAATTTTGAATCTGCAGAATTTGATGAATTACAAGAAAGTGAATACTTTTGCTTGACATAGAAGCCAGAGCTGTTGAAAATTATAGGAATGGAGATATTGAAGGCATAATCAAACAAATAACATTGAAAAATGTGTAGTTTGTTAGAAATAGTTCTATTTGTGTATTACAACAAGAAAAATTATTGGAGATGTAGAAATTGATTGAATTGAAGAAAGTTGAACAATCAATGAACGAGCAGATGATACAAAGATAGAATTTGATGAAAATAGCAGATTTTGCAAAGTTTACGAATATGAGATATCTGCTTATAGAGAAAATGCTTCAATATGTGTTATTGCTAGAACTGGAAAGTTTCATAGATACAGATTGCCAAGTTTGCTGAAACTGAAGAACTGGAGAAATTGAAGTTGCAAAGAATGCAGGCAAGCTGCAAATCAGCTCAATCTAAGAATTTACTGAAAAATAAGATTTTGCTCGATGCAGAGAACTAACTCTTACTAAATAGATACTGTAATTCAGAAATTGTAAGTTCAGTTGAATCATAACTATGTCTAGATGTGTGGAGCGAAAGAAATAGAGACAGTAGTTTAGATAGGCAGAGAAAATTAATAGAGATAGTGAAGTTGTTGGAAAGTAAGAAACTTGTATATGGAGAGGAGCAGCAGATCCTACAAGCAGAGAATGTCGATAAACTGGAAGATTTTACAAATATGGGGAATGAGAAATATCTGCAGATAGAGAAAATGCTAGAATATCATCAATTGCTAGGTTTTGATATTTTGTTATCCGCATCGAACCAGGTTTGTTTAAATTGAGGGATATGGAGATATTGATTGTGCAGTTAACGCAGAGAATTTTGAATCTGCAGAATTTGATGAATTACAAGAAAGTGAATACTTTTGCTTGACATAGAAGCCAGAGCTGTTGAAAATTATAGGAATGGAGATATTGAAGGCATAATCAAACAAATAACATTGAAAAATGGGTAGTTTGTTAGAAATAGTTCTATTTGTGTATTACAACAAGAAAAATTATTGGAGATGTAGAAATTGATTGAATTGAAGAAAGTTGTACAATCAATGAACGAGCAGATGATACAAAGATAGAATTTGATGAAAATAGCAGATTTTGCAAAGTTTACGAATATGAGATATCTGCTTATAGAGAAAATGCTTCAATATGTGTTATTGCTAGAACTGGAAAGTTTCATAGATACAGATTGCCAAGTTTGCTGAAACTGAAGAAATGGAGAAATTGAAGTTGCAAAGAATGCAGGCAAGCTGCAAATCAGCTCAATCTAAGAATTTACTGAAAAATAAGATTTTGTTCGATGCAGAGAACTAACTCTTACTAAATAGATACTGTAATTTAGAAATTGTAAGTTCAGTTGAATCATAACTATGTCTAGATGTGTGGAGCGAAAGAAATAAAGACACTTGTTTAGATAGGCAGAGGAAATTAATAGAGATAGTGAAGTTGTTGGAAAGTAAGAAACTTTTTTATGGAGATAAGCAGCAGATCTTACAAGCAGAGAATGTCGATAAACTGGAAGATTTTACAAATATGGGGAATGAGAAATATCTGCAGATAGAGAAAATGCTAGAATATCTTCAATTGCTAGGTTTTGATATTTTGTTATCCGCATCAAACCAGGTTTGTTGAAATTGAAGGATATGGAGATATTGATTGTGCAGTTAACGCAGAGAATTTTGAATCTGCAGAATTTGATGAATTACATGAAAGTGAATACTTTTGCTTGACATAGAATCCAATTCTGTTGAAAAATATAGGAATGGAGATATCGAAGGCATAATTGACCAAAGAACATTGAAAAATGAGTAGTTCGTTAGAAATAGTTTTATTAATGTAGTTCAACAATAATAATTATTGGAGATGTAGAAATTGATTGAATTGAAGAAAGTTGTACAATCAGTGAACGAGCAGATGATACAAAGATAGAATTTGATGAAAATAGCAGATTTTGCAAAGTTTACGAATATGAGATATCTGCTTATAGAGAAAATGCTTCAATATGTGTTATTGCTAGAACTGGAAAGTTTCATAGATACAGATTGCCAAGTTTGCTGAAACTGAAGAAATGGAGAAATTGAAGTTGCAAAGAATGCAGGCAAGCTGCAAATCAACTCAATCTAAGAATTTACTGAAAAATAAGATTTTGCTCGATGCAGAGAACTAACTCTTACTAAATAGATACTGTAATTTAGAAATTGTAAGTTCAGTTGAATCATAACTATGTCTAGATGTGTGGAGCGAAAGAAATAAAGACACTTGTTTAGATAGGCAGAGGAAATTAATAGAGATAGTGAAGTTGTTGGAAAGTAAGAAACTTTTATATGGAGAGAAGCAGCAGATCTTACAAGCAGAGAATGTCGATAAACTGGAAGATTTTACAAATATGGGGAATGAGAAATATCTGCAGATAGAGAAAATGCTAGAATATAATCAATTGCTAGGTTTTGATATTTTGTTATCCGCATCGAACCAGGTTTGTTTAAATTGAGGGATATGGAGATATTGATTGTGCAGTTAACGCAGAGAATTTTGAATCTGCAGAATTTGATGAATTACAAGAAAGTGAATACTTTTGCTTGACATAGAAGCCAGAGCTGTTGAAAATTATAGGAATGGAGATATTGAAGGCATAATCAAACAAATAACATTGAAAAATGTGTAGTTTGTTAGAAATAGTTCTATTTGTGTATTACAACAAGAAAAATTATTGGAGATGTAGAAATTGATTGAATTGAAGAAAGTTGTACAATCAATGAACGAGCAGATGATACAAAGATAGAATTTGATGAAAATAGCAGATTTTGCAAAGTTTACGAATATGAGATATCTGCTTATAGAGAAAATGCTTCAATATGTGTTATTGCTAGAACTGGAAAGTTTCATAGATACAGATTGCCAAGTTTGCTGAAACTGAAGAACTGGAGAAATTGAAGTTGCAAAGAATGCAGGCAAGCTGTAAATCAGCTCAATCTAAGAATTTACTGAAAAATAAGATTTTGCTCGATGCAGAGAACTAACTCTTACTAAATAGATACTGTAATTCAGAAATTGTAAGTTCAGTTGAATCATAACTATGTCTAGATGTGTGGAGCGAAAGAAATAGAGACACTTGTTTAGATAGGCAGAGAAAATTAATAGAGATAGTGAAGTTGTTGGAAAGTAAGAAACTTGTATATGGAGAGGAGCAGCAGATCCTACAAGCAGAGACTGTCGATAAACTGGAAGATTTTACAAATATGGGGAATGAGAAATATCTGCAGATAGAGAAAATGCTAGAATATCATCAATTGCTAGGTTTTGATATTTTGTTATCCGCATCGAACCAGGTTTGTTTAAATTGAGGGATATGGAGATATTGATTGTGCAGTTAACGCAGAGAATTTTGAATCTGCAGAATTTGATGAATTACAAGAAAGTGAATACTTTTGCTTGACATAGAAGCCAGAGCTGTTGAAAATTATAGGAATGGAGATATTGAAGGCATAATCAAACAAATAACATTGAAAAATGTGTAGTTTGTTAGAAATAGTTCTATTTGTGTATTACAACAAGAAAAATTATTGGAGATGTAGAAATTGATTGAATTGAAGAAAGTTGAACAATCAATGAACGAGCAGATGATACAAAGATAGAATTTGATGAAAATAGCAGATTTTGCAAAGTTTACGAATATGAGATATCTGCTTATAGAGAAAATGCTTCAATATGTGTTATTGCTAGAACTGGAAAGTTTCATAGATACAGATTGCCAAGTTTGCTGAAACTGAAGAACTGGAGAAATTGAAGTTGCAAAGAATGCAGGCAAGCTGCAAATCAGCTCAATCTAAGAATTTACTGAAAAATAAGATTTTGCTCGATGCAGAGAACTAACTCTTACTAAATAGATACTGTAATTCAGAAATTGTAAGTTCAGTTGAATCATAACTATGTCTAGATGTGTGGAGCGAAAGAAATAGAGACAGTAGTTTAGATAGGCAGAGAAAATTAATAGAGATAGTGAAGTTGTTGGAAAGTAAGAAACTTGTATATGGAGAGGAGCAGCAGATCCTACAAGCAGAGAATGTCGATAAACTGGAAGATTTTACAAATATGGGGAATGAGAAATATCTGCAGATAGAGAAAATGCTAGAATATCATCAATTGCTAGGTTTTGATATTTTGTTATCCGCATCGAACCAGGTTTGTTTAAATTGAGGGATATGGAGATATTGATTGTGCAGTTAACGCAGAGAATTTTGAATCTGCAGAATTTGATGAATTACAAGAAAGTGAATACTTTTGCTTGACATAGAAGCCAGAGCTGTTGAAAATTATAGGAATGGAGATATTGAAGGCATAATCAAACAAATAACATTGAAAAATGGGTAGTTTGTTAGAAATAGTTCTATTTGTGTATTACAACAAGAAAAATTATTGGAGATGTAGAAATTGATTGAATTGAAGAAAGTTGTACAATCAATGAACGAGCAGATGATACAAAGATAGAATTTGATGAAAATAGCAGATTTTGCAAAGTTTACGAATATGAGATATCTGCTTATAGAGAAAATGCTTCAATATGTGTTATTGCTAGAACTGGAAAGTTTCATAGATACAGATTGCCAAGTTTGCTGAAACTGAAGAAATGGAGAAATTGAAGTTGCAAAGAATGCAGGCAAGCTGCAAATCAGCTCAATCTAAGAATTTACTGAAAAATAAGATTTTGTTCGATGCAGAGAACTAACTCTTACTAAATAGATACTGTAATTTAGAAATTGTAAGTTCAGTTGAATCATAACTATGTCTAGATGTGTGGAGCGAAAGAAATAAAGACACTTGTTTAGATAGGCAGAGGAAATTAATAGAGATAGTGAAGTTGTTGGAAAGTAAGAAACTTTTTTATGGAGATAAGCAGCAGATCTTACAAGCAGAGAATGTCGATAAACTGGAAGATTTTACAAATATGGGGAATGAGAAATATCTGCAGATAGAGAAAATGCTAGAATATCTTCAATTGCTAGGTTTTGATATTTTGTTATCCGCATCAAACCAGGTTTGTTGAAATTGAAGGATATGGAGATATTGATTGTGCAGTTAACGCAGAGAATTTTGAATCTGCAGAATTTGATGAATTACATGAAAGTGAATACTTTTGCTTGACATAGAATCCAATTCTGTTGAAAAATATAGGAATGGAGATATCGAAGGCATAATTGACCAAAGAACATTGAAAAATGAGTAGTTCGTTAGAAATAGTTTTATTAATGTAGTTCAACAATAATAATTATTGGAGATGTAGAAATTGATTGAATTGAAGAAAGTTGTACAATCAGTGAACGAGCAGATGATACAAAGATAGAATTTGATGAAAATAGCAGATTTTGCAAAGTTTACGAATATGAGATATCTGCTTATAGAGAAAATGCTTCAATATGTGTTATTGCTAGAACTGGAAAGTTACATAGATACAGATTGCCAAGTTTGCTGAAACTGAAGAAATGGAGAAATTGAAGTTGCAAAGAATGCAGGCAAGCTGCAAATCAGCTCAATCTAAGAATTTACTGAAAAATAAGATTTTGCTCGATGCAGAGAACTAACTCTTACTAAATAAGAAATTGTAAGTTCAGTTGAATCATAACTATGTCTAGATGTGTGGAGCGAAAGAAATAGAGACACTTGTTTAGATAGGCAGAGGAAAGTAATAGAGATAGTGAAGTTGTTGGAAAATAAGAAACTTGTATATCGAGAGGAGCAGCAGATCTTACAAGCAGAGAATGTCGATAAACTGGAAGATTTTACAAATATGGGGAATGAGAAATATCTGCAGATAGAGAAAATGCTAGAATATCATCAATTGCTAGGTTTTGATATTTTGTTATCCGCATGAACCAGGTTTGTTTAAATTGAGGGATATGGAGATTTTGATTGTGCAGTTAACGCAGAGAATTTTGAATCTGCAGAATTTGATGAATTACAAGAAAGTGAATACTTTTGCTTGACATAGAAGCCAGAGCTGTTGAAAATTATCGGAATGGAGATATTGAAGGCAAAATTGACCAAAGAACATTGAAAAATGAGTAGTTTGTTAGAAATAGTTTTATTAATGTAGTTCAACAATAATAATTATTGGAGATGTAGAAACTGATTGAATTGAAGAAAGTTGTACAATCAGTGAACGAGCAGATGATACAAAGATAGAATTTGAAGAAAATAGCAGATTTTGCAAAGTTTACGAATATGAGATATCTGCTTATAGAGAAAATGCTTCAATATGTGTTATTGCTAGAACTGGAAAGTTTCATAGATACAGATTGCCAATTTTGCTGAAACTGAAGAAATGGAGAAATTGAAGTTGCAAAGAATGCAGGCAAGCTGCAAATCAGCTCAATCTAAGAATTTACTGAAAAATAAGATTTTGCTCGATGCAGAGAACTAACTCTTACTAAATAGATACTGTAATTCAGAAATTGTAAGTTCAGTTGAATCATAACTATGTCTAGATGTGTGGAGCGAAAGAAATAGAGACACTTGTTTAGATAGGCAGAGAAAATTAATAGAGATAGTGAAGTTGTTGGAAAGTAAGAAACTTGTATATGGAGAGGAGCAGCAGATCCTATAAGCAGAGAATGTCGATAAACTGGAAGATTTTACAAATATGGGGAATGAGAAATATCTGCAGATAGAGAAAATGCTAGAATATAATCAATTGCTAGGTTTTGATATTTTGTTATCCGCATCGAACCAGGTTTGTTTAAATTGAGGGATATGGAGATATTGATTGTGCAGTTAACGCAGAGAATTTTGAATCTGCAGAATTTGATGAATTACAAGAAAGTGAATACTTTTGCTTGACATAGAAGCCAGAGCTGTTGAAAATTATAGGAATGGAGATATTGAAGGCATAATCAAACAAATAACATTGAAAAATGTGTAGTTTGTTAGAAATAGTTCTATTTGTGTATTACAACAAGAAAAATTATTGGAGATGTAGAAATTGATTGAATTGAAGAAAGTTGTACAATCAATGAACGAGCAGATGATACAAAGATAGAATTTGATGAAAATAGCAGATTTTGCAAAGTTTACGAATATGAGATATCTGCTTATAGAGAAAATGCTTCAATATGTGTTATTGCTAGAACTGGAAAGTTTCATAGATACAGATTGCCAAGTTTGCTGAAACTGAAGAACTGGAGAAATTGAAGTTGCAAAGAATGCAGGCAAGCTGTAAATCAGCTCAATCTAAGAATTTACTGAAAAATAAGATTTTGCTCGATGCAGAGAACTAACTCTTACTAAATAGATACTGTAATTTAGAAATTGTAAGTTCAGTTGAATCATAACTATGTCTAGATGTGTGGAGCGAAAGAAATAAAGACACTTGTTTAGATAGGCAGAGGAAATTAATAGAGATAGTGAAGTTGTTGGAAAGTAAGAAACTTTTTTATGGAGATAAGCAGCAGATCTTACAAGCAGAGAATGTCGATAAACTGGAAGATTTTACAAATATGGGGAATGAGAAATATCTGCAGATAGAGAAAATGCTAGAATATCTTCAATTGCTAGGTTTTGATATTTTGTTATCCGCATCAAACCAGGTTTGTTGAAATTGAAGGATATGGAGATATTGATTGTGCAGTTAACGCAGAGAATTTTGAATCTGCAGAATTTGATGAATTACATGAAAGTGAATACTTTTGCTTGACATAGAATCCAATTCTGTTGAAAAATATAGGAATGGAGATATCGAAGGCATAATTGACCAAAGAACATTGAAAAATGAGTAGTTCGTTAGAAATAGTTTTATTAATGTAGTTCAACAATAATAATTATTGGAGATGTAGAAATTGATTGAATTGAAGAAAGTTGTACAATCAGTGAACGAGCAGATGATACAAAGATAGAATTTGATGAAAATAGCAGATTTTGCAAAGTTTACGAATATGAGATATCTGCTTATAGAGAAAATGCTTCAATATGTGTTATTGCTAGAACTGGAAAGTTACATAGATACAGATTGCCAAGTTTGCTGAAACTGAAGAAATGGAGAAATTGAAGTTGCAAAGAATGCAGGCAAGCTGCAAATCAGCTCAATCTAAGAATTTACTGAAAAATAAGATTTTGCTCGATGCAGAGAACTAACTCTTACTAAATAAGAAATTGTAAGTTCAGTTGAATCATAACTATGTCTAGATGTGTGGAGCGAAAGAAATAGAGACACTTGTTTAGATAGGCAGAGGAAAGTAATAGAGATAGTGAAGTTGTTGGAAAATAAGAAACTTGTATATCGAGAGGAGCAGCAGATCTTACAAGCAGAGAATGTCGATAAACTGGAAGATTTTACAAATATGGGGAATGAGAAATATCTGCAGATAGAGAAAATGCTAGAATATCATCAATTGCTAGGTTTTGATATTTTGTTATCCGCATGAACCAGGTTTGTTTAAATTGAGGGATATGGAGATTTTGATTGTGCAGTTAACGCAGAGAATTTTGAATCTGCAGAATTTGATGAATTACAAGAAAGTGAATACTTTTGCTTGACATAGAAGCCAGAGCTGTTGAAAATTATCGGAATGGAGATATTGAAGGCAAAATTGACCAAAGAACATTGAAAAATGAGTAGTTTGTTAGAAATAGTTTTATTAATGTAGTTCAACAATAATAATTATTGGAGATGTAGAAACTGATTGAATTGAAGAAAGTTGTACAATCAGTGAACGAGCAGATGATACAAAGATAGAATTTGAAGAAAATAGCAGATTTTGCAAAGTTTACGAATATGAGATATCTGCTTATAGAGAAAATGCTTCAATATGTGTTATTGCTAGAACTGGAAAGTTTCATAGATACAGATTGCCAATTTTGCTGAAACTGAAGAAATGGAGAAATTGAAGTTGCAAAGAATGCAGGCAAGCTGCAAATCAGCTCAATCTAAGAATTTACTGAAAAATAAGATTTTGCTCGATGCAGAGAACTAACTCTTACTAAATAGATACTGTAATTCAGAAATTGTAAGTTCAGTTGAATCATAACTATGTCTAGATGTGTGGAGCGAAAGAAATAGAGACACTTGTTTAGATAGGCAGAGAAAATTAATAGAGATAGTGAAGTTGTTGGAAAGTAAGAAACTTGTATATGGAGAGGAGCAGCAGATCCTATAAGCAGAGAATGTCGATAAACTGGAAGATTTTACAAATATGGGGAATGAGAAATATCTGCAGATAGAGAAAATGCTAGAATATAATCAATTGCTAGGTTTTGATATTTTGTTATCCGCATCGAACCAGGTTTGTTTAAATTGAGGGATATGGAGATATTGATTGTGCAGTTAACGCAGAGAATTTTGAATCTGCAGAATTTGATGAATTACAAGAAAGTGAATACTTTTGCTTGACATAGAAGCCAGAGCTGTTGAAAATTATAGGAATGGAGATATTGAAGGCATAATCAAACAAATAACATTGAAAAATGTGTAGTTTGTTAGAAATAGTTCTATTTGTGTATTACAACAAGAAAAATTATTGGAGATGTAGAAATTGATTGAATTGAAGAAAGTTGTACAATCAATGAACGAGCAGATGATACAAAGATAGAATTTGATGAAAATAGCAGATTTTGCAAAGTTTACGAATATGAGATATCTGCTTATAGAGAAAATGCTTCAATATGTGTTATTGCTAGAACTGGAAAGTTTCATAGATACAGATTGCCAAGTTTGCTGAAACTGAAGAACTGGAGAAATTGAAGTTGCAAAGAATGCAGGCAAGCTGTAAATCAGCTCAATCTAAGAATTTACTGAAAAATAAGATTTTGCTCGATGCAGAGAACTAACTCTTACTAAATAGATACTGTAATTCAGAAATTGTAAGTTCAGTTGAATCATAACTATGTCTAGATGTGTGGAGCGAAAGAAATAGAGACACTTGTTTAGATAGGCAGAGAAAATTAATAGAGATAGTGAAGTTGTTGGAAAGTAAGAAACTTGTATATGGAGAGGAGCAGCAGATCCTACAAGCAGAGACTGTCGATAAACTGGAAGATTTTACAAATATGGGGAATGAGAAATATCTGCAGATAGAGAAAATGCTAGAATATCATCAATTGCTAGGTTTTGATATTTTGTTATCCGCATCGAACCAGGTTTGTTTAAATTGAGGGATATGGAGATATTGATTGTGCAGTTAACGCAGAGAATTTTGAATCTGCAGAATTTGATGAATTACAAGAAAGTGAATACTTTTGCTTGACATAGAAGCCAGAGCTGTTGAAAATTATAGGAATGGAGATATTGAAGGCATAATCAAACAAATAACATTGAAAAATGTGTAGTTTGTTAGAAATAGTTCTATTTGTGTATTACAACAAGAAAAATTATTGGAGATGTAGAAATTGATTGAATTGAAGAAAGTTGAACAATCAATGAACGAGCAGATGATACAAAGATAGAATTTGATGAAAATAGCAGATTTTGCAAAGTTTACGAATATGAGATATCTGCTTATAGAGAAAATGCTTCAATATGTGTTATTGCTAGAACTGGAAAGTTTCATAGATACAGATTGCCAAGTTTGCTGAAACTGAAGAACTGGAGAAATTGAAGTTGCAAAGAATGCAGGCAAGCTGCAAATCAGCTCTATCTAAGAATTTACTGAAAAATAAGATTTTGCTCGATGCAGAGAACTAACTCTTACTAAATAGATACTGTAATTCAGAAATTGTAAGTTCAGTTGAATCATAACTATGTCTAGATGTGTGGAGCGAAAGAAATAGAGACAGTAGTTTAGATAGGCAGAGAAAATTAATAGAGATAGTGAAGTTGTTGGAAAGTAAGAAACTTGTATATGGAGAGGAGCAGCAGATCCTACAAGCAGAGAATGTCGATAAACTGGAAGATTTTACAAATATGGGGAATGAGAAATATCTGCAGATAGAGAAAATGCTAGAATATCATCAATTGCTAGGTTTTGATATTTTGTTATCCGCATCGAACCAGGTTTGTTTAAATTGAGGGATATGGAGATATTGATTGTGCAGTTAACGCAGAGAATTTTGAATCTGCAGAATTTGATGAATTACAAGAAAGTGAATACTTTTGCTTGACATAGAAGCCAGAGCTGTTGAAAATTATAGGAATGGAGATATTGAAGGCATAATCAAACAAATAACATTGAAAAATGGGTAGTTTGTTAGAAATAGTTCTATTTGTGTATTACAACAAGAAAAATTATTGGAGATGTAGAAATTGATTGAATTGAAGAAAGTTGTACAATCAATGAACGAGCAGATGATACAAAGATAGAATTTGATGAAAATAGCAGATTTTGCAAAGTTTACGAATATGAGATATCTGCTTATAGAGAAAATGCTTCAATATGTGTTATTGCTAGAACTGGAAAGTTTCATAGATACAGATTGCCAAGTTTGCTGAAACTGAAGAAATGGAGAAATTGAAGTTGCAAAGAATGCAGGCAAGCTGCAAATCAGCTCAATCTAAGAATTTACTGAAAAATAAGATTTTGTTCGATGCAGAGAACTAACTCTTACTAAATAGATACTGTAATTTAGAAATTGTAAGTTCAGTTGAATCATAACTATGTCTAGATGTGTGGAGCGAAAGAAATAAAGACACTTGTTTAGATAGGCAGAGGAAATTAATAGAGATAGTGAAGTTGTTGGAAAGTAAGAAACTTTTTTATGGAGATAAGCAGCAGATCTTACAAGCAGAGAATGTCGATAAACTGGAAGATTTTACAAATATGGGGAATGAGAAATATCTGCAGATAGAGAAAATGCTAGAATATCTTCAATTGCTAGGTTTTGATATTTTGTTATCCGCATCAAACCAGGTTTGTTGAAATTGAAGGATATGGAGATATTGATTGTGCAGTTAACGCAGAGAATTTTGAATCTGCAGAATTTGATGAATTACATGAAAGTGAATACTTTTGCTTGACATAGAATCCAATTCTGTTGAAAAATATAGGAATGGAGATATCGAAGGCATAATTGACCAAAGAACATTGAAAAATGAGTAGTTCGTTAGAAATAGTTTTATTAATGTAGTTCAACAATAATAATTATTGGAGATGTAGAAATTGATTGAATTGAAGAAAGTTGTACAATCAGTGAACGAGCAGATGATACAAAGATAGAATTTGATGAAAATAGCAGATTTTGCAAAGTTTACGAATATGAGATATCTGCTTATAGAGAAAATGCTTCAATATGTGTTATTGCTAGAACTGGAAAGTTTCATAGATACAGATTGCCAAGTTTGCTGAAACTGAAGAAATGGAGAAATTGAAGTTGCAAAGAATGCAGGCAAGCTGCAAATCAGCTCAATCTAAGAATTTACTGAAAAATAAGATTTTGCTCGATGCAGAGAACTAACTCTTACTAAATAGATACTGTAATTTAGAAATTGTAAGTTCAGTTGAATCATAACTATGTCTAGATGTGTGGAGCGAAAGAAATAAAGACACTTGTTTAGATAGGCAGAGGAAATTAATAGAGATAGTGAAGTTGTTGGAAAGTAAGAAACTTTTATATGGAGAGAAGCAGCAGATCTTACAAGCAGAGAATGTCGATAAACTGGAAGATTTTACAAATATGGGGAATGAGAAATATCTGCAGATAGAGAAAATGCTAGAATATCTTCAATTGCTAGGTTTTGATATTTTGTTATCCGCATCAAACCAGGTTTGTTGAAATCGAAGGATATGGAGTTCAACAATAATAATTATTGGAGATGTAGAAATTGATTGAATTGAAGAAAGTTGTACAATCAGTGAACGAGCAGATGATACAAAGATAGAATTTGATGAAAATAGCAGATTTTGCAAAGTTAACGAATATGAGATATCTGCTTATAGAGAAAATGCTTCAATATGTGTTATTGCTAGAACTGGAAAGTTTCATAGATACAGATTGCCAAGTTTGCTGAAACTGAAGAAATGGAGAAATTGAAGTTGCAAAGAATGCAGGCAAGCTGCAAAACAGCTCAATCTAAGAATTTACTGAAAAATAAGATTTTGCTCGATGCAGAGAACTAACTCTTACTAAATAGATACTGTAATTTAGAAATTGTAAGTTCAGTTGAATCATAACTATGTCTAGATGTGTGGAGCGAAAGAAATAGAGACACTTGTTTAGATAGGCAGAGGAAATTAATAGAGATAGTGAAGTTGTTGGAAAGTAAGAAACTTGTATATGGAGAGGAGCAGCAGATCTTACAAGCAGAGAATGTCGATAAACTGGAAGATTTTACAAATATGGGGAATGAGAAATATCTGCAGATAGAGAAAATGCTAGAATATCATCAATTGCTAGGTTTTGATATTTTGTTATCCGCATGAACCAGGTTTGTTGAAATCGAAGGATATGGAGTTCAACAATAATAATTATTGGAGATGTAGAAATTGATTGAATTGAAGAAAGTTGTACAATCAGTGAACGAGCAGATGATACAAAGATAGAATTTGATGAAAATAGCAGATTTTGCAAAGTGTAGTAATATGAGATATCTGCTTATAGAGAAAATGCTTCAATATGTGTTATTGCTAGAACTGGAAAGTTACATAGATACAGATTGCCAAGTTTGCTGAAACTGAAGAAATGGAGAAATTGAAGTTGCAAAGAATGCAGGCAAGCTGCAAATCAGCTCAATCTAAGTATTTACTGAAAAATAAGATTTTGCTCGATGCAGAGAACTAACTCTTACTAAATAAGAAATTGTAAGTTCAGTTGAATCATAACTATGTCTAGATGTGTGGAGCGAAAGAAATAGAGACACTTGTTTAGATAGGCAGAGGAAAGTAATAGAGATAGTGAAGTTGTTGGAAAATAAGAAACTTGTATATCGAGAGGAGCAGCAGATCTTACAAGCAGAGAATGTCGATAAACTGGAAGATTTTACAAATATGGGGAATGAGAAATATCTGCAGATAGAGAAAATGCTAGAATATCATCAATTGCTAGGTTTTGATATTTTGTTATCCGCATGAACCAGGTTTGTTTAAATTGAGGGATATGGAGATTTTGATTGTGCAGTTAACGCAGAGAATTTTGAATCTGCAGAATTTGATGAATTACAAGAAAGTGAATACTTTTGCTTGACATAGAAGCCAGAGCTGTTGAAAATTATCGGAATGGAGATATTGAAGGCAAAATTGACCAAAGAACATTGAAAAATGAGTAGTTTGTTAGAAATAGTTTTATTAATGTAGTTCAACAATAATAATTATTGGAGATGTAGAAACTGATTGAATTGAAGAAAGTTGTACAATCAGTGAACGAGCAGATGATACAAAGATAGAATTTGAAGAAAATAGCAGATTTTGCAAAGTTTACGAATATGAGATATCTGCTTATAGAGAAAATGCTTCAATATGTGTTATTGCTAGAACTGGAAAGTTTCATAGATACAGATTGCCAATTTTGCTGAAACTGAAGAAATGGAGAAATTGAAGTTGCAAAGAATGCAGGCAAGCTGCAAATCAGCTCAATCTAAGAATTTACTGAAAAATAAGATTTTGCTCGATGCAGAGAACTAACTCTTACTAAATAGATACTGTAATTCAGAAATTGTAAGTTCAGTTGAATCATAACTATGTCTAGATGTGTGGAGCGAAAGAAATAGAGACACTTGTTTAGATAGGCAGAGAAAATTAATAGAGATAGTGAAGTTGTTGGAAAGTAAGAAACTTGTATATGGAGAGGAGCAGCAGATCCTATAAGCAGAGAATGTCGATAAACTGGAAGATTTTACAAATATGGGGAATGAGAAATATCTGCAGATAGAGAAAATGCTAGAATATAATCAATTGCTAGGTTTTGATATTTTGTTATCCGCATCGAACCAGGTTTGTTTAAATTGAGGGATATGGAGATATTGATTGTGCAGTTAACGCAGAGAATTTTGAATCTGCAGAATTTGATGAATTACAAGAAAGTGAATACTTTTGCTTGACATAGAAGCCAGAGCTGTTGAAAATTATAGGAATGGAGATATTGAAGGCATAATCAAACAAATAACATTGAAAAATGTGTAGTTTGTTAGAAATAGTTCTATTTGTGTATTACAACAAGAAAAATTATTGGAGATGTAGAAATTGATTGAATTGAAGAAAGTTGTACAATCAATGAACGAGCAGATGATACAAAGATAGAATTTGATGAAAATAGCAGATTTTGCAAAGTTTACGAATATGAGATATCTGCTTATAGAGAAAATGCTTCAATATGTGTTATTGCTAGAACTGGAAAGTTTCATAGATACAGATTGCCAAGTTTGCTGAAACTGAAGAACTGGAGAAATTGAAGTTGCAAAGAATGCAGGCAAGCTGTAAATCAGCTCAATCTAAGAATTTACTGAAAAATAAGATTTTGCTCGATGCAGAGAACTAACTCTTACTAAATAGATACTGTAATTCAGAAATTGTAAGTTCAGTTGAATCATAACTATGTCTAGATGTGTGGAGCGAAAGAAATAGAGACACTTGTTTAGATAGGCAGAGAAAATTAATAGAGATAGTGAAGTTGTTGGAAAGTAAGAAACTTGTATATGGAGAGGAGCAGCAGATCCTACAAGCAGAGACTGTCGATAAACTGGAAGATTTTACAAATATGGGGAATGAGAAATATCTGCAGATAGAGAAAATGCTAGAATATCATCAATTGCTAGGTTTTGATATTTTGTTATCCGCATCGAACCAGGTTTGTTTAAATTGAGGGATATGGAGATATTGATTGTGCAGTTAACGCAGAGAATTTTGAATCTGCAGAATTTGATGAATTACAAGAAAGTGAATACTTTTGCTTGACATAGAAGCCAGAGCTGTTGAAAATTATAGGAATGGAGATATTGAAGGCATAATCAAACAAATAACATTGAAAAATGTGTAGTTTGTTAGAAATAGTTCTATTTGTGTATTACAACAAGAAAAATTATTGGAGATGTAGAAATTGATTGAATTGAAGAAAGTTGAACAATCAATGAACGAGCAGATGATACAAAGATAGAATTTGATGAAAATAGCAGATTTTGCAAAGTTTACGAATATGAGATATCTGCTTATAGAGAAAATGCTTCAATATGTGTTATTGCTAGAACTGGAAAGTTTCATAGATACAGATTGCCAAGTTTGCTGAAACTGAAGAACTGGAGAAATTGAAGTTGCAAAGAATGCAGGCAAGCTGCAAATCAGCTCAATCTAAGAATTTACTGAAAAATAAGATTTTGCTCGATGCAGAGAACTAACTCTTACTAAATAGATACTGTAATTCAGAAATTGTAAGTTCAGTTGAATCATAACTATGTCTAGATGTGTGGAGCGAAAGAAATAGAGACAGTAGTTTAGATAGGCAGAGAAAATTAATAGAGATAGTGAAGTTGTTGGAAAGTAAGAAACTTGTATATGGAGAGGAGCAGCAGATCCTACAAGCAGAGAATGTCGATAAACTGGAAGATTTTACAAATATGGGGAATGAGAAATATCTGCAGATAGAGAAAATGCTAGAATATCATCAATTGCTAGGTTTTGATATTTTGTTATCCGCATCGAACCAGGTTTGTTTAAATTGAGGGATATGGAGATATTGATTGTGCAGTTAACGCAGAGAATTTTGAATCTGCAGAATTTGATGAATTACAAGAAAGTGAATACTTTTGCTTGACATAGAAGCCAGAGCTGTTGAAAATTATAGGAATGGAGATATTGAAGGCATAATCAAACAAATAACATTGAAAAATGGGTAGTTTGTTAGAAATAGTTCTATTTGTGTATTACAACAAGAAAAATTATTGGAGATGTAGAAATTGATTGAATTGAAGAAAGTTGTACAATCAATGAACGAGCAGATGATACAAAGATAGAATTTGATGAAAATAGCAGATTTTGCAAAGTTTACGAATATGAGATATCTGCTTATAGAGAAAATGCTTCAATATGTGTTATTGCTAGAACTGGAAAGTTTCATAGATACAGATTGCCAAGTTTGCTGAAACTGAAGAAATGGAGAAATTGAAGTTGCAAAGAATGCAGGCAAGCTGCAAATCAGCTCAATCTAAGAATTTACTGAAAAATAAGATTTTGTTCGATGCAGAGAACTAACTCTTACTAAATAGATACTGTAATTTAGAAATTGTAAGTTCAGTTGAATCATAACTATGTCTAGATGTGTGGAGCGAAAGAAATAAAGACACTTGTTTAGATAGGCAGAGGAAATTAATAGAGATAGTGAAGTTGTTGGAAAGTAAGAAACTTTTTTATGGAGATAAGCAGCAGATCTTACAAGCAGAGAATGTCGATAAACTGGAAGATTTTACAAATATGGGGAATGAGAAATATCTGCAGATAGAGAAAATGCTAGAATATCTTCAATTGCTAGGTTTTGATATTTTGTTATCCGCATCAAACCAGGTTTGTTGAAATTGAAGGATATGGAGATATTGATTGTGCAGTTAACGCAGAGAATTTTGAATCTGCAGAATTTGATGAATTACATGAAAGTGAATACTTTTGCTTGACATAGAATCCAATTCTGTTGAAAAATATAGGAATGGAGATATCGAAGGCATAATTGACCAAAGAACATTGAAAAATGAGTAGTTCGTTAGAAATAGTTTTATTAATGTAGTTCAACAATAATAATTATTGGAGATGTAGAAATTGATTGAATTGAAGAAAGTTGTACAATCAGTGAACGAGCAGATGATACAAAGATAGAATTTGATGAAAATAGCAGATTTTGCAAAGTTTACGAATATGAGATATCTGCTTATAGAGAAAATGCTTCAATATGTGTTATTGCTAGAACTGGAAAGTTTCATAGATACAGATTGCCAAGTTTGCTGAAACTGAAGAAATGGAGAAATTGAAGTTGCAAAGAATGCAGGCAAGCTGCAAATCAGCTCAATCTAAGAATTTACTGAAAAATAAGATTTTGCTCGATGCAGAGAACTAACTCTTACTAAATAGATACTGTAATTTAGAAATTGTAAGTTCAGTTGAATCATAACTATGTCTAGATGTGTGGAGCGAAAGAAATAAAGACACTTGTTTAGATAGGCAGAGGAAATTAATAGAGATAGTGAAGTTGTTGGAAAGTAAGAAACTTTTATATGGAGAGAAGCAGCAGATCTTACAAGCAGAGAATGTCGATAAACTGGAAGATTTTACAAATATGGGGAATGAGAAATATCTGCAGATAGAGAAAATGCTAGAATATCTTCAATTGCTAGGTTTTGATATTTTGTTATCCGCATCAAACCAGGTTTGTTGAAATCGAAGGATATGGAGTTCAACAATAATAATTATTGGAGATGTAGAAATTGATTGAATTGAAGAAAGTTGTACAATCAGTGAACGAGCAGATGATACAAAGATAGAATTTGATGAAAATAGCAGATTTTGCAAAGTTAACGAATATGAGATATCTGCTTATAGAGAAAATGCTTCAATATGTGTTATTGCTAGAACTGGAAAGTTTCATAGATACAGATTGCCAAGTTTGCTGAAACTGAAGAAATGGAGAAATTGAAGTTGCAAAGAATGCAGGCAAGCTGCAAAACAGCTCAATCTAAGAATTTACTGAAAAATAAGATTTTGTTCGATGCAGAGAACTAACTCTTACTAAATAGATACTGTAATTTAGAAATTGTAAGTTCAGTTGAATCATAACTATGTCTAGATGTGTGGAGCGAAAGAAATAGAGACACTTGTTTAGATAGGCAGAGGAAATTAATAGAGATAGTGAAGTTGTTGGAAAGTAAGAAACTTGTATATGGAGAGGAGCAGCAGATCTTACAAGCAGAGAATGTCGATAAACTGGAAGATTTTACAAATATGGGGAATGAGAAATATCTGCAGATAGAGAAAATGCTAGAATATCATCAATTGCTAGGTTTTGATATTTTGTTATCCGCATGAACCAGGTTTGTTGAAATCGAAGGATATGGAGTTCAACAATAATAATTATTGGAGATGTAGAAATTGATTGAATTGAAGAAAGTTGTACAATCAGTGAACGAGCAGATGATACAAAGATAGAATTTGATGAAAATAGCAGATTTTGCAAAGTTTACGAATATGAGATATCTGCTTATAGAGAAAATGCTTCAATATGTGTTATTGCTAGAACTGGAAAGTTTCATAGATACAGATTGCCAAGTTTGCTGAAACTGAAGAAATGGAGAAATTGAAGTTGCAAAGAATGCAGGCAAGCTGCAAATCAGCTCAATCTAAGTATTTACTGAAAAATAAGATTTTGCTCGATGCAGAGAACTAACTCTTACTAAATAAGAAATTGTAAGTTCAGTTGAATCATAACTATGTCTAGATGTGTGGAGCGAAAGAAATAGAGACACTTGTTTAGATAGGCAGAGGAAAGTAATAGAGATAGTGAAGTTGTTGGAAAATAAGAAACTTGTATATCGAGAGGAGCAGCAGATCTTACAAGCAGAGAATGTCGATAAACTGGAAGATTTTACAAATATGGGGAATGAGAAATATCTGCAGATAGAGAAAATGCTAGAATATCATCAATTGCTAGGTTTTGATATTTTGTTATCCGCATGAACCAGGTTTGTTTAAATTGAGGGATATGGAGATTTTGATTGTGCAGTTAACGCAGAGAATTTTGAATCTGCAGAATTTGATGAATTACAAGAAAGTGAATACTTTTGCTTGACATAGAATCCAATTCTGTTGAAAAATATAGGAATGGAGATATCGAAGGCATAATTGACCAAAGAACATTGAAAAATGAGTAGCTCGTTAGAAATAGTTTTATTAATGTAGTTCAACAATAATAATTATTGGAGATGTAGAAATTGATTGAATTGAAGAAAGTTGTACAATCAGTGAACGAGCAGATGATACAAAGATAGAATTTGATGAAAATAGCAGATTTTGCAAAGTTTACGAATATGAGATATCTGCTTATAGAGAAAATGCTTCTATATGTGTTATTGCTAGAACTGGAAAGTTTCATAGATACAGATTGCCAAGTTTGCTGAAACTGAAGAAATGGAGAAATTGAAGTTGCAAAGAATGCAGGCAAGCTGCAAATCAGCTCAATCTAAGAATTTACTGAAAAATAAGATTTTGCTCGATGCAGAGAACTAACTCTTACTAAATAGATACTGTAATTTAGAAATTGTAAGTTCAGTTGAATCATAACTATGTCTAGATGTGTGGAGCGAAAGAAATAAAGACACTTGTTTAGATAGGCAGAGGAAATTAATAGAGATAGTGAAGTTGTTGGAAAGTAAGAAACTTTTATATGGAGAGAAGCAGCAGATCTTACAAGCAGAGAATGTCGATAAACTGGAAGATTTTACAAATATGGGGAATGAGAAATATCTGCAGATAGACAAAATGCTAGAATATCTTCAATTGCTAGGTTTTGATATTTTGTTATCCGCATCAAACCAGGTTTGTTGAAATCCAAAGATATGGAGTTCAACAATAATAATTATTGGAGATGTAGAAATTGATTGAATTGAAGAAAGTTGTACAATCAGTGAACGAGCAGATGATACAAAGATAGAATTTGATGAAAATAGCAGATTTTGCAAAGTTTACGAATATGAGATATCTGCTTATAGAGAAAATGCTTCAATATGTGTTATTGCTAGAACTGGAAAGTTTCATAGATACAGATTGCCAAGTTTGCTGAAACTGAAGAAATGGAGAAATTGAAGTTGCAAAGAATGCAGGCAAGCTGCAAATCAGCTCAATCTAAGAATTTACTGAAAAATAAGATTTTGCTCGATGCAGAGAACTAACTCTTACTAAATAGATACTGTAATTCAGAAATTGTAAGTTCAGTTGAATCATAACTATGTCTAGATGTGCGGAGCGAAAGAAATAGAGACACTTGTTTAGATAGGCAGAGGAAATTAATAGAGATAGTGAAGTTGTTGGAAAGTAAGAAACTTGTATATGGAGAGGAGCAGCAGATCTTACAAGCAGGGAATGTCGATAAACTGGAAGATTTTACAAATATGGGGAATGAGAAATATCTGCACATAGAGAAAATGCTAGAATATCATCAATTGCTAGGTTTTGATATTTTGTTATCCGCATCGAACCATGTTTGTTTAAATTGAGGGATATGGAGATTTTGATTGTGCAGCTAACGCAGAGAATTTTGAATCTGCAGAATTTGATGAATTACAAGAAAGTGAAGACTTTTGCTTGACATAGAAGCCAGAGCTGTTGAAAATTATAGGAATGGAGATTTGAAGGCATAATTCAACAAAGAACATTGAAAATTGTGTAGTATGTTAGAAATAGTTCTATTTGTGTATTACAACAAGAAAAATTATTGGAGATGTAGAAATGATTGAATTGAAGAAAGCTGTACAATAAGTGAAAGATCATATGATACAAAGATAGAATTTGATGAACATAGGAGATTTTGCAAAGTGTAGTAATATAAGATATCTGCTTATAGAGAAAATGCTTCAATATGTGTTATTGCTAGAAATGGTAAGTTTCATAGATACAGAGAGCCAAGTTTGATGAAATTGAAGAAATGGAGAAATTGAAGTTGCAAAGAATGCAGGCAAGCTGCAAATCAGCTCAATCTAAGAATTTACTGAAAAATAAGATTTTGCTCGATGCAGAGAACTAACTCTTACTAAATAGATACTGTAATTCAGAAATTGTAAGTTCAGTTGAATCATAACTATGTCTAGATGTGTGGAGCGAAAGAAATAGAGACACTTGTTTAGATAGGCAGAGGAAATTAATAGAGATAGTGAAGTTGTTGGAAAGTAAGAAACTTGTATATGGAGAGGAGCAGCAGATCTTACAAGCAGAGAATGTCGATAAACTGGAAGATTTTACAAATATGGGGAATGAGAAATATCTGCAGATAGAGAAAATGCTAGAATATCATCAATTGCTAGGTTTTGATATTTTGTTATCCGCATCGAACCATGTTTGTTTAAATTGAGGGATATGGAGATTTTGATTGTGCAGCTAACGCAGAGAATTTTGAATCTGCAGAATTTGATGAATTACAAGAAAGTGAATACTTTTGCTTGACATAGAAGCCAGAGCTGTTGAAAATTATAGGAATGGAGATATTGAAGGCATAATCAAACAAATAACATTGAAAAATGTGTAGTTTGTTAGAAATAGTTCTATTTGTGTATTACAACAAGAAAAATTATTGGAGATGTAGAAATTGATTGAATTGAAGAAAGTTGAACAATCAATGAACGAGCAGATGATACAAAGATAGAATTTGATGAAAATAGCAGATTTTGCAAAGTTTACGAATATGAGATATCTGCTTATAGAGAAAATGCTTCAATATGTGTTATTGCTAGAACTGGAAAGTTTCATAGATACAGATTGCCAAGTTTGCTGAAACTGAAGAACTGGAGAAATTGAAGTTGCAAAGAATGCAGGCAAGCTGCAAATCAGCTCAATCTAAGAATTTACTGAAAAATAAGATTTTGCTCGATGCAGAGAACTAACTCTTACTAAATAGATACTGTAATTCAGAAATTGTAAGTTCAGTTGAATCATAACTATGTCTAGATGTGTGGAGCGAAAGAAATAGAGACACTTGTTTAGATAGGCAGAGGAAATTAATAGAGATAGTGAAGTTGTTGGAAAGTAAGAAACTTGTATATCGAGAGGAGCAGCAGATCTTACAAGCAGAGAATGTCGATAAACTGGAAGATTTTACAAATATGGGGAATGAGAAATATCTGCAGATAGAGAAAATGCTAGAATATCTTCAATTGCTAGGTTTTGATATTTTGTTATCCGCATCAAACCAGGTTTGTTGAAATTGAAGGATATGGAGATATTGATTGTGCAGTTAACGCAGAGAATTTTGAATCTGCAGAATTTGATGAATTACAAGAAAGTGAATACTTTTGCTTGACATAGAATCCAATTCTGTTGAAAAATATAGGAATGGAGATATCGAAGGCATAATTGACCAAAGAACATTGAAAAATGAGTAGTTTGTTAGAAATAGTTTTATTAATGTAGTTCAACAATAATAATTATTGGAGATGTAGAAACTGATTGAATTGAAGAAAGTTGTACAATCAGTGAACGAGCAGATGATACAAAGATAGAATTTGAAGAAAATAGCAGATTTTGCAAAGTTTACGAATATGAGATATCTGCTTATAGAGAAAATGCTTCAATATGTGTTATTGCTAGAACTGGAAAGTTTCATAGATACAGATTGCCAATTTTGCTGAAACTGAAGAAATGGAGAAATTGAAGTCGCAAAGAATGCAGGCAAGCTGCAAATCAGCTCAATCTAAGAATTTACTGAAAAATAAGATTTTGCTCGATGCAGAGAACTAACTCTTACTAAATAGATACTGTAATTCAGAAATTGTAAGTTCAGTTGAATCATAACTATGTCTAGATGTGTGGAGCGAAAGAAATAGAGACACTTGTTTAGATAGGCAGAGAAAATTAATAGAGATAGTGAAGTTGTTGGAAAGTAAGAAACTTGTATATGGAGAGGAGCAGCAGATCCTACAAGCAGAGAATGTCGATAAACTGGAAGATTTTACAAATATGGGGAATGAGAAATATCTGCAGATAGAGAAAATGCTAGAATATCATCAATTGCTAGGTTTTGATATTTTGTTATCCGCATCGAACCAGGTTTGTTTAAATTGAGGGATATGGAGATATTGATTGTGCAGTTAACGCAGAGAATTTTGAATCTGCAGAATTTGATGAATTACAAGAAAGTGAATACTTTTGCTTGACATAGAAGCCAGAGCTGTTGAAAATTATAGGAATGGAGATATTGAAGGCATAATCAAACAAATAACATTGAAAAATGTGTAGTTTGTTAGAAATAGTTCTATTTGTGTATTACAACAAGAAAAATTATTGGAGATGTAGAAATTGATTGAATTGAAGAAAGTTGTACAATCAATGAACGAGCAGATGATACAAAGATAGAATTTGATGAAAATAGCAGATTTTGCAAAGTTTACGAATATGAGATATCTGCTTATAGAGAAAATGCTTCAATATGTGTTATTGCTAGAACTGGAAAGTTTCATAGATACAGATTGCCAAGTTTGCTAAAACTAAAGAACTGGAGAAATTGAAGTTGCAAAGAATGCAGGCAAGCTGCAAATCAGCTCAATCTAAGAATTTACTGAAAAATAAGATTTTGCTCGATGCAGAGAACTAACTCTTACTAAATAGATACTGTAATTCAGAAATTGTAAGTTCAGTTGAATCATAACTATGTCTAGATGTGTGGAGCGAAAGAAATAGAGACACTTGTTTAGATAGGCAGAGAAAATTAATAGAGATAGTGAAGTTGTTGGAAAGTAAGAAACTTGTATATGGAGAGGAGCAGCAGATCCTACAAGCAGAGAATGTCGATAAACTGGAAGATTTTACAAATATGGGGAATGAGAAATATCTGCAGATAGAGAAAATGCTAGAATATAATCAATTGCTAGGTTTTGATATTTTGTTATCCGCATCGAACCAGGTTTGTTTAAATTGAGGGATATGGAGATATTGATTGTGCAGTTAACGCAGAGAATTTTGAATCTGCAGAATTTGATGAATTACAAGAAAGTGAATACTTTTGCTTGACATAGAAGCCAGAGCTGTTGAAAATTATAGGAATGGAGATATTGAAGGCATAATCAAACAAATAACATTGAAAAATGTGTAGTTTGTTAGAAATAGTTCTATTTGTGTATTACAACAAGAAAAATTATTGGAGATGTAGAAATTGATTGAATTGAAGAAAGTTGAACAATCAATGAACGAGCAGATGATACAAAGATAGAATTTGATGAAAATAGCAGATTTTGCAAAGTTTACGAATATGAGATATCTGCTTATAGAGAAAATGCTTCAATATGTGTTATTGCTAGAACTGGAAAGTTTCATAGATACAGATTGCCAAGTTTGCTGAAACTGAAGAACTGGAGAAATTGAAGTTGCAAAGAATGCAGGCAAGCTGCAAATCAGCTCAATCTAAGAATTTACTGAAAAATAAGATTTTGCTCGATGCAGAGAACTAACTCTTACTAAATAGATACTGTAATTCAGAAATTGTAAGTTCAGTTGAATCATAACTATGTCTAGATGTGTGGAGCGAAAGAAATAGAGACACTTGTTTAGATAGGCAGAGGAAATTAATAGAGATAGTGAAGTTGTTGGAAAGTAAGAAACTTGTATATCGAGAGGAGCAGCAGATCTTACAAGCAGAGAATGTCGATAAACTGGAAGATTTTACAAATATGGGGAATGAGAAATATCTGCAGATAGAGAAAATGCTAGAATATCTTCAATTGCTAGGTTTTGATATGTTGTTATCCGCATCAAACCAGGTTTGTTGAAATTGAAGGATATGGAGATATTGATTGTGCAGTTAACGCAGAGAATTTTGAATCTGCAGAATTTGATGAATTACAAGAAAGTGAATACTTTTGCTTGACATAGAATCCAATTCTGTTGAAAAATATAGGAATGGAGATATCGAAGGCATAATTGACCAAAGAACATTGAAAAATGAGTAGTTTGTTAGAAATAGTTTTATTAATGTAGTTCAACAATAATAATTATTGGAGATGTAGAAATTGATTGAATTGAAGAAAGTTGTACAATCAGTGAACGAGCAGATGATACAAAGATAGAATTTGATGAAAATAGCAGATTTTGCAAAGTTTACGAATATGAGATATCTGCTTATAGAGAAAATGCTTCTATATGTGTTATTGCTAGAACTGGAAAGTTTCATAGATACAGATTGCCAAGTTTGCTGAAACTGAAGAAATGGAGAAATTGAAGTTGCAAAGAATGCAGGCAAGCTGCAAATCAGCTCAATCTAAGAATTTACTGAAAAATAAGATTTTGCTCGATGCAGAGAACTAACTCTTACTAAATAGATACTGTAATTTAGAAATTGTAAGTTCAGTTGAATCATAACTATGTCTAGATGTGTGGAGCGAAAGAAATAAAGACACTTGTTTAGATAGGCAGAGGAAATTAATAGAGATAGTGAAGTTGTTGGAAAGTAAGAAACTTTTATATGGAGAGAAGCAGCAGATCTTACAAGCAGAGAATGTCGATAAACTGGAAGATTTTACAAATATGGGGAATGAGAAATATCTGCAGATAGACAAAATGCTAGAATATCTTCAATTGCTAGGTTTTGATATTTTGTTATCCGCATCAAACCAGGTTTGTTGAAATCCAAAGATATGGAGTTCAACAATAATAATTATTGGAGATGTAGAAATTGATTGAATTGAAGAAAGTTGTACAATCACTGAACGAGCAGATGATACAAAGATAGAATTTGATGAAAATAGCAGATTTTGCAAAGTTTACGAATATGAGATATCTGCTTATAGAGAAAATGCTTCAATATGTGTTATTGCTAGAACTGGAAAGTTTCATAGATACAGATTGCCAAGTTTGCTGAAACTGAAGAAATGGAGAAATTGAAGTTGCAAAGAATGCAGGCAAGCTGCAAATCAGCTCAATCTAAGAATTTACTGAAAAATAAGATTTTGCTCGATGCAGAGAACTAACTCTTACTAAATAGATACTGTAATTCAGAAATTGTAAGTTCAGTTGAATCATAACTATGTCTAGATGTGCGGAGCGAAAGAAATAGAGACACTTGTTTAGATAGGCAGAGGAAATTAATAGAGATAGTGAAGTTGTTGGAAAGTAAGAAACTTGTATATGGAGAGGAGCAGCAGATCTTACAAGCAGGGAATGTCGATAAACTGGAAGATTTTACAAATATGGGGAATGAGAAATATCTGCACATAGAGAAAATGCTAGAATATCATCAATTGCTAGGTTTTGATATTTTGTTATCCGCATCGAACCATGTTTGTTTAAATTGAGGGATATGGAGATTTTGATTGTGCAGCTAACGCAGAGAATTTTGAATCTGCAGAATTTGATGAATTACAAGAAAGTGAAGACTTTTGCTTGACATAGAAGCCAGAGCTGTTGAAAATTATAGGAATGGAGATTTGAAGGCATAATTCAACAAAGAACATTGAAAATTGTGTAGTATGTTAGAAATAGTTCTATTTGTGTATTACAACAAGAAAAATTATTGGAGATGTAGAAATGATTGAATTGAAGAAAGCTGTACAATAAGTGAAAGATCATATGATACAAAGATAGAATTTGATGAACATAGGAGATTTTGCAAAGTGTAGTAATATAAGATATCTGCTTATAGAGAAAATGCTTCAATATGTGTTATTGCTAGAAATGGTAAGTTTCATAGATACAGAGAGCCAAGTTTGATGAAATTGAAGAAATGGAGAAATTGAAGTTGCAAAGAATGCAGGCAAGCTGCAAATCAGCTCAATCTAAGAATTTACTGAAAAATAAGATTTTGCTCGATGCAGAGAACTAACTCTTACTAAATAGATACTGTAATTCAGAAATTGTAAGTTCAGTTGAATCATAACTATGTCTAGATGTGTGGAGCGAAAGAAATAGAGACACTTGTTTAGATAGGCAGAGGAAATTAATAGAGATAGTGAAGTTGTTGGAAAGTAAGAAACTTGTATATGGAGAGGAGCAGCAGATCTTACAAGCAGAGAATGTCGATAAACTGGAAGATTTTACAAATATGGGGAATGAGAAATATCTGCAGATAGAGAAAATGCTAGAATATCATCAATTGCTAGGTTTTGATATTTTGTTATCCGCATCGAACCATGTTTGTTTAAATTGAGGGATATGGAGATTTTGATTGTGCAGCTAACGCAGAGAATTTTGAATCTGCAGAATTTGATGAATTACAAGAAAGTGAATACTTTTGCTTGACATAGAAGCCAGAGCTGTTGAAAATTATAGGAATGGAGATATTGAAGGCATAATCAAACAAATAACATTGAAAAATGTGTAGTTTGTTAGAAATAGTTCTATTTGTGTATTACAACAAGAAAAATTATTGGAGATGTAGAAATTGATTGAATTGAAGAAAGTTGAACAATCAATGAACGAGCAGATGATACAAAGATAGAATTTGATGAAAATAGCAGATTTTGCAAAGTTTACGAATATGAGATATCTGCTTATAGAGAAAATGCTTCAATATGTGTTATTGCTAGAACTGGAAAGTTTCATAGATACAGATTGCCAAGTTTGCTGAAACTGAAGAACTGGAGAAATTGAAGTTGCAAAGAATGCAGGCAAGCTGCAAATCAGCTCAATCTAAGAATTTACTGAAAAATAAGATTTTGCTCGATGCAGAGAACTAACTCTTACTAAATAGATACTGTAATTCAGAAATTGTAAGTTCAGTTGAATCATAACTATGTCTAGATGTGTGGAGCGAAAGAAATAGAGACACTTGTTTAGATAGGCAGAGGAAATTAATAGAGATAGTGAAGTTGTTGGAAAGTAAGAAACTTGTATATCGAGAGGAGCAGCAGATCTTACAAGCAGAGAATGTCGATAAACTGGAAGATTTTACAAATATGGGGAATGAGAAATATCTGCAGATAGAGAAAATGCTAGAATATCTTCAATTGCTAGGTTTTGATATTTTGTTATCCGCATCAAACCAGGTTTGTTGAAATTGAAGGATATGGAGATATTGATTGTGCAGTTAACGCAGAGAATTTTGAATCTGCAGAATTTGATGAATTACAAGAAAGTGAATACTTTTGCTTGACATAGAATCCAATTCTGTTGAAAAATATAGGAATGGAGATATCGAAGGCATAATTGACCAAAGAACATTGAAAAATGAGTAGTTTGTTAGAAATAGTTTTATTAATGTAGTTCAACAATAATAATTATTGGAGATGTAGAAATTGATTGAATTGAAGAAAGTTGTACAATCAGTGAACGAGCAGATGATACAAAGATAGAATTTGATGAAAATAGCAGATTTTGCAAAGTTTACGAATATGAGATATCTGCTTATAGAGAAAATGCTTCTATATGTGTTATTGCTAGAACTGGAAAGTTTCATAGATACAGATTGCCAAGTTTGCTGAAACTGAAGAAATGGAGAAATTGAAGTTGCAAAGAATGCAGGCAAGCTGCAAATCAGCTCAATCTAAGAATTTACTGAAAAATAAGATTTTGCTCGATGCAGAGAACTAACTCTTACTAAATAGATACTGTAATTTAGAAATTGTAAGTTCAGTTGAATCATAACTATGTCTAGATGTGTGGAGCGAAAGAAATAAAGACACTTGTTTAGATAGGCAGAGGAAATTAATAGAGATAGTGAAGTTGTTGGAAAGTAAGAAACTTTTATATGGAGAGAAGCAGCAGATCTTACAAGCAGAGAATGTCGATAAACTGGAAGATTTTACAAATATGGGGAATGAGAAATATCTGCAGATAGACAAAATGCTAGAATATCTTCAATTGCTAGGTTTTGATATTTTGTTATCCGCATCAAACCAGGTTTGTTGAAATCCAAAGATATGGAGTTCAACAATAATAATTATTGGAGATGTAGAAATTGATTGAATTGAAGAAAGTTGTACAATCAGTGAACGAGCAGATGATACAAAGATAGAATTTGATGAAAATAGCAGATTTTGCAAAGTTTACGAATATGAGATATCTGCTTATAGAGAAAATGCTTCTATATGTGTTATTGCTAGAACTGGAAAGTTTCATAGATACAGATTGCCAAGTTTGCTGAAACTGAAGAAATGGAGAAATTGAAGTTGCAAAGAATGCAGGCAAGCTGCAAATCAGCTCAATCTAAGAATTTACTGAAAAATAAGATTTTGCTCGATGCAGAGAACTAACTCTTACTAAATAGATACTGTAATTTAGAAATTGTAAGTTCAGTTGAATCATAACTATGTCTAGATGTGTGGAGCGAAAGAAATAAAGACACTTGTTTAGATAGGCAGAGGAAATTAATAGAGATAGTGAAGTTGTTGGAAAGTAAGAAACTTTTATATGGAGAGAAGCAGCAGATCTTACAAGCAGAGAATGTCGATAAACTGGAAGATTTTACAAATATGGGGAATGAGAAATATCTGCAGATAGAGAAAATGCTAGAATATCTTCAATTGCTAGGTTTTGATATTTTGTTATCCGCATCAAACCAGGTTTGTTGAAATTGAATGATATGGAGATATTGATTGTGCAGTTAACGCAGAGAATTTTGAATCTGCAGAATTTGATGAATTACAAGAAAGTGAATACTTTTGCTTGACATAGAATCCAATTCTGTTGAAAAATATAGGAATGGAGATATCGAAGGCATAATTGACCAAAGAACATTGAAAAATGAGTAGTTCGTTAGAAATAGTTTTATTAATGTAGTTCAACAATAATAATTATTGGAGATGTAGAAATTGATTGAATTGAAGAAAGTTGTACAATCACTGAACGAGCAGATGATACAAAGATAGAATTTGATGAAAATAGCAGATTTTGCAAAGTTTACGAATATGAGATATCTGCTTATAGAGAAAATGCTTCAATATGTGTTATTGCTAGAACTGGAAAGTTTCATAGATACAGATTGCCAAGTTTGCTGAAACTGAAGAAATGGAGAAATTGAAGTTGCAAAGAATGCAGGCAAGCTGCAAATCAGCTCAATCTAAGAATTTACTGAAAAATAAGATTTTGCTCGATGCAGAGAACTAACTCTTACTAAATAGATACTGTAATTCAGAAATTGTAAGTTCAGTTGAATCATAACTATGTCTAGATGTGCGGAGCGAAAGAAATAGAGACACTTGTTTAGATAGGCAGAGGAAATTAATAGAGATAGTGAAGTTGTTGGAAAGTAAGAAACTTGTATATGGAGAGGAGCAGCAGATCTTACAAGCAGGGAATGTCGATAAACTGGAAGATTTTACAAATATGGGGAATGAGAAATATCTGCACATAGAGAAAATGCTAGAATATCATCAATTGCTAGGTTTTGATATTTTGTTATCCGCATCGAACCATGTTTGTTTAAATTGAGGGATATGGAGATTTTGATTGTGCAGCTAACGCAGAGAATTTTGAATCTGCAGAATTTGATGAATTACAAGAAAGTGAAGACTTTTGCTTGACATAGAAGCCAGAGCTGTTGAAAATTATAGGAATGGAGATTTGAAGGCATAATTCAACAAAGAACATTGAAAATTGTGTAGTATGTTAGAAATAGTTCTATTTGTGTATTACAACAAGAAAAATTATTGGAGATGTAGAAATGATTGAATTGAAGAAAGCTGTACAATAAGTGAAAGATCATATGATACAAAGATAGAATTTGATGAACATAGGAGATTTTGCAAAGTGTAGTAATATAAGATATCTGCTTATAGAGAAAATGCTTCAATATGTGTTATTGCTAGAAATGGTAAGTTTCATAGATACAGAGAGCCAAGTTTGATGAAATTGAAGAAATGGAGAAATTGAAGTTGCAAAGAATGCAGGCAAGCTGCAAATCAGCTCAATCTAAGAATTTACTGAAAAATAAGATTTTGCTCGATGCAGAGAACTAACTCTTACTAAATAGATACTGTAATTCAGAAATTGTAAGTTCAGTTGAATCATAACTATGTCTAGATGTGTGGAGCGAAAGAAATAGAGACACTTGTTTAGATAGGCAGAGGAAATTAATAGAGATAGTGAAGTTGTTGGAAAGTAAGAAACTTGTATATGGAGAGGAGCAGCAGATCTTACAAGCAGAGAATGTCGATAAACTGGAAGATTTTACAAATATGGGGAATGAGAAATATCTGCAGATAGAGAAAATGCTAGAATATCATCAATTGCTAGGTTTTGATATTTTGTTATCCGCATCGAACCATGTTTGTTTAAATTGAGGGATATGGAGATTTTGATTGTGCAGCTAACGCAGAGAATTTTGAATCTGCAGAATTTGATGAATTACAAGAAAGTGAATACTTTTGCTTGACATAGAAGCCAGAGCTGTTGAAAATTATAGGAATGGAGATATTGAAGGCATAATCAAACAAATAACATTGAAAAATGTGTAGTTTGTTAGAAATAGTTCTATTTGTGTATTACAACAAGAAAAATTATTGGAGATGTAGAAATTGATTGAATTGAAGAAAGTTGAACAATCAATGAACGAGCAGATGATACAAAGATAGAATTTGATGAAAATAGCAGATTTTGCAAAGTTTACGAATATGAGATATCTGCTTATAGAGAAAATGCTTCAATATGTGTTATTGCTAGAACTGGAAAGTTTCATAGATACAGATTGCCAAGTTTGCTGAAACTGAAGAACTGGAGAAATTGAAGTTGCAAAGAATGCAGGCAAGCTGCAAATCAGCTCAATCTAAGAATTTACTGAAAAATAAGATTTTGCTCGATGCAGAGAACTAACTCTTACTAAATAGATACTGTAATTCAGAAATTGTAAGTTCAGTTGAATCATAACTATGTCTAGATGTGTGGAGCGAAAGAAATAGAGACACTTGTTTAGATAGGCAGAGGAAATTAATAGAGATAGTGAAGTTGTTGGAAAGTAAGAAACTTGTATATCGAGAGGAGCAGCAGATCTTACAAGCAGAGAATGTCGATAAACTGGAAGATTTTACAAATATGGGGAATGAGAAATATCTGCAGATAGAGAAAATGCTAGAATATCTTCAATTGCTAGGTTTTGATATTTTGTTATCCGCATCAAACCAGGTTTGTTGAAATTGAAGGATATGGAGATATTGATTGTGCAGTTAACGCAGAGAATTTTGAATCTGCAGAATTTGATGAATTACAAGAAAGTGAATACTTTTGCTTGACATAGAATCCAATTCTGTTGAAAAATATAGGAATGGAGATATCGAAGGCATAATTGACCAAAGAACATTGAAAAATGAGTAGTTTGTTAGAAATAGTTTTATTAATGTAGTTCAACAATAATAATTATTGGAGATGTAGAAATTGATTGAATTGAAGAAAGTTGTACAATCAGTGAACGAGCAGATGATACAAAGATAGAATTTGATGAAAATAGCAGATTTTGCAAAGTTTACGAATATGAGATATCTGCTTATAGAGAAAATGCTTCTATATGTGTTATTGCTAGAACTGGAAAGTTTCATAGATACAGATTGCCAAGTTTGCTGAAACTGAAGAAATGGAGAAATTGAAGTTGCAAAGAATGCAGGCAAGCTGCAAATCAGCTCAATCTAAGAATTTACTGAAAAATAAGATTTTGCTCGATGCAGAGAACTAACTCTTACTAAATAGATACTGTAATTTAGAAATTGTAAGTTCAGTTGAATCATAACTATGTCTAGATGTGTGGAGCGAAAGAAATAAAGACACTTGTTTAGATAGGCAGAGGAAATTAATAGAGATAGTGAAGTTGTTGGAAAGTAAGAAACTTTTATATGGAGAGAAGCAGCAGATCTTACAAGCAGAGAATGTCGATAAACTGGAAGATTTTACAAATATGGGGAATGAGAAATATCTGCAGATAGACAAAATGCTAGAATATCTTCAATTGCTAGGTTTTGATATTTTGTTATCCGCATCAAACCAGGTTTGTTGAAATCCAAAGATATGGAGTTCAACAATAATAATTATTGGAGATGTAGAAATTGATTGAATTGAAGAAAGTTGTACAATCAGTGAACGAGCAGATGATACAAAGATAGAATTTGATGAAAATAGCAGATTTTGCAAAGTTTACGAATATGAGATATCTGCTTATAGAGAAAATGCTTCTATATGTGTTATTGCTAGAACTGGAAAGTTTCATAGATACAGATTGCCAAGTTTGCTGAAACTGAAGAAATGGAGAAATTGAAGTTGCAAAGAATGCAGGCAAGCTGCAAATCAGCTCAATCTAAGAATTTACTGAAAAATAAGATTTTGCTCGATGCAGAGAACTAACTCTTACTAAATAGATACTGTAATTTAGAAATTGTAAGTTCAGTTGAATCATAACTATGTCTAGATGTGTGGAGCGAAAGAAATAAAGACACTTGTTTAGATAGGCAGAGGAAATTAATAGAGATAGTGAAGTTGTTGGAAAGTAAGAAACTTTTATATGGAGAGAAGCAGCAGATCTTACAAGCAGAGAATGTCGATAAACTGGAAGATTTTACAAATATGGGGAATGAGAAATATCTGCAGATAGAGAAAATGCTAGAATATCTTCAATTGCTAGGTTTTGATATTTTGTTATCCGCATCAAACCAGGTTTGTTGAAATTGAATGATATGGAGATATTGATTGTGCAGTTAACGCAGAGAATTTTGAATCTGCAGAATTTGATGAATTACAAGAAAGTGAATACTTTTGCTTGACATAGAATCCAATTCTGTTGAAAAATATAGGAATGGAGATATCGAAGGCATAATTGACCAAAGAACATTGAAAAATGAGTAGTTCGTTAGAAATAGTTTTATTAATGTAGTTCAACAATAATAATTATTGGAGATGTAGAAATTGATTGAATTGAAGAAAGTTGTACAATCAGTGAACGAGCAGATGATACAAAGATAGAATTTGATGAAAATAGCAGATTTTGCAAAGTTTACGAATATGAGATATCTGCTTATAGAGAAAATGCTTCTATATGTGTTATTGCTAGAACTGGAAAGTTTCATAGATACAGATTGCCAAGTTTGCTGAAACTGAAGAAATGGAGAAATTGAAGTTGCAAAGAATGCAGGCAAGCTGCAAATCAGCTCAATCTAAGAATTTACTGAAAAATAAGATTTTGCTCGATGCAGAGAACTAACTCTTACTAAATAGATACTGTAATTTAGAAATTGTAAGTTCAGTTGAATCATAACTATGTCTAAATGTGTGGAGCGAAAGAAATAAAGACACTTGTTTAGATAGGCAGAGGAAATTAATAGAGATAGTGAAGTTGTTGGAAAGTAAGAAACTTTTATATGGAGAGAAGCAGCAGATCTTACAAGCAGAGAATGTCGATAAACTGGAAGATTTTACAAATATGGGGAATGAGAAATATCTGCACATAGAGAAAATGCTAGAATATCATCAATTGCTAGGTTTTGATATTTTGTTATCCGCATCGAACCATGTTTGTTTAAATTGAGGGATATGGAGATTTTGATTGTGCAGCTAACGCAGAGAATTTTGAATCTGCAGAATTTGATGAATTACAAGAAAGTGAAGACTTTTGCTTGACATAGAAGCCAGAGCTGTTGAAAATTATAGGAATGGAGATTTGAAGGCATAATTCAACAAAGAACATTGAAAATTGTGTAGTATGTTAGAAATAGTTCTATTTGTGTATTACAACAAGAAAAATTATTGGAGATGTAGAAATGATTGAATTGAAGAAAGCTGTACAATAAGTGAAAGATCATATGATACAAAGATAGAATTTGATGAACATAGGAGATTTTGCAAAGTGTAGTAATATAAGATATCTGCTTATAGAGAAAATGCTTCAATATGTGTTATTGCTAGAAATGGTAAGTTTCATAGATACAGAGAGCCAAGTTTGATGAAACTGAAGAAATGGAGAAATTGAAGTTGCAAAGAATGCAGGCAAGCTGCAAATCAGCTCAATCTAAGAATTTACTGAAAAATAAGATTTTTCTCGATGCAGAGAACTAACTCTTACTAAATAGATACTGTAATTTAGAAATTGTAAGTTCAGTTGAATCATAACTATGTCTAGATGTGTGGAGCGAAAGAAATAAAGACACTTGTTTAGATAGGCAGAGGAAATTAATAGAGATAGTGAAGTTGTTGGAAAGTAAGAAACTTTTTTATGGAGATAAGCAGCAGATCTTACAAGCAGAGAATGTCGATAAACTGGAAGATTTTACAAATATGGCGAATGAGAAATATCTGCAGATAGAGAAAATGCTAGAATATCATCAATTGCTCGGTTTTGATATTAAGTTATCCGCATCGAACCAGGTTTGTTTAAATTGACGGATATGGAGAAATTGATTGTGCAGTTAACGCAGAGATTTTTGAATCTGCAAAATTTGATGAATTACAAGAAAGTGAATACTTTTGCTTGACATAGAAGCCAGAGCTGTTGAAAATTATAGGAATGGAGATATTGAAGGCATAATTAAACAAATAACACTGAAAAATGTGTAGTTTGTTAGATATAGTTCTATTTGTGTATTACAACAAGAAAAATTATTGGAGATTTAGAAATGATTGAATTGAAGAAAGCTGTACAATAAGTGAAAGATCATATGATACAAAGATAGAATTTGATGAACATAGGAGATTTTGCAAAGTGTAGTAATATAAGATATCTGCTTATAGAGAAAATGCTTCTATGTGTCTTATTGCTAGAACTGGAAAGTTTCATAGATACAGAGAGCCAATTTTGAAGAAACTGAAGAGAAATTGAAGTTGCAGAGGATGCAAGCAACCTGCAAATGAGCTCAATCTGAGAAATTACTGAAAAATAAGATTTTGCTCGATGCAGAGAACTACTTTTACTGATAGATATTGTAATTCAGAAATTGTATTTTCAGTTGAATCATAACTATGACTAGATCGATAGAAATAGAGACACATATTAAGAAAGGCAGAGGAAATTAATAGAGCTAGTGAAGTTGTTGGAAAGTAAGAAACTTGTACATGGAGAGAAGCAGCAGATCCTACAAGCAGAGAATGTCGATAAACTGGAAGATTTTACAAATATGGGGAATGAGAAATATCTGCAGATAGAGAGTTTTGAATCTGCGGAATTTGATGAATTACAAGAAACTGAATACTTTTGCTTGACATAGAAACCAATTCTGCTGAAAAATATAGGAATGGAGATATCGAAGGCATAATTGACCAAAGAACATTGAAAAATGAGTAGTTTGTTAGAAATAGTTTTATTAATGTAGTTCAACAATAATAATTATTGGAGATGTAGAAATTGATTGAATTGAAGAAAGTTGTACAATCAGTGAACGAGCAGATGATACAAAGATAGAATTTGATGAAAATAGCAGATTTTGCAAAGTTTACGAATATGTGATATCTGCTTATAGAGAAAATGCTTCAATATGTGTTATTGCTAGAACTGGAAAGTTTCATAGATACAGATTGCCAAGTTTGCTGAAACTGAAGAAATGGAGAAATTGAAGTTGCAAAGAATGCAGGCAAGCTGCAAATCAGCTCAATCTAAGAATTTACTGAAAAATAAGATTTTGCTCGATGCAGAGAAATAACTCTTACTAAATAGATACTGTAATTCAGAAATTGTAAGTTCAGTTGAATCATAACTATGGCTAGATGTGTGGAGCGAAAGAAATAGAGACACTTGGCAGAGGAAATTAATAGAGATAGTGAAGTTGTTGGAAAGTAAGAAACTTGTATATGGAGAGGAGCAGCAGATCTTACAAGCAGAGAATGTCGATAAACTGGAAGATTTTACAAATATGGGGAATGAGAAATATCTGCACATAGAGAAAATGCTAGAATATCATCAATTGCTAGGTTTTGATATTTTGTTATCCGCATCGAACCATGTTTGTTTAAATTGAGGGATATGGAGATTTTGATTGTGCAGCTAACGCAGAGAATTTTGAATCTGCAGAATTTGATGAATTACAAGAAAGTGAAGACTTTTGCTTGACATAGAAGCCAGAGCTGTTGAAAATTATAGGAATGGAGATTTGAAGGCATAATTCAACAAAGAACATTGAAAATTGTGTAGTATGTTAGAAATAGTTCTATTTGTGTATTACAACAAGAAAAATTATTGGAGATGTAGAAATGATTGAATTGAAGAAAGCTGTACAATAAGTGAAATATCATATGATACAAAGATAGAATTTGATGAAAATAGCAGATTTTGCAAAGTTTACGAATATGTGATATCTGCTTATAGAGAAAATGCTTCAATATGTGTTATTGCTAGAACTGGAAAGTTTCATAGATACAGATTGCCAAGTTTGCTGAAACTGAAGAAATGGAGAAATTGAAGTTGCAAAGAATGCAGGCAAGCTGCAAATCAGCTCAATCTAAGAATTTACTGAAAAATAAGATTTTGCTCGATGCAGAGAACTAACTCTTACTAAATAGATACTGTAATTCAGAAATTGTAAGTTCAGTTGAATCACAACTATGGCTAGATGTGTGGAGCGAAAGAAATAGAGACACTTGTTTAGATAGGCAGAGGAAATTAATAGAGATAGTGAAGTTGTTGAAAAGTAAGAAACTTGTATATGGAGAGGATCAGCAGATCTTACAAGCAGAGAATGTCGATAAACTGGAAGATTTTACAAATATGGGGAATGAGAAATATCTGCACATAGAGAAAATGCTAGAATATCATCAATTGCTAGGTTTTGATATTTTGTTATCCGCATCGAACCATGTTTGTTTAAATTGAGGGATATGGAGATTTTGATTGTGCAGCTAACGCAGAGAATTTTGAATCTGCAGAATTTGATGAATTACAAGAAAGTGAAGACTTTTGCTTGACATAGAAGCCAGAGCTGTTGAAAGTTATAGGAATGGAGATATTGAAGGCATAATTCAACAAATAACATTGAAAAATGTGTAGTTTGTTAGAAATAATTCTATTTGTGTATTACAACAAGAAAAATTATTGGAGATGTAGAAATGATTGAATTGAAGAAAGCTGTACAATAAGTGAAAGATCATATGATACAAAGATAGAATTTGATGAACATAGGAGATTTTGCAAAGTGTAGTAATATGAGATATCTGCTTATAGAGAAAATGCTTCAATATTGCTAGAACTGGAAAGTTTCATAGATACAGATTGCCAAGTTTGCTGAAACTGAAGAAATAGAGAAATTGAAGTTGCAAAGAATGCAGGCAAGCTGCAAATCAGCTCAATCTAAGAATTTACTGAAAAATAAGATTTTTCTCGATGCATAGAACTAACTCTTACTAAATAGATACTGTAATTTAGAAATTGTAATTTCAGTTCAATCATAACTATGTCTAGATGTGTGGAGCGAAAGAAATAAAGACACTTGTTTAGATAGGCAGAGGAAATTAATAGAGATAGTGAAGTTGTTGGAAAGTAAGAAACTTGTATATGGAGTGAAGCAGCAGATCTTACAAGCAGAGAATGTCGATAAACTGGAAGATTTTACAAATATGGCGAATGAGAAATATCTGCAGATAGAGAAAATGCTGGAATATCATCAATTGCTCGGTTTTGATATTAAGTTATCCGCATCGAACCAGGTTTGTTTAAATTGAACGACATGGAGAAATTGATTGTGCAGTTAACGCAGAGAATTTTGAATCTGCAAAATTTGATGAATTACAAGAAAGTGAATACTTTTGCTTGACATAGAAGCCAGAGCTGTTGAAATTTATAGGAATGGAGATATTGAAGGCATAATTAAACAAATAACACTGAAAAATGTGTAGTTTGTTAGATATAGTTCTATTTGTGTATTACAACAAGAAAAATTATTGGAGATTTAGAAATGATTGAATTGAAGAAAGCTGTACAATAAGTGAAAGATCATATGATACAAAGATAGAATTTGATGAACATAGGAGATTTTGCAAAGTGTAGTAATATAAGATATCTGCTTATAGAGAAAATGCTTCTATATGTCTTATTGCTAGAACTGGAAAGTTTCATAGATACAGAGAGCCAAGTTTGAAGAAACTGAAGAAATGGAGAAATTGAAGTTGCAGAGGATGCAAGCAACCTGCAAATGAGCTCAATCTGAGAAATTACTGAAAAATAAGATTTTGCTCGATGCAGAGAACTACTTTTACTGATAGATATTGTAATTCAGAAATTGTATTTTCAGTTGAATCATAACTATGACTAGATGTGTGGATCGATAGAAATAGAGACACATATTAAGAAAGGCAGAGGAAATTAATAGATCTAGTGAAGTTGTTGGAAAGTAAGAAACTTGCACATGGAGAGAAGCAGCAGATCCTACAAGCAGAGAATTTCGATAAACTGGAAGATTTTACAAATATGGGGAATGAGAAATATCTGCAGATAGAGAATTTTGAATCTGCGGAATTTGATGAATTACAAGAAACTGAATACTTTTGCTTGACATAGGAACCAGATGTGTTAAAAAATATAGGAATGGAGATGTTCAGGTGTCTTGAAATGTGGGGAGCCTTAGAATTTGAGATGCTTGTTTAGATAGGCAGTGGAAATCAAGAGAGATAGCGAGGATAATGGAAAATATGAAACTTGTACATTCAGGAAAGTAGATGTTACAAGCAATAAATTTCGTGAAAATGTGAGATTTTGCAAATATGGGGAATGAGAAATATCTGCAGATAGCGAAAATGCTAGAATTTCATCAACTGCTAGGTTTTTTTTTGAAATTTTGCTATCCACAGTGAAACAAGATTGTGTAAATTGAGGGATATGGAGAAATTGATTGTGCAGCTAACGCAGAGAAGTGGGAATCTGCAGTATTTGATGAATTCCAGAAACCGAGTACTTTTGCTTGACATAGAGACCAGATCTGTTGAAAAATATAGGAATGGAGATATTGAAGGCATAATTGAACTTTTGCTGATAAATATTGAAATTGAGAAATTGCAAGTTCAGGTGAATGATAGTTGCTCGAAATCTTGGGAGATAACTATATAGAGACACTTCTTTAGATTGGCAGTAGGATTTATTAGAGATATCGGGGTTGATGGAAAGGAAGAAACTTGTACATTCAGTGAAAGAGCAGATGATACATAGAGCGAATTTGATGGAAATGGGAGATTTTGCAAATTTTACGAATATAATATATCTGCTTATAGAGAAAATGCTTCAATATGTGTTATTGCTAGAAATTGAGAGTTTGTTAGATACAGAGAGCCAAGTTTACTGAAACTGACGAAATGGAGAAATTAAAGTTGCAGAGACTGCGGGTAACTTGCAAATGAGCTCAATCTTAGAAATTACTCAAAAATAAGATTTTGATAGATGCAGAGAACTACTTTTGCTGATAAATATTGAAATTGAGGGATTGTATTGTCAGAAGAATGATAACTATGTGTGGAGTGATAGAAATAGACACACTTGTTTAGATAAGCAGAGGAAATTAATAGAGATAGCGAGTTTGTTGGAAAGTAAGAAACTTGTACATGAGGAGCAGCAGCAGAAACTACAAGCAGCGAATTTCGTGAAAATTTTGCGTATATCTGCTGATAGAGAAAATGCTTCAATTTACAGAGTTGCTAGAAATTCACAGCTTGATAGATACAGACAGCCAGGTTTGCTGAAATGAAGGAAATGCAGAAATTGAAGTTGTAGTGATTGTGGAGAATCTGCAAGTGTGCACTCTCTAACAAATTGCTGGAAATTGAGTATTTGATAAATATAGAGAACTTTATTTGTTGATAAATTTAGACATTGAAAAATTGTAGGTTCAGGTGATTGTAGGCTCGAAATGTGGGAAGTAATAGAAATAGAGACACTTGTTTAGGTAGGCAATGGAAATTAATAGAGATAGCGAAATTGATGGAAAAAAAGAAACTTGTGCATTCATGAAGGAGCATAAGTTGTCTGCTTCTCCACTGCGCAGCCGCAAACTGCCTCTGCACTGCGCAACCGCAGATTGCTTCAGCACTGCGCAGCCGTACACTTCTGCTCCCGCGCGCAGCCGCAGACCAGTTCCCCACTGCGCAGCCGCAGTGTACTCCTTCACCGCGCAGCCGCAGATTGCTTCAGCACTGCGCAGCCGCAGAATTCCGCGAAGCCACTTGACCGCCATTGAGGAAGGGATGACGCATTTAAATTTAACTTGAGTTTTAACGTGTTACTTCAGTAACAGAGACACTTGTTTAGGTAGGCAATGGAAATTAATAGAGATAGCGAGATTAATGGAAAAGAAGATACTTGTGCATTCATGAATGAGCAGAAGTTGTCTGCTTCTCCACCGCGCAACCGCAGATTGCTTCAGCACTGCGCAGCCGCAGAATTCCGCGAAGCCGCTTGACCGCCATTGAGGAAGGGATGACGCATTTAAATTTAACGTGAGTTTTAACGTGTTACTTCAGTAACAGAGACACTTGTTTAGGTTGGCAATGGAAATTAATAGAGATAGCGAGATTAATGGAAAAGAAGATACTTGTGCATTCATGAATGAGCAGAAGTTGTCTGCTTCTCCACCACGCAGCCGCAAACTGCCTCTGCACCGCGCAACCGCAGACTGTTTCAGCACTGCGCAGCCGCAGAATTCCGCGAAGCCGCTTGACCGCCATTGAGGAAGGGATGACGCATTTAAATTTAACGTGAGTTTTTTTGAGACTAATACACATTTCACTAACACACACTTCAGGCTGCGAGAGTGAAGCCAGCCCTAGCAATGTGAGCATCAACAGGGAGTCTAAAAGTTGACTGGAAATTAAGCGGACACTGTGTCAGTGTTTACACGGAATTAGGAGAGAGGGTGTGTTACTCTTTACAGTGGATTGGGAGAGATAGGCAGTGTTTACAAGGTATTGGGAGAGAGTGTATCACGATTCACCATGAATTGGGAGAGAGACACAGTGTTTACAGGGAATTGGGAGAGAGGGTGTGTTACTGTTTACAGTGGATTGGGAGAGATAGGCAGTGTTTACAAGGTATTGGGAGAGAGTGTATCACGATTCACCATGAATTGGGAGAGAGACACAGTGTTTACAGGGAATTTGGGGAGACAATGTCAGTGTTAAAAGGGAATTGGTACAGAGTGCCCAAGCATACAGGGAATTCGCACAGCGAGTGAGCAAGTTTAGAGGGAATTGCAGGGAGAGTGCCAGTGTTTACAGGGTTAGCATTAGGGTGACGGTGGGGGTTTAGGAGTTTAGGTTAGGGTTGGGGTTAGGGGTTAGGTTTTGGGCTCAGGCTAGGGCTAGGTTTACATGTTAGGGGTTAGGGTTAGGTGTTAGGGTTAGGGGCTTGGCGTTACTGGTAGGTATTAGGGTTATGGTTGGAATCGTGGTTGTAGTTTGGATTATGGTAATGTTTGGCTTATTAGGGTTAGGGTTATGGTTATTAGGGTTAGGGTTAGATT
The DNA here is from genome assembly GCA_026770705.1 of Isurus oxyrinchus. NCBI lineage: Eukaryota > Metazoa > Chordata > Chondrichthyes > Lamniformes > Lamnidae > Isurus > Isurus oxyrinchus. Next base: position 21,906 of record JANJGN010000300.1, on the reverse strand, counting down.
AGAGTTCGGGTTATTACCTTTTGTGTTAGAGTTCGGGTTAGGGATAGGACTAGTGTCATTTGCGTCTGGGCTTTGAGTGTGTGTTAGGGGTAGGGATAGGGTGAGGGTGAGGGTGGGGGTCAGGGTGGGGTTGAGGGTGAGTGTAAATGTTTAGGGGTGAGGGTAAGGGTTAGTGTTGAGTTAGCATTAGGGTTAGGGTGAGTTAGGGTTAGGGTGTGTTAGGGTTAGGGTTATGGTTTGGTTTAGAGTTGGTGTCGGGATCAGGGTTCGGGTTAGGGTTATGGTTAGTGCTAGGTCTAGGGCTAGGGTTCGGGTTAGGTGTAGTGTATTATGGTTAGGGTTAGGGCTAGCTTTAGGGTTAGGCTATGGGGTTAGGGTTTGGCCCCGCATTATGGTTAGGTTAAGGGTAAGGGATAGGGTTAGGATTATTGTGAGGGTGAGGATTATGTTAGGGTTAAGGTTAAGGTTAGGGTTAGGTGTATTAGGGTTAGGGTCAGGGTTTGGGTTAGGGGGTTAGGGTTAGGGGGTTAGGGTTAGGGGGTTAGGGTTAGGGGGTTAGGGTTAGGATTAGGGTGTTAGGGTTAGGGTTAGTGTTTAGGGTTAGGGGATTAGGGTTAGGGTTAAGGGGTTATGATGAGGGTTGGGGGTTAGGGTTAGGGTTAGGGGGTTAGGGTTAGGGGGTTAGAGTTAGTGTTAGGGGGTTAGGGTTAGGGGTTTAGGGCTAGGGTAAGGGTTACAGGGTTAGGGTTAGGGGGTTAGGGGGTTAGGGTTAGGGCGTTAGGGGGTTAGTGTTAGGCTTAGAGTTAGGGTTAGGGGGTTAGGGTTAGTGTTATGAGGTTAGGGTTAGGATTGGGAGTTAGGGTTAGGGGGTTAGGGTTAGAGTTTGGGTGTAAGGGTTAGGGTTAGGGTCAGGTGGTTAGGATTAGGGTTAGGGATTCGGGGGTTTGGGTGACGGTTAGGGTTAGTGGGTTAGGGTTAGGACGTTAGGGTTAGGTTTAGGGGGTTAGCGTTAGGGGGTTAGGGTTTGGGGGTTAGGGTTAGGGGGTTATTGTTAGGGTTAGGGGGTTAGGGTTAGGGGGTTAGGGTTAGGGGGTTAGGGGTAGGGTTAGTTGGTTAAGGTTAGGGTGTTAGGGTTAGGGGGTTAGGGTTAAATTAGGGTTAGGGTGTTAGGGTTAGGGTTAGCGGGTTATTGTTAGGGTTAGGGTTAGGGGGTAACGCTTAGGGTTAGTTTGTTAGGGTTTGGGTTAGGCTTAGGGTTAGGGGGTTATGGTTAGGGTTAGAGTTTGAGGGTTAGAGTTAGGGTTAGGGGCTTAGGGTTAGGGGGTTAGAGTTAGGGTTAGGGAAGGTTTGGGTTAGGGAGGTTTAGAGATAGGGTTAGGGAGGGTTAGGGTTAGTGTTAGGGTTTAGGGGTTAGGCTTAGGGTTAGGGATCAGGGTTCGGTTTCGGTTTAAGGGGTTAGGAGGTTAGGGTTAGGGAGCGCATTAGGGTTAAGGTTAGAGGGATGGTGAGGGTGAGTGTTAGGGTTAGGGTGAGGGTAGGGTTGAGGGTTAGGGTTAGGGTGCTGGTTAGGATGAGGGTTCGTGTGAGGGTTAGGGTTAGGGTTAAGGCTAGGGTTAAGGCTAGGTTTAGGGCATTAGGGTTTGGGTCAGGGCTAGGGCTAGGGTTATGGTTAGGGGTTAGGGGTTGGGGTTATGGTTAGGGGTGAGGGTTAGGATTTGGGTTAGGGTTAGGGTTAGGTGTCAGGGTTAGGGGTTGGGGTTGGGGTAGGGGTTAGGGTGTGAGGGTTAGGGGGTGAGGGTTAGGGGGTTAGGGTTAGGGGGTTAGTGTTGGGGGTTAGTGTTGGGGGTTAGTGTTAGGGTGTTAGTGTTAGGGTGTTAGGGTTAGGGTGTTAGGGTTAGGGTGTTAGGGTTAGGGTGTTAGGGTTAGGGGGTTAGGGTTAGGTGGTTAGGGTTAGGGGTTAGGGTTAGGGGGCTGGGTTAGGGTTAGGGGGTTAGTGTTAGGGTTAGGGTTAGCGGGTTCGGGTTAGGGTTAGGGGCTTAGGGTTAGGGTTAGGGTTAGGGTTTGGGTGTTAGGGTTAGGGGGTTAGGGTTAGGGTTAGTGGGCTAGTGTTTGGGTGTTAGGGTTAGGGGGTTAGGGTTAGTGGGTTAGGGTTAAGGGGTTGGTGTTAGGGTTAGGGGGTTAGGGTTAGGCCAGGGGGATAGGGTTAGGGTTGGGGGGTAAGGGTTAGGGATAGGGGGTTAGGGTTAGGGTTAGTGGGTAGGGTTAGTGTTATGTGTGTAGGGTTAGGATTAGGGTTAGGTGGTTACGGTTAGAGTTAGGGGTTTAGGGTTAGGGTTAGGGCTTACTTTTAGGGTTAGGGTTATGGTGTTTGGGTTAGGGTTAGGGTTTAGGGTTTGAGTAAGGGGGTTAGTGTTAGGGTTAGGGTTAGGGTAAGGGTTACAGGGCTATGGTTAGGGTTAGGGGGTTAGGGTTAGGGTTAGGGGGTTAGGGTTAGGTTTAGGGGGTTAGGGTAAGGGTTAGTGTTAGGGGTTTAGGTTTAGCGTTAGGGTTAGGGGGTTAAGGTTAGGGTTAGGGGATTCTGGTTATGGTTATGGTTAGGTGGTTAGTGTTAGGGTTAGGGGGTTAGGGTTAGCATTAGGGTTAGGGCTTAGTGTTAGGGTTAGGGCGTTAGGGGGTTTGGGTTAGTGGGTTGGGGTTAGGGGGTTAGGGTTAACGGATTAGGGTTAGTTTTAGGGGGTTAGGGTAAGGGTTAGGGTTAGGGGGTTAGGTTTAGGGTTAGGGTTAGTGTCAGGTGGTTAGGGTTAAGGTTAGTATTAGGGGTTTAGGTGATTAGGGTTAGGGTTTGGGTAAGGGCGTTAGGGTTAGGCCAGGGTGTTAGGGTTAGGGTTGGGGGGTAAAGGTTAGGGTTAGTGGGTTAGGGTTAGGGTTAGTGGGTAGGGTTAGGGTTATGTGTGTAGGGTTAGGATTAGGCCTAGGGCTAGGGTTAGGGGATAGGGGTAAGTGATAGGGGTTAGGGGTTGGGTTTAGGGTTAGGGGTTAGGGTTAGGGGGTTAGGGTTGGTGTTAGGTTTAGTGGATTAGGGTTAGTGTTAAGGTTAGGGGGTTAGCGTTAGGGGTTTAGGCTTAGGGTTATGGGTTTAGTGTTAGGGTTAGAGTTAGGGGGTTAGGGTTAGGGTTTGGGCTTAGTTTTAGGGTTAGGGTTATGGTGCTTGGGTTAGGGTTAGGGCTTTAGGGTTTGAGTAAGGGGGTTAGTGTTAGGGTTAGGATTAGGGGGTTAGGGTTAGGGTTAGGGGGCTATGGTTAGGGTTAGGAGGTTAGTGTTAGGGTTAGGGTTAGGGGGTTAGGGTTAGGGGGTTAGGGTTAGGGGGTTAGGGTTAGGTTTAGGGGGTTAGGATAAGGGTTAGTGTTAGGGGGTTAGGTTTATGGTTAGGGTTAATGGGTTAAGGTTAGGGTTAGGGGATTATGGTTATGGTTATGTGGTTAGGGTTAGTGTTAGGGCTAGGGGGTTAGGGTTAGGGGGTTAGGGTTAGGTTTAGGGGTTTAGGGTAGGGTTAAGGGGTTAGGGTTAGAGCAAGGGTTTAGGCTTAGGGATGGGGGTAAGTGTTATGGTTAGGGGATTAGGGTCAGGGTTAGTGGTTAGGGTTAGGTGGTTAGGGTTAGGGTTAGGTGGTTAAGGTTAGGGTTAGGGTTAGGGGGTTAGGGTTTGGCGGTTAGGGGTTATGGTTAGGGTTAGGGTGTTAAGGTTAGGGTTAGGGGTTTAGGCTTAGGGTTATGCGTTTAGTGTTAGGGTTAGGGGTAGGGGTTAGGGTTAGGTTTAGGGCTAGTGGTTTCGGGTTACTGTTATGGGGTTATGGTTAGGGTTAGGGTTAGGGGGCTAGGGTTAGGGTTACAGGGTTAGGGTTACGGGGTTAGGGTTACGGGGTTAGGGTTACGGGGTTAGGGTTACGGGGTAAGGGTTACGGGGTTCGGGTTAGGGTGTTCGGGTTAGGGTTAGGGGGTGAGGTTTAGGATTGGGGGTTAGTGTTAGGGTTAATGGTTTGGGTTAGTGGGTTAGGGTTAGGGGGTTAGGGTTGGGGTTAGATTTTGGGGATTAGGGTTAGGGTTAAGGTTAGGGGGTTAGCGTTAGGGGGTTAGGGTTAGGGGCTTAAGGTTAGGGTTAGGGTTAGGGGTTTATGGCTAGGGTAAGGGCTACGGGGTTAGGGTTAGGGGGATGGTGAGGGGGATGGTGAGGGGGATGGTGAGGGGGATGGTGAGGGTTATGGTGAGGGTTAGTGTGAGGGCAAGGGTTAGGGTTAGGGGTTAGGCTTAGGGCTATGATTAGGGTTAGCGCTAGGGTTAAGGCTTGGGTTAGGGCATTAGGGTTAGAGTTAGGCCTAGGGCTAGGGTTAGGGGATAGGGGTAAGTGTTAGGGGTTAGGGGTTGGGTTTAGGGTTAGGGGTTAGGGATTAGGGTTGGGATTAGAGGTTAGGGTTAGTTGTCAGGGTTAGGGGTTAGGTTTGGGGTAGGGGTTAGGTGTTAGGGGTTTGGGTTAGGGGGTTATTGTTAGGGGGTGAGGGTTAGGGGGTTAGGGCTAGGGGGTTACGGTTAGGGGGTTATGGTTAGGGATTAGGGTAAGGGGGCTGGGTTAGTGTTAGGGGGTTAGTGTTATGGGTAGAATTGGGGGTTAGGATTAGGGTTAGGAGGTTAGTGTTAGGGTTAGGGGCTTAGGGTTAGGGTTAGGGGGTTAGGATTAGGGTTAGGGGGTTAGAGTTAGGGTTAGGGGGTTAGGGTTAGGGTAGGGGATTTGGGTTAGGGTTAGGGGGTTAGGGTTTGGTTTAGGGGGTTAGGGTTAGTGCGTTAGGGTTAGGGTTAGGGGGTTAGGATTAGGGTTGGGGGTTAGGGTTAGGGTTGGGGGGTTAGGGTTAGGGGTTTAGGGTTAAGTTTAGGGTTAGTGGGTTAGGGTTAGTGTTCGCGGGTTAGAGTTAGGGTTAGGGTTAGGGGGTTAGGGTTAGGTGGTTTGGGTTAGGGGTAGGGGGTTAAGGATAGGGTTAGGTTTAGGGGGATAGGTTTAGTTTCAGGGGGATAGGGTTAGGGGGTTTGGGTTAGGGGGTTAGGGTTAGGATTAAGTTTAGGGGGTTCGGGTTAGGGTTAGTTGGTTAGGGTTATGGGTTTAAGGTTTGGGTTAGAGCATTAGGGATAGGGGGTTAGGGTTAGGGGGTTAGGGTTAGGGTTAGGGGGTTAGGTTTAGGGTTAGGGGGTTCGTGTTAGGGAGTCAGTGTTAGGGTTAGGGGGTTAGTGTTAGGTTAAGGGTGTTAGGGTTAGGGTTAGGGGATAGGCTTAGGTTTAGGGGGTTAGGTTTAGGGTTATAGTTAGGGCAGGGGGTTCGGGTTTGGGTTGGGGGGTAAGGGTTAGTGTTAGGGGGTTAGGGTTAGTGTGTTAGGGTTAGGGTTAGGGGTTAGGGTTAGGTGGTTAGGGTTAGGGTGTTAGGGTTAGGGTTAGGTGGTTAGGGTTAGGGGTAGTGTTAGGGGGTTCGGGTTAGTGTTAGGGGGTTAGGGTTAGGGGTTAGGGTTAGCATTAAGGGGTTAGGGTTAAGGGGTTAGGGTTAGGGTTAGGGGGTTAGGGTTAGGGGGTTAGTGTTAGTGTTAGGCTTAGGGGGTTAGCGTTAGGGTTAGGGTTAGGGTGAGGAGGATAGGGTTCGGGTTAGGGGATTAGGGTTAGGATTAGAGTTAGAGGTTTAGGGTTAGGGTTAGGGGTTTAGTGTTAGGGTTAGGGGGTTAGGGTTAGGGGTTTTGGGTTAGGGTTAGGGGGTTATGATTAGGGTTAGTGTTAGTGTTAGGGTTAGGGGTTTAGTGTTAGGGTTAGGGTTAGTGCGTTTGGGTTAGGCTTAGGGAGTTAGGTTTAGGGTTAGGGCATTAGGGTTGGGGGATTAGGGTTAGTGTTAGGGGGTTAGGGTTAGTGGGTTAGGGTTAGGGTTAGTGGGTTGAGGTTAGGGTTAGGGGATTAGAGTTAGGGGTTAGGTTTAGGTTTGCGGGATTAGGGTTAGGGTTAGAGTTAGGGGGTTAGGGTTAGGGGGTTAGGGTGAGGGGGTTAGGGTTAGGGTTTGGGTGTAAGGGTTAGGGTTAGGGTCAGGTGGTTAGGATTAGGGTTAGGGTTTCGGGGGTTTGGGTTAGGGTTAGTGGGTTAGGGTTAGGATGTTAGGGTTAGGGTTAGGGGGTTAGGGTTAGGGGGTTAGGGTTTGGGGGTTAGGGTTAGGTTTAGGGGGTTACTGTTAGGGTTAGGGGGTTAGGGTTAGGGTTAGTGGGTTAAGGTTAGGTTTAGGGGATTAGGGTTAGGGGGTTAGGGTTAGGTTTATGGTTTGGGGGTTAGCGTTAGGGTTAGGGTGAGGGGGTTAGGGTTAGGATTACTGTGTTGGGCTTAGGGTTAGGGTTAGGGGGTTAGGGTTAAGGGATTAGGGTTAGGGGGTTAGGGTTAGTGTTAAGTGGTTGAGGGTTAGGGTTGGGGGTTAGGGTTAGGGGGTTAGGGTTAGGGTTTGGATGTAAGGGTTAGGGTTAGGGTCAGGTGGTTAGGATTAGGGTTAGGGTTTCGGGGGTTTGGGTCAGGGTTAGGATTAGTGGGTTAGGGTTAGGACGTTAGGGTTAGGTTTAGGGGGTTAGGGTTAGGGGGTTAGGGTTTGGGGGTTAGGGTTAGGGTTAGGGGGTTACTGTTAGGGTTAGGGGGTTAGGGTTAGTGTTAGTGGGTTAAGGTTAGGGTTAGGGGCTTAGGGTTAGGGGGTTAGGGTTAGGCTTAGGTTTAGGGGGTTAGGGTTAGGGGTTAGGGTTAGGTTTATGGTTAGGGGCGTAGTGTTAGGTTTAGGGTGAGGGGGTTAGGGTTAGGTTTAGGGGGTTAGGGTTAGGATTAGGGTTAGGGTTAGGGCGTTAGGGTTAAGGGG